>QNUK01000066.1:1200000-1800000 GCA_013621035.1 Clarias magur | reverse complement strand
TGATTCACGTCCTTGGGGCAGAGGGCTCCAGTACCTCGTCGATTGGGAAGGTTACGGTCCCGAGGAGCGATCTTGGATTCCGGCTCGGTTCGTCTTAGACCCCGAACTCATCCGGGACTACCGTCGTCGGGTATCCTCCACCCCAGGACCGTCGAGAGTCGGTCCTGGACAGGGGGGTACTGTCATGCACACTCGTAACACGACCGGCACTAGGACCTGGAAGTAGTACGGTCGGGTTTCCAGGAAGCATAAAAGGAGACAAAATGGCGCTTCACATTGCTCAGTCATTGAGTTCGCCCATGCCTTTGCTGACGCTACGCCGACTATTCTGTGAGTACTCACCGATTCTGGTTGCTTCTTTGATTGAGTGTGTGTTGCTAGAACGCGGGTTTATTTGTGTAGATCCTTGCTCTTTGTGTAAGAGAGTTCTTAGACTAATCGCGTGGTTATCCTGCCTATTCGTGCTGCTTCCGCGTTTGGGTTTACCATCCACGCTACACGGGCTAACTGCTAAGGCTTTTCAGTTTATCCTTCGGTTGCTCGTGACACACGCACAGTGAGGTGAAGACTTTTGGAAGATGGTCTGGTGTCAAGAAGGGCAGCAAAGAAGCCACTTCTCTCCAAAACGTATGGCGAATGGACTGCTGAGGACTGGGGCAAAGTCATATTCTTGGATGAAGCCTCTTTCCGATTGTTTGGGGCATCTGTAAAAAGGCTTGCCCGGAGAAGAAAAGGTGAGTGCTACCATCAGTCCTGTGTCATGCCAACAGTAAAGCATCCTGAGACCATTCATGTGTGGGGTTGCTTCTCATCCAAGGGAGTGGACTCACTCACTCATTTTGCCGAAAAACACAGCCATGAATAAAGAATGGTACCAAAACACCCTCCAATAGCAACTTCTTCCAACAATCCAACAAAAGCTTGGTGAAGGACAATGCATTTTCCAGCACGATGGAGCACCGTGCCATAAGGCAAAAGTGATAACTAAGTGGCTCGGGGACCAAAACGTTGAAATTTTGGGTCCATGGCCTGGAAACTTCCCACATCTTAATCCCATTGAGAACTTGGGGTCAATCCTTGAAACTGTTTTTTGTGTATTTAAAGGATGTGACTTTCAAATAAATATATACAATACATTTCTGAAACACAAGATCAGAAAACATGAAGGCTATTCCTTGGATGACTTTAAGCAGGAAGTGCATGAGAGACACCACAACCCTACTGTTGATCATTCCGGTGAACCAGAGGCCACTGATGTTGAGGGCGGAAGTCAGGAAAGTCCAAAACTGAGGATTGCTTCTGCTTAAGCTAGAAAGCATCTATAATGTTTCAACAAAGTGCATTGATGTCTTAGTTGAAGATCTTCAGTTTATTTCATCCTCAGAATTATTTGGGGTTATTAGAAACATTGTTGACTCAGTATTAAAGTCTAATAATTGTGTTGTTGACCAGGCAGCCATCAGTGACTTGGCAGAACAATTATGCAACTACCATCCCATTAGCACAGCACTCAGAGCAGGAGGTCCACTTGGTTCAGCTTTTAAGAGACGACTGTATTTTAAGGAACATTTCCAAAGTGTGGATCCTGTTGAGTGTATTCTTGATTCTGAGGACAAAAAAAGCTTTCAGTATGTGCCCATTCACAAGACTTTGCAGCAAATCTTAAACAATAAAGATATTGCGGACGAATTTTTTTTCCAGACATTCAAATAGTTCAGGACATATTCAGTCGATCCTTGATGGTTTATTTTTCAAGCAAAATGACTTCTATGCAGGAAATGAAACATGTCTATAATTCGTTATGTTGATGACTTTGAGGTGTGTAACCCACTTGAAATTTCTTGAAAGAAAAAAGCACAAAATAACAGCTATTTATTGGGTTTTGGCCAATCTGACATCCGAGTTGCAATCTGCTTTAACATCAATACACCTAGCTTTACGTTGCAAAGCTGCTGATGTAAAAAGATTTCAATACAAAACAATTTTGGAACCTCTCTTCAAAGATCTTGCCATACTAGAACAGGAAGGAATTTTTATTTCCCATTTAGGAAAAAATATTAATGGAACTGTAAATTGTGTTTCAGCTGATAACCTTGGTGCTCATTCAGTTAGTGGGCTAGTTGAAAGTTTTAGTGGGACATATATTTGTAGATATTGTCTTGTACATTCTTCTGAATACCAAACCCAGTGTAACACCTGTGCCACCGCAGTACTGGGGAATAAGATCTAGCTCACTGGATTACTGAGCCAACGCTTTGTCCCCATGTAGTGTGTCTACGTGTGTATTGGTTCCACCTTAACACTAAATTAACTGCACCTATGTTTCCCTTGTGTGTCTCCCTATTTATTCTGGTCGAACCCGTAGCTCCTCGCCTGTTCACTGTTGTGCACCGTCTGTGTCATGCATGTTTGCTTTGTCTAGCTACTTGTGCCTTTGTTTTTCCCCCAGGACTAATCAGTGTCTGCAGGCTCGGGCCATGTTTGCGGGGACGGTTCATCACGGTCTCTTCTGCTCAAGTCAAGGTCTCTTCTGCTTTTGTTTTAGTTGTGATTTCTTTTGCCCACCTCCAGACCAAGCCTGGGGAATCATCGTTATCATTTTGTTTTGTGGAATATTATTTTGTTTTTTTGTGTGAACTGAGAAAAAAATTAATAAAATAAAACATTGTTAAAGTGGAACCTGCATCTGCATCCGCCTCCTCGTGTCAGGACATGACACCCAGGAAGTGCCGAGTGGAATATTTTCTACCACGAACAAAGGAGAGCCATAATTTGCATGTGCAGATTGTTCAGGAAAAACTAATTTGACTCATTTCTTTGGTGGAAAGCGGTCATGTTCATTAACTGAAAAATTAGAACACTTTCATATTGTATCTGGGTACCCACCAGATGTACTGCATGACCTTATTGAAGGCATCATCCCCAGAGAACTTGCTTTGTATTTTCAGGTCTTCATGAAGAAGAAATATTTCAATTTAAGTGAACTCAATATGTTAATTACACAGTTCCCATACAAGGGCACAGACCAAATGAACAGCCCTCAAGCAGTTCCACAAAACTTTACTGATTGCAGAACAATAGGTGGAAATGCACATGAGAATTGGGCACTAATATGTTTTTTTGCCACTCATTGTTGGTTCACTGGTACCTCAAAATGAGTCTGCCTGGCAGGTTCTGATTACTTTAAAAGAGATAGTGGAATTAATAGTTGCTCCTATTGACACAGCACATTGGTTCTCTTTCAAAAGCTACACTCAATGCTGCGTGAAAACGCTATGGGAACATTTCTTTGTTCAACCGGTTGTGAAGCATATGTGTATCAAACATGCCAAATTTTGGCTTATATAACCTCAGTCAGGTGACATCATCTGATGAGGTGCACCTGCGGAGGAGTGAACATCCTCAGGTCTTTTTGTGTCTTCAAGGACCGCACTGTGCAGGCGTGTGTGCAAACAGTCTGTTTTTCAACACGGTGGCGGCAGTTTAAAAAAAAAATCGAGCAGAAAGTTATATTACTCACTGACTTATGGCGGGGTTTGATAAGAGATGTGTGCCTCCATGTGAGAGATTTCTCTCGGGCGGCGATCTCCACACCTTCTGCTTCGAGTGCTTGGGGGAAGGGCACCCTATCCTTGTGTTCGAGGGAGTATGCAAGCACCACGATCTCCTTTCTATCAAAGTGCTTCTCGCTTAGCTCACGCTCGGCACACACTCGGCTCGGATTTTTGGATTTTTCCCTTTCTCTCGCGCTCTTGCCGGATCAGAAGGCTTGTGCGCCCCAGTGCTTCTTCTTAACAGGTAGAAGAGACTTCCTCTCTTGCCTCGGCAGAGATGGACACTGACCTCAGAGCGCCCACAAGCGCGCAAAGTTTAGACAACAGGTAAAAAAAAAAAAAAACCTGTCAGGTGCCCGGGGGGAGGAGCCTCAGTGGCGCGCTCTCCCCTTCTTTGGCGACCTCCATGATGAGTTAACTCATTCTTGGAGTAAGTCTTACTTTTCCTGTGCCATTGACATTGATTTATTCTAATGTTGTTGATGTGAAGGCGCGGAGTTATACAATGATGCCCCGGATTGAAGAGACTCTTGTGGGAGTCTATCTCTCTCCCGGGAGGTCATCTTCACTGAAAAAGCCATACTCCCCACCAAGCTATGTAGAGTAACATCTTCGTTGGTGGGGAAAGCTTTTCAGGCAGCGGGTCAGGCTGGTGCTGCTCTGCACACATTGATGTTTCTGCTGAGAGACCTGAGCACCAGCGGGTCCATCGATGATGCGGCGTTTGCGGAGCTACACTATGCCTGCCATGGTCGCCACGGAGAGACATCTGTGGCTTAACCTCAGGGGCATCAAGAACAAGGATCACGCTTTCCTCCTTGATGCCCCCATCTCACCTTCCAGCCTCTTTGGCGACGCTGTAACACCGTTGTCATTAGGTTTCAGGAGGCAAAGCTTCTATGTGAAATGTTACGTGTTCGGTTTCAGGATGCCGAACATTTAACACGTCTCTTTTTAACATTCATGTCTCTTTAGGTACAAAGCACTGTAGAGAGAGGCTACAGGATTAATTTTGCAAATCGTCCTCTGCCATTCAATGACGTGGTCTCCACTACCATGAAACTGGAACGGGCTCATTTGTTCACTCAGCAATTACAGACTTTTCTGGAAAAAGGGGCCATAGAACATGTTCCCCTTCCAGACAGAAAGTCAGGCTATTACAGTCAGTATTTCTTGGTTAACAAGAAAAACAGGGGGTTGCGTCCAACTTTACATCTTCGAAATGTTCGCAGCCAAAATGACTGTTTCTCAAATCCAACCTGAGGATTGGTTTCTGACAATCGACCTGAAGGACACATATTTTCATATAGAAATATTGCCACAACACAGGAAGTTCTTGAGATTCGCATTCGGGGCGAAGCCTACCAGTGTCAGGTCCTTCCATTTGGCCTAGCCCTGTGACCCCGCACATATACAAAATGCATGGATGCAGCCCTGGCTCTATGACTCCAGGGCATCCGTATCCTGAATTACACAGGCTGATGCTGGCTCAGTCTCAACAGCTAGCGCTTCGACGAGATGTTGTCCTAGCTCATCTTGATTCTTTAGGATTGAGAGTCAACACCGGTGAAGGCATTCTCTTTCCTGCTCAGAGGACTTGGGTGTCATATGGAATTCGGTCGCAATGCAGGCACAGCTGTCTCCTGCCTGTGTCAAATCCATTCGCAATACCCTAAAGGAAATTAGGCTGGGTCAGAAAGTGATTGTTCATTACTTTCAGAGTGTTTTAGATCTCATGCCAGCTGCATCCACAGTGATACCCTTCTGCACACGAGATCATTTCAGTTGTGGCTAAGCGCCAGGGGATTTCATCCAAAGGGCCAATTCCCAGGCAAATAAGGGTTACGCGCCAGGGGCTTCGTACCCCTCCTATGTGGTTCAGACCCCGGTTTTTGACTTTAGGTCCACTCTAGGTCTATGTTGTCATTGCAAGTTGCTAATGACAGACACCTCCCTCACGGGCTGGGGTGTGGTCTTAGATGACCATCCAGCCCAAGGGATCTGGAGAGGCCATCTTCTTGCGTGGCACACCAATTGCCTCGAAATGATGGCTATATTTCTGGTCCTGAAATACTCTCTCCAGCAGTTGAGAGCCTACCATGTCATAGTGCGGATGTACAACACTACGGTAGTCTCGTACATAAATCACCGGGGCGGACTGCGCTTGCGTCACTAGAAAAAGCTAGCGCACTAGGTTCTGCTTTGGACACAGGACAAGTTCCTGGCTCTCAGGGCGATTTACACTCCCGGGCATATGAATATGGAATCAGACTTGCTATCAAGACAAGCTGACACACGGAGATTGGAAACTCCACCCCAAAGTAGTCAGTAAAATCTGGGAGAGTTGGACCTCTTTTCCTCGCAGGAGAAGGCACAATGTCCCCCTTATTACCCTCTGAGTCCTCCAGCTCCACTGGGTCTGGACGCAATGGCCCATATGTGGCCCAGACTGCGTCTTTATGCCTTTCCCCCGGGAGTCCTCGCAAGGTCCGTCAACAAGGCTTGTGCCTCATATTGATAGCACCCCATTGGCTGACCAAAGTGTGGTTCTCAGATATCTCCTCGAACATTCACCGTGGGTGATTCTAGTGAGGAGGGATCTTCTGTCTCAGGCTAGGCACAGGGGACAATATTTCATTCCCGGCCTGAGATTTGGAACCTTCACCTCTGGCCCCTAAAGGGGACCAATTAGTTTTAGACCAATCCTGTTTTTTGTATTGTTCCCGCGAAAGTTCCTTGTCTGTTTGTAACAGCGTTTTAGGTTATATTTTGTTTAGTTTTTTATAATTATATATTTTTCCCATTTTTACTAAATAAACTAGTTTTTACGCTTTAATACTACTGGACTTTATCCGTTTTTTGTGCTCTTTGAGAGAACGCGTGTATCATCTGACCAACAACAAGCAAATCCATCAGCAAATAATCACAACTCCGGCACAAAGGTACGTTATTATGTCTACCATTCAGCTCGCTCAGTGTGCGAGTGCAGGATGTTTAGACATTCTTCCTCCGTCATTAGTGATAATTTTATTTGTGATAGGTGTGTGTTAGTTAGCACACTGACGGAGAAGATATTAGCATTAAAGGAGCGCATCCAGACTTTAGAGAGGGTTAGAGAGCACGAGAGCAGCGTTAATCCTGTAACGGAAAGTCTGAGTGCCACAGTTGGAGATAATCATCCCCCGACTCCGGCAGTAGAGCCCTCACAGCGGGGCGAGTGGGTGACGACTCGGCGGCATACTCGTTCAGCCAAAGCTAACGCTAAGGCTAGCCCACCGGAGCACACCTCTTCTGCGCTTCACGTGTCCAACAGGTTCGCTCTCCTCAGTGATGCACCCACTGAGAAACCTGAAAGAGCTCTGGTTATAGGAGACTCTATACTGAGACATGTGAAATTAGCTAGGCCTTTAGGAACGGCAGTGGTCAGGTGTATCCCGGGAGCCAGAGCACCGGACATAGCAGGTAATCTCAGGGCTCTAGGTCAGCATAGGTTTTCTAAGATAGTGGTACATGCTGGAGTAACGATATACACCTTCGTCAATCAGAGGTTAGTAAGAGTAACTTTACAGAGGTGTTTAAAATAGCAAAGGCGATGTCCGATGAAGTAGTTTGCTCTGGTCCCATCCCAATGAGACGTGGTGACATAGCTTACAGCAGGTTATGGTCGCTGAACCGCTGGATGTCCAGGTGGTGCTCCCGAAAACAACGTGGGCTTCATAGACAATTGGAAGACCTTTGAGGGCAAAACTGGCCTGTTAGGGCGGGACGGTGTCCATCCCACTCGGGAAGGTGCTGCTCTCATTTCTTGCAGTATAGCGTATAGTCTCAGAAGAGGCCTAGTTAATCGGTGACAATCTAGAGCCCAGGCCAGGGAGTAGACAGACAGTCTAAACCAACCGTCTGCTAGCTGCATAGACTCGTCACTCAAGGTTCATCATATTGAGGCTGTGTCTGTTCCCCGAGCTAAACATAAATTTAGAAAGACTCAGAAAGTCTGTTTTAGTAATTTAATTAACATAGATACCACAAACTCAGATCACACTCTATGCGCAGCCGGCACCTCTGATCTGAAGCTAGGACTGTTAAATATTAGATCTCTCACATCTAAAGCAGTTATTGTTAATGAAACTATCACAGATCAGGAGTTTGATATATTATGTTTAACAGAAATCTGGATTAAACAGGACGAGTATGTAGCTCTAAATTAAGCTAGTCCTCCTGGATACAGCTACATACACCAGCCTCGGCTAACTGGTAGAGTCGCAGTTATTTATAACGATAATTTGTCTCTCGTACAAAAACACAGTTTTAAATTTAATGCATTTGAAGCTCTCTATAGTAACATAAACTCAGCTCAGTCGATCCCGTTAATCATCATTTACAGACCCCCAGGGCCGTACTCGGAGTTTCTCTGTGAATTTGCAGATTTCCTCTCAAACCTTGTTGTTTCTGTAGACAAAGCGTTAATTGTTGGAGACTTTAATATTCATTTTGAGAATCCAGAAGACCCTCTGAGAACAGCATTCTTGTCCATACTGGACTCAGTAGGAGTAAATCAGTGTGTAGTAGGACCCACTCACAAAGCAGGTCACACTTTAGATTTAATATTATTCTTTGGATTAAGTATAGGAAATATAACCACAATTCCACAGTCTGAAGTTATCTCGGATCACTACCTTGTCTCGATTAAAGCGTGTCATAGTAATAATGTATACACAGCACGGCGCTTCCACCTTAAACGTACATTTACATCAAATACCGCACAGAGGTTCATCAATAATCTTCCAGAATTATCAACTTTGATTGGATCTCCATCTGACTTCACAGAATTCTTCAGGCGAATGAATATCTAGAGTCAGCACTTCGTTATAGCTTAGATATTGTAACTCCAGCTAAAAGGAAAATGATTAGAGATAAGAAACTCGCTCCTTGGTATAATGACCACACACATGCTTTAAAACAAACTGCTCGAAAATTTGAACGTAAATGGCACCAAACTAAATTGTTAGTATTTAAAATAGCTTGGAAGGAGAGCATCCTGAACTATAAAAAAGCTCTCAGTGATGCTAGATCAACGTATCTCTCCACTCTTACAGAAAATAACAAAAACAACCCGAGATTTTTATTTAATACCATAGCTAAATTAACTAAAAAACAAGACCACTGCAGAAATCTTTTTCAATAACAAAATCATAAATATTAGGCAAAAAATTCAGGCTTTGAAACCAGACAATTTAAATAATTCAGATGATCTAACCACATCACATCAGAACTTAGAACGCTTTACTCCCCTTGAAGCGAGAGAACTAATTTCACTCTTCTCCAAAATCGTCAACCTGTATATTAGATCCTATACCAACACATTTTCTCAAACAGATAGTACCAGCAATCAAACCAAGATATCAAACCTTCCCTTTATCTCCAAGATTTTGGAAAAGTTAGTATTACAGCAGCTATGTTCACATCTACACAGAAATAGCATAAATTAACTGTATCAGTCAGGATTTAGGCCTCATCACAGCACAGAGACAGCACTTGTTAAAGTAGTAAAATAACTCCTATGGGCCTCTGATCAGGGTTTCGTCACTATACTTGTGTTACTGGACCTCAGTGCAGCTTTTGACACCATTGACCATAGTATTCTCCTTCACAGATTAGAAAAGGTAGTAGGAATTAAGGGAACAGCCCTCTTGTGGCTCAGATCCTATTTGACTGATCGTTATCAGTTTGTAGATTTAAATGGTGACCATTCCTCATGTTCTCAAGTAGAGTTTGGTGTTCCACAGGGCTCAGTTTTAGGCCCACTGCTTTTTTCCCTTTACATGCTTCCTCTGGGCAACATAATTCGTAAACATGGTATTAGTTTTCATTGTTATGCTGATGACACAATTATATGTCTCAGCAAAACCAGATGAGAAAAAACAGTTTGCTAAAATTGAGCAGTGTGTGCAGGACATAAGAGATTGGATGTTAATTAATTTTCTTCTGCTTAATCCTGATAAGACAGAAGTTCTGGTCATATGACCACAAGTAGCTAGAAGTAAGCTTTCTGATCACACTGTAACTTTAGATGGCCTTTCTGTTCCATCAAATGCAACAGTAAAAGACCTTGGTGTGATTATAGATTCCAGCCTTTCGTTTGAAGCACATGTAGATAATATTACCAGGATAGCTTTCTTTCACCTTAGAAATATTGCCAAGATAAGAAACATATTGTCACTAAATGATGCAGAAAAACTAGTACATGCTTTTATCACCTCTAGGTTGGACTATTGTAACGCCTTACTGTCTGGCTGTTCAACTAGGTGTATAAACAAGCTTCAGTTAGTACAGAATGCAGCAGCGAGAGTCCTCACTAAAACCAGAAGATACGAGCACATCACCCCTATCTTATCTACACTGCATTTGCTCCATGTGAAATTTCGCATCGATTGTAAGATACTACTTTTGACATTTTAAAGCACTAAATGGTCTCGCGCCACAGTATTTGAGTGAACTGCTAGTGTCTTACGATCCGCCACGCCTACTTCGATCAAAGAATGCAGGCTGCCTGTCAGTACCACGTAATATTAAAACTACAGCAGGGGGCAGAGCTTTTTCCTACAAAGCCCCAAAGTTATGGAATAGTCTTCCTATTATGTTCGGGACTCAGACACAGTCTCAGTGTTTAAGTCTAGGCTAAAAACCTATTTATTTAGCCAAGCATTTTTGTAAATAGATTAACCTTAGGTAAAGGAGCAGATCTGGGGGACTCATAGACGTAGAGTATTCTGGTGAACTGGTATGTTTAGATGCTGTCTTCCCCACACTCATTGATCACTCAGGTTTGTTGACGGTGAGGTGATTGGTTGCTTTACATCTCAGGGAGCCCTCATGTTTGTGTTTCCTTCTGGCTCTCCCTTTTAGTTATGCTGTTATAGTTAGTCCTTCCGGAGTCCCTGCTTGCACTTTGCACTAATATACATTCACCTTATACATTTTGACTGTGACCATACTGTAGTATTTTAAATGGGGAGACAATGCTCAACGCATTGTTCGCCATTTATGTAGGGTTTCAGCTCTGGTTCAGAGGTGAATAGAATCTTTAAGAATTCGAGTTAATTTTGTTAAACTTAATTAAAATTTATAGAGTACACTTTATCAGCTACGCGACCAGCGTTTAGTATGATTTAGTGTAACTTACCAATTCTGTTTATCCCGCGGCCGACGACGATAATACAAAATCGGGTATTTACCTAATTATGAGCAAGGTAACGTAAGATCTGGGCAAATGTTTAAACTTTAAAATACATGACCAAGACAACAGTTCTTTATAAAGAAACAAGAATTTATTTGAACTAATCTACGATACATGAAGCTATGCTACAGATGAAGCAGTTTCAAACAGCTGGTCCGTGAAGGGACCCTTAAGTATCCGTTAGGATTCCATGAAGGGTCCGTGAATGGAACGTGATCCCCCGCGTTGACGCAGTGAACGAAGCCACGCCCCATAAACGCCCCTTTGCGTTGTTCTAATAAGATGGTTGCAATGCTGTATAATTCCGCCAGGTGGTGCAGTGACTGATTCAGTTAACTGCAGCGCTTGCATTGTCCACACATTTTTATGATTAAATCAAGCGTGTCATTTTGGAGATATACAGTATACAGTACAGAGTACCGGTCCCTAACGATGCTTTAATGCTCAGACCTTTCTTGCATAAGACATCTGGCCACTGCCACTCTCGTATACTTTCAAAATAATAATATAAAAACATTATAATGTCAGCCGAAATGTATTTTAATGCTACACCAGTCTGTTTTACATAAATAAATAACTCAGCTAAGTATGGGCTATAGCCATTTCATTCTTACGAGAGGTCATGAGTAATTAAGAGTGTTTTTCTTTTTCTTGAACATAGTGTGTTACAATGTATAGTGACGCATAGTAACGCGATGCAACTTCACACCTGTGGACAAAGAGGCGCACATTCACAGTCAGCGAACCCCACAACTTCTCATGTGGTGAAATGCTTAAAGCCGCTGGATTGCAAGGCAATCCCGTTTAATTTGGTTTTACGCAGTTTCACGTGCTGTGTGTGAGCTTATATTGTGGATTACTACTACTACTACTACTAATAATAATAATAATAATAATAGTTGTAATGTAAATTAAACCCATGGGTCTCAACCATCACTAAATCAGCCAATGTCTACAGTACACTTATTATTTGCCCTACTTTCATTTGGTTTTACGCGATTTCATGTGCTATGTGCGTATATGTGCGACGGAGTGAGGGCTTATATCGTGATTTGTCCTAGGTTACTAAAGCCTGGCTTACTACTACAAATAAAAAATATTTCAATGTAACCCATGGGTCTCAATCACAAAATCAGCCAATGCTGTAATCAGATGATACAACAAATTATATACTCTAAAAATCACGTTGTGTTTGAACATGTAAATATATATATTAAAAAACAAATATAATATAGCTCAGTTTTATTAATATACTGTAACGCTCCTATGCTCTTACACGCATGTTACAGAAACTGATCACACTGTAAAAAATTACTCTGGAGGGTAGTAAATACAACCTATGAAAATCAGTTATAGTTTACATAAGTTTAATAGTTACCAAACAAAATACAACATAATGGGTATATTTTACCTATACTAACTATTTTTTAAAAGTAATGACTGCAGTACTAAAAAATAAGTAAAATATACTCCAAAATACTAGCTATGGCACCATAAAGTGCGCATGTGTCAACATTCAGGCGGGAATCGCTGGATTCACCATTTTTCGTGTGATCAACGGCTGTGGAACCACGATTAGTTGAGCTACAGGTAAGTTTTTATTTAACTTGTTGAAATTATAATGAATGCAAATGTTAAATTGTTTTAACGGTAAAATCTAACAGAAGATTAGTAATTTGTGCACTTTCTCACAGTCTAGTGTCAAATGACAAGAGCGCATTACCAAGTACTGTACTTGCACCTACGATTGCGAGTAAATATCTACATTCATGACTGAATTTTTATTGTTGTTAACATTAACTGTTGCATGGCTGAAACTCTTGTACAACGGCGAAGCTGCTGCACGTAAATCGTTGAACGCGCACTTTGGCAGGTTCAATCTCAGCCACTCACGGATACGGATGGTGATTTTTAAAATATCGCCATATCATCTTTCAGGGAGATCGCCCTCGAGGGATGGGATGTGTAATATTTAAATTTGTTTATATTTAATCATTTCTAAACGTAGTACTTAATTCAAAATATGACAACAACACTTATATGAATGCGCAAAGCCTCCCTCATTGACCCGCGCTTTTAGGTGGAACATGTACACTCATGTCAGCAGCACAGAAGCACGATTAACTAAAAACATGTTGCAAAAGCTCCGCTTCTCAAGCCAGGAAGCAAACTTGGATATATTCGGCGCGACTCAGATTGCATCTTTTAAAGTTCGCATGCGCGGCTGAGATTGCACCATGCACCGTCTCTGCATTCAGACCCTTCTGTACAGAACACCTATAATGTTGCGCATGCGTGACTGATAACTCCCGAATCGACTCGTTTTCCATACGGAGCCATATTATTCAGATTAGATCAAACGCGACCCATCACGATTCGCAAGAGTTGAGGTACAAACGAGGCCTTCTGAGCAACAAAAAACATTAGCTGTCATTGTGGTGTGCTAAATTGTTTTTGTAAGGTTATCTTGCAATTGTCTGTTGATATATTGAGTGTTGTGTCAGAAGGGATTTTTAAAATCATTTATTTATCATATGCGCATGTCCTCCAATTCCTATAACTTATTTGCGTGATGTGCTTCATTTACGATTGATTCTCTCTTGTACAAGTATGTAAAGTTCAAAAATGTTAAACTTTGTAAATAAATGGCATGAACAAAGAAAACAACTGTAATCGAGCAACATAATAATTTGACTTAACTAACATTAATCTATTTGCTTTTTTTCCCCCAACAGGAGGATGAACTTGATGGCGACACCAATTAAGTTATGAAGTTGCTGGTAATTCACAATAGTTCAGCTGAGGAGGACCCAACAGATGTGTGCATTGTTTTGGAGGGCACCATAGTGCTGAAAGTTTGTGGAAACAGAACCACAGCTTGCATGCTGTTAATGGGACTGATTTATGCCCTCAACCATGAGTACCCCAAAACGCTAAAGGACACCTTTGAAGTGTTCCAGAAACTGTTTTTGAAACTTGATGGAACAAAAATGATGAAGAAGGTCCAGAGTCTCAAATATAAACTAATGGAATGGGGTGCCTGTACTGTAAGTACAGGCTCTCTACTTCATGCAAAGAAGATATTCTCTTATTTTCAAATGTTCTTTTGCACATAATTATTTTTCCATCTTTATAAAATAGAAAATGGAAAACGTTTCAAGTTACATGTACTGTGAGTTATATAGCATTAAAGTTGTTTTTCACCTACAATTGAATGTTTAAGAGTTTTTACACGTTTTAAATGAAGTTGAGGTTAAAATGTTTATATACCTCATAGCAAGTGATAACGTGGAGATTTTGGTTTATTTAATGTTTTATGTAATATTTACTTAAAACATCAATATTACATAAAGTTTTTTTTTTCAATTGAAATGCAATGTAAGGTATTACTTTGTTTAGTTTTAATTAGTTTTAAATGTTTTTAAAATAAAATGTTTGGATAATAAACAAAAAAAAAGCAATTAGTGCAGTCTTCTGTGTCTGACCAGTAAATTCAACTTTCCATGAATAAGTAATGTGTAATTATTATTTTTGGCTAATCTTTATTAAGAATAATTAAGTTGAAAAACTAAAATATTTTTAATATTTTAAAGTTGATGTTACTCAATTTTTACAAGTAATTTGTAATGAGAAATATTAGGTATACCTTACCTATTTTTTATAGTGTATAATAGCTATTAATATTAGGTACTCTTTATGCAAATATATAGGATAGAATCTACCCAAACAAATTGAGTGCAAATTCTTACCTCACTTTTATTGAGTAGATTCTATAGGTTGTTTTTTACAGTGCAGTTGTATTAATCACATAACACACACGTCGTAGAGGAGATCTCTCTCTCACACACACACACACACCGCGCACAGGCTCCAGGATTTGTTTAATAATATCGGATTTATTTATATATAGCTTTTAACAGCGGTTACTATCGCAAAGCAGCTTTACAGAATTAAAAGACAATGAAATAAATGAGAATGAAATGTGTGAGGAAATAAGCATGAATCAGAGGGATCAGAGTTTCACTTCCAAGCTTAACTTTGTAGATACAGAATGTGTCGTTTTCTCAAACATGATTTTCCCAACCTGGCGTTTATACGGATTCAGTCAGATTGAATTTAGGACACACCCCAAACAACCTAAAGCACGAACACACGCACACACTGCAGAGGAAAGCAGAGACGTGCATTCACACCTCTGACCGCCTTTTGTCTTGTAAATGAGGTATCCTTCGTGTAGGCTGGGGGGTTACATACACACACCAATTTAATAACCGGACTTCATAACGTACTAAAAATGATGGTGAAAAACAATGAGGAGGCACAGTGAGAAATCTTTCAATCCCCACACATTACGTTTGTACTGTACACTGTAGCTATGTTTGTTAATGGAGTGTGTGTGTGCTCCTGGATTTATCAGTTGGCTTTAACACAAACGCATTTGCGCGCCGGCGAGTCAAAAGATAAAAAAAAACACACAGAGATTCGTAATGCATCACAAATACGTGCTGTCTTGGTCACTGATTCGCCAGCAAGTCGCGCACCAACAATTTGTCTATTACTCTGCTAATGAAACCTTCACACTCCGCTCTTACTGCTGGAATGTGCAATCCTTGAAGATTGGCCACCAGGCTGGGCAAAATTAGCCATGAAACACTAAACTGGCCAGTGTTTCAGTTTCATTGTCCAACCCCTGTATGTCGTTAATAGTTGCCGCCCCTCCCCCAGTGTGCGCGCTGCGGTGGTGTGTGTGAGAGAGAAGCGTCACATTTTATTTAAGCGAGCACTTTGATTTCAAGTACTATACCGCAGTTACCCCCTCCCCCCAAGGAACACAGAGCAATTAGCACCATGTAAGTCAGTACATTCTCTGTTGAGGTTTCTCCCCCTACACTTCTCCTAAGTTTGTCTTTGTTCTGTTGATGTAGTTTTTAAAACCCAAACATTTATTTATATTGAGAAAATGACTCACATAAGTAAAAAAGAAATAGCATAGATACATATGATTAGGTGTTCAATGGTTGTTTGTTTGTTTCTATGACCGTAATAATAATAATAATTATCATTATTATTATTTATTTATTTTATAGCCCAACTTTTTGACTATTTAAAACAAAGTTGTCTCATATTTTAGCCAATTGATGTAGTTGGTTCAAGTAAAAAAACAAAATTGAAAAATTGGCATAACAATACCCCAACAATTAAAACGCACAAACCCTGAATAAGAAGTTCATTAAACTGTCATCTTCATCTCCATTTTGCAGTTTGCTAGCGTCAGTCCGGCGGAGGGGGAGGAGGGTTAAAATCACGTGATTGCTACTCAGCAGCTAAATTGCTGGCTTCTGTTAACGTCTTCTTGAGAAC
Source organism: Clarias magur (assembly GCA_013621035.1). Taxonomy (NCBI): domain Eukaryota; kingdom Metazoa; phylum Chordata; class Actinopteri; order Siluriformes; family Clariidae; genus Clarias; species Clarias magur. The sequence continues at coordinate 1,783,848 of QNUK01000066.1, read as the reverse complement.
AAAGCGCCATCTAGTGGTGGCGGACGGTAAATGAATAAATATGGCTTCAATGGGCGTGTTTACTGTGAAATCTGGACACGCCTTCTGGCAGGAGAAGGAGGGGGGATTCACGGCAGCCACACATCAGCCATCCGCCAGCCATAAGCCATTCACACGCCAGTTGCCCGACCCTGGCTGTTTTGAGTTGCTACATCTGTACTTGAACACACGCATACACACACACACACACACAAACATACCAACAGTTTGCAGGGTGAAAGTTAAGGAAGTTCATCTAGTACTGTTTACTAGACCAAAGAAAGTCACAAGAGCAGAGTCTTGGGTTTAATCTTACGGTTTTGGTATGAAACGAGCACCATTTTCAGCAAGGTATGCAGCTTTGTTTGTATACTTGCGTTACGTTTCGTTCTCATGGTTCGGCTCCGGTGAAGGGAATCACGGCGTTGCTGATTGGTTGGTGCTGAGGTTGAAATGACGTCTTTCAGGAAAGCCCTTCGGTGAGGCTTGGTTGCCTGGTTACCGATGGCGCGCTCTGGAACTTCTTCAGTGGGTTTCTTCGTTGCAGTTCTGGCACGAAGTCTCATTGAAAGTTCTCGGAGAGTGGATGAAGTCAGTGATGTCGGCATAGCGTTCCATTCTCGACCATGCATACAATTGTTCTTGAAGCCTTCTGTACTCTGCCTTTTACAGCTCCTGAGCCGGAAAGACTTTGCTTACTGTGTCCAGTACGTGCTCTTCAGATTTATGCCCACCGCGTGGCTTAAGTCAGAGCAGCTTTTCATTAGCTATGGGGACCGCAACCAGGGGGTGGCCACCACTAGACAAATGCTGTCACATTGGGTGAGAGATGCTATTGCCTTAGCCCACGAGATGCGTGGTCACGGGCTCATTCGACCAGGGGGGTTGCCTCATCAATTGCTCTGGCAAGAGGTGTCCCCTTGCAGCAAGTGTGTGATGCGGCAGGTTGGTCCTCCCGCACACATTTGTCAGATTTTATAGTTTGGATGTCAATGCTACTCCGGGCTTGCAGGTCCTCGGGTCAGCATCCCAAAGTTGTGTCTGAGACTTCTTTGGCTATTGTGTGCACACACAACACTACCTGGCGGTCTACACACTTTGGTATTCTCGTTCCCATAGCGTTTTCATGCAGCATTGAGTGTAGCTTTTGAAAGAGAATGTCTCGGGTTACCTTGTTGTAACCCTGTTCCCTGAAAAAGCGAGTACGAGATGCTGCATGAAAACGCTATGGGAACGAGAATACCAAAGCCGCCGCATTGCAAGTGTCATGCTTGTGTGACTGGTCGTCCTTTCAGACCAAAACTTGACCTGAGGATGTTTCCAGTTCACTTCTATTAATAACCCGGAGGTGCACCTCATCAGATGACGTCACCTGACTGAGGTTATATAAGCCTTTTTCCTTGACTCTAAAATATCTGAACATCATCACAGATTCTTAAAAGTTTTTTCCCAAAGAGACACTGATACCTAAGCTTCACTATTTACAGCATTATCCTGCTTTGATAGAATCATTTGGCCCTCTGGTTGGAGTATGGACAATGTGCTTTGAAGCCAAACACAGCTTTTTTGAACAAGTTGTGAGGCACACCAACGATTTCAGAAATGTTCTCTTGAGCCATTCCACAAGACATCAGATTATGATGGCATATCACTTGTATACAAAGGAGAAACCAACTTTGTCTATCTCAAAAATAACTGCAATGCTTATCGATTCCTGTATTCAGACATACAGGAAGCTTTAAAAGAAATCTCACCACTTCTGTCAAGTGTGCAGTTAGCCAATACTGTTACCTACTATGGAACCAAATACATTGCAGGGATGACTGTATCCTATGGATCTATGGAACAATCTGATTTTGATGAGATTGTTCAAATCGCAGTCTTAGACAACTGTGCCTATTTTATTATAAAGTTACTTGCTACCTGGTATGAGGAGCATCTAAGTCTTTTAAGCTTGATGACACTGGTAAATCTTGGTATATCTTGGAGCAGAAGAAACTAAGTGACGTGTATCCCTTGGCTGCATATGCCTTGGGAAGAACGAGTTTTGTTACACTTAAACGACACATCTGTTGTGAATTTTAGGTACTGTATATCAAATAAATAGAGTTAAAGTTTAAAATTGAAAGAAAAATGTGTCCTTCCCAGTTACCTCGGCCTATAACATGTGCAGTGGTGTTTTTTTTTTATAGAGACAAGATAGTTATTGATACAGTTATTGATTAAAGTAAAATAAAATGTGTATGGTGAATAACAAATGAATACATTAAAGCTGATTTTTAAAACAGTTTTTGTATACATACTTTTAAATTCACACATGTTAAAAGATAAGGTGCTCTGTGTTTATATTCTCTTGTGTTTGAATTAATCAATAAATTCACATGCACAGTGCATAATTTTAATTTTTGAATGCACAATTAAATTTTATTTCTATAGCGCTTTTAACAATGGTCATTGTCTCAAAGCAGCTTCACAGAAATGAAAAGGAAAATGAAAAGAAAATTTATGGAAGTGTGTATGTGTAAGAAAAATGTGTCTAGATAATGAGATGAGCTGATGAGCAAGCCAAGGGTGACGGCGACAGTGGCAAGGAAAAATTCCCTGAGATGGCAATAGGAAGAAACCTTGAGAGGAACCAGACTCAACAGGGAACCCATCTTCATTTGGGTGATAACAGATAACAGAAATTGTATAACATCATGTGTGTTATGCAGCTGAAAGTTTGATATAGCAGAAGTTATTTAAATGAACATGAAGTCCAGTTCAGCACAGGGATGAGTCAGCAGGTGCAGAGGGCAGATGGGGTCGGTCGGGATCACTGGGTGCTCAGGAGCAGCATGTGTAACTCCAAACCAACATGAAGCAGAATCCAGCTGGAGCAGGTCCTTCTCTGGATAACTAAGGTACCTCGCAGGTTTGGCCTCTGTCTACTGAAGCTGGAACAATCTCCAGATGCCTCGGGATGGATAGAAAAATAAAGAGCAGGTAAAAAGAATTAGCGTGGTTGCCATTCAGGATGGATGTACTGGAGTATGAGGTAAAGAAATAAATTATGTGTATGCCAAATTAAAGAGATGCGTCTTGAGTCTACTTTTAAATTGGGAAACTGTGTCTGAGCCCCGAACAATGTCAGGAAGGTTATTCCAAAGTTTTGGAGCTAAATGTGAAAATGCCCTACCTCCTTTTGTAGATTTTTTATATTCTGGGAACTACCAGAAGTCCGGAGTTTTGTGATCTTAAGGAGCGTGGTAGATTGTAATGTATCAGAAGTCTGGCTAGATACATGGGAGCTAAACCATTTAGAGCCTTGTATGCAAGTAATGCTATTTTGTAATTACTTCTAAACTGAACAGGTAGCCAGTGCAGGGATGATAATATTGGGGTTATATGATCATATTTTCTGGATCTAGTGAGAACTCTGGCGGCTGCATTTTGGACTAACTGTAGCTTGTTAATTGAGGACGCAGGACAGCCACCCAGTAATGCATTACAGTAGTCCAGTCTGGAGGACATGAATGCATGAACCAGCTTTTCTGCATCAGATACAGATAAATATATTGGATATTGATATTGGAGATATGATTTTCAAAGGATAAGTTGCTGTCACCCAGGTCTTTCACTGTCGAGTGAAAAATGGCCATTTTTTAATATTTAAATAATTTTGTGACTTAAAAAAAATAACATTACCGTTCCCATTGTTAAAATTCAGCTGCTTTTGAGTACAGAAATAGTGTTTTAATAGGTCATTGATGTGGTCTTCATGGTTATCTGTGATTTTATTGTAAAAAAGCCTGATATGTTTATGGTGATGGCATATGTCAGGCTCTTCATCTCATTGTATGCCTGGTCTCATCTGAGTGCTTGTCCTTGTTACTAAATTTGTGTCTATTCATGTTCTTGTCAGAATGTCAAAAATGGAGGCAAAGCTATGACTATGACACTGTATCCACTGCAGAGTCCATAACATCGTGTACATACTTATCTTCTGGATCATCTTACTCACAGGACCCCATTATTCCACGGAGTGCCACTGAGCGATGTCAGCTGTGGCCAAAAGAATTTTCTGTTGCACAGTTTGCAAATGAAACAGAGATGTACTTGAGATGTAGATAATGAAGCCTACAGTAAGAATGGGAAACTTGTAAATGCCTCAAAGATCAAGGCAGATGTTCTTGAAAAGTTGGCTGAATCTATATTTTCATACACTGCTTATCCATGAAGTGCACAGATAGGTGATGTTGCTGAGGCACTAGTCAAGAAATACCCTTGTCTTAAGGAACCTGGCTCATTTGCAGGTTACTATGGGTGGCAGCAAAGCATGAAATATAAGATGGGAAATTATCGCACCAAACATCGAAGCTTTGGTCACACAGACTATAGTCGCAATATATTACATCACATCCCACTTCTGACACGAGCACATTCTTTCATACTTCAGATTTTATGTATATATATATATATTGTAACTTTGTTGGAATCTGTTTTATAGGTTCCTTTTGTAAAAATTATTTAAGGTCACGGAGCGGTCGTATAAGCATTTCACTGCATATCGTACTGTGTATGACTGTGTATGTGACAAATAAAATTTGAATTTGAATTTTGAATTTGGTCTTCCTGAGCTAACCTGCAATGCACTGAAATGCAAGAGGCCTACTGACCAGAAGTCTGAGAAAAATGTGAAAAAACGCAGAAAAGCAGAGGTAAATTACCTTATCTTCAGCAGGGGACAGTGAGGAAAGTTTAGAACAAGAGAGGATTCCGTTGCTAACTGAAGTCAAAAATAGAAACAATGACAAGGTCATAAAAGAGAAAATGTCTAAAACATTTGCACTAAGAAGAAGTGAAATCATCAACCTGTCCCCTAGCATTGAGGACATCAAAGCCAGATGGTCAGCTCTATTTGAGACATCTCATGCAAGTCACAAATGCATAATGTTTATTATAAGTGTCACTTTGTTGCCAGAATTTTTTTTGAGTAACCAATGGTCAAATCTTTTAGAGTGAACCGAAAGATTCTATGTGCTAACCGCTAGCCTTCAATGCTATTTAGCATGGTGCTAAATGTACATAAGCCACCATGTAAATGCGTTAGCCTTAACTAACTTAGTTTTAGATAGGCTTTGTTTACATCCGATTCAGAAATGGCGCTGGCTGACCGCATATGTACACTGAAAAATTACTCTGGAGTGGTTCCGGGTCACGGCCGTTGCTATGGTGACGTGCACCGCTTAAACGAGCATGCTAATTTTACAGTCATGGGTAGTTGGTAAGCGGCAGCTCATGGGACACTGAACAACCTGAAAAACGCTATAGGTACATCTATAGACACTATAGTTATTGTTGCACTTAACACAGCAACGTTGCTGAGATCCCAGCGGATCCCAGCCCTTTGCTAGACAAGACATACAAAGACAAAATACACTTAAAGTTTAACTACACAATTTCCTTGATCACACTTTATTGGAACGCACGTGGACGCGCTCTCGGAGAACCACGTCGAATTCACTAGTTTCAGCGAATCAAGAAGAATTGAGACTTTACTTAGCTACTCTACGCTTTGTACCAGGGTATAGATGAATTTGAAAGTGGAACACCCACAGACAGATTCACTATGAGAGGCCTCTTAAAGAGAAAAAGTAAAGAACAAGCTTTCTCCTCTCTTGGTGCACCTTCCTATAGCGACTTGGTCTGTCTCCGCAGACAATAGTTAACCTTTATAGCTGAGTTTGAAAGTGGAACATGCACTTCCCACTCGCTATGAAGGCCTTATAAAAGAAAAAACTTGCTCTTCCCTCTATGTGCTTTTTGTAGCGACTAAAAAATCGCAGTTTTGGTTTTAACACAACTTGTGTCGTATTTCACTCATACATACGCCGGCGTGCCATGATAACCGTACCGTATACAGTTAAACAAAACTTGTTTAAAAAAAAAATTTCTCTGTCTCTAAACTATTTCCACTCAAATAGCAAAGATACAGTAACAGTGTCTTGGTGTTATGAATTTTTAAGAGAAACAATACCCGCTTTCATTTTCCACCATTATATGTAGGGTTTCAGCTCTGAGTTAGAAGTGAATTGAATCTTTAAGGAGACAGGTAATTTTATTGAACTGGTTTAATATTTATAGAATACACTTTATTGGCTACACTTTATCCAGCGTTTAGCACAATTTAGTGTATCTTACACTATTCACTATAATTCTGCTTATCATGTGGCCACTAATGATAATACAAAATCTGGTATTTCTCAATTATGAGCAAGGTAACTTAAGATCTGGGTAAATGTTTAAACTTAAAATACATGACCAGGACAATAATTTATTGGACTAAACTATGATACATGAAACTACGCTATTAAGCACACACACGCACGCACACACACATACCAGTTCAAAGGATGAAAGTTATTGAAGTTTTCTAGTACTGTTCACTAAACCTGAGAAAGTCACAAGAGCAGAGTCTTGGGTTTAAGCTTACGGTTTTGTTATGAAGTGAGTACCAATTTCAGCAAGGTATGAAGCTTTATTTATTACTTGTGTTGCGTTCTTCTTCTGTGATTCACGTTCGGTGTTAGGGAATCACGTCGTTGCTTATTGGCTAGTGCTGTGGTGCTGTGATGACGTCTCTCGGGGAAGCCCTTCGCTGATGCGCTGGTTGCTTGGTTACTGACGGCGGAGCTCTGGCACTTGTAGAGAATTCTTTGTTGCGGAACTTCACTGTTCTGGCACGAAGTTTCGTGAAGATGTTGGTGAGCGGATGAGCAGTTTGCTTGCTGGTCAGACGCAGAGCGAAAGTCGATGGTGGACAAGCAACGAAAGAGCTTGCTTCAGACAGGTAATTGACATTCAGCCGTTGGATGACGTGCCGATATGCTCAGAGCCTGGGGTTTTAACTCTTTGTTGTCGGCCCATCCCACAGGTGATTGGTTCAAGTGAATGTGGTTGCGGGGTTAGCCCTGCCTCACGTGGTTCCCTCTTTTGTGCATACATTAGGCCAAATTTTCATCAGTCACGTGGGACTGATCCATTTGGAAATTTTAATACTTTTCATAAATTAACTTTACACAAGCTCTATTCATGCTACTAACATTTTGTGTACATGATCGTTCTTTGAATAAGACAAGCTTTCGGTCGATACCACACATCCCATATCTTGTACGCTCATTAATACCTTTATCTAGTTAAAAGGGGTTTATAAATGCTGGTTACACCTTTTAAGTTATGCAGAATAATCAGACATACATACAAACATCAAACATGCTGAGTGAATATATATGGATAAGTTTAGCCCTTCTAGCATGCTTTAAAGATGTTTTGGACTAGTGTCTCTGCCATGTGCCTCTTTGTTCGTTGAAAGGCATGTGGAGAAACACGGGACATCCTGTATCCTAGGGTCAATGAGAGTGCCAGTGGTCTGCACACACACGTATGTTATGATAAACAGTACACGCACTCTGTAAACACACACACATACAAACACAAAATAAAAGAGGCTATACATGCACACACGTGGTCATAGTGTTATAGTAAACAGTACATGTGCGCACAGTTAACTATACGGGTGAGAGACGCGCACTAAGACTGAGCAGGGGAGACGAATAACCCACAATTCCGCAGCGCAAGAGAGAGAAAAACCATTGACTCAGTTGTGATCACGTGACGCTCAATGTCAAAATAAGAAGCGCATGCATGCTACATGATACTCGGTACTCGTAAACCAAGACTTCCTCGAAAAGTCAAAATTTTCAAGTAAAAAAATTTGCTAGTCTTGTGGAAAACCGCAAACTGGGTTACTCGCAATCTGAGGTTCCACTGTACTTGCTTACTGTTACAACCCACAGTCTGGGGATTTATGATGTTGTGTTTGCATTCCATACTTTTTTGTGTCTATAGTATATTAAGTAATTAACACATTACATTTGCTTTACCCTTAATTTAGCATGTACCGTTCGGCCTTAACCTGTCATTGAGAGGTCTATGACATTAAACCACGACCATCCTTGATGGAGTCCCACTATAAGGACGTGTCAATACCCACATTTGTTTAAAGCACACGATGTATTAGTGTCTCTTGGGAGATACAGTGGTATATCGGCATACGACCACCCCGCCTTAAGAACTTTTTGGGCTTAAGAACTGAAATTTTTTCCCCAAAATTTTCTCTGCATATAAAGCATTTTCAGTGTACGAGCGGACAAACTGAGCCAAACCGAACATTGGTGTCCTAAAAATTCTGCATTCCTGCTGATACAGTGTGCACAAGTTATGGGTATGTGCCCAAAACGTCACCTTCTCCAGGTGTGTGAAGGGGAAGGGTTGCTAAATTGAGCATGGCTGGTGGAGATTTTCAACAATAGGCCCCTATCTTGCTCGGCTCTTTAAAAAGGGGCGGGGAGCACAGCTCAGGGTTGAAGTCTGGGGAGAATGCGGTGAGTGGTATGTGGGTGGAGTGACGTTGATCCAGGGACTTTGAAGGACTTTTAAGACTGTACAATGCCTTTTGATCTCCAGGAAAAAGACAACTGTTCAGTAAATGAGCTGTGTCAGTGCTTTCAGTTTTGTTTGGGAACCTGCCATCACGCCACAGCCGCCAAGAAGGAAAAGGCAGCTGTCTCCATGTTAAGGCCCCTGTTCCCAAGCAGGAAAGCCACACAGACCTTGGTTGTCATGAGGACTCGACTGTGGCTATGCTGAAACAAGGCTGGGTGGGGCCAACTGGGCGTGACTGCAAAGTGAACCATTGAGGATCGTGCAAGCTCTACATACGTCCAGCTGGGAGGCTGCAACTGTTGAAGGTGCAGCCGAGCATTGCTGTCTCTGCAAGACCCTTTTTTCTTGCCAGTCAGCCACTGCTTTTGCTCACCAGCTAAGTGCATATCTGTCAGCTGGGCACTGCCACCAGACCTCCTTTCCTCCCCAATTTCAATGATTATAACTTACATCTCGTGAAAATACCAAAATATTGAAATATTTTCTAAGATGAATCAAAAAAATTTTTATGATACATAAATTCTTAACTATTATGTTAATTTATGTTCAGGACTCCTTTACCACAAATTACTGCAACAGTATGGCATGGCGTGGAGACAATAAACTTATGGCAGTACTGAGGCATTATTGAAGAACAGGCTGCTGTATGGCAGGCTTGTCTGTATTGGTGGGTCAGTGTTTCTCATCTTCCTCCTGACAATAGCCCATAGACTCTCTGTAGGGTTCTGGCAAACCCTAGGGTAAAGCTTGTTAGCAGATGAATGCATAAAGTGCTTTAAAATCTCCTATTAAGCAGCTGTGTGGACTTAATAAATCACAGTGGGCCAACACCGGCAGATGAAATAAGCACTTTAAATAATCTCCACTACATCCGCAACTTTCCATGAATATGCTTGGATAGAGCACCTTCTGTGGCTTACCATCCTTGTGGAGGGTGACAATGATCACCCTCTGGACAAATGTCAAGTCAGCAGGGTTCTGCATACATGGATTGAATGGCAGATAGATACATGATATTTATAATATGAATAGTAATTTACTCAAACTTGAAATGAAATATTACATTTATTTGAGATACTGTATCACAAGGTCTTGAAATTTACAAATTTAGAACATATTCACATACATATTTTAATTAAATTGCCTCTTTCTCATCTCCTTTTTTCATTTTTTTCAAAACTGCAGACCTGATGGCTTATAGTAGACAAAACAATTTCACCTTGGGAATGTGCAGGCTGGGTTTATATTAGACATAATGATTTACAGAAATGTATGGAAGCAAATTAGCATCATAATTACTTAAATTATATCAGCCTTTGAAAAATAAACTTTGAAATTTAATCACTGTTGAATTGTTAATTTTGAAATTTAAATACTACTGAATTTATTAAATTGAAATATTTGACTTTAAAAAGCAAAATCTTTGAATTTAAGTGCTCTGAATGTCACACGAAAATTTCAACAATCCATTTCAACTGTGAAATTCAGATAGAAAATTCAAGCTTGGAAATTCAAGTACGAATTCAATACAAAATTCAATACAGGAAAAGCAATCGAGCCAGAACGGAATCCGAAGTGTTACGAGTGTGCATGACAAAAACAAAAAAAAACTCTTTGCTGTCAATAACTGCCTGAAGTCTGAAACTCATGGACATGACCAATGCTGAGTTTCCTCTCTCTAGATGCTTTGCCAGACTTGAGTCCTCCTGCTTTCAGTCTTTGTTCTTCCTTTATTGAAAAGCATGCTCATCTTTTATTTACTTGCTGAATCATGCTACACCTGGCCATGCAACTACAGTACTTGTCAGCCATTTTTTCCCATTATTTATGAGCCCCAACCCAAATTTTATGACGGTTTTAAGTTAATGTAAACATTTAACCTAACAGTTACTGTAAGATCACAGCTAGTTTTCCTGCAGCTGCACACAGTCAGAGCACACTGAAAAACTCTCAAGTGTCATTTCCTCCACAATTACAGGTTTTTTTAATTATTTTTTTTAATCACAAATGCTATCAATTTACCGACTTTTGGAGGTACTGAATATAATTTACCTGTTCCATAAATACTTGCAGTAGCCAGATTTATTTGAAGGTGACTCATTTCAGAATCATCACTTTTTAGAAACTTTAGTAGCAGATTCTCCATTTTTGCCAGACTACATTTATGACCTTTCTCACCTGCTATTGTCATTACTTTACCAGGAATTAAAAGGTAGGAAAGATTTGGCAGGATGTGTATGAACATGAACATCATGTACACAAATTTTCCACAGAAGTTCACAATTCACTTGAGAGTGTTAGGCACTTTGTACAGAGGTGGACACCCTGGCTTCAGAAAGTATAAGTCCTGCCACTTATCTGTTCCATCAATTAACTAAAGCAGCTGATTTTAATTAACACAAATCTTCAGCCGGACCTGAACTAACTGGTGACGTCACCTGTTCTGTGCACAGAGAGAACAATACATGGCACGTGCTGTCTTAATACTTTTGGCCACCATTGTGTATCTCTCTCTCTCTCGTTCGTGTGTAACAAACATCAGTCTGTGTCTCATGCTCACTAGCCCCACTTTAACTAAACTTTGACCAAATTCCTTTATCACAGTAAAATGACTAAAATATCTGATAATATATAATTAGTGTAACACACTACAGGTGCACTTACCGAGCCGCTGTCCTCCACCATGTAACGAGACTCACTGGAAGCCGGTATCGAAGACGGTCGCTTCCCTGGGTCACGTGACTGACGAACGGATTCCGTTCTGGCTCGATTGCTTCATTTGGGCTTCAAATGGGGAGACATCTGGGCCCGTATTCACAAAGCTTCTTAAGCCTAAAAGTTTCAAGAAATATTTTCCAAACACTAAACAAAAAAGTGAACACTTCTCTTCTGTAGTCTTCTGTATTTAGAACCTAAATATAGTAACTACTGTGTGGAAATTAGTTGCTTCAAAATAGACAGATTTTCAGCAGTTGGCTGTTTAATTAACTTTAAGATATTTAGTCTATAACAGAAACAGAACTACAAAGATTATGATTTCATTGTCTGTTCTATTATCATATATTCTATTTTACAAAGAGTGCATTTTAAGAGTGCCTTTACCAAGGTCAGGGGTTATTTTTGATCAAACAAAAATTGCTGCATCATCCGTAGCAATGGGGTCACCCACACTTCCTCACTAAGGTTTTTGTACTTTCCTTACTCAGAGTTGCTCTGAGAAGTTTCCTAAATCACTTTTAGTCTAGGACTCCCAACTAGGACTTTTTAAGCTATGATAGGAGCTCTCTGAAAGAATTCTAAGAAGCTTTGTGAATATGAGCGCTGATGTCCACCTGGATGCAGCGCCTGCTCATCCACCTGGGAGACCTTCAAAGGAATTGGTCTGACTTGTTCACAAATTAGAATCAGGGCACCGATTAATTACCCACACAGTGATGTGAAAATGTGATGTACAAAATAGCAATAGAAACCTCAACAACCATTCTAATTTTATTTATATTTTTACATTATACAGCGTTACCTCAGCATATGAATTTAATCTGTTCCAGAGGGGAATTCTTAAAGCAAAGTTTTGTATTTCAAAACATATTTTCCTATAGGAAATAATCTAAATGCAGATAATACATTTCAGCCATGCAAAAATATTACCAATATTACAAATTTCCAACACTATAATCATATGTTTGCATATCAAAACAATAATAAAAAAAATAGTTGTATGTTACATGTTGTAATGGGTTTGATCCAAAGTTGCACGGGCGGAACCATGAAACACAGACACGCTTCCAGCCCGTCGCCACACATGTAAATGAAATATAATGTGAAATTAATAAACATTAAACCTCACTTAACTTTAATTTGATTCCTCTTGGCACCCACCAGCTGCTTTATAAAAAATAAACTTAAAGTGTCCTTTTTTTAATGTTCTAAAATATATTTTTTTCAACATTACAGAAAACTTTACACATACAGGGGAACCATGAATTACGAGCATAATTCGTTCTGGAAGCGGGCTCATATTCCAAAATACTTGTAACCCAAATTTAATTTTGCCATAAAAAATAATGAAAACTCAAATTATTCATTCTACAGCCCAAAACAATAAATACATAAAAATAATTAATACAACATATAAAGTAAAAATAAAACAAATTAACCTGCACTTAACATAAAAAAAAAATTGTAAAAATAAATCCAGACAGTTGAGTGTTTCCTTTTTTTGCGCACTGGCGCCGTGTATTTGTATGTGTGTGTGTGGAATTAGCCCCTCGCCTCGTCTTAAACAATAAAACTCCTTCTCCCTCCTCACACCTCGCTTTTTAAGTTTCACAACAAACATACAGGTCCTTCTAAAAAAATTAGCATATTCTGATAAAGTTCATTATTTTCTGTAATGTACTGATAAACATTAGACTTTCATATATTTTAGATTCATTACACACAACTGAAGTAGTTTAAGCCTTTTATTGTTTTTAATATTGATTTTACATCTCATGAAAACCCAAAATTCCTATCTAAAAAAATTAGCATATTTCATCCAACCAATAAAAGAAAAGTGTTTTTAATACAAAAAAAGTCAACCAAATAATTATGTTCAGTTATGCACTCAATACTTGGTCGGGAATCCTTTTGCAGAAATGACTGCTTCAATGCGGCGTGGCATGGAGGCAATCAGTCTGTGGCACTGCTGAGGTGTTATGGAGGCCCAGGATGCTTCGATAGCGGCCTTAAGCTCACCCTGAGTGTTGGGTCTTGCGTCTCTCAACTTTCTCTTCACAATATCCCACAGATTCTCTATGGGGTTCAGGTCAGGAGAGTTGGCAGGCCAATTGAGCACAGTAATACCATGGTCAGTAAACCATTTACCAGTGGTTTTGGCACTGTGAGCAGGTGCCAGGTCGTGCTGAAAATTGAAATCTTCATCTCCATAAAGCTTTTCAGCAGATGGAAGCATGAAGTGCTCCAAAATCTCCTGATAGCTAGCTGCATTGACCCTGCCCTTGATAAAACACAGTGGACCAACACCAGCAGCTGACATGGAACCCTAGACCATCACTGACTGTGGGCACTTGACACTGGACTTCAGGCATTTTGGCATTTCCCTCTCCCCAGCCTTCCTCCAGACTCTGGCACCTTGATTTCCGAATGACATGCAAAATTTGCTTTCATCCGAAAAAAGTACTTTGGACCACTTTCCTGCACACGCCTGTACACGGTGGCTCTGGATCTACTTCAGACTCAGTCCACTGCTTCCGCAGGTCCCCCAACGTCTGGAATCGGTCCTTCTCCACAATCTTCCTCCGGGTCCGGTCACCTTTTCTCGTTGTGCAGCGTTTTCTGCCACACTTTTTACTTCCCACAGACTTCCCACTGAGGTGCCTTGATACAGCACTCTGGGAACAGCCTATTCATTCAGAAATTTCTTTCTGTGTCTTACCCTCTTGCTTGAGGGTGTCAATGATGGCCTTCTGGACAGCAGTGAGATCGGCAGTCTTACCCATGATTGCGGTTTTGAGTAATGAACCAGGCTGGGAGTTTTTAAAAGCCTCAGGAATCTTTTGCAGGTGTTTAGAGTTAATTAGTTGATTCAGATGATTAGGTTAATAGCTCGTTTAGGAAACCTTTTCATGATATGCTAATTTTTTGAGATAGGAATTTTGGGTTTTCATGAGCTGTATGCCAAAGTCATCAATATTTAAACAATAAAAGGCTTGAACTACTTCAGTTGTGTGTAATGAATCTAAAATATATGAAAGTCTAATGTTTATCAGTACATTACAGAAAATAATGAACTTTATCAGAATATGCTAATTTTTTGAGAAGGACCTGTACACAACGCAAACACTGTTTTAACGGGGGAAAAAAGAAATCTCTCTAATGATACTCACGTGAGCATACTAACGTAATCACTGCAGTAAATTAAAAAATAACAAATGAACCAGCACCTTACCTTTGAAAAGAATTGCGACAGAGCTGAGTTTTCTGTGTAAGTAAAGCGTCGGGGAGATCTGTGTGTGTGTGTGGGGGGGAGGGGGGGGGGGGGGCACAATGTCAAATTACGTGCATGCAAACAGGAGATGTTGATTATAAGAGACGAGCACTAAGACTCAGCAGGGGACTCTTATTTTGACACGGGACGCAGCAGGGGAGACGATCACCCATAATTCCTTGCAGCACAAGAGAAAGAAAAATCATTGGCTCAGTTGTGATCACTTGCCGCTCGGTATCAAAATAAGAGTTGCATGCATGATACATGATACTCGGCATTCGTAAAACTAATACTTGCTTGGTTTCCGATTAAAAATTTACTAAAAATCTTTGCTCGGTGTGCAGAACACTCGTAAACCACGTTACTCGCAATCCAAGGTTCCACTGTATAAAGTAACAAGTAGTTTTGAATTGAACTGCGAAGGGCATCATGAAAAAGCATCCTACCTCATGTTAGGGTAGGACGGTTTTATGGGGTGCGGTACATCATAAAAACATCCTCCACCCTACAGTTTGTTCAAAGACATGTCCATAACAATTTTCACTGAACTGTAATTGTAAGTTTGTGGAACATTGTGTACAAACAGTTTTTACGTATGTGTAATAACGTAACCCTTGATAAGTAATACAACTTTACATAGATTTTGTTGTATGCATTTAATGATGGCGGTGGCTTTTGTCAGCATCACCATTTAGCAAATGACAAGCACTGCACAAAAAGCATAAGCTCAAACAATAAAAAGCTTTTTGTACATCCTGAAATATGCATGACTGAGGGAACCATGTTAGATGATTATTGTGGCTAAGACTATTGACTATTGAGTCGTGTCGCTCCCTCTATCTCTCTCGTCAGTGTCGTCGGGGGCAGAGGCTTGGGCTTTGCCTCCGTCTCTCAACGGTGTGCTTTGTCAGTCTGTCTGTCTTTCTTTCTTTTCCTATCTTTCTTTCTTTAATCAATAATGTATTGATTTATATATGATTCATATAAGTTATATATGTTTCAATAGTATGTTTTATAATGGTATAACTTTTGTTTCAATAAATATTCAATATTTAATGTCCGTAGTGTGAAATTTTCATGGCAGCAGTAACAGGTATCCGAGGGGCTTATGTCATCATGGTAACGCACAGAGGAAGTGACATCTGCGCTGGTGACTTCACAGGGTGTTCTGAATGATGAAATTTTGTTGAAGGATGTTCCCTTCAATGGCATTCCCTGCAAGTGGAGCAGGAGTAGGGAGCACCCTGCGATGTACACTTCGGACAGGAATGCAGCCAGAAGGCGCATTCCAAATGGCCTGAAGTATACTTCAATGGGTGTTCAGCCATGTTAAGTGTGATTCCAAACAGGAAGGAGTAAAAATGTAAAGTTCAAAGGGAGCTGTAAACGTTGTAGGGACCAAGTGAACAACAGGTCTTCACTTCGCCGTAAAAGAGAATGAAAAATTCCCCATAAGTCATTGTGTCTCGCTGAAGCATGAAAAAAATGGAGCTCGAAAAAGGATTTATGTATTTATTATCATTATTATCGAGGATGACATCATATTAAAAGGACACAACAATTTACATTGTTATTTAATCAGGAAATCCTTAGTATTATATAGGCTAGTAGTCAGAAAAAAAAATCTCAGTACATCTTTAATCAATTATTATTATTAATCAATAATTTATTTATGGTATATAATTGTCAGGGATAGACCCTAGAGGGCGCCATGCGCCCAGAGACTCCTTTTTGTGTCCTTTGGCGTTTTTCTGTTTGTTGAACTGCATTTCCCAGAATGCACCTTGGTCAGGTGATGGGAGCGCTCACCTGAACAGAGGTAGCTCATTAGTTTCATTATAAATAGGCATGTCTTCAGTTAATCGGGGTCTTGCATCTGTTCTGTTCTATTCAGTTTAGTTATGGTGTTGTGTTTAACTGAATCTTCTGTGTTTTCTTTGTCTTCTGTGTCATGCTGATCTCCTTAACCTCTGTTCTCTCCAGCCCTGGTTTCTCCTGTTCTGTTCAGTTAAGTGGTTGTGAACCTTCTGTGTTTTCTGTGTCTTGCCGATCTCCTTAACCCCTGTTCTCACCAGTTCTGGTTTCTCTTGTTCTGTTTAATTACATGGCTATTATGTTTAGTTAGATGGTTGTTGTCCTAACTTCTTTGTTACCCCTTTCAAATTTCCATGTTTATCAGTTGTCTGTTTCTGTTTCCATTTTCATTATTGAAAGACTTTAACACGGCTTCACCCCTGCGTAAATGCCTCATCAAAAGCCCACACACAGCTTCCGTGACAATAATATAATTATATATAATATTATATTATAATAATATATAATATACTACATTTTTATATATAATATAATAATTTGTATTTATTTTATAATGGTATCAGTTTTTGTTTCAATAAATATTCAATATTTATTATCTGTAGTGAAAAAATATCCACAGCAGCAGCAACAGGTATTCGATGGGCTTATGTCACCATGGTAACGCACAGAGGAAGTGACATCTGTGCTGGTGACTTCGCAGGGTGTTCCGAATGGTGGAGTTTTGTCGAGGGAAGTAAACAGAGGAGGGAGTAGGGAGCAATGGGTAACACAGTTGACAGATTTTCGGACACACACAATGTGGATAATTTAATTTAAATAAATGAGCAAAATTGTTTTGAAACATGTTGCTCATATTTTAACCATTATTTTGAACAAACATTTATGAAAATTGTATACAAAAACATGTTCATTAATCTGAAGTTAATCTGAAGAGCCAAACCTGCCAAAATGGGACAGCACAAAAATAGCAAATTTCAGCACATAATATGCATTTTGTTTTATCTATCGACTTTTTGTATTAAATGAAGGAGAAATATGGTCCAGTATAAAACTCATCATTGCTTTAAGTAAGTAGTAGTAAAATTGATAAATCCAGCTCATAGACATGACATGTACCCCCAATTATAGAATGAGCCATAAAATGTCTAAAGTATTGTATATTGTATGTGTGTGTGTTCGGGGGTGCGGGAGAAATGAGTCGGCCTCACTAGTTTCAATGAATCTGTCCAGGAGCATGATGATAGAAAATGGCTGTCCTGTAAATCTGTCCCGATGGTGAATAATGCTAATTTTGGAAAATCCTCAACGAGACAGAAAAAGAGTCCAGGATTCCCCTTGTCAAGATTTATAGAGGCAGAGACAACATGTCACTGTGAGATTATTTCATTAGGCACGGTTATGGTTTTTTGTCACATAAAGGTAATGTTGGTAAAGGGGATAGATTTAGTGAAGTGGATAGTGAAGTAGTTGCAGGGGTAGATTAATGGTTAAAGTATTGGATTGCTGACAGTAATTTTGAAAGGTAAAATACCACCACAATTTGGCCTTAAGTAAGCCTCTAAGCCCTCATCTGCTCAGATGTATAATGAGATAAAAAAAATAAAAAAAAAGAACTCCAAACCCTCAAGTATCACACCAACATCTATAAGTTAATCTCCAGGTCGAGCAGCCACTGCCCGAATGACCCATGTCGTCTGTGCAATTCCAGACTCAGTCTTTGAATTTACACGTAAGGGTAAATAAAGAGAATTGTCTATACCAATACCAGCCACAGTGATATTCATATATTTTAAATCCATTAGACGAGCATGAACACACACATTTGGCCCTTGTCGACTACTAATTTTGACCCCGGCTAAGATGCTAAGGCCTGAACACAGCTACTAGACATTTAGATCTGAAAATAGGGATGTTTTAATTAGTAATACATCTAATATTGGTCAATAATTAGGGCCATGTGCAAGCTAGCTAACTAGTGGACTAAACATATTAGTGTAATACGATATCAACAACACAGAAAAAATATATTTACATATGCAGAAACTAACAAATTATGAAGGATGAGTACAGATGTAATTTACCTTAAAACTAGGTCACAATTCAGCTTGTTCCAGTGCAAAATGTTAATGAAAGTGTTGCTTCACCTGCTGCTGCTATCGCCCTCTACCGACTGGTGTGTGAAGTTGCTTCATTTCCACTTCTAAACAATTCCATTTACAAGGTTTGTATGTAAATCAGTCTCATACATTTTAACTAATTGGATCTTGTTCCACAGACATTTAAACTAAATTCATACTTTTTAACTGATTAAATTATATAGTTTTCATAATTAACACATTTTAATTAATTGTAAGTGATCTGATTACATAATTTTTTAAAACAAGATTTTTAAATAAAATCAATGGGATGCAAATACTTAATAATAAACCATGCCATGATTATTTTTTTTGAGTGTACCACTGAATAGGGGCTTAATTGAAGACGGAGAACGCGTGATTTTAAGGAGTTCACTGGTTGCTTTGTTTGGTAAGTAGTGTTTCTTTTTATTTTTATTTATTTCACTAGATAGGATGTGTTAAAACCAGTCTGTGATGTACTATGGATTTAGTTAGTTTTAGTCATGTATTACGAACAGATTTTACCAAAGCTGGTGATGTTAGCTGCTGTTAACATCGTTAGTCACATTCTCTACTACGCTAGCTAACGACAACTAACAACGCTGTGCATGCCTGCTTGCCAGTGTGCTGTAGAGAGACAACGACAAGAGCCGTGTGAAGTTTTCTAAATATTTGTTTAACTGAGTAATGTGTTATAATTATTTATTTTAATTCATTTATAGGGCATAAATTGTGAACTTCGTAGTTATAACTGTCAAGGTAAAATGAGCTGTGTGATTAAGTTTGCGCAACAAACTTGCTATAGTTGCTCCTCCTCCCTTCAAGCCATTTCAACTTTGCTTCAATTTCTACCCTAACATGTTGCCTTATGGGCTTATATTGATTTAATATTGTCACTTGTAGGCCACATATAGGAAACAAGTAATTTTACAATAGTTATTACAATTTACAAAGTTTGCAGCAAACTTGTGTAACAGTAGGCTACTTGTGGATTATTTAAAAGATCATAATGTGTTTTGTTTCTGTGTTTCAGGAGTGGATTGCATGCAGTGCAAATTCTGCCAATTTTTGAGCTCCTCTCAAGAGTTGCTGCTGAAGCATTTATCGCCTTCGACACAGAACAGGTTCTCACTGGCCGTGCATTCACACAGACTGTATATGTGTTTAAAACTCCTGATGCATTATGATAATACCTGCCAAGATCACATGGACACACTGGAAATTCACCAAATTCTACATTTCAAAGTGAATTATGTGATTTTAAAGAGATTTGCACTGAAAATACTTTTTGGAAGCCTCTCGGACAGCATTTAAAGAATCGAGAAACTGTGCGATGTCCCATTGCCAGATGAACCTTTAAAACAAACATTCGCCCAACCTTAAGTTCTCATAGAAGTCAAAATCATAAAAATTGCACACTTATAAATTTCGAGCTGTAGGAAGAAGCAACACTTTAGATGAGGCAAGTGATGATGAACAAGTTGATTTTGAAGCAGGATTACAGGAATGTGTAAGAACAGGTGAGGTTGAAGAAAATGTGGATAGCGAGATACTTGAGCACAAATTGGCTTC
Organism: Clarias magur; assembly: GCA_013621035.1. Classification (NCBI taxonomy): domain Eukaryota; kingdom Metazoa; phylum Chordata; class Actinopteri; order Siluriformes; family Clariidae; genus Clarias; species Clarias magur. The sequence continues at coordinate 1,763,850 of QNUK01000066.1, read as the reverse complement.
TCTTTTTCTATCGATGCAGAGTTGCATATTTCTAGAAGTGCAATTCAGACTCTTGTAGAGGATTTGCATAACCTTCTTTCTTTTTCTAGTATTGAAACTCTGAAAAGTGTTAAAGACATTCTTTCAAGAAACAAAATTGAAGTAAACGATTTAGTTTTGCAAGACATTTCCAATGCTATAGTAAGTAATCCACTCCTGTGTACAATAGCAAAGAAAGGTTGTCTTTCAACAGTCCACAGGAGGAACTTATATTTCAGTGAACATTTTTCTGTAATGGAACCCACAGAATATCTTTATAACTCACACTTTTGTTTATGTATCAGTCAATAAGGTACTTGAGATTTTATTTAGGCAGCCAGATTTTTTGGGCCAAATTGAATTTGATCAAGACTCCGTACCTGGATTCTATAAGTCTTTTCAAGACGTGAAGTATTACAAGGACCATAAGTTACTTGGGCAGCAGAACCAGTGCATCAGTTTGGCATTGTATACAGATGACTTCGAAGTGTGTAATCCTCCAAGCACCTCAAGAATACTTCATAAGATAACTGCTGTTTATTGGGTTGTTTTAAATTTACCAGCCAAGTGCCGATCCAGTCTCCATTCATTTCAACTGGCGCTCCTTAGTAAAACTGTTGATGTTAAGCAATATGGCTATGAAAAAATTCTTGAGTCACTGATTAAAGATATAAAGCATCTAGAACAAGAGGGGATATATGTTGAAGAATTAGATCGGTATGTTAAGTGTACTATATTTTATGTGTATGCTGATAATCTTGAAGCACATGGTTTTGCAGGGTTTTGTGAAAGCTTTACTGTTGAGAAGTTCTGTCGATTTTGTCTACTGAGTAAGGACCAAATTGCCACAGCTAATGAAGATGATTTCCAATTGAGAGACATTGATGGACATAACACCTTATTAAAGGAGCTTGGGCAGAACGAGAACCTTCAAAGCATTAATGGTGTAAAAAGGGAGTGTATGCTGGGGAAGCATCTTCTTGCATCCAGTAAACAGATATCCTCCAGATATTTTGCATGATTTTTTTTTTTTTTTTGAGGGGGTCGTTCCTGTGGAATTGTTCTTGTGTTTGAAAAATCTGATAGGCAAAGGTCTAATTACGTTGGATTTACTAAATGACTGCATAAAGTCATTTCCCTACAGAAATATAGTCAAAGTAAACAAACCAAACAAAATTTCAAAAGCAAGCTTTGAAAAGGTAATGGGCATGAAAATGGGACACTTTTACGCTTGATACCAGATACCAGAGCATGAGCCTGCTTGGGAGATTTTAATGGACTTGAAATAAATTGTTGAAATTGTTGTTTCACATAAGCTTTCAGAGGAAGCATTGTGCCATTTGTCCTCTAAACTTTGGCATCACCGCAAGTTGCTCGCTAGTACCTTCCCAGACTTAGGCCAAAACATAATTTATAGACCATTATCCACATCTAATTCACTGTTGTGGGACTATGTGTTAGGAACCTCCACTAGAGGTCACTGTTCATGTCTGTCTGTCTGTGTGTAGTTCCTGGTGGTTGACTCAGTTTCCCAGAAGGCACCTCAGTCAGGTGATGAGGCTCACCTGAACTGAGGTGGCTCATTAAAACCTTCTATAAATAGCAGTTTGTTCTGGGAAACTGGGTCGAGCATTGTCTGATTGTGATTGTCTGATTGTGATTGTTTGTTTGTCTGTTTCAATCAGTTTTGTTGTTTTAGTTCCTTTGTTCTGTTTTTGAGTTGTTTGTTTAAAATAAAGACTCTTTCTGTTACCCCCCTCTGCGTACATGCCTACCTTCATGCCCACGGCAACACCATCAGCCGGTCTAGCACTACCACCAGCTAGAACCATGACAGAATGCTCGACCCAACTAAGGCATAGCAGAGGGGTCCCCCCCGGGGAAATTTTTTTTTGGGGGGGGGGGGGCTGGGACTGTAACGCTGGGGCAAGCAGGCTGAGGGTAGTCGGCTTGCCCTACAGCTGAACTATGAAAGGTCCCACAAGCACCGCTTCCAGAGCCTCACGTGGAGGCCCCAAAGCACCATCCAAAGCCTCACGGGGGAGGCTCCAAGCTGCGTTCAGGGCCTCGGGGGAGGCTCAAGCTTCGTTCCAGGGCCTCACGGGGGGGCCAAGCTGCGCGTTCCAGGCTGGCCAACTGCAGGGCCTTCTCCAGGGCCTCAGGGGAGGCGGCGTTCCAGGGCCTCAGGGAGGCCGCAGGTTCAGGGCCTCACGGGAGGCCAAAGCTCCGTTCAGGGCCTCACGGGAGGCCGCGTTCCCTCAGGAGGCCTCCCGGGGAGGCCGTCTCCGGGCCTCACGGGGAGGCTCCACACCTTCGTCTCCGGGCCTCACGGGGAGGCTCCACCCCTTCGTCTCCGGGCCTCACGGGGAGGCTCCACCCCTTCGTCTCCGGGCCTCACGGGGAGGCTCCACCCCTTCGTCTCCGGGCCTCACGGGGAGGCTCCACCCCTTCGTCTCCGGGCCTCACGGGGAGGCTCCGTCATCCAGTGCCTCAGTGGAGGATCCCCCCCCTTCCCATCCCAGAGCGTCAATGAGGTCCCACATCCACCACCCGGCTTCGGCGTCAAGTCTACCACCCCGAGAACGGGCCATTGCCGCCTCCGCTGCCAAGCATCAAGGGCAGACCCGAGACTGCCTCCGGTGCCTGGCTTCGGCGGCATTCCAGTTCCGCCCGCCTTCCCATCCTGCTCGGGGAACCAGCTCGTCGGCGTCGTAAGTCGGGTGAAAGGACTCAAGACAATGGGGACCTCCGGTAACGCTCCGGAGGAGCGTTTGTAAGGGGGGGGGGTACTGTTAGGAACCTCCACTAGAGGTCACTGTTCATGTCTGTCTGTGTGTAGTTCCTGGTGGTTGACTCAGTTTCCCAGAAGGCACCTCAGTCAGGTGATGAGGCTCACCTGAACTGAGGTGGCTCATTAAAACCTTCTATAAATAGCAGTTTGTTCTGGGAAACTGGGTCGAGCATTGTCTGATTGTGATTGTCTGATTGTCTGATGGTGATTGTTTGTTTGTCTGTTTGGACTACCATCATGTGGGCATTCCTTTTTGTTACTTTGAGTTTATATTTGGTTTATGTTTTGTAACCTTTTGTTTTCAGAGGGCTCTAGTTTTGTTTCCTTGATGTTCCTTGTGTCTGTGGATTCATGGAGCTGCTTTGTTCACTGTGTAGTTAGGCTGTGTCTCCTCCTGTGTCCTGTGTAAGTACTGTTTTGCCTTCTGGTCTTTTCCCTTGCATGTGTAGCCACGTGAGTGCTTAGCCATTAGCAGGGTTAGCCGCTAGTAGGCCTTGACGGCTAGTAGGGTTAGCCCCTAGTAGGGTTAGCCTCCAGTAGGCTAATCTCTAGTGGGAGTGACTGCTAGTGGTTCTGGTCACTAGTAGGTTGGCCGCTAGTTTGGTATAGCCTCATGTGTGCCCTGCCTTTTGTCTTCCGGTCCCCTAGGTCAGTACTAACACTATTAGCCACTAACCCGGTTAGGTCAGCCTCCAGTGTCCCCAGTACAACATGTAGCGTACTAACCTCACTAACCCAGCTAGTCTAGTTCCTGTCAGTCTCTGTGCCCCTAGCCCTGTCTAGCCCTGTCTCCTGTCTAGCCCTGTCTCCTGTCTAGCCCTGTCTCTCCAGTCTCTGTGCCTCCAGTCCTGTCTCTCCAGTCTCCAGTCCCTGTCTTTAGTTCCTCTCTGTGTCTTAGTTAGCTCCAGCTCCATGTTTCCTCATCCCTAGTTTCCTGTGTCAGCTCCTGGTTCCCTGTGTCAGCTCCTGGTCTCCTGTGTTCAGATCCCTTCCAGTTCCTGTGTTTCTCCTGAGCCCTAGTTTGAGTTTGAGTTTGTTGTTTTAGTTCCTTTGTTCTGTTTTTGAGTTGTTTGTTTAAAATAAAGACTCTTTCTGTTGAACCCCTCTGCCTTCATGCCTACCTTCATGCCCACGGCAACACCATCAGCCGGTCTAGCACTACAACCAGCTAGACCCATGACACTATGCTGAGTTTTTGGACGATGAGGTTTGAGGCTAAGCACAGCTTTTTTAAAAAGGTGATCCATGGCACCAAAAATTGGAAAAATGTGCTGCATACCTTTTCCTCGAAACACTAGCAGATGTTGGCGTACCAATTAGATAGCTCAAACCTTTTCAAGTCTAAGCTTTATGTGGAAAAAGTGAAAGTGGTCAAAGTTTCAGAATTGGATGCATCACTCAGGAGAAGTACCCACATCTTACCAATGTGTCTCTGTCTAAACTGATTCACCTGCATGGTACACAGTATGCAGATGGCATGATTTTATCTTCTGGGCAATGCAGTGGGTTACCAGAATTCCATAAGATTGTATTAATTCTTGTCAACACAGAGGAAGTGACATTCATTTGTAAAAGGCTTGCTTCATGGTACATTGAACATTTCAGATCTTCTGAACTTGTTGAACATCACCATTCTGAAATTGTAGCCAGCATATAAAGTTGGTGGGAAATTGATGGTGTCTGCCAGGACATTCCTCCTCATTTAAAGCCACTGAAAATGGTGTGTTGCCAGCAGTTTTCACTATAATTGGCCTTTAATTGTCAGTAACATTGTAGTAATGATGAATCTTTCTTTTGCCCTCTGTTTCCAGACTTTGTTACTTCGTGTAGTCCTGTCCCCAAAGAAGCCAGATGACTTCAACTGGCAGAACAACCAGAATCTGTGGACCAGCTTACTGAGATATTTAAAAAGAGGCTTGAGAACAATTTCAGCCTCCAATTTGAAGATCCTGATTTCTGAATTTTTTATTGCCAGGTGACCAGTGTCTGAAATGCCAGAGGGACGTGCAGTCCTACATATTATGTGGAACTCTCCCCTCTCTTCAACCCCTCAAAACCTATCTGACCATTCCATCAATGGATCTGTCTCCTCCTTGAACACAGCCAGTTTTGATTCCGAAGATTTTAGGCCTGGCAGGTCTCTCCAGACTCAGGGCAGTTCTAGGAATTCTGTCAAGAGTAACTTAAGACAGGACATTAAATGGCCCTCTCCATTACCCATCCCAAAGCTCTCCTATGATGTTGAGCTAAAATTACGTGAGGGAAATGAGTTCTATGAAAAGACAAAAAAGACCCTTGAGTTGACAAGAGACAAGAGGAAAACAGAAATTTTGGATAAGCTTGCACAGGCCATTTTTGAAATCAGAGGAGGCTATCCTTAGAAAGATGAAGTAGCATCAGTTGCATCTGCTCTAGTTCTCAAGTATCCATGCCTGAGGGACAAAGACATCATAACGGGCTGTGATGCATGGCTAACAAGTCTCAGGTACAAGCTAGGAAACTTCAGGGCAAAACTGCGTGAAGCAGGCTGCAATGAGATAGATGTGAATAGGAAAAGGCGACGAGGAGATGGTGAAGATGGCCCATTCACTCTCAAAAAGGCCAAACAGGGAGAAGTCAACCACGTTCCAGACTAACCAGACCACCATGATGATGACACAATCAAAGAGGAGCGACTTGCTCTGGTAGGAGAGTTTAAAAAAAAGAAAAAGCATGGGCGAAACATAGCAGAAGATGGAGCTGACCTTCTCCCTACCACGTAAGGAAATTGTGGAGCTGCAGCCTATGGTGTCAGAGATCCAGGAGAGATGGCCTGTGCTGTTTTCTCTGGAAGAGGCTTTTCACTTGGTTTTACTTGTATTAAATGCTCATTCTAGTCACAGGGTTCCCAGGTTCTTGGAAAATCTGAAAGTCAAGGAATTTTACACACACCCAGTTTGACAGTCATCAGACAGCATGCCACAGCTTTTGATACTTCTCTCTTTTAGCTGTCATTTAGACTTTACTACTTCTCTCTTTTGGCTGTCATTTTTATCCAAAGTGATTTTTACAGAGGCAGTTGGTAGCATAACTGTTAGAGCATTTGCTCTGTAATCAGAAGGTTGCAGGTTCAAATCCTGAGACCGGTAAAGTTGGCGCTGAGGTACACATGAGCAAGGTATACTTTCTCCAAGCAGTGCTCCCTGGGTGCTGCCCTTGGTAGCTGCCCACTGCTGCTTCATACTGTAAATGGGCCAAATGCATGGGTCACATTTTGTTGTGGTGCACTGTGTGCTGTACTGTGTTGTGTTCAGAAATAGTCACTTAATTTGTCCATTACTTCATAGCCAGTCTCCCCTAGTGCCTTGCTCAAGGGAACAACAGTGGCAGCCAAAAAGCTAAACAACAACTTTTATGTCTACTGCTTGCTAACCCGGCTCCTTAGCTACTATGCTCAATATGCTGCATCAGATACACAGTTTTTGTGTAATAGTAGGTTGTGAGAAGTCACAGAATGAAAATGGTAAGGTACCCTGAATTTAGTGGTCCTACACTGTGCTGCACAGTTCCTCTAGCCCAGGGGTGGGCAATTATTTTTCCCCAGGGGCCAAATGAGAAGCAGAAAATATTGTAGAGGGCCGGGCCAAAAGTTTGAAATCTACTCTGGTTATTAATTTTATTTCTAATAAGTAAATGGCATTGTTTACAGAAGCTGGTAAGAGTTTGTGTTATTGTTAGATAATGATTTATTCAGTGAAATTATGCAAAACAATGTGTGCAACATTTGTAACTTTTTCTGTCACATTAACACCACAATGCTTTCTGTTTTTAAATTTATTAACTTTATATTAAGATACCTCATTGTCCTTGTATGCCAATAATAATGTAATATAACTCACAAAATTTTTGTCCAACTGCCAAACAGTGCAGAAAAAAATCAAAGTAAACATGTTTCAGTGTTTTTCTTCTTGTTCAGAGAGAGAAATCTAGCCTCTGTTGAGCTTTAACAAGTGTATCAAAGTCAGGTTGAATGTTTGAGGTGAAGATGTGAAGCACATCTCACAGATGATCATCAGTAAGAGCGGATCTGTACCTGGATTTGGTAAACTTCATTACCGAGAATGTTTTCCGCATGCTTTGTCTCATAATGCCGACTCATGTTGTACTACTTAAAGATGGCGACCTAGCAAAATTTGTTTGACATACTATCCAAAGCACTTTATTTGATCCCCCCCCCCCCCCCCCCCCCCCCCCCCCACACCTTTTGTGCTGAAATGGTTAAGGCATGGACCACATCATGCGACAATGCGAAATGAGGCTGGTTCACTTTTGTGTTGTGGTCAACTCGTTTGAAGTTACCTTTGTCAGCTTTGAGTTGCACCTCAAAACAGGTGCAAATGTATGTATGTGTTCATTGATGCTCAGGTAAAGGTAAGACTTGCTTTAAGCTCTCTTTTAAGTGAAAAATTGAGATTGAGATCTCAGGTCACACAAAGCACTCAATTAGCAGTTTGTCCTTTTTCCCCTTTGATGTGAAGTTGACGCTTGGAAAAAATCTGTTCTGCGATTAGTCAAAACACACAACTTGACAACTGATAAACACCCAAAGCAGAAATTGATGACATGGATGAGCATACAACTGCCTTTGTGTTGTTGCATTGTTGCACGTGAAAGTGTTTTTGTGCAAGGTATAGTTGTGCTTCGGCTTGTGTACTTGTTTATGCTCAGTGCAATATGTTGTGACAAAAGTGTTTCAGAACAATTTCTGCAAGAGAAATAAACAAGGTTTCAGCTGACATTTATTTGTGTCGTCATTTTTTAGGAGACATGTATCTGTAAATTTCTATTTAAATGCAATAACATCTAACAACCTTTGCATAATTTAGGTTATAATAACTTGAGAAAAATAATCTATTTAAGGTAGAACTTCACATTATTGTGTAAAACTGCTTTGCGACAATGTCAATTGTTAAAAGCGTTATATAAATAAAATTGACTTGACTTGACATCATTCAAGCAAACATTTCTTTGTTGTTCTTTTAAGAATATGTACAATGAACAAAAAGCTACAAGTTGGTTCAACTTTACTTTTAAACTTGTTTAAACTTGAAAACCTTTGTAAAGTCAACAACAGTAATCATAAGTTGAGAAAACTTAAAAATCTATTGCATCATTTTGCCTAGAAAATTTGAGTTCTCCCAACATTTTTTTTTTTTTTTACAGTGTACACCATTAATCAAATATATGTCATTTTGCAGGGTAGATGAATCACAGAACAAGAGTCACTTTACAAAGGTGACCGGACCAAATTATGTAATTTAAAGAACCAGGATGACAACTTTAACAACATGAGTCCATATTATTCTGTAAAGAGACACTGAGATAAATGTTTACAATTACAATTTTTCCTACAAGCATGCTGGAAAGCATAGTTGACAACTCAAAATATGTGCATACATATTTTCAAATAAAATGTGTTATTAAGCAGTACAGTATGTTATCCATACCTTTCACTGGATTCATTCATTAACCCTGCCTCCACTTAATAGGGGATTACATCTGTCATGATTTGCTTGCTTAAACTTTCAGATATGTGCTATCTTCCATATGGCCAGAGACTAGCATAGAAAAAACAACTTGAACAGATACTGTATGAGATCAGACTAGAAACAGCTGGTGGCCCATTTAAAGCTCTCCATCTGTACACATGATCATGAAACATGCATAGCCTATAACTTCTGCACCCCATCCCAATAGGATACTGAGAAAATGAAAGGCTTCAAAACAAGGACTTCAAAAGAATAAATTTTGAAGGGCTAGTCTTTTGATTTCCCCTTTCACAGACATTGGCTGACCTCCCCCACACACAAACATACACACAGACTTAGTATATGCACAAATGAGGACCTTGCACTGAAGGTTTTTAAGTCGCTTAATTAATGGTATGTCTATGTTTAAACGTATGCCCAGCGAATAAGCAATGAAAATAAATTAAATAGTTTTTTTAATGACACATTTTTTAATGTGTGGCAGGTAAACTGCCCACAATGTTAAAATTATCAGATATTTCTATTCTTAGACATTTGCATTTCCAAGCCCTGAGACCACAATCAGATTTGATAACAAAATTTATTTTTGCTTTGTTGGGAGGCTGTGGTGCTTTGTATTAATTTGTGTAAATAGAAAGCTAAATCATAATTCCGGTATTTAATTAATTTCTTTATTTATTCTGGAATTTACCACAAATTTTGAACCATTATTTTGAAAAATTATTCTGGCTAATAAATGTGTTTTTTAATCTTCATCTGTAACATGCATTGATTTCTGGCTTAATTACAGCTGTTGAGGAATCATTATTGTTCCTTATAATGCACTGCAGCATTCAAGGCATAGACAAAGGCATTTCATTGTTGAGGAATAGATAAAATTCCTGATGAAATCGTAAAGTAGGGGCACAATGGTGCACTGCTTTTCCTGAGCAAAACTCTGAAAACAGCTTATTTGAGTCTGTATATAATTCATCATGCCTATGATTCCAGGGAGTGTGTGTGTGAGTCAAGGGGATGTAGCTATCAGCAGTGGGAGAAAGCTGGTAGCAGCTATAAGTTAATAAAATAAGGTATTGTACAGAGCTAACAAACAGGTCCACGGTTATGCAATATGGAGGGATTGAAACCACAATCAGCATTGTGCCTGGATTCCAGCAACCTTTCTAAGTCTTGGAAAACATGAAGGAAAGGGTTTGTGCTTCATGTGGACTTAACTATAATTATAACCGAGGAAGATGAAAAGCATAGTTGAAACATTTTATCTGCTTAGTCGGCGAAAGTCTCAGAGAACTGCTAGATACGCTAATGGGTGAACCCGGTAAAAGAAACATGGAAGTGGATAATGTCATTAGTACGTTTGATCACAGCATGCGCCAGTGATGGGCATGTGCCCAAATCCAATATCGGTCCTTGCTCACTAGGTAGGCAGCTTCCCCTTCTGCAGGGGAGCGAAAGGGCAGGGCCACAGGAATAGGCACTGCTGGTATGTTATTTCCATTAATGGATCCCAGCCTTCTCCCTGCATTATAAAACACAGCGGCGAGTGTAGCTTGTCTGTTGGCTACTGGACATTTTAAGTGGAGAGTGCTACGCTTGCGCTAAAATGCAAAAGGGAGGCATCCAAATGGGGTAATGGAACGAGCCCCGGAGACTTCAAAGGGCGAGAGAAATGCACCTGCATGATCTCTGCAATGAGGACAGCCGTGAGCTCACTGCTGGATCTCCTGTGGCTCATCAACTCTCATTGGAGCCGGATTTTGGGACCCTGCTACTAAAAAGGAAAAGGCCACTAGGAGGTACACGTCATGGCCACTGTTCCCAGCTGGGGAAAGCCGCCCAGCCGCTCAAGGTCACAGAGGATTCCCGCACTGACTGCCAGACCTGCATGTTCACATCTTTCCTTCCCTTTTTCATTTCCTCTCTCCTTTAACCCTTTCCTTCCTTTTTTTCTAAATAAAATGACCCCTTTCCCCTTGAAGCCTCGTCTCATGTCTGTGCTTTATGGTGCCTGTGCAAAAAGTGTCGAACTCATTACACGGGGTATCAGGAAAAGACATGTTGCTCGTAGACACTCTTGACAAAGCATATCTTCCTGAGTGTTCATCCTATGGCTCAGCAGCAGCTAAAATAGAGATTGTTAATATTGTAGGCTAATTACCAATTTTTGCTAATAGAATTCATGTAATCCAGTCTACAACAGCTGATAATAAAATGCTGCAGATTCTCATAAAAACAATATGCCAGAGTTAGCCAAAAGACAAAACAAAGAGTTCCATTGAAATTAGGACTTATTTCTCACTACCAGAGAGGCAGACATATCAAGAAGGAATAATGTTTGGGAAAACATGCCATTGTTCTTGACGCACTATTGAGAGAATTTTTCTCTATTCACTCTATTCACACGATATGCCAAGGCGATCTCGGGCAAAGATGGGCATATACCTATTTTTCTTTGAAAACAATATCATCACAGTAGATTATTATTCTAACTTTTGGGAAATAGTCTACTCGCCTAATACAGTGTTGCACAGTATGTACACCTAGTGAGAGTAGACAAGCATGTGTGTCTATGTTGTATCTTAACCATTACTACAGTGTAATGGCTTCCAATCTTTTTGTAGCGGTGGCACCACAAACACACGTTCATGAGGCAAGGTATTACAGGAAAAAAGGGTAATTTTATTTAAGAAAAATGGGGAAGGAAAGGTTAAAGGAGGGAGGAAGGGGAAAAGGGGGAGGAAAGGTTGTGTGCACGTGCAGATCCGGTGGCAGTGCCCGCTGGCATGCAGGGAACGAGCAGTTCTTTTCCAGCGCTGTCATCGTTGTGAAGATTACAATTTTTTGGTTGTTGAGAACAACATATAGCACACTTGCTATATATATTAAGCATGCATTTGACCAATAACATATTTTAGAGATCACATCAGATGGTGCACATCATCTCATTTGTCAGGAACGACGTAGTGTTTGTCAGGGAATTGGGCTTGGTTTTCTTGCTCCCTGGTCAGAAAGCGAGCATTCACGCGATTGGCTGATTTGATACTCAAGGCTCAAGGTGTAGCTTGCCGCTGGCTGGCGACTTCTGAGCACCGCCCCCATTCCAGAGTCTGAAGCGTTGACTACTACTATGAACTTAAGAATGGGATCCGGCTGTGTGAGGATGAGTGCTGAGGTGAACTGACTCTTTAGTTTTAGTGAACGAATGCTCCGCCTGATTGGAGGGGGTCTTAGTGGAAGTGAGGGCGATGAGTGGGACTGTTAGAGTTGCTGAGCTATAGTTTCTGATGAACCAACAGTAGAGATTTGTGAACCCGAGAAAGCCCTGAAGATTCTTTCGAGTGGCTGACCTGTGCCAGTTGGTCACTGCTTCGACCTTAGCTTAGTCCATCTGGATCTTAGATGGGGCGATAATGAAACTTGCACTTCTCCACTTTCACAAAGAGTTGGTTTTCAAGAGGCCTCTATAGGACTTGGCGAACGTACTACATTCTGTTCCTCGAAGGAGTGGGAGAAAATCAGGATGTCATCCAGATAGACAAATACAAAAACGTTTTTTTCAAAGTGTCCTGATGGGGTGTTAAAGGCAGTCTTCAACTCAGCCCCTTCCTTGATCCTGACTAGATGATAGACATTACAGAGGTCAAGTTTAGTAAAAACATTGGCTCCCTGAAGGAGGTTGAAAGCAGTTGACATTAGGGGAAGAGGGTAACGATTCTTGACTGTTGTTTCATTCAGGCCTCGGTAATCAATGCATGGCTATAGCGTCTTGTCCTTTTTAGCCACAAAGAAGAACCCAGCCCCGGTAGGGGACGATGAAGGGCGGATGATTCCGGCAGCCAGGGATTCAGAGATATATTTGTCCATAGCCCCTCTCTCATGTGATGACAGCGAATACAGTCTCCCCCTAGGAGGGGTTGAGCCCGGGAGGAGGTCAATGGCACAGTCATAAGGTCTGTGGGGTGGTAGGGAGAGGGCCGGCGGCTTGCTGAAGACCTGCTTGAGGTCATCATAGTCAGGAGGGACAGCTGAGAGGTCGGTAAACCCCTCATTGTCAGAGGACGTGCCTGGAGAACAGTGAGCTGACTTTAGACAGGAAGACTCCATTCCAGAATTTTGTTCTTGGCTCAGTCAATGCGAGGATTGTGAGGAGTCAATCACGAGCTTCCGAGAACCAAAGGTGAATGGGCGTTCTATGACCAAGAAGGAAGTCTCTTCGGTATGGTTGCCAGACACCTGTAGGATTATCGGGACCATCCGTTGGGTGATGGCAGGCAGGCGGTTTCCATCAAGGGCCTGAACGGAGAACGGAGAATTATGCCTGAGGTTGGAACTCAATGGCATAATTGTAGGCAGAACAGGAACCTTGGCTAGGCTCCAGTAGGTGTCTGGCTGCCTCTCTGCCGGAGTGGGAGATGTCGAACACTCTCTTCAAATCATCCATGAACGATGTAAAAGAACAACAGCATGGGTCATTAGCATCCCAACCTGCAGTTTCCGATTCATGGACCTGGTTGGTGAGGAGCCACCCTTGAGCATTCAGTAAGGAAGGAGGATGCTTGGAGCTCCAACAACAAAGAACATTGTGACAAGAAGGAGCGGCAGGTTCCAGGTTCACCATTGTAAGGTTGTGGGTTATGGAGCCGGAGTTCATGATGTGGAGTGTGTACTGTGACTGAAGGAGGACTAGCTAGTAGTTGCTGAAGTTGAGTGGTGATAGATGAAAGAGTCTGAGTCACCTGCTGGATGCTTTGCTGGTGAGAGCCCAGTAGTGCCCCTTAACTGCGCCTGCCTTAACTGATCCAAGTCCACTGGGTTTGTCATGGCCGATGTATACTGTCAGGGATGAGACTGAACAGGAGTGAACCCAATAGCAGACAGGTAATTTATTTGAAAACTTTATTGCTAGCCAGAGGTGTTTAGCTTTCAGGCACAGCAGGAGCAGAGAAGAGAAGCTGTGTGTGTGAAAGAGGGTATTACCAGGCTGTGTGTGACGAGGGCAGAGGTGTGTCGATGGCGAGGTAGAATCACCGCAAACCCGGAAGTATGGCGTGAGAAGAAATCTCTGATGGTCGCGTGTTCTTGAATGAAGGTAGAGAGTATGTGATTGCGGCGTCTGATGTTCGGGTAGTTAACCCGGCAGATGGTGAGAGAAACAGCAAGCCGGCGATGCACTCTTGTCCGCAATCCGCGAATGAGGAAGTGCCCACAAGCACATGTACATGCACAGATTGCCGGAGACTGTGAATCGGAGTGGAAGAGGCAGGCTGGGTAGGAAGCCAGTAGGATATAACTGCGATCTCCAGATCCGGGAAGAGAAAGTGAAAGGTCGGTAACGAGTATCCCGCAGCGGAGGCAGTGAAATCTGGAAACGTGATCCAACGGTAAAGTCGTTAAGCAGGCGAGGTCATACATATAGCGTAATCCAAAGAGAGAGATAATCCAAAGGGCTAGGCATGAGACGGAATCCAAAGAACAGGCAAGGTCAAACAAGGAAACAAAAGCACTAGAGAATCGCAGGGGAAAACAGGACAAAAGGCACGCAAGTAAGATACATCGAAAGGGGAATGGATTCTTCGGCATCTATTTAAAGCCACCGGTAGGTTGCCAAATTAGGGACAGATGTACTCAGGTAATCAGCCCAGGGAGCATGTAAAATCTTGGGTGGAGTTATGACCTGGATGTACTGGGCGGATTGTGCAGGCTCGTGACAGTGTTTAGATGGATAGTTTTTGCTAAGGAATATATTTTGTATCTGAGAGCTATGAAGTTTTTACAACTTAAGCTTAACAGTCCAATAATGGATAGTTTTCTTGCTTACTGCAGGCAAATAGTGTAGATGGTACAATTTGGTCATAAACATTATTATCACAATCATTACAATACAGGCTCATGCAAAAAAAACAGGTTCAGAAACTTTTTCAGCCAACAAGCATATTCTTAAAATGACCTTCCTGTGAATATAATATGATGGTATTGTATTAGAATGAATAAAATGTGCATAGTGTAAATTTCCCTACAGTTTACAACATGCACATTGAGACCGAAATATTACCCTTTTTCAATTTTGAATCACCCATTGTGATATTCAAATACATTTAGATATTTATATAAACTATAACATTACATGAATAAATCCTAATGTTGTCTAGATAAACAAGCTAATGCTTTCTGTCCAATGTATGCCTGTGCGCGCACAAACACACACACACACACACACACACACACACACACACAGTGATTTGTCTCTTCCACACCTGAACTCCAGTGGGATCACTGGTTTGTTTGTCTAAGTGCAAGAGACCCTCATGACAGCAGCTGAATTATGGAGTAGTATTGGTATGAAAGCATAAAGTGAATGATGAGAAACAAGAAAAAATCTGAAGGAATGTTGATATGTATTTTTCCACCATCTTCCTCATACCAAAATATAAACAAAGGCTCAAGCAGGAAGTTCCAGCACAGAAGGAGGTTACGTTCTGGACTGACCAATCAGTGACTGCTCTACATGATGCACTTGATGATGCAGAATGGGAAATGTTCCAGTGCAGCTCTGCTTACATCAACGTGTTTACAGAAGTGGTTATGGAATTCATCGGTAGCAGATGATACTGTGCAAAGAATGGTTTCCAATCAGAAGTTGTGGGTGCATAAGACCATCTGTAACACTCTGAGATCTCGCACTGCCGCCTATAATGTGGGATTTGCACCGATTGACATGGACTCATACAAGGCTGCATCATACAATGTTCGGAAAGTGGTGAAGGAGGCAAAGGAGGAAACAGGAGTCACAGCTTCAACATAGTAACTCTAGGAGCCTGTGGCGGGGACTTAGACAATAACACACTATAAAACACCACCATCCAGTATGACATACATGTCTCTGGCTGATGAGCTGAACACCTTCTACACTCGATTTGAGACTACAGCAAACAATGCTAATAGTGCTAGCAAAGCTAACTATGCTAACAATGCTAGCAGTGCTAACGGCTGCAGTTAGGAAGAGAATGCCAACACCAGAAACGTGTTCATCATCTCTAAACATGATGTGAGGAGAGCCTTCAGGTGAATGAATATAAGGACAGGAGCAAGATCAGGCAGCATCCCAGGTCGAGTTCTCAGAGACTGTGCAGATCAGATAGCGCCTGTGTTCACAGAAATATTCAACCTCTCCTTAAGCCAATCAGTAATCCTCACATGTTTCAGAGAGTCCATCATTGTTCCTGTTCCGAAGAAATCTCATCCTGTTTCCCTCAATGACTACTGCCCTGTAGCGCTGACCTCAGTAATGATGAAGTGCTTTGAGTGCCTCGTCGGAGACATTATTTTTTAACTACCTGACACACTGGATCCACTATAGTTTGCATACCCTCCAAACCGCTTAACAGATGATATATATAGAATCAACAAACTATAAAACTAATTTTGATGGCTTATGGTCGAGGTTGACATATGAAAGGGTGATGACATGTAATTGTGTCTTTCCTGTGGAAGTTAATGTTTGCACATATTTAAGTCATTAAAAATGGGTGTGTCTTTTTCCCATCAAAATATACAAACATCAACATATGGAACTCAACTCAACTCAACTCATCTTTATTTGTATAGCACTTTAACAACAAGAATGCCCCAAAGTGCTTCACATAAATAATAAAATAATATAGTAATATAATAAAATAAAATAAGGAACTAAATTAAGAAATAAAAAAACTATTACTACTACTACTACTACTAATAATAATAATAATAATTCAAATTCAAATTTTATTTGTCACATACACAGTCATACACAGTACGATATGCAGTGAAATGCTTATACGACCGCTCCGTGACCTTAAATAATTTTTACAAAAGGAACCTATAAAACAGATTCCAACAAAGTTACAAAATATATATATATACATAAAATCTGAAGTATGAAAAAATGTGCTCTTGTCAGAAGTGGGATGTGATGTAATATATTGCGACTATAGTCTGTGAAAACTTGAGGTAGTTTTTTAATGAGATGAGGGGGGTGTGAAAAGAAGTCCTTGAAGTGTGCAAAATGTGCATATGTGCATATATGTGCAATGTGCATTGACATAATTGTCCGTTCTGTTGTGTGCAAGAAAATGCAAAGGTGTTTAGTCCAGTGTGTTGGTTTGATTGAGAGACCGTATCGCCTGCGGGAAGAAGCTCCTTCTCAGTCTCTCTGTATTGGCCTTGAGGGAGCGGAAGCGCTTCCCAGACCGCAGCAGAGAGAACAGTCCATTGCTGGGGTGGCTGAGGTCCTTCATGATCTTCCTGGCCTTGGTCCAGCACCGCTTGCTGTAGACAGAGTGCAGGTCAGGGAGCTCAGTTCGGATGATGCGCTCAGCTGATCGCACCACCCTCTGTAAGGCTCGTCTGTCCTGCATGGTGCTGTTCCCGAACCAGGATGCGATGTTTCCCGTCAGGATGCTCTCTATGGTGCAGGAGTAAAAGTTCCTGAGCACCTTGGAGGGCAGTCTGAAGTCTCTCAGGCGTCTGAGGTGGTAGAGACGCTGTCGGGCCTTTTTCACCACGGTGTTGATGTGACAGGACCATGATAGGTCCTGCGTGATGTGAACACCGAGGTACTTGAAGCAGTCCACTCTCTCCACTGGGCTCTCGTTGATGACGGGGGTCTGGTAGTTCCTCTCCTGCTTAGTGCTGAAGTCCACTATCAGCTCCTTTGTCTTACTGACTGAAGGTTGTTCCTCTGGCACCAGTTCTCCAGATTTCCAATCTCCTTCAGGTAGGCCGTCTCATCATTGTCAGAGATCAGGCCCACCACGACGGTGTCGTCAGCAAACTTGATGATGGTGGTGGAGCTGGTAGTGGCCGCACAGTCATGTGTGTACAGAGAGTACAGCAGGGGGCTCAGAACACAGCCCTGTGGGGCTCCAGTGCTGAGAGTGAGAGAGGCTGAGACGTGTCCACCCATCCTTACAGCCTGTGGTCTCCCAGTTAGGAAATTAGAGATCCACTGACATAGAGATGAGCTGAGTCCCAGATGCTCCAGTTTGGTGGTGAGTGTGGAGGGTATTATGGTGTTAAATGCTGAGCTGTAGTCGATGAAAAGCATTTTAACATAATTCCCCCTTCTAGTGTCTAGGTGTAATATAATAATAATAATAATAAAATATTAAAAAAGGACATAATTAAAATCACATCACACACAATCTCATGTTGGTTTAAATGCCAAAGAAAACATGTGAGTTTTGAGATGGGACTTAAACACCCTCCGTGATGTGGCCTCATGAATGGTCAAGGGTAGGTCATTCCACAGTTTGGGTGCCGCCACAGAGAACGCCCGATCACCCCTGAACTTGCCCTTGGTCTTGGGTATCGTCAGCAGAAGTTTATCTGATGATCTGAGAGTCCGTGATGGAGCATATGGCTTAAGCAGATCCGAGAGGTAGGGCGGGGCAAGGCCATGTAAACATTTAAATGTGACCAAAAGAATTTTAAAATTAATTCGGTACTGTACCGGGAGCCAATGCAGACAAGCCAGAACTGGAGAGATATGTTCTTTTTTACGTGTAGACGTTAATAGTCGGGCAGCGGAATTATGGATCAGCTGTAACCGATGTAATGCTGCTTGAGAAACCCCAAAATACAGGGCATTGCAGTAATCAATCCGAGTAGTAATGAAGGCGTGGATGGCTATTTTGAAAAGCCTAAAGGACAAAACAGGTTTAAGTTTTGCTAATTGCCTTAACTGAAAGAAACTGGACCGAACCACAGCACTAATCTGTTTATCAAATTTAAGGCCATGATCAAAAATAACACCTAAATTTGATGCTGTGGGTTTAAGATACTGCTCCAAAGCTCCTAAACCCACAGATGGAACTCTCCCTCTGGCACCAGGACCAAATACCAAAACCTCTGTCTTTTTATCATTAAAATTTAAAAGATTTTGGGCTAACCATGCCTTTATGTCATCTAGACATGTTGACAGAGCCTTGACAGAGTAGCCTTCCTTCTGCTTTAACGGGAGATAGATTTGACTGTCATCTGCATAGCAATGAAAGGAAATGCCATGTTTTCTCAGGATATAACCGAGCGGCAACAAATATAATGAGAAAAGAAGGGGTCCAAGGATAGAACCCTGCGGGACCCCATATGTCAGAGGAGCTGATGAGGACTCAAGATCTCTAAGACTAACCAAAAATGTTCTATCAGTAAGATAGGATCTAAACCAGTCTAGAGCTGTCCCCGTAATTCCCACCCAGTGTTCTAGGCGTGACAGAAGGATGTCATGGTCTACTGTGTCAAAGGCAGCTGTTAAATCAAGCAACCGAAGAATCACAGAATCACCAGAATCCGTAATACGATAAATGTCATTTAAGACCCTTAACAGAGCTGTTTCAGTACTGTGAAGAGCCTTGAAACCAGACTGAAAAACCTCAAGAATTCCATTCCATTCTGTTTTTGGATTGTTGGAAGGAGTTGCTGTTGGAGGATGTTTTGGTACCATTCTTTATTCATGGCTATGTTTTTGGGCAAAATTGTGAGTGACCCCACTCCCTTGGATGAGAAGCAACCCCACACATGAATGGTCTCAGGATGCTTTACTGTTGGCATTACACAGGACTGATGGTAGCGCTCACCTTTAGATGCCACAAACAATCGGGAAGAGGCTTCATCCGAGAATATGACTTTGCCCCAGTCCTCAGAAGTCCATTCGCCATACTTTTTGCAGAAGATCAATCTGTCCCTGATGTTTTTTTTGGAGAGAAGTGGCTTCTTTGCTGCCCTTCTTGACACCAGGCCATCTTCCAAAAGTCCAGGTGTGAGATGTGCTCACACCTGCCTGCTGCCATTCCTGAGCAAGCTCTGCACTGGTGGCACTCTGATCCCGCAGCTGAATCCTCTTCAGGAGACGATCCTGGCGCTTGCTGGACTTTCTTGGACGCCCTGAAGCCTTCTTAACAAGAATTGAACCTCTTTCATTGAAGTTCTCGATGATCCTATAAATTGTTGATTTAGGTGCAATCTTAGTAGCCACAATATCCTTGCCTGTGAAGCCATTTTTATGCAATGCAATGATGGCTGCATGCATTTCTTTGCAGGTCACCATGGTTAACAAGGAAAGAACAATGATTTCAAGCATCACCCTCTTTTTAACATGTCAAGTCTGCCATTCTAACCCAATCAGCCTGACATAATGATCTCCAGCCTTGTGCTCATCAACATTCTCACCTGAGTTAACAAGACGATTACTGAAATGATCTCAGCAGGTCCTTTAATGACAGCAATGAAATGCAGTGGAAAGTTTTTTTGGGGATTAAGTTCATTTTCATGGCAAAGAAGGACTATGCAATTCATCTGATCACTCTTCATAACATTCTGGAGTATATGCAAATTGCTATTATAAAAACTTTAAGCAGCAACTTTTCCAATTTCCAATATTTATGTAATTCTCAAAACTTTTGGCCACGACTGTAGATGTCTGTTCAGAGTCTTTGAGTATGTTTTATTTTTCTTGTGTTTCCTCTGGACTTGGACTAATCCCCCTTTCCCATAAAAAAAAAAAAAAACTGTGTTTGACCGATGGCACTTAGTTAGTAACCTAGTAATCCAGTGTGAGTGTCTATCCAATGAGGGAAACTTCAAAGCACATTTTGTGAGTCACTCTGGATAAGAGTGTCTAACAAATGCCTAAAGATAAAATGTAAATGACTATCCACATCACTGGGGAGAGAAGAGCATCCAGCGAGCACCTTGGTCTATCAGCTCATATTAGGGATGCACCGATACCACTTTTTTGGAAAACGAGTATGAGTACGAGTACTTGCATTTCAGTACTCGCCGATACCGATACCAAGTGCTTAATAAAAACATGATTTAAAATTTTAAAGGGTTTGCTGCAGCATGGGTTGTGTTGGTTTAGAAGTGCGGGTAAACTCTTTGTACTCGTTGTCATGTTGGGGTTTTAGGTGCTTGATTAAATTACTTGTGTTAAATGCGCCACCTTTTGAGCCTCCTCTGGACAATTTCGCTGAGCACAATTTGCAATATTTCAACAATTCACCTAGGACCTACAGACCATAACCCGGCAACTGGTTCAGTCCTTGATTTTCCCAGTTAACCAGTTCAGGAATATTCAGTGACACCTCTGCCCAACAACTCACAAGATCATTCTCCAGTTTCATAATTCGGTTTGAGATTTCAAGCAATTTCTAATTTAAAATACTAAACCTAATAAAGCATATCCTTTGTCCAAATCTGTAAGACTGGTCGCAAGTCCATGCATCAAAATCCACTCTTCCGAAATATTGACGTCCATACATGTTTTATTTGTTTGATATGGAAAACTGTGAAAAATAAACACAAACTGAAAGAACAGTTTTACACACAACATTATGAAGGACATTGTTAGAGCCATAAAGAACATTTATAATAATTTTCTATAATATTTAATTTCATTATTACTTACATGTAAATGTTGTTTGATATGCTTTGTCCATATTTGTGCCTATTGGCTTGCGTAAAGTTCATAGGTCAATTTCATATGTTTACGGAAGCAACCGTTAAGCGTTTAAATCATTCTAAAAAGGAAGGACTCGGTGTTAGACAGTCTTTTAACTGTTCTTTGAAACCATGTTTAATTTGAAGCTTGAAAAGGTGTAAATAGTTCTTAAGTTGAATTTGTTGAGTGTCTTGTATCCAGACAAACGAAGATTAAACTGGTACACTACAAGTTTGGTGGTTTTACGCGTCAAATCCTTTGTGCCAGTCCTTATGGGAAATGGCGAAGAACAGGAAAATATAGATCGTCATTACACACATCAAAAACAAATTAAGGAATTCAAAAAACACTAACACTTTTACCATGTTTGCATGGTAGCAGTAGAATAGTCAAAAATAAACAAACAAAAATATTGCATTACGATTCAAGGCATCCTTAATTTAACATTAACATCACAACATCGTCCTCTCACACGCGCTTAAAACAAAAGCAAATCTCATTAAAGATCTATTTTCTCTCTCTCTGTCAGGCTGCACTTATGTGTGTGTGATAGTGTGTGTGTATGCGCTTCATTGGACAGTGTGTCCCTCCTCCTCTCACCTTTACACACACTCTCTCTCTCTCTCTGAAAAACTGTTCTTTTGCGACTCTTTTCAGCAGTAATTCCATTAGTGTGCGTGCGCTCAAGTGTCAGAGGTTTCTTGTTTATTTTCCCAATAAAACAGTTTTTTGTTAGTATGTATGTGTGTGAAATTCGTCCCGCACAATAGGGTTACTCTATAAGACGAGATGGTGAGGGACTCATTCCTCCTCTCGTCTTAGCTTCACACGCACACACATATACAGCCCGTGCGCGAACAAACACACACTCACACATACAACGCATGCGCACATAACGACTAACAATAAAAAAAAAAACTTTTTTCAAAGGATAAGTTAAGGTTGCATGTTAATTTGTTTTATTTTTACTTTATATTTTGTATGAATTATTTCTCTATATAGTTTTTGGGGGTTGTGGAACAAATTATTTGACTTTTCATTATTTCTTATGGGGGAAATTTGGTTTGAAATATCAGGTTCCACTGTAATGTCAATTGGACCAGATGACACCAGGTTTCACCATGACTCCTATTGCTGCCTTAGCTGCTCACATCTATACACTTAGATTATCACACAAAATGCTGCCTTTTGAAAAGTGAAAGTGAGAACCATATTTCATCCATTCACAGGCAACGTGCATTGTGCTATGTTGGTTTTACTGAGTATTTTATAAGTGAAATAAAGCTGCTCACAACGGCATTCACTTTCACTTTGCAAAAGGCAGCGTTTATTTAGCAAGTATATATTTGTGTTTTGTTGCATTTCTGGGTGATCAGTCATACTATACCCAACTCACAAATAATTATTCAAACTTTACACAAACAGCAAAAAAAGCATGATGATTACTATTATAAAAAAAAAAAAATGCCTGAATTGCTATGCGTGGATTCACATGACAAATAATTTTCTCGAGGAAAGATTATGTGCAATATTCATTTGAAAATATAGATTTTTTAAATTTATTTCCTCATTCATGTCTTCTTATTGTGCTTAATGTTGACACATTTTTATGTTTTAATGCAGATTTGTAGTTCATGAATCACAATATTCAGATACAGTCTTATGCAAAAGTTTAGGCACCCCTTGATAAATAACAGATTTTGGTGATTTTTTTTATAAAAAAAAAAAAAAAAATTGTTAAAAGATGTTAACACAGTCTCTCTTGGAACTGTAAACATTGGTGCATAGTTACTTTTTATGTCATAAATTGAACAAAGATAAAAAATAAAAACATTATTGTGGTACTGCACAAAAGTTTTTGCATCCTAAACTTCAAGTAACACCTCCTCTGGTAGATATCACAGCTTGCAAACGCTTTTTATAGCCAGCTAAATGTCTTTCAGTTCTTGAACTTTGGATTTTCTCCCATTCTTCCTTGCAAAAGGCTTCTAGTTCTGTAATATTCTTTGGTCATCTTGCATGCCTGGGTCTTTTAAGATCTACCCATGAATTTTCAATGATGATTAAATCAGGAGCCATTCCAAAACCTTCAGCTTGCGTCTCTTGAGGTATTCCATAGTGGATTTTGAGGTATGTTTAGGATGATTGTCCTTTTGTAGAAGCCATTCTCTTTTCGGCTTCATCTTTTTTACATATGGCGTGATGTTTGCTTCCAGAATTTGCTGGTATTTAGTGGAATTCATTCTTCCCTCCACCCGGGCAATGTTTCCTGTGCCACTGGCTGCAACACAACCCCAAAGCATGATAGATCCACCCCCATGCTTAATAGTTGGCAAGGAGTCCTTTTCATGAAATGCTGCTGCTTTTTTTCTCCAGGCATGCCTTTTCTGATTGTGGCCAAAGAGTTATATTTTAACTTAACCAGTTTACAGTACTTTTCAAAACACTTCATTCTGTAGATGTTCTGTTGCGTACTTCTGACGTTGGATTTTATGATGGGGACGCAGGTAAGGTTTTTTTCTGCTGACTCTTCCATGAAGGTCTTGTCTGTGCAAGCATCGCTGCACAGTTGAACGGTGCACAGCAATTCCTGAGTCTGCTAAATCTTTCTGCAGGTTTTTGCAGTCAAAAGGGGGTTTTGATTTGTCTTTCTGATCAGCATATGAGCAGTTCTCTCCGCGAGTTTTCTTGGCCTTCCAGATCTCATCTTGACCGCCACAGTTCCCCTGAACTGCCATCTCTAAATTACATTTCTCATGGTGGAAATTGCAATCTGACAACGCTTTGCTATCTTCTTGCACCCTTCTCCTGCATTGTGGGCATCAATAACTTTAATTTTCAGAGTCTTGCACAGCTGCTGAGAAGAACCCATGGTTGTTGAGCGTCACATTCAGTGACATCACATTGAGTGACATCATCATAGTGTGATGCTTTTCCAGCATCTGAGGCCACATGTAACACATGTACACATCACAAATGTTAACAGACACACCCAAACACATCTCACGCGCACTTTTTAGGGGTCTTAACATGCTCAAAAAATCATGAAACTTGGCAGACAGCTTGGAATCTGCTGCCATTTGGATGCTTGAGAGTCGTGTGGCTCTGGGTCCCCACAAGAGATTTTGCTGAATAGCTCATACACACTTTCACGAAGGCACACGAAACTCGGTACACATTTAGAGCTCATTGAGCCAAACAACTTTCGCACTGTATGTCCTGTGCTCAACTTAACAGGAGGCCAGTTATTTTGGGTGGTTCGCAAAAACACACCCGATGGATTTTGGTATACTCCTCCTAGGGAATTTATACGATCATCACCAAACCGGGCCAATGTGATCTAAAGACATTGAGGATGCAAAATTGCGGAGGGATTTTCGATATCTCAAACGGGTCAGTCATGATAATACCTTAAACGTACAGGGAAAAAAAAAACGGGCCGACCTGATCTAAAGACATTGAGGGTGCAAAATTGTGGTATCACAAACGGCTCAGCCGTGATAATGTCTTAAACTTACACAAAAAAAGTATTAATAACTTTCTGTGTGGCATTATATTCAGTGACACATTCAGTGACATCACGTTCATCACAGTGTGACGCTTACTTTCCAGCATCTGCGGCTTATTTGAACATAGATACACATCACAAATGTTAACACTTGCACACAAAAACACATCTCTCTCTCTCTCTCTCACACACACACGCACGTGCGCACGCATGTTAAAATTTTTTTTATTTTTGTGTCTGTTGTATTTTTGTGTTTGTTAAGACATTACAAAAATCTTTATAACAAACTTTTTATTATCAATTTTAAATTTGAGGACATCTCATTTAATTATTATAAACATAATTTAAAGGGCACACATTCATCATGAAAAATCTATTGTAAAAAAAAAAGGAACTCCATGTTTGCTTCAGCATTGGAAACAATATTGTTTTAAGCTAACTTATTATTAAACAATTCTTTGTTGTACTTTGCCTTTTTGCATGCACGGGTGGCCATGTTAAAGTTTAAACAGAAAATAATAGTGAGCCAGCAGGCATGTTATTTTCGATATAACTTAAACAACTGAAGAAGTTAAATATACACAATAAATTAATAGTTGTGTTTGATTTACACTCGTGCAATCATGTGTAAGTAGCTTTTTCATGTCCATAGAAAGCGGGACATAAAGAGGAAGAATTGTGATAATTGTTCAAAAAAACTCTGTGGAAACCCACATACCCCAAAAACTGAGCAATGTTACCAAATGGGACTGTTTGAAGAGGTCTGTGGCTCCTTTTTTGAAATTAGGTGGTGGAACCAGACACTTAAAGGCTTCAAAGAGTGTTACAGGAAGAGCTTCTGGAGGGTGGCAATGAGCTGTTCTTTCCAAATGGAAAAAAAAACTAAGGAATATAAATTAATTTGAGCTGTAATTGAGACTTCACAGAAGAAGAACTATATCCACAAACAACACGAACAATGTTGGGGAGTCTATCGGGGTGAACGCTGGCGCTGTTAGCTGCCACTACTCTCGGGAGCAATATGTTTATGTTTTTCGGCAGCGATATGTTTATGTTTTTCTGTAATTCTACTGTGTGTTGCTGCAACTGGGTAGTATCTGGACTTCAAAACCTCGTCCACCTAGAAAAACTACACGATCTGTTGACCATAACGTGTTGGTGACCCCATCAGGTCTGCTGATACAGGTACTGTTTATAGTGTTACTCCCATTATTTGTCTATGGAACTTGCGATCGCTCACAACTAAAGGTCCTGTGCTTCATGATTTACTATGTGAACATAAGTTTGACTTCCTGTGTTTAACTGAGACTTGGCAGCATAAGGATGACTTTACAGAGCTTAATCAGTCTACCCCAACAGGATACACTTATGCTTGCAAACCATGCACAACTGGTCGCGGTGGAGGTTTAGCAGTGATATATTTTGAGAAATGGAAAGTGTCGCATGTTTCTGTACCTGACTTTACCTCTTTCGAGTCTATGGTTATACAAATTAATGGTCCAATTCTGACCATTCTTGTTAATGTATACCGTCCTCCTAAGGTTAATAGTAACTTTTTAAATGATTTTACAATGTTTTTAACTTATATCAGTTCTCTGTCTCCTAAAGTGATTCTGGTTGGTGATTTTAACATACATGTTGATAATGAACCTAGTGCATGCACTAAGGATTTTTTGTCTTGTCTTGACAGTTTTGACATACAGCAATATACCAATTTTCCAACTCACCTGAAAGGTCACTCACTGGACCTTGTTTGTTGTTCTGGTATTACTCCTGTTGGTCTCACCACCTCTGATTTAACACTTTCCGATCATTTTCTGGTTTTCTTCAAAGCCTGTTTAATTTTAGCAAAGCCCAATAACTGTCGTACAATCACATTTCGGAATATTAAGAAAATATATAACGACATTCACATCTGACCTTACTACTCTCCTTACAAAAGACTACTGTACTTAGCAACTCCGGATGGACTGGTATCTCATTACAATGAAGCGCTATAGTCATCACTCAATATACATGCGCCTATGAAATCCAAATCTGTTTCATTTGTTAATTCTGCCCCCTGGTTTACATCTGATCTCCGTAGGCTAAAAGCTCAAGGTCGCTATCTAGAACGTTTGTGTATCAAACTGGACTTGTCGTTCATAAAGAAATGTATTCTGACCATATGAAACAATACGAAACCACTATTAACACAGCGAAAAACCAAGTACTATTAAAATCTGATCACATCTAATGAAGGTAATACAAGAATTCTCTTTACTGTTGTTAAAACATTTCAAGGCCTTCAGATTCTCTGCCTTTACAGTTACATACAGTTGAATTATGTAACACTCTTCTCACTTATTTTTCTGAAAAAAAAAAACAGAGAATATACATAAATCTCTGTTTGTCTCTGATCCTTCTCAAGCTCCTTTTTCCTTCCCTTCCCTTCCAACTAAATTAGTCAAAGTTTGTCTTCTGGTTCTCTTACCATTCATCACTGAGATCATCCACTCTTCTCTGACTTCTGGCACCATCCCCAGTCTTTTTAAAACTGCATTAATAACTCCTGTACTCAAGAAACCAGGTGCTGATCCAAAAAACTTTGATAATTTTCATCCAATTTCAAATCTGCCAAAACACCATCTTCCACAATATTCTATTAGAAAGACTGAAGTCCATTGGAATTGTAGATACTACTTTACTGTATATGGAATTGTAGATAATACTTTACCATTCATCACTGAGATCATCCACTCTTCTCTGACTTCTGGCACCGTCCCCAATCTTTTTAAAACTGCATTAATAACTCCTATACTCAAGAAACCAGGTGCTGATCCAAACAACTTTGATAGTTTTCATCCAATTTCAAATCTGCCAAAACACCATCTTCCACAATATTCTATTAGAAAGACTGAAGTCCATTGGAATTGTAGATACTACTTTGGCTTGGTTCTCTTCATATCTCTCTCATTGCACTCAATTTGTTTAGCTTGGCCAGACCAAATCTGCATCTTCACCCATCACTGAAGGAGTCCCTCGGGGGGGTCAGTTTTGGGGCCTTTATTATTTATCATCTACTTGCTGCTCCTGGGGTATATTTTCCGAAAATATGGTGTCCTATTTCACTGCTATGCTGATGACACCCAGCTCTATATTTTTTCCAAGCCTACTTCTGACCTTCCTCCATCTTCTCTTTCAAACTGTTTAGCTGAAATTAAGTTATGGTTCTTAAATAATCTTCTTAAACTTAAAAGTAGTAAAACCGAAATACTCCTTGTGGGCACTAAAAATACTCTATCGAAGACCAGTAGTTTTTCGTTATGTATTGATGGTTCCACAATCTCCCCTTCAACACAAGTTTGTCAGGATCGGTAGAGGGCGTTGTGGATCCAAGTGCAGATGTTTGGAGTGTATGCCGATTGAGGTGACGTAAAAGAGTGCTTGTGATTCACTTCGTGGTGCTTTGAAGCTGTACTGAGAATTCCGCGTTGAACAGGGAAAGCAAAAAGCAAGAGCTGTAAAGCAAAAGCAAGTAGTTCCGGCAGGAGTGCGCCGAGGCGAGGGGCGATGTGTCTGACGCTCCTCTGGAGAATGCGGAAGTGCGCCGAGCCGGCGTGTAACCTGAGCCGTGTGCCGGCACGAGAAGCCAGAAGCGTAGGGAAGCCGGAGTATGGAGCACTCCTCTGGGGAATGCGGAAGTGTGCAGAGTCGGCGTGTGACCTGAGCTGTGTGCCGGCGCGAGAACGCTGAGGCGTACAGTGAAACCGGAGCATGCAGAGCCGGCGTATGGATGACAGTGTGAGCTCAGCGGGGAGCGAGGATAATTCGTGGTCAGAGAGCAGACGAAGGTCGTAGCCGGAGTGACGAGAGAAGAGTCCGTAATCCAAAATCGTGGTCGGGGAAGCAGGTAAGTGGTCGGCAACGGGAAATATCCAAATAACAAATCCAAATCGAGAGGCAGAGACGTGGTCAGAAAAAACAAAGCGAGGTCAAAACTAGGCAGACAAAGACAGAAGAAAACGCTGGTGAATTGAGGCTGGTAAGGCGCACAATAAACTGGCGACATGACGGAGTCAGAGCGTGGCTTAAATAGGATAGGTAATTACGTCAGTGATAGACAACAGGTGTGGGGAACAGGAAGTGAGAAAGGAATGCTCAGGTGATCATGACGGGGCTGTGGCTTGGCGTGACATGACAGTACCCTCCCCCCTACGAACGTCCCCAGGCGTTCTAGCAGGTGCTTCGGGGTGGAGTCTGTGGAAGTCTGTGATCAGGGAACGGTCTAGAATGAATTTGGCGGGTACCCAAGTTCTCTCTTCAGGGCCGTAACCCTCCCAGTCTACTAAATATTGGATCCCCCGTCCGTGGCGGCGAGACTTGAGGAGGCTGCTGACAGTGAATGCTTCGCCATCAATGAGTCGGGAGGGTGGGGGAGGTTGGGGAGGTGTAGACAGTAGGCAAGAGACCAGGCGGCGAATCTGGGAGACGTGGAACGTGGGGTTGATTCGACGCATGGAGAGAGGTAGAGACAGTCGGACGGAGCACGGGTTGATGATGCGGTTGATGGTGAAGGGGCCGATGAACCTTGGGGAGAGTTTCTTTGAGGTGGTCTTGAGGGGAAGGTCATGCGTAGATAGCATTACCCTTTGGCCGATCCGATACTTTGGAGCTGATGATCGGTGACAGTTAGCGTGACGCTGGAAGGCGCTAACGGTGCGCAAAAGATGGTTGTGGGCTCGCAGCCATGTCCTCTTGCAGCGACGGACAAATGTTAGGGCTGAGGGAACAGCCACCTCCTCCTCTTGGGCGGGAAAGAGGGGAGGTTGGTAGCCTAGGCAGCAGTGAAAGGGAGACATGCCTGTGGAGGAGGTCGGCAGTGAGTTGTGGGCGTACTCAACCCAGGGGAGGAAGCGGCTCCAAGAGGACGGGTCCCGGGAGGCCATGCACCTTAGGGACTTTTCTAGTTCTTGGTTCATCTGTTCGGTCTGGCCGTTAGTTTGCGGGTGAAATCCAGATGAGAGGCTGGGGGTAGCGCCGATGAGGTTACAAAAGGCTTTCCAGAACTGGGCCGAGAACTGGGGGCCCCTGTCCGAGACAATGTCGATGGGGAGCCCATGAAGGCGAAAAACATGGTTGACCAGGAGCTCTGTTGTTTCTTTGGCTGATGGGAGTTTGGGCAGTGGGATGAAATGAGCTGATTTGGAAAAACAATCTACAATGGAAAAGATGCATGTATTGTCCTGTGATGGTGGTAGTCCGGTGACAAAATCGATGGAGATGTGAGACCAGGGGCGGTGAGGGATGGGGAGAGGTCGAAGTAACCCTTCTGGCGGTCTGTTTGTGTTCTTGTTCCTAGAACAGACATCGCAGGAAGCTAAAAAATTTTTAACATCCTCCTTGATGGTGGGCCACCAAAAGCGTTGGTGTAGGAGAAAAAGGGTGCGTGCCACTCCAGGATGGCAGGCCAGCCTGGAACTATGGGCCCAGTCCAACACTTGAGGGCGCACAGAGGCAGGGACAAAGAGTTTGTTGGGGGGAACAACACTTGGGCCTGGTTCTTGCTCGAGGGTCTGCTGAACGAGATGTTCCACATCCAGTTGGGTCGTTGCTTTGAGACAATGGGGGGGGAGGATCGTTTCTGGCAAGGACGTGTCTTGGGAAGAGGAGAACTGTCGTGAGAGGGCATCGGGCTTGACATTCTTGGAACCCGGGCGATAAGATAACGTGAACAGAAAACGAGAGAAGAATAGTGACCATCGTGCCTGACGTGAATTTAGCCTCTTAGCAGTCTTTAGGTACTCTTGGTTTTTATGAGCCGTCCAAACGAGGAAGGGATGTTCCGCCCCCTCCAACCAATGTCTCCATTCCTCAAGAGCCAGCTGTGAAAGGATGGCTCCAACTCCGGTCTCCGATGCGTCCACCTCCACCACAAACTGAAGGGCGGGATCTGAGAAGATGAGGATGGGTGCTGTGGTGAAGCGACGTTTGAGTTCTTTAAAGGCCTCCTCGGCCAGAGAGTTCCATCGGAAAGGAGTCTTGGAAGAGGTGAGTGCAGTAAGTGAAGCTGCCACCGTACTATAACTTCGGATGAAGCGACGATAAAAATTGGCGAACCCCAAGAAACGTTGCAGCTCACGCCTTGAAGAAGGTACCGGCCAGTCCGTAACAGCTTTGACCTTGGTGGGGTCCATCTGGATGCCATCAGGGGAGATGAAGTAACCTAAAAAGGAGGTGGAGGTGACATGGAATTCACATTTTTCAGCTTTGATGTAGAGCTTATTTTCCAGCAGCCGCTGAAGGACCTGGCGTACATGGCATTCGTGTTCTTTTACAGAACGTGAAAAAATTAGGATGTCATCCAGGTAAGCAAAGGCAAAAACATTGAGGAAATCCCTCAGGACGTCATTGATGAGTGCCTGGAACACGGCTGGTTCGTTGGTCAAACCGAACGGGACTACTAGGTATTCATAGTAGCCCGTGGGTGTTTTAAAAGCAGTCTTCCACTCATCACCCTCCCATATTCTAACCAGATGGTAGGCATTTCTTAAATCAAGTTTGGTGAATACATGGGCATCTTGAAGGAGTTCGAAGGCAGAAGACATCAGCGGGAGGGGATAGCGGTTCTTTATGGTGATCATCATTCAGGCCTCTGTAGTCAATACAGGGTCTGAGGGACTTGTCTCTCTTTTCTACAAAGAAGAATCCTGCGCCCGCCGGAGACGACGATGGACGGATAATCCCTGCCGCGAGTGATTCATTAATGTATTGTTCCATTGCCTCTTTCTCTGGGCGAGAAAGGGAGTAGAGTCGTCCCTTGGGTGGAGTCATAGGGGCGGTGGGGTGGTAAGGAGATGGCCCGTGACTTACTGAACACTTGCCGTAAATCATGATATACAGTGGGAATCTTGGTTAAGTCGGGGGTCTCCTCTCGTGGTACGGACAAGGTTCGGCCCCTAGGGGCTGAGTGTAGACATGAGGAGAGGCAGGCGGGGCTCCAATCGAGGATGCTCCTTTTAACCCAATCGATGTGGGGGTTATGAAGTCTTAACCATGGGAGTCCCAGAACCTGAGGTGCATGAGCATTTTGGACAATAAGGAAAGAGATGGTCTCGATGTGGTTTCCAGAAAACTGTAGGGTGATGGGAGTGGTGCGATGGGTAATGGGGGCGGGTCTGCTACCATCAAGGGCCTGAACAGTAAAGGGTTGGCTCAGAGGTGTGAGAGGGATTCGGAGGTCGGAGACCGTAGAAGAAGAAATTAGATTCTGGTCAGCCCCGGAGTCCACTAAGGCATGAGTAACGTACGATCGATCACCGTGAGTGATGGTTACTGAGAAACATGATCGCTGGTCCGGGGAAGAACAAGAAGCTGGGCCCCCCTGCATCCCCAGAACTACGGGGGGGCCTGACCTTTTAGTGGACAGGTTCGAACGACATGGCCGGTCTGACTGCAGTAGAAGCAGGCGCCGACGTCTCTGCGACGCTGACGCTCCTTTGGAGAAATGCGTGTGTGACCTATCTGCATGGGTTCATGGGGTGGCTCAGGAGTGACCAAGGCAAGCACCGAGGTGTGAGATGTGAGAGTTGGCTGACGTTCACTTTGCCGAGTCTGTCTCCGGGCATCAATGCGGATCGCTAGGTCAATGAGCCCCTGTAATTCTGAAGGAAGCTCTCGAGCCGCCAGCTCGTCTTTAATTGAGTCTGTGAGTCCGTGGAGGAAGCAATCGAAGAGCACTTTTTCATCCCAGTCACTAGAGGGAGCCAGGGTCCGGAAATCTATGGCGTAGTCAGATACTGAACGGAGCCCCTGGCGAAGTTGAAGTAATTGGCTTGCCGCCTGGTGACCTGTGAATGAGCGATCAAAAACCCTCCTCATTTCCTCCGTAAAGGTTTTAAATGTAAAACAACATGGAACTTGGGCATCCCATAATGCCATCCCCCACTCTCTCGCCTTTCCAGTGAGAAGGGTGATAATGTAGGCAACCTTGGAGCGTTCCGTGGGAAATGACGTGGCCTGTAGTTCTAGAACTAGGGAGCACTGAGACAAAAAAGAACGACAAGTTGCTGGGTTCCCATCATAAGTAGGTGGAGCAGGGAGGCGTGGCTCCTGGGTGGGAGAAAATACTGGAGGAGGAGGGGTTCAGGGAGTGGGTGCAGGAGGAGGTCGGTTTTGAACCTGAGCGGAGAGGGATTGCAAAGTTTCAGTGATGGTTTGCAAAGTATTAGTGATTTGAGTAATCTCCTGTTGATGAGTGCCTAAGAGGGCTCCTTGACTCTCTAATGCCCCCCTCAGGTGAGCTGCCTCTGCTGGATCCATTTTAACGGCCAGTTTATTCTGTCAGGCTCGGTAGAGGGCGTTGTGGATCCAAGTGCAGATGTTTGGAGTGTATGCCGATTGAGGTGACGTAAAAGAGTGCTTGTGATTCACTTCGTGGTGCTTTGAAGCTGTACTGAGAATTCCGCGTTGAACAGGGAAAGCGTTGCTGTAAAGCAAAAGCAAGTAATTCCGGCAGGAGTGCGCCGAGGCGAGGGGCGATGTGTCTGACGCTCCTGTGGAGAATGCGGAAGTGCGCAGAGTCGGCGTGTGACCTGAGCTGTGTGCCGGCGCGAGAACGCTGAGGCGTACAGTGAAACCGGAGCATGCAGAGCCGGCGTATGGATGACAGTGTGAGCTCAGCGGGGAGTGAGGACAAAGTTAAAAGCTTGGGTGTTATCCTTGACAGCACTCTATCCTTTGAAGCACACATTAACAATATCACCAGGATAGCGTACTACCACATCCGAAACATTAACCATCTCCGCCCGGCCCTCTCAATGAGGAGCGCTGGTATTTTGGTACACGCTCTCGTCACCACAAGCATAGATTATTGCAATGCTCTTTTTTTTGGTCTTCCCCTCAAACTCCTACACAAGCTACAGTTAGTACAGAACTCAGCCGCTAGAATACTAACTAGAACTCCTACAATGGACCA
The DNA here is from genome assembly GCA_013621035.1 of Clarias magur. Taxonomy (NCBI): domain Eukaryota; kingdom Metazoa; phylum Chordata; class Actinopteri; order Siluriformes; family Clariidae; genus Clarias; species Clarias magur. The sequence goes on along the minus strand of QNUK01000066.1, from coordinate 1,730,577 downwards.
CATAACTCCTCTTCTTCAACAGCTACACTGGCTTCCCGTCCAACAGCGCATACATTATAAGATTCTGCTTCTCGCTTATAAGGCATTACATAACCTGGCTCTGTCATATTTAACAAATCTTCTCTTAACCTATACTCCTTCTAGAAATCTGAGATCATTATCATCATTAAACCTGGTTCTTCCTCGTATGCGTTTGGCAATCATGGGATCTCGAGCTTTTAGCTACGCAGCCCGCTACCTGTGGAACTTACTACCTTTCGATATCCATAACAGTAACTCTATCACTGTTTTTAAATCCCGTTTAAAAACACATCTATTCAGGCAGACATATCTTTAACACTATTGTGTGCATATTGTTTTTATTTTTGTCAATGTTTGTATGTTGTTTTTTATGGTATGTAAGGTGTCCTGGAGTGTCATGAAATGTGCCTACAAATACATGTATTATTAATATGAAATGACGAAGGTAAAGATGCTGAAATTGTATCTGTCTTGCAAGAAAACAGACACAACTGCAAGCACAAGCATTCAAAGAGTAAATTTGTATGTAACTGAAGGTTGTTCTACCTCCGCTGTGGCATGAAAATGTGATGAAGAACCTGTTGCCAAAACTGACAACAATGGTTTCATCGTTGATTCACAATTTTTGTCAGAAGACAGCGTAGTGATACCCAGGTATAATTAATGTAATGCACAGCTCAATTTCAGATGATTAAGAAATTCAGTTCAGATGTACCGTTTTGCAAGACAATTTAATTACAATACTGGATGACACTCTACCAGTGGACCCTGTTGAAATAGAGCAAGATAAGCAACAGACCACCAATTTAAGGCTTCGTAGGGGACACATTTTTCAAGATCTCAATGCAGCTTTCACAGATACATTAATATCGGTCAATGACTGTCTTGTGGAAATTGAGATGGTCCTACCTAATGGTAACTCTGAGAAAAGAGAAGACAATGCTGGAAGAGATGCATTTAGTGAGTACTGGGTTACCTTTTTCCATGAAAATCACGGCAAGAAGCACGTAGGTACAAGAAAGGTACCTGTGACAAGATACGACATGGAAGATGAATGGGAAAATTTAGTTAAAGTGTTAGTTTTTGGTTACAATACTGTTCAATACTTTCCTATTTTGTTGGCCAAACTTTTTCTATGTGCCTTGGACTTGAAGATGATAAGGATGACCTCTTTACAGCATTTTTGGAAACAGTTCCATAAGAGGAGAAGCAGCTTGTTGAGGAAGCAGTGTGAGACTTTACATCCTTCTTTAAATGAATTCTTGCAAGCTCATGATGTGAAATTTGTCATTACTGAAAAAGATGCCAAGCAGATCTTACTTAATGTGGCACACAAAAAAATTGTGCAAGATCCAGCTTACACAACAGAGTGTTCTAGTCCAGTTTTGAAAAAAAAAAAAAAAATGAAACTGACACCAGGAAGACTACAGTTAAGAAAGTTGTAGCCATACTAAAGCATGCAACACTAAACAAGAGAGAAAGCCAGATCATGGGTTATCTGAAGAGGTCTATCGAGAATTGCAGTTATGTTCAGCTCAGGAAGTTTCTGTGCTTTTGCACAGGTGATTGATTACTTAAGATATTTTGTTATAAATATATTTATTAGAATATAACTGTCATGGAAACGCCAGGCTCCACCCTCAGTCAACGTCCTCAAACAGATTCTAAACACATACACCTGAACCTCATCACCAACACAAGATAAATACATCTCACTTCCCGTCACCCAGCGTCTGATCTCTACTACGGGCAAGGACTCCATGATCTGAGATTTCCAGTGACCTTCCCACGCGGCGTATCCTACCTTCTCGTCTAATCGTATCACCTACCTCTGTGTTGTGTTTGTCATTCCTCCAGTCTGTGATCATCCATCCACACGAGTGTGACAAAATTACAGTACCAAAAGAACTCATATTCTCCAGCATGCTCAGTAAAACCTAACAGCTGTTTTATTTACAGTACTGTGCAAAAGTCTTGGAGACATCCAAACAAAAGCCATATGCAATGATGCATTTCTACATTTGCACTAAGTAATAACAAACAATAAATGGTCAATATTTGGTATGGAAACTCATTGCTTGAACATAAGCGGTAGTGTTCAATACAGATTTGTGCAGTATTCTAAATAATAGAAATAATAAACTTTTTTCAACAAAATTTGTACTACAGATAATATATGGCACGGCGGCACGGTGGTGTAGTGGTTAGCACTGTCGCCTTGCACCGCCAGGGTCCGGGTTCGATCCCCGGCCAGGCTTGATTCCCGTCCTGTGTGCATGGAGTTTGCATGTTCTCCCCGTGCTTGGTGGGTTTCCTCCGGGTACTCCGGATTCCTCCCACAGTCCAAAGACATGTAGGTTAGGCTGATTGGAGCGCTCAAAATTGCCCGTAGTGTGTGAATGAGTGTGTGTGTCTGTGCCCTGCGATGGATTGGCACCCTGTCCAGGATGTACCTCGCCATGTGCCCTAAGTCTCCTGGGATAGGCTCCAGGCCCCCGTGACCCTGAATACAAGATTAAGCAGTATAGATGATGAGTGAGTGAGTGAGTGAGTGAGATAATATGGCATCTACGACTTTTGCACAGTATATCTATATATATATATATATATATATATATATATATATATTATATATATATATATATATATATATGCGCATGCACACACATATTTACATTTTTTTTTAAATAAGGAAAAACCCTGTGACCCTTCACCGCACCAACAGCTCCAACTTATTTTAAAGTCTCAGTTCAGTCTTTTCATTTTGGGTTCAGTCACCCTATAACGTTTCATAGTCCGCTTTATTTGTGAGTGTGTATATGTTTTTGTTGTATTACTCTGTCCCAAGCTACTGTCATTGTCCATGTCCTGTGTTTTAACCATGCTGGGAGCTGGTTTCATTTTCATTTTGGCTGAAGTGAGGTTTTTTAACATTTTACTGTTTCCCAGAAATAGTTTATTGACCACCTGTCTCTTTTCTTTTCTGCTAACTGTAAAAAAATGTTTATTTGTTCCTCAATGTCTCTTTGTGGTTCTTCTTGTGTGTGTGTGTGTGGTGCTGCACCCTGCTTCTTCTGTCTCAGGTTTTTTGTTTGCTGATGGGTTCTGTGATGGACGTCTCATCTCATCTTTTCCTGGGTAATGTTTTCTTTCAGTGTCAGTGGTGGTGTGCAGATTTGTGGTTCCTGTGTCTCTCCAGTGCAGACGTAAGGGGCAGGGGCAGAGCTGACTTCTGTACATGCGTCGGGATCTTTACTGTGGTGTTTGTGTCATCGCCTCCTGAGCTCCACAACTGCACAGCTCTTTGCTGACAGCTCAGCCTTTTGTGTCTAAGGTCTCCACACTCAAAACACCTCAGCGGCTCCATGGTAGCGAAAACAGTGTAACTGCTGTCCCCGCTTTGCACTTAAAATTAACATTGTGTTCCTTCCTGGTTAATTAAAACCATTAAAAACCTGTCTGAGGAAGGACAGGACATGTTTCATGCTTGAGCTCTTACAAACAAGCGGGATGGCTCTCATGGGGTTGATAAACTGCTGTTTTTTGGTTCCATATTCAATTAAATTCAATTTTATTTGTATAGCGCTTTTGACAATTGTCATTGTCGCAAAGCAGCTTTACACAATCAAAAGAATTATTGAAGTTTGTATGGAAGGTGATTATGTATGAATCAAAATAGTCAGATAGTCCCTGATGGGCAAGCCGAGGGCGACAGTAGCAAGGAAAAACTTCCTGAAATGGCAATAGGATCCGGACGCAGCAGGAAGCAGGAATTGATCTGCATTCATAAGGTGTGTTAGGTGGCAGGCAGTTCGGTATAACAGTTGATGTTTATTGATGTTAATATGGAGTCCAGGTAGGAGGGTCAGGTAGACTTGTAGGAAATTCCAGACGCATCCCAAAGAGACACAAGGAGCATCCAACCAGAAGCGGGCACCAGGATGACTCAGACAGGTCCAGACAGTAGAGGGAGTCTGGATCACTGGCAGCTCAGGAACGACATGTGAGGCTCGACAGAGAGAGGGAAAGAAAGAGAGAGATGGGGGGGAGAGGGGAGAGCAGAATCTCATTCGAGGACAGCCACCAAGACGTCTTCACTGGTTGTGCTGTATGCATTCATCCATAGTTTTCTCCTTGCGAATCCATCTTTTGCCCCATTAATACAAATGCCAAAAGCCTTAAATTTGTCATAAGAGTCAACATGTCAAAGAAAGTTGAGACCTTTTGAAAAGTAAGCTGTTCTGTGCGGTCTTCTTTTTCTTTCGGTGCCCAATGAGTCAAGAGTGGACAGAATAAGGTAGATAGCTGCTTTGTGCATATGAAGTCCTTTTTCCTTTCCTTTTACTATACATCCATCTATATCCATGCAATGCTCCTGAGCCTTGGAGCTCTTCCCTAACAAACATCTCAGGTTACTTTGCTGTAACCCTGTTACCTGAAAAAGTGGGAATGAGATGCTGCGTGAAAACGCTATGGAAACGTCTCTTTGTTCCACCGGTTGTGAAGCATGTGTCATGCACACTCATAACACGACCGGCACTAGGACCCGGAAGTAATACGGTCGGGTTTCAGGAAGCATAAAAGGAAACAAGATGACGCCTCACATCGCTCAGTCATTGAGTTATGCCCATGCTATCGCCGACGCCTCGCTCGTCCAAACGTGAGTACTCACTTTCTTGGGTTATCGCTTCTGATTGGGTGTGTGTATTTAGAACGCGGGTTTATTTGTGTAAACTCTTGCTCTCGCTTCGGGAGAGTTCTAAGAATAACTAGCGTGGTTATCCTGCCTACTCGCGCTACTTCCGCGTTTGGGTTTACCATCCACGCTACAGGGCTAACTGCTAAGTCTTCTGCTTCATCTCCGGTTAGTCCGTGACAGAATGACTGAGCCTCCGGCAGTAAACCCAGCGGAGTTTGCTCACCTCTGCGATGTGGTTGACCGGCATGCTAAGCTGATCGATCAGCTCCATGGTGAGGTCGCATCGCTCCGCACGGAGCTCCAGGGCGTCGCGGCCTTGCGCCGCGAGGTGGCGGAGCTGCGACAGGAGAATGCGACCCTCCGCTGGGCGGCCGCTCAGCCGGCTGTGGCCACGCCCATCGCAGCGGCTGCTGCGCCGCCAACTCCCTCTCCACCTTCTGATGTTTTTCTATCTTTACCGGATAAATGGAATGGCACGGATGGGAAGTGCAGTGTTTTTCTAACTGCATTGGATCTTGTGTTTGAGTTTAATTCCACCAGATACTCCACAGACCGACTGCGCATTGCTCTTCTCGTTTCGTTGCTATCCGGGCAGGCAGCTGAGTGGGCCACGGCGGTTCTTCGTTCAGACTCAGATGTCGCCTACTCCTACACCGAGTTCACCCGCCAGCTTAAACTCACCTTTGAGCATCCGGCTGCTGAGGTGGAGACCGACTCTAAGTTATACCATCTAAAGCAGGGAGGGTCGTCCGTGAGCCGTTACACCACGGAGTTTCGCACTCTCGCCGTACAGACCGACTGGGGAGACTCCGCACTCCGGACGGCCTACTACGAGGGACTGGCTGCACGGATAAAAGACGAGCTCGCCGGACGAGAGCTTCCAGCGACCTTGGAGGGTTTAATTCAACTCGCCCTCCGGATCGACCAACGGCTGCTCGTTCGCCCCAAGCCAGCTCCCCGTACCCTGCCACCCACCATGACAGCACTACCTCACACCACGCCCTTCCTCTCCCGCTCTCCAGTTCCAGAAGTCCACGCCTCATTCACTGCAGCACCCACCAGGACCGTCGGTACTCCACCTCCCGCCGTGGTTGACACAGGAGCCGGGGAACCCATGCAATTAGGGCGCGCCTCCTTAACCGCTGCAGAACGGGAACGCCGCTTCAGAGAGGGGCTCTGCGCGTATTGTGGATCCTCTGCACATCATCGGGCCATCTGTCCTCTGCGGCCGGGAAACGCGCAGCCCCGGTGAGAAATGGGAGGAACTCACCGGGTCCCATGTCCCTCTCCACCACCCTGACCAGTGATTCCCGTCTCACGGTGAAAGTACATCTCCAGTTTGGCCACAAACGGGTCGGAAGTACCGCGTTCGTCGACTCCGGGGCAGCCGGTAACTTCATTGACTCTTCCTATGCCAAAAAATTGGGGATAAAGATCGAGGCGTTATCCCAGCCTGTAACCATTACATCAGTCGACGGTCGGCCTCTCTCCTCCAGCCCCATCTCCTTTCAAACCCAACCTATCACCCTCATCATCAACCAGCATCGAGAACAGATCCAGTTTCACACCACCACCATTTCATCACCACCCATCATCCTCGGACACCCTTGGCTGCTGCAACATGACCCGCTCATATCCTGGACCCAAAGCCGGATCCTACAATGGGGGCCGACCTGCACCGAGCTTTGCCTACGGGCCGAGGCTGGGACGTGCTCTAGGGAGTCCGAGGCCCCCGATGTCGACACAGACAAAATCCCGCTAGACTACCGAGACCTGGCTGAAGTCTTTTGCAAAAGACGCGCTACCCATCTACCTCCTCATCGCTCATACGACCTGGCGATCGATCTTCAGCCAGGTGCGACACCACCCCGCGGCCACCTCTATTCATTGTCCAACACCGAGACGCAGGCGATGGAGGAGTATGTTTCCAGCGGACTTCGCCATGGTACCATCCGGCCCTCCTCCTCACCTGCCGCTGCGGGGTTCTTTTTCGTGAAAAAACGCGATGGTAGTCTACGTCCCTGTGTCGATTACCGGGGGCTCAACAATATCACCATAAAAAACCGACATCCACTGCCTCTTACCAACTCTGCCCTGGACGCCCTCTCTGGTGCCACCATCTTCACTAAGTTGGACCTCCGGAGCGCCTACAACTTGGTGCGCATCAGAGAGGGCGATGAGTGGAAGACGGCCTTCATCACCCCTACAGGACACTACGAAAGTCTGGTCATCCCGTTTGGTCTCTGCAACGCACCTGCCGCTTTCCAACAGTTCATTAATGACGTTCTCAGAGACATGTTAGGCCGTTGGGTGTTCGTCTACCTTGACGACATCCTCATCTACTCCCGAACTGTCAACGAGCATATCCAGCATGTCAGAGCGGTTCTAAAGAGATTGCTCGCCCACCAGCTGTACTGTAAGTTGGAGAAGTGCGCTTTCCACGAGCGCTCCACCACGTTCCTGGGTTTTGTCATCTCGCCCCAGGGTGTGGCCATGGACCCGCAGAAACTGGAAGTTGTGAGTCATTGGCCCCTACCCAAGACTCTTAAACAACTCCAGAGATTTCTCGGGTTTGCCAATTTCTATCGCCGCTGTATCCGGGACTACAGTACCGTTGCAGCGCCACTAACCGCTCTGACCCGCCCATCATCTCACCCCTTCAACCTCACCTCCACTGCCGTCTCTGCCTTCCATGAGCTCTGTCGCCGCTTCACCACTGCTCCCATCCTCCTTCACCCGGATGCTGACAAACCATTCGTTGTGGAGGTGGACGCTTCGGATGTGGGCGCCGGGGCTGTTCTCTCCCAGCCCAAAAACTGCACCCCTGCAGTTTTTTCTCCAAGAAATTTGACGCCACTCAGCAGCGATACGGAGTAGGGGACCGCGAGCTGCTGGCCATAAAGTGGGCCTTGGAGGAATGGCGACACTGGCTCCAGGGCGCCAGAGAGCCGTTCATCGTCTGGACCGACCACCAAAACCTCATCACAATCCGCACCTTAAAACAGCTGAACCCCAGACAGGCGCGGTGGGCACTATTCTTCGAGAATTACAATTTCCACCTGTCATACCGCCCGGGGTCCAAGAACACCAAAGCCGACGCCCTCTCCCGACAACATGAGGAAGACGTCCCCCGGGCGGACCCCGCGCCTGTACTGCCACCCACCAAGATCCTCGCACCGCTCAGGTGGAACCTGGAAACGAGGGTTCGCCAGGCACAAGCTACGGAGACCGAACCAGCAGGTGTGCCGCCTGGCCGACTCTATGTCCCCAATGCCATCAGGGCCGAAGTACTCCAGTGGGGACACTCCTCCCCCCTTTCAGGACACCCCGGGAAACGGCGGACCCTACTGTTTGTACAACGTGCTTTCTGGTGGCCCAGTATGAAAAAAGACGTAGATGAGTTCGTCCAGGCGTGCCCAGTGTGTGCCAGGTCCAAGGACAGCAACAGACCATCGCCCGGGGAACTTCAACCACTCCCGGTTCCCCGCCGACCCTGGACACACATTGCCGTTGATTTCATCACGGGCCTGCCGGTTTCTGAAGGAAGGGACACCATCCTCACCATCGTCGACCGGTTCTCCAAAGCTGTTCACCTGGTGGCCCTCTCCGGTCTCCCGTCAGCTAAAAGGACAGCCGAGCTGATATTAGAGCACGTAGTCCGCCTGCATGGGTTCCCAAAGGACATCGGTTCGGACAGGGGGCCCCAGTTCACGTCCCGGTTCTGGAAGGCCTTCTGCCGTCTGATCAATTCCACCTGCAGTCTGTCCTCCGGTTACCATCCACAGACTAACGGTCAGACGGAGCGAACCAACCAACAACTGGAGCGCTACCTGAGATGCTTCATTGCTGATCGCCAGTGCTCCTGGGCCCGCTACCTCATTTGGGCTGAACTGTCCCACAACCTCCACCTATCTTCTGCCACCAACCTAAGCCCATTTGAGGTATGCTACGGCTTCCAACCTCCGATGTTCGATCATCAGGAACCGGAGGTGGAAGTGCCGTCGGCCCAACAGTTGGTTCGCCGGTGTCGACGGCTTTGGAGACAAGCAAACCCCGCCATTCAAAAGGCCAACCGCCGTTACATTCTGCAACATCGCCGTCGACACCCACCGGGACGAATGTACCAAGTAGGTGATAAGGTATGGCTATCGACAAAAAACCTACACCTGCAGACTGAGTCAAGAAAACTGTCACCCAGATTCATCGGACCATACCGCATCAACCTCCGGATTAACCCTGTCACCTACCGGCTCCAGCTGCCTGCGGCGCTCCGGATCCATCCGGTATTCCACACCTCCCAGCTCAAACCCTTCATCACCTCACCAATGGTTCCACCCACCCACCCTGCTCCTCCTCCCCGTATGATTGAGGGTGGTCCCGCCTACACCGTTCGCCGGATCCTTGACTCACGTCCTCGGGGCAGAGGGCTCCAGTACCTGGTGGATTGGAAAGGTTACGGTCCCGAGGAGAGATCTTGGATTCCGGCTCGGTTTGTCTTAGACCTCGAACTCATCCGGGACTACCGTCGTCGGGTATCCTCCACCCCAGGACCGTCGAGAGTCGGTCCTGGACGGGGGGGTACTGTCATGCACACTCATAACACGACCGGCACTAGGACCCGGAAGTAATACGGTCGGGTTTCAGGAAGCATAAAAGGAAACAAGATGACGCCTCACATCGCTCAGTCATTGAGTTATGCCCATGCTATCGCCGACGCCTCGCTCGTCCAAACGTGAGTACTCACTTTCTTGGGTTATCGCTTCTGATTGGGTGTGTGTATTTAGAACGCGGGTTTATTTGTGTAAACTCTTGCTCTCGCTTCGGGAGAGTTCTAAGAATAACTAGCGTGGTTATCCTGCCTACTCGCGCTACTTCCGCGTTTGGGTTTACCATCCACGCTACAGGGCTAACTGCTAAGTCTTCTGCTTCATCTCCGGTTAGTCCGTGACAGCATGGTATTATTTTTCCCATGCAATATACGTTTTTGTTTTCATATGTATGCATTTCCAATTTAAAACTATGGATTTAGCACGATATTTTAATTGTTTGCCATGCACTATAAGTCAATGTATGCAGAGGTGTTTGTTTTACAGTTGAAGGAGTCCTTTGCTGTAAAATGTTTAAGAACCTCTACTTTAACTACTGAACATTCAGGTATGGTATTAGTGTATTCATAAATATTATGGAATATGTTGTTTGAACATTAGTGATGCTAAAATCACATACTGTATATAAGCCTGTAGCATCACACAAGGTGCAGTAATGTATACTGTATAAGCCTGTACCCTCACACAGAGTGGAGTAACATCTGATTCTATTCAATGTCATTTGCAGCAATGCTTTACATGTACTTTACCTGTTTTGCTGAAGAATAAGAAAACTGGAAATAAATACTCAACTATAAATTACATTAAACACTTTATTTACAAATTAATAAAATACATGTATGTTTTGGTGGTGCAAGAAGGCAGAGGATCAAGGGTCTGTCCTCTCTATGACAATCTACAACAGGGGAGAAATAAAGACATGATGTTAATATAAGTGTCCGGTAAAAAGACCTCATGATGTTACTATGCAGTTTGACACATACACAGACGCACAGACACACACACACACAATGTCATACATTTTATAGAATGCAAGCTTTTAGTAATGCTGTGTACAATTATTGGGTTTTGCCATTAAGTATTGCTGCACAATTTGGCCCTGTCTACCCCATTCGTTAACATACACATCATGTCCATGAAGAGACAGACGTGTGTGCCTGTTCCCTTATTAAGATGTGCTCAGTGGTGTTCCTGAAAAGAGAGGTGAACACTTCTGAGTGCTCACCTTCTGCTCAGGATGGAAAGCTGGTGTAGAAATCAGCTGATGCACAAGCCATTGATTTACATACCTTCACTGTGAGAAGGAAAACACACAAGCATACATATTATAAATAGTATAAACACATGACTTTATAATAAAATAGATAGAACAAAAGGCCCTTTTTATTGACTGTTACATACATTGTGTAAGCACATAGTTAACTATTCAGAAGATCTCTAGCTATGATAATACCACTACATTTTACAGCAGTGTACATTACATGTTACTACAATAACACTGATAAGCCCCAATAAATTCTATAAAACAATTCATTAACCATCTGTAACATTACCCATAACAGGAGCAGCTAAGAATTAGCTCAGGGATAATAAAAATAGTTGATAGGCAACTGAAGACAGTTAATAGTCTGCTATCTTAGCTCTTTTAATAAGCTAGTGCTTAGCATAATTATATTAACATGCTTACAGATCCATATTTGGACAGGCATTTTACAGAAACAATGGAGCTAATTGTTTACATCACGTATATGTGTCCAAATATACTATTATATTAATATACTAATGAAGAAGGTAGTTTCCCTATTCTAAGCGCTTATAACTCCATATTTGGATGTATATTACAGGGATGCCATGAAGCTCATGATTTACATCAGTGTTTAATGGTCAAAATGAGACTGCTATTCCTTTTTATCACTGCCATTTACATTTGGCAAACACTCCAATAGCATTAGAACTGCTACAAAGTTATCATTAGTGCCTAAAACAGTGACATCCGACTAATTTTATATATAAAAACATTACCTGGTAAATGTGTCCAGTTGCAAATTGAGTGAGAATTGTAACGTTATCACTCTATGATTCACTGTATATTCCATCATGATAAGTCACTGGAGCTGATATCCGGTAAGGGTGCTCCGAACAGGATTTTTGGGGCCGATCACCAATCTCCGATCGCTAGAAGCTGTATCGTCCGATACCGATCACCGATTACAGGGTCTACTTGAAGCCTTATCATGTAGCATTATTTATTAAACTATATTTAACAACAATGTAAATTAATTATTGAAATTACAAGAAGAGGAATATCATGAATTGACAACTGTATTTATTGGCAAGCAACATGTGCAACACGTCAACTTAAAACAGCTTAGAACTTGACAAATACAACTTTCCTGTAGATTGTATAAAATTTTATAAAATTACGGACAAGTAAGATGTGAGTCGCTAGAAGCTCTGCATGGACCGTCAAAAAATTAAACATGTTTAGTTTAATTAAACATGTTTTTATTTTTTTTACAATTTTTCGCACGGAAAGATGGAAACGTAATCACAGCGCCAAAACTCACGGTGAATCATGATGAACCGTACTTACGGCCACAGTGCGAGACCGCGTAGGTGAGAGAGGGGAATTAACAACAGCTGAGTGAGTGGTGGTGCGCGAGTTGCTGAACTCGCCCGCTTACCTAGCGCTAGACAACTTTGAAAACTGATCATGTTCCTTTATGTGACTAACCTTTAAATGTCTGATGAGGTTCGTGGCTTGTTACACAGGTTGCCGATTGCTAATGTTTTGTCTCGATTAAAGTATGTCATAGTAATAATATATGCACAGCACCCTTGCTACCGCCTTAAATGTACATTTATATCAAATACCACACAGAACTTTATCAATAATTCTCCAGAGTTATCAACTTTGATTGGATCGCCATCTGACTTCACAGAACTCGAACAGGCGAATGAATATCTAGAGTCAGCACTTCATTATAGCTTAGATAATGTAGCTCCAGTTAAAAGGAAAATGATTAGAGATAAGAAACTCGCTCCTTGGTATAATGACCACACACGCGCTTTAAAACAAACCGCTCGAAAATTTGAACGTAAATGGCGCCAAACTAAATTGTTAGTATTTCAAATAGCTTGGAAGGAGAGCATCCTGAACTATAAAAAAGCTCTCAGTGATGCTAGATCAACGTATCTCTCCACTCTTATAGAAAATAACAAAAACAACCCGAGATTTTTATTTAATACCATAGCTAAATTAACTAAAAACAAGACCACTGCAGAAATCTCCACAACAACACCATGCAGTAGTGAGGATTTCATGAACTTTTTCAATAACAAAATCATAAATATTAGGCAAAAAATTTGAAACCAGACAATTTAAGTAATACAGATGAACTAACCACATCACATCAGAACTTGAAATACTTTACTCCCCTTGAAGTGAGGGAACTAATTTCACTCATCTCTTCTTCAAAATCATCAACCTGTATATTAGATCCTATACCAACACATTTTCTCAAACAGATAGTACCAGCAATAATAGAACCCCTGTTGAAAGTAATTAACTGTTCACTCAGTAGTGGGTATGTCTCCAAATCTTTTAAATTAGCCGTTATTAAACCGCTAATCAAGAAACCTGACCTTGACCCCTGTCACCTTTCTAATTACAGGCCGATATCAAACCTTCGCTTTATCTCCAAGATTTTGGAAAAGGTAGTATCACAGCAGCTTTGTTCACATCTACACAGAAATAGCATAAATGAACTGTATCAGTCAGGATTTAGGCCTCATCACAGCACAGAGACAGCACTTGTTAAAGTAGTAAACAACCTCCTATGGGCCTCTGATCAGGGTTGCGTCACTATACTTGTGTTACTGGACCTCAGTGCAGCTTTTGACACCATTGATCATAGTATTCTCCTATTCTCAGATTAGAAAAGGTAGTAGGAATTAAGGGAACTGCCCTCTTGTAGCTCAGATCCTATTTGACTGATCGTTATCAAGTTGTAGATTTAGATGGTGACCATTCCTCATGTTCTCAAGTGGAGTTTGGTGTTCCACAGGGTTCAGTTTTAGGCCCACTGCTTTTTTCCCTTTACATGCTTCCTCTGGGCAACATAATTCGTAAACATGGTATTAGTTTTCATTGTTATGCTGATGACACACAATTATATGTCTCAGCAAAACCAGATGAGAAAAAACAGTTTGCTAAAATTGAGCAGTGTGTGCAGGACATAAGAGATATATACAAACGGGTTATATACACTGAGTGCAATGAAAATTAAATAAAACGTTTTAATTTAAGAGTTTAACTGTTCACATCTAACTTCACAGATTATTTTAACATAACCACCAACATACCTGGCTAAGAGTCAAAACTCTATGTAGATTTTTACCTGACCACAGAACAGGGCTTGATGCTGGAACATTTATATATGGCAGGGTAACTAATAGAAAGCTTTTCTCAAAAACCAAAGAAAAAGGAACAGTCCCAGAAAATAATCCAGCACCGCTCACTATGTGTGTGTGTGTGTGTGTGTGTGCGTGTGGGTGTTAACATTTGTAATGTGTGTGTATGTACTGTATGTGGGCATGTGTGTGATGTATGAGTGTGTTTGTGTGTGCATGCATGCGTGTGTGTGTGTGTGTGTGTGTGTGTGTGTGTGTGTGTGTGTGTGTGTGTGTGTGTGTGAGAGTGTTAACATTTGTGATGTTTATGTGTGTACAATAGGCTGCAGGTGCTGGAAAATAAGCCTCACACTATGATGTTCCTGTGATGTTCAATGACATTCCTATGTCATGTCAATCAATATAATGCCACACAGAAAATTATTCATCATTTTTCAGCGTACGTTTAAGGCATTATCACGACTGACCCGTTTGAGATATCAAAAATCCCTCCACAATTTTGCATCCACAATTTCTTTAGATCACATTTATAGATCGTATAAATTCCCTAGGAGGAGTATACCAAAATCCATCGGGTGTGTTTTTGCGAACGGCCCAAAATACCTGGCCTCTTGTTGAGTTGAGACCAGGACATGAGGTGTGAAAGTTGTTCAGCTCAGTGAGCTCTAAAAGTTTACAGAGTTTTGTGTGCCTACGTGAAAGTATGTATGAGCTATCCAGCTAAATCTCGTCCCCTGGGGGCCCCAGACCACACGACTCTCAGGCATCCTGATGGCAGCAGATTCCAACCTGTCTGACAAGTTTCATGAGTTTTTGAGCATGTTAAGACCTGCGAAAAGTCCAAAAGCGTGGGGAAAAAAATCCTTAAGAAAACAAGAGGCTCCTGCGCACCTTATAGTGCTTGGGCCCTAAAAAGCAATGACCGTTGCGATTCAAAGCAAGCTCTAGTCTCATTTCAAAAATTCTATTCCAGATTCCCCTGGGGAAGACAAAAATATTTTAAGTCTCGAAGCAAAACACTGTGGAACATTAAAAAGGTCCACCGTGAAATCGACTGATCAAAAAAAATACAAGTCTCTCCACAATGGCAAAAACAGAATTGTCAGCAAAAGCTTCAGAGTCCGCAATTCTGTTCACGTCCACACGGCGGCAGCAACACGCCAAACAGCATCTGGAGAACTTTCTGAAAACGATAGCAGTAGAAATTACTCGTTCTGAAGTCAGCTTCGTTTTAAGTACAACAGAAATACTGTCCGAGTATGTCACTCAGAAGTCAACTGTATTCGGGCGGAGATTTCGCAAACTCAGTGCCCCAGCTCTACTCAGAAGCAAACAAACACTCATGCAACACACTCTCCGCAAAACGTGCTGAGCGACGCCCCTTTCGCATCCAGTTGGAGTTTAGCTCCGTCCCACAGCAATTTTTACTTCCGTAATAAAGTCCTGCAGCAGCTCAAGCTCGGTCCAGCTCTTTGTCAGCTCACCTCAATACTCGCTCACTGCAGTTCACGTCCATAAAAAAGTCAGGAGAAATAACGGTACTTCTTTTTTGCGCCACTAGTACACTCTCTGTTTTTGCTGCCCGCGCACCTGGACAAAACCTTTCTTCCGCGCCGTCTCACTTCTTCCCTGCCTCACGTTGCTTCCACAGAATTACACACAAATCGTTTTTTTTTTATGCATGATTATTTTTGACAGTGATTTATAATATAATACTATGCTGTAACTTGGATTTCAAAATATTTTTCTTTACTCAAATTAGTTGATTCAAAAATGAATACAACCCACAACAAAATCTACTACATTTAGTATTTTGTATGACCTCCATGATTTGTAAGGACTGCACCAGTCTTCTAGCATGTGTAAGGGTTTTTACTTAATGAAGACATTTTACTGTGGACAAAATACCTGATGCATTTTCCACCATTAATATGTAGAGTTTACCTAAAGGTGACCTAGAATGATTGCTGCATTCTTTACCTTCATTATGTAGTGTTTTAGCTCTGGGTCAGATCTCTATCGAATCTTTAATGATTCAGGGTCATTTTTGTTAAACTGAATTAAAATGTATAGCGTACACTTTATCAATTACCCGTCCAGCGATGATGACACAAAATCTGGCATTTACCAAATTATGAGTAAGGTAACTTAAGATCTGGGCAAATGTTTAAACTTTAAAATACATGACCAAGACAACAGTTCCTTATAAAGAAACAATAATTTATTTGACTAATCTAACTATACATGAAACTGTGCTACTTGAACACACACACACACACACCCACACACGAACATACCAACAGTTTGGAGGGTGAAAGTTAATGAAGTTCATTCAATTCAATTTTATTTGTATAGCGCTTTTAACAATTGACATCGTCGCAAAGCAGCTTTACACAATCAAAAGGATTATATACGTTTGCATGATATGTGCACGTGTATGAATCAAATTGATAAGACTGTCCCTGATGAGCAAGCCGAGGATGATGGCGACAGTGGCAAGGAAAAACTCCCTGAGATGGTACTAGGAAGAAATCTTGAGAGGAACCAGACTCAGCAGGGAACCCACCCTTATTTGTGTAAAATGGATAGCAGGGATTGATCTGCATCATACTGTGTGAGATTGGAAGTTCAGTATAACAGGAGATGTGTTTAAGTTAGAATTCAGTAAAAAAAAAGTCCAGTTCGTTATTGGAGGCTCAGGTAGACTGTAGGAAACTCCAGTCCTGAATTATCGAGCAACTGAAGTCACAAGTCCTCAGAGAACAGCTGTCTGCATCAACTGAGGACAGGACCGTCTTCGTGGAACAGTGGAACTGTCCCATCAGACAGAAGGGGCCAGAAGGACACTGGAACACTGGCAGCTCAGGAGCAACATATATAGCTCGACAGTGAGAAGGAGAGATGGCAGTTAGGTATGGTCACAGTCAAACAATGTATAATGTGAATGTATCTTTAGTGCAGAGTGCAAGAAGGGACTCCGGCAGCACTAACTATGACAGCATAACTAAAAGGGAGACCACACGGGGCATCCACACGGGGCATCCATGCAACGAGATTTCCAACCAGAAACTGGACTCCAGGACTGGTTAGACGGGTCCAGAGGGCAGAGGGGTCTGGATCACTGGCAACTCAGGAGCGACATGTATAGCTCGACAGAGAGACAGGGAGAGGGAAAAGAGAGAGGGAGAGAGAAAAGAGAGGAGAGAGCAGAAGAGGAGAGAACAGAAAATAAGGAGAGATGGCAGTTAGGTATGGTCACAGTCAACATGTATAAGGTGAAAGTATATTTAGTGCAGAGTGCAAGCAGGGACTTCGGCAGGACTAACTATAACAGCATAACTAAAAGGGAGAGCCAGAAGGAAACACAGACATGAGGGCTCCTTGAGATGTAAAGCACCAATCACCTAACCGTCAACAAACCTGAGTGATCAATGAGAGTGGGGAAGACAGCATCTAAACATACCAGTTCACCATAATATTCTAAGTCCATGAGTCCCCCAGATCTGCTCCTTTATCTAAGGCAAAACCTTGGCTAAATAAATAGGATTTTAGCCTAGACTTAAGCACTGAGTCCCAAACATTAATTGGAAGACTATTCCATAAATTTGTAAAAAAAAATCTCTGCCCCCCCCCCCCCCCCCACACTGTAGTTTTCATAATACATGGTACTGACAAGCAGCCTGCATCCCTTGATCGAAGTAGGCATGGCGGATCGTAAGACACTAGCAGTTCACTCAAATACTGTGGCGCGAGACCATTTAATGCTTTATACTTCAATAGTCGAATTTTAAAATCAATGCGAAATTTCACAGGGAGCTAATCCAGTGTACAGATCTCGCCATTAAGAACGCACGTTTCGTGAAAAGGAATCTTGCGCGCATCCGCGGGAAGCTGTGAAAATGCCGTTCATTGCCTGTAGGGGGCAATCGTGTTTCAATCTGAAGTATTGTGTGTCTACTGAAGCCAAAAATGTGTTCTCTCTCTTAGGCGCCCATTGACAGGAAGCAACAGAGCTCATAAACGTGTCAAGCTCAAAGTTTAAATACTGATATGTATTTATTCTTCATTTTCTTCTCTCCTGCATGATGATACGTATTTGACTGCGCTTTCTCCATTCAGTATTATTATCATTAGTAGTAGTAGTGAAAACTACCGCTGATTAACAGTAGTTAAAACAGCGGATTAATTTCATTTAACATATGTATTATGTTTGATCTGGATCATTGCAAGACGCAATGACTTTCTGCCATTTTTATCGATAAATCGAACTGGTTTATCAGCCTTTTGATCAAAACGTTGCCTTTTGTAAAGTGAAAGTTTACGGACAAATCGGGGTTCACGCACGCCGATGAACAGCTTTATTTCAGTCATGAATTCACATAAAATCCACATTCCGCTATTATTATTCTTCCTGGACACAAACACAAACAGCAAGAAAACATTATGTTTATTATTATAAAAAGCCCGAAGCACTTTGTGTACATATAAGAATATTTACAAAAAATATATAGATTTTTGGTTCATTCGTGTCTTCTGATGGTGCTCAATGTCGACACATTTTTACATTTTAACGAAGATATTTTGTCATATTCACGAATCAGGACATTCGCATAGTTAACACTAACTGAACAACAGGTCTTTACTTCGTAATACACCTGTCCTTATAAAGGAATATATTACATATTAAAACTAGAAAAGAAGACGTGCTGAGCTTCAGTTCATACAAAATGTCTATGAAGGAAACTGCTGTCGTTATTTTACAAAATCTGAACATATTCAGTAAAGATGTGAATTACACAAAGTATCTGTAACGACGCGGGTGGCGCGAGGGGCAGAGTCGCATTTAAACTGTTCATAACAGGCGGATCCACAGGCTGCTACCGTGCGGAGTTCTGAACAGCCACCGGCGCGCCCACTTATACACAAGACTGCCAGACAGACTAAGCAACAGTTCAGCGTGCATACTCAGTTTACTACTGGCACATCATCCCGGTCTCTCTCTCAAATAAATAAGGGCATAAGCCCCGAGAAGATATAAGTTTTTGCTTTAGTTTCCAGAGCCCATCCGTTCTCGTATAGAGACGGTGGAGCTCTGTTTATTTTGTGTTTTCAGTTTCCTTTTGTTTCCATTTAAATTGTTAATTAATAATCTCACGCCATCTCCAAACGGAAAGGTCTTCCCGTGCGTATCACAAGCACTCTCACATACTCCTTGTCATGCACACTCGTAACACGACCGGCACTAGGACCCGGCAGTAATACGGTCGGGTTTCAGGAAGCATAAAAGGAAACAAGATGGCGCTTCACATTGCTCAGTCATAAACGTGAGTACTCACTTTCTTGGGTTATCGCTTCCGATTGGATGTGTGTATTTAGAACGCGCGTTTATTTGTGTAAACTCTTGCTATCGCTTCGAGAGAGTTCTAATAATAACCAGCGTGGTTATCCTGCCTGTTCGCGCTACTTCCGTGTTTGGGTTTACCATCCACGCTACAGGGCTAACTGCTAGTCTTCTGATTCATCTCCGGTTAGTTCGTGAAAGAATGACTGAGCCATCAGCAGTAAACCCAGCGGAGTTTGCTCACCTCTGTGATGTGGTTGACCAGCATGCTAAGCTGATCGATCAGCTCCGTTGTGAAGTCGCATCTCTCCGCAAGAAGCTCCAGGACGTCGCGGTCTTGCGCCGCGAGGTGGCGGAGCTGCGACAGGAGAATGCGACCCTCCGCGGGGCGGCCGCTCAGCCGGCTGTTGCCACGCCCATCGCAGCGGCTGCTGCGCCGCCAACCCCCTCCCCACCTTCTGATGTTTTTCTAGCTTTACCGGACAAATGGCATGGCACGGATGGGAAGTGCAGTGTTTTTCTAACTGCATTGGATCTTGTGTTTGAGTTTAATTCCACCAGATACTCCACAGACCGACTGCGCATTGCTCTTCTCGTCTCGTTGCTATCCGGGCAGGCAGCTGAGTGGGCCACGGCAGTTTTCGCTCAGATTCAGACGTCACCTACTCATACATCCCGCCAACTCAAACTCACCTTCGAACATCCTGCTGCTGAGGTGGAGACCGACTTCAAACTATATCATCTAAGGCAGGGAGGGTCGTCCGTGAGCCGCTACACCACAGAGTTTCGTACCCTTGCTGTGCAGACCGACTGGGGAGACTCCGGACGACCTACTACGAGGGACTGGCTTCGCGTATAAAGGATGAGCTTGCCGGACGAGAGCTCCCAGCGACCTTGGAGGGCTTAATCCAACTCGCCCTCTGGATCAACCAACGTCTGCTCGCTCGCCCCAAGCCAGCTCCCCGTACCCTGCCGTCCATAACGATGCCATTACATCAGTCTGCTCCTCGATCCACCACTTTCTTCCCCCAAGCTCCAGTCTCCGAAGCCCGATCCTCATTCACTGCTCCACCTACCGGACCGGTCGGTTCTCCACCTCCCGCCGTGGTTAACACAGGAGCCGGGGAACCCATGCAATTAGGGCGCGCCTCCTTAACCGCTGCAGAACGGGAACGCCGATTCAGAGAGGGGCTCTGCGCGTATTGTGGATCTGCTACACATCACCGAGCCATCTGTCCTCTGCGACCGGGAAACGCGCAGACCGGGTGAGAAATGAGAGTGGCTCACCGGGTTCCATCTCCCTCTCCACCACCTTGACAGATGATTCCCGTCTCACGGTAAGAGTACACCTCCAGTTTGACCACAAACGAGTTGGAAGTACCGCGTTCATCGATTCCGGTGCCAAAAGACTGGGGGTAAAGACAGAGGCGTTATCCCAGCCTGTAACCATTTCATCAGTTGATGGTCGGCCCCTCACCTCCAGTCCCACCACCCTCCGAACCCAGCCTATCACCCTCGTCATTAACCAGCATCAGGAACAGATCCAGCTTTACATCACCTCCATTCCGTCACCACCTATCATCCTGGGACACCCATGGCTACTGCGTCACGACCCACTCATCTCCTGGACCCAAAATCGGATCCTACAATGGGGATCAACCTGCAACGAACTATGCCTACGGGCTGAGGCTGGGACGTGCTGTATGGAGACTGAGGTCCCCGATGTCGACACAGATAACATCCCACGAGACTACCGGGACCTGGCTGAAGTCTTCTGCAAGAAACGTGCCACCCATCTACCTCCACATCGCCCTAGAGGTGATAAAAGCATGTACAAGTTTTTCTGCATCGTTTAGTGACAGTATATTTCTTATCTAGCAATATTTCTGAGGTGAAAGAATGCTATTCTGGTAATATTATCTACATGTGCAAATGAAAGGCTGGGATCTATAATCACACCGAGGTCTTTCAATGTTGCACTTGATGGAACAGCAAGGCCATTTAAAGTTACATTGTGATCAAAAAGCTTGCTTCTAGCTGCTTGTGGTCCTATGACTAGAACTTCTGTCTTATCAGGTTAAGCATATGGAAGCTAATTAACATCCAATATCTTATGTTCTGCACACATTGCTTAACTTTAGTAGGCTGGTTTTTCTCATCTGGTTTTGCTGAGATGTATAACTGTGTGTCATCAGCATAACAATGAAAACTAATACCATGCTTATGAATTATGTTGCCCAGAGAAAGCATGTAAAGAGAAAAAGGCAGTGAGCCTAAAACTGAACCCTGTGGAACCCCAAACTCCACTTGAGAACATGAAGAGTGGTCACAATTTAAATCTACAAACTGATAACAATCAGTCAAATAAGATCTGAGCCACGAGAGATCCGTTCCCTTAATTCCTACTACATTTTCTAATCTGAGAAGGAGAATACTATGATCAATAGTGTCAAAAGCTGCACTGGGGTCGAGTAACACAAGTATGGTAAGGCAACCCGGATCAGAGGCCAATAGGAGATCATTTACTACTTTAACAAGTGCTGTCTCTGTGCTGGGATGAGGCATAAATCCTGACTGATATAATTTGTTTCTGCCATTCGTATGTAGATATGAACATAGTTGCTGTGTTACTATCTTTTCCAGAATCTTAGAGATAAGGGGGAGGTTTGATATCGGCCTGTAATTGGACAGCTGACAAGGGTCAATGTCAGGTTTTTTAATTACTGGTTTAATAACTGCTAATTAAAAGGATTTGGGAACTGCTGAGTGAAAAGTTAATTATTTTTAACAGGGGTTCTGTTATTGCTGGTACCTGCTTGAGAAAATGTGTCGGTATAGGATCTAATACACAGGTTGACGATTTTGAAGAAGAGATTAGTTTTGTGAAATTAGTTCACTCTCTTCAAGGGGAGTAAAGTATTCTAGGTTCAGATGTGGTGTGGTTAGTTTATCATCTGTATAACTTATATTGTCTGGTTTCAAAACCTGATTCTTTTGTCTCATATTTATGATTTTGTTGTTGAAAAAGTTAATGAAGTCCTCACTACTGTATGTTGTTGTTGTGGAGATTTCTGCAGTGGTCTTTTTTCTAGTTAATTTAGCTACGGTGTTAAATAAAAATCTAGGATTATTTTTGTTATTTTCAATAAGAGTGGAGAGATACAATGATCTAGCATCACTGAGAGCTTTTTTATAGTTCAGGATGCTCTCCTTCCAAGCTATTTGGAATACTAACAATTTAGTTTGGTGCCATTTACATTCTAATTTTACAGAGTGGTCTGTTTTAAAGTGTGTGTGTAGTCATTATTCCAGGGAGCGAGTTTCTTATCTCTAATCAATTTCCTTTTAGCTGGAGCTACATTATCTAAGATATAACAAAATGTTTACTCTAAATGAACAGTAGCCTGATCGAATTCTGTGAAGTCATATGGCAATCCAATCAAAGTTGATAACTCTGGGATATTATTGATAAAGCTCGGTGTGGTAGTTGATTTGAATGTACGTTTAATGTGGTAGCTGTGCAGACATTGTTACTATACACTTTAATTGAGACAAGACAGTGGTCTGAGATAGCTTCACACTGTGGAATTGTGGTTATATTTCTTATACTTAATCCGAAGGATAATATTAAATCTAAAGTATGACCTGCTTTATGAGTGGGTCCTACTACACATTTATTTACACCTACCGAGGCCAGTGTGGACATAAATTCTGTTCTCAGGGGGTCTTTTGGATTCTCAAAATCAATATTAAAGTCTCCATCAATTAACACGCTGTCTACAGAGATGACAAGGTTTGAGAGGAAATCTGCAAATTCACATAGAAAATCAGAGTACGGCCCTGGAGGTCTGTAAATGATAATTAGTGGGATTGACTGAGCTGTCATATTTGTTGCTACACTTTTTAAGTTACTATAGAGAACTTCAAATGCATTAAATTTCAGTCCGTGTTTATGTACGATAGACAGGTTATCATTGTAAATAACTGCAACTCCTCCTCCTCTACCAATTAGCCGAGGTTGGTGTATGTAGCTATATCCAGGAGGACTAGCTTCATTTAAAGCTACATACTCGTTCTCATTAAAACCCATATTTCTGTTAAACATACTCTATCAAATTCTTGGTCTGTGATAGTTTCGTTAACAATAACTGCCTTAGATGCGAGAGATCTTAACAGTCTTAGGTTCAGATTAGAGGTGCCGGCTGCGCATTCAGTGTGATCTGAGTTTGTGGTACCTATGTTAATTAAATTACTAAAACAGACTTTCTGAGTTTTTATAAATTTGTCTTTAGCTCGGGGAACAGAGACAATCTCAATTTGATGAACCCTGAATGACGACTCATGGTTTAGGCTATCTGTCTGTTCCCTTCATCTAGTACTGTTTACTAGATCAAAGAAGGTCACAAGAGCAGAGTCTTGGATTTAATCTGACGGTTTTAATTATAAAATGAGCACCCATTTTCAGCAAGGTATGCAGCTTTGTTTGTATACTTGCGTTACATTTCGTTCTCATCTGGTGGTCTGAGTTAGGGAAGGTTTTCCCCCATTCAGAGGGGTAAAACTACCTCCGTGGTTTATCAGATTGCCAATTTACACCGTTGTAGTCGAGGTCGTCTGGTCTTTTATGTTTGGTTAAGTTTCCCGCTTCCTCATGTTATAGATGTTGCCTAGTCTCAAAGGACAGATAAGATTAGCGACATGGCGCCATGCAGCCTGGGAGATCGGTTCTGGAATGTAATAAATTGATTGCCCTCTTTGGGGGCCTGTTCATCCCTATATATGGAATGAACAAGTTGGCAACAAATTGCACCATTTATCTTTTTCCATTCAAGAACGTACTCTTGAATGATGCTGGATGGAGAGTGATGCTTAACATGTCTTTTCAGAATCCCCCATAGGTGTTTGATTGTGTTCAGATTAGGAGACATACTTGGCCACTGAAATACTTTCAGCCTGTTCTTCTTCAGAAATGCAACAGGGCCTTAGATATATGTTTTGGATCAGTCATGTTGGAAAAGTGCAGAGCGACCAAGAGCATGAAGTGATCTCTTTCATGGAGTGATCTTTTTTATTAGAGAGCAGAATATCTGTAAATTCATGATACCATCAATGAAATGCAGCTCCCAGACACCAGCAGCAATCATGCAGCGCCACAGAAGGACAATGCCACTACCATGTTTCACTGTAGGCACCATGCATTTTTCTTTGTACTTCTCACCTTTGTGATGCCATACAGTTTTGAAGCTTCAGTTCCAAAAACATTTATCTTGGTCTCAT
The DNA here is from genome assembly GCA_013621035.1 of Clarias magur. Classification (NCBI taxonomy): domain Eukaryota; kingdom Metazoa; phylum Chordata; class Actinopteri; order Siluriformes; family Clariidae; genus Clarias; species Clarias magur. The sequence goes on along the minus strand of QNUK01000066.1, from coordinate 1,706,219 downwards.
TATTTCAGAGCACAGAGTCTTAGTAGTTGTCTTCTTTTTCAGCGTCTTGCTTTTGTCACCTATATACAGATGTGTGACAAGTGTTGTTCTAGTTTTGTCGCCGCACCTCACAGCGACGGTATGCAGTTGCTGGCTTTTACCACTGAGTAGCGCTATATAACTATAGACCGACGTGTCAGACCTTAGTTCATTTTTTCAAGGATTAATGAGCCGCAGCTGCACATAGTAGCGGATAAAACCAAGTGTAACATTGTACTTAAACGAATTCATAATCATAGTACTAAAATTACAGTACAAATGTAGAATAAAATTTTATTAGTATCGAATTTAACACAGTTTAACACGAAGTAAATGTTAACACAGTGAGCCTTTAGATTTTATCATGTGTAATTAGAAAGGCTACGCGCATGCACTGTAAACCCTAATGCTCAAAGTAATTAAACACATTGAGTACTGTTAACCTAAATAATTGATATCTTGCTATAAAGTAGAGTTTGGAGGGTGAAAGTTAATGATGTTCATTTAGTACTGTTAACTAGATGAAAGAAAGACACAAGAGCAGAGACCTGGGTTTAATCTTATGGTTTAGTTATAAAATGAGCACCAATTTTCAGCAAGGTATGCAACTTTGTTTGTTTACTTTCATTACATTTCGTTCTCATCCTGTGGTTCACCTCCATGGAAGGGAATCACTTCAGCGTTGCAGATTGGTTGGTGAGCTGTGGTTGAAATGCCCTTTAGTGAGGTGTTGGTTGCCTGGTTACCGATGGCTGCACTTTGGAACTTCTTCTGAGGGTTTCTTAGTTGCATGACTTTGAAGTTCTGGCACAAAGTCGTTGTTGAGAGTTCTTGAAGTTTGGATGACGCCAGCAGAGCGTTGAGCTTGCTTTACACAATCAAAAGAAATATGGAAGTTAATATGAAATTTAAATGTGTATGAATCAAAATGAAAGCCAGGTGAGCAAGCTGAGGGCGATGGGCTGCCTGTGACTCCCTGATATGGCAATATCAGTATCCTATGAGCTGATCAGTGACTCCCTGAGATGGCAATAGGAAGAAACCTTGAGAGGAACCAGATTAAAAATTTAATCCATCCTTGTAGTGCGGCCACATAAATGGGTCATTGTATAAAGCAGGGAATTAATTAATAGCTGATAAAGCTCACCTGTGAGCCCAACAGGTTTTAGTTGTTCCGTTGACAGTGTTTGGTTCCGGTGTAAAGCTCATGCGAGCATGCATGGCTGCTGCGCGAGGGAATCTCGATGACGTGTTGAGTCATGTGATCCGACAGAAAAGAGGAACTGCCAAATGACTCCAGGTGGAGAAATGAAGAAGGAAACAGCACTGTGTTTATACAAGAGAGAGAGAGTAATTACCTGTTTTGGATTTATCCTTGCTGGACTCATTCACTAAACCTCTTGATCTGTTTACGTGCTCCCGGACTGAACCCATCATACCGGTGAGACAGTGCCATCTCTCCTGCCACTCACACTCAAACACACTCACTAATAACCCGGACTCTGGACATTTCACTCCATCCATACACACACACCTCCATGTGTTGTATTTTGTGTATATGTTGTATATATTGTGTTTTTTTGGTGCACCTTTTTGGTTTTGTTTATCACATAATACACTTTGGATTTTGTTGACTTGTTGTCGACCATCTTTTCTTGTTCTGCTAGGCCTACACCACACTGGAAGTTAGATTCTAGACCCCGTTATAGTGTAACTAGGTTTCATAACAAAGCTTGTCATTTGGGTGATAACGGATAGCAGGGATTGATCTGCAGTCATACTGTGCGTTAAGAAGCTAACGGCCTGGAAAGGGCCGTTTCTTTAATTTCTACTGCATTTTCCAACCCGTGACGGAGAATACTATAATCAATGGTATGATCATAGGGTATGATCAAAGCTACACTAAGGTCGAATAATACAAGCATAGTGACGCAACCCTGATCAGAGGCCAATAAGAGGTCATTTACTACTTTAACAAGTGCTGTTTCTATGCTGTGATGAGGCCTAAATCTTGATTGATGCAGTTTGTGTATGCTATTTCTATTTCTGTAGATATGAACGAGTTGCTGTGCTACTTCGTTTCCAGAATCTTACTTGTTCAACCCTTTTTGCATGGGCAGCACCATAAAGCATAGACACAAGGCGAAGTCTCATGGGCAAAAGGGTCATTTTATTAAGGCAAAATGGGGTAGGAAAGGGTTAAAGGAGAGAGGCTGGAAAGAAAGAGAAGGAAAATGCAGTGCACGTGCAGGTCTGGTGGGCGGTGGCAGCAGGCAGTGTGGCAGCGAGTGACGTCCGCGGCTGGGTGGCTTTCCCCAGCTGGGAACGGGGGCTGTGACGTGTACCTCCTAGTTTATGAGCCACGGGAGATCCGGCAGTGAGTCCAGTAAAAAAGTCCAGTAGCCCAACAGACCCTGAGCTACACTCCCCACTGTGTAGCACACTTCTTCCCTACTTAGGAGAAGCCTGAGATCCATTAATGGAGATAGCTTACCAGCCATGCCTATTTTACAAAAAATTGGAACATACCCACTGCTGAGTGAAGGGTTAATTATTTTCAACAGTGGTTCTGTTACTATCTGCTTGAGAAAATGTGTAGGTATAGGATCTAATACACAGGTTGATGATTTTGCAGAAGAGATGAGTGGAATTAGTTCATTCTCTTCAAGGGGAGTAAAGTATTCTAGGTTCTGATGTGATGTGTTTAGTTTATCATCTGCATCAATTAAATTGTCTGGTTTCAAAGCTTGAATTTTTTTACTAATATTCATGATTTTGTTATTGAAAATATTCATGAAGTCATTGTTGTGTTGTTGTTGTGGATGTGTCTGCAGTGGTCTTATTTCTACAGTCATGGCCAAACGTTTTCGGAATTACACAAATATTAGTTTTCACAAAGTTTGCTGCTAAACAGCTTTTAGATCTTTGTTTCAGTTGTTTCTGTGATGTACTGAAATATAATTACAAGCACGTCATACGTTTCAAAGGCTTTTATCGACAATTACATGACATTTATGCAAAGAGGCAGTGTTGGCCCTTCTTTTTCAGGACCTCTGCAATTCGACTGGGCATGCTCTCAATCAACTTCTGGGCCAAATCCTGACTGATAGTAACCCATTCTTTCATAATCACTTCTTGGAGTTTGTCAGAATTAGTGGGTTTTTGTTTGTCCACCCGTCTCTTGAGGATTGACCACAAGTTCTCAATGGGATTAAGATCTGGGGAGTTTCCAGGCCATGGACCCAAAATTTCAACGTTTTGGTCCCCGAGCCACTTAGTTATCACTTTTGCCTAATGGCACGGTGCTCCATCGTGCTGGAAAACACATTGTTCTTCACCAAACTGTTGTTGGATTGTTGGAAGAAGTTGCTGTTGGAGGGTGTTTTGGTACCATTCTTTATTCATGGCTGTGTTTTTCGGGAAAACTGTGAGTGAGCCCACTCCCTTGGATGAGAAGCAACCCCACACATGAATGGTCTCAGGATGCTCTACTGTTGGCATGACACAGGATTGATGGTAGCGCTCACCTTTGCTTCTCCGGACAAGCCTTTTTCCAGATGCCCCAAACAATCGGAAAGAGCATTAATCCGAGAATATGACCAGTCCTCAGCAGTCCATTCACCATACTTTTTGCAGAAGATCAATCTGTCCCTGATGTTTGAGAAGTGGCTTCTTTGCTGCCCTTCTTGACACCAGGCCATCTACCAAAAGTCTTCGCCTCACTGTGCGTGCAGATTAGATTAGATTAGATTCAACTTTATTGTCATTGCACATAGTTACAAGGCAACGAAATGCAGTTAGCATCTAACCAGAAGTGCAAGTTAGCAGTGCAATATAAACATATATACAGATCTATACACAGGATAAAAGTAAGGTCTAAGTATAAATTGGATTACAAAAAGAATATATATGTATGTACATGAATATACAGTGTAAAGTGAGCATAGATGGATAATTTAATGTACAGAATAATTGTAAATCTACAGATATGTCTAAATATAAATATGTGAAATAAAGATATACAGAAACTATATATAGGTGAATTTACAATATGTGCAATAGTATGAATATACATATGAATAAATATTGTCACGAACTGTTAGTAGTCCGGGCTGTTATTAATGCCAAGGGCTAAATAAGGCAGGCACAGGCGCAGAGAGTTGTTTGAATCACAAAAGTCTTTTAATAATCAAATCAAACAAGACATGAACAGAAAATAACAAACTCTCACCTCACAAACCATAGTCTCTTTTTTAAAATAAAACACTTAGGCTCTTTCCAAAACAAACAGACAAGGATCACAAAAAACACACACAGGCTCTCCCAATCATGACCCACTCGCGCCCCTATGACCGACACGCACACACTCGCACCCCTATGGGCGACACGCACTCACTCGCTTGATTCCGAGTTTAGTAAGCTTACTAATCAGCCTGGAGGGGATGACTATGTTGAACGCTGAGCTGAAATCCATGAACAACATTCTTGTGTAAGTGTTCTTATTATCCAGGTGAGAAAGTACCGTGTGTAGTGTTAGGGAAACAGCATCTTTAATGCTCCTATTCTCGTGGTAGGCGAACTGATGAGGGTCCAGTGTGGGTGGAAAGCTTTTCTTCAGATGTGCTAGGACTAGCCACTCAAAGCACTTCATGAGTATCGGTGTCAGTACTACTGGACGGTAATCATTAAGGCACACAGGTTTGAAGTGTTTAGGTACAGGCAAAATGGAGGTGGATTTAAAGCAAGTAGGCACTGTTGATTGATGTAGGGACAGATTAAAGATGTCTGTCAGGACTTCAGTCAGCTGTTCAGCAGAGGATCTGAGCACACGTCCTGGTATTCCATCAGGGCCAGCAGCTTTCCGATTGTTTATCCTGCTGAAGACAGCAGGGACTTCTGCGGTGGAAAGTGAGAGAGGCTGAAAGTTCACAGACGGTATCAACGTAGTGATTGTCTCCTGATGACTCTGATCAAAGCGAGCATAAAAGTTATTTAGCTCATTGAGGAAGGAGATTTCAGTGGATATGGTTGCAGAGCGGGCGGGTTTGATGGACTAGATGCCCTGCCACATACGCCGAGGATCAGAGTTGTTGAAGTGATCTTCGACCCTCAGCTTGTAGCTCCATTTGGCCTTATTGATACCCCTTTTTAGGTTAGCTCTGGATGCACTGTAGGCCTGTGCATCTCCTGATCTGAAGGCAGCATTCCGTGCCTTGAGCAGGAGACGAATTTCCCTATTCATCCATGGCTTCTGATTAGGGTATGTTGTAATCTGCTTCACAGTTGTTACATTGTCAATGGTGGCTTTGATGTGATCCAAAACAGAAGAGGTGTGTAGAATGATGTTTGTGTGAGAGTCAGAAGTAGCTTAAGAGGCAAACCTACTCCAATCCGTATGATGAAATCGGTCCTGAATTATAGTGTCTGTCTCTTCAGTCCACACTCTGATAGATGTAACTGAGGGTTTCACACGTTTAATGAGTGGAGTGTCTTTGGGGAGCAGGAACAATGAAAGGTGATCAGACTGTTCCAGGTGGGGGAGAGTTAAAACTCTGTATGCCTCGGCTATATTTGTATAGACATGATCCAGAGTTTTGCTACCTCGTGTATGACAGTCCACATGTTGAAAAAATTTTGGGAGTACTGTTCTCAAGTTAGAGTGATTAAAATCCCCCGCAACAATGAAAGCAGCCTCAGGATAAACAGTCTGTTGTTTGCTAATAGCTTCATGTAGCTCTTTCATAGCATTCTTAACATTAGCATCCGGCGGTATGTATGCAGCAGTTATAACTATAGTAGTAAACTCCCTCGGTAGATAGAAGGGTCTACATTTAATCATTAAAAATTCCACATCAGCAGAACAATGGCTCACAACGACAGTGCGGTTAGTGCACCAGGCTTTGTTTATGTAAATAAACTCTTCGCCATCTACGAACACTTCCGCCTGGCCGCGGATAGCCCATAGCCTCCAAAGGCTTGTAGATCTCAAGGGGAATGAGACGAAAGTCGACTATGCCACTGTTTGTTACTTGTAATCTGATGTCTAAAAGTTCTTGTCTACTATATGAAGTTAGACAAAGAGCATTTTTTGTGCAAATAAACTAATTATGACTAGGTAAATAACTACTAAACTGCAGTTTCTAGAGAGACGCCGAGCCTCGCGTTGTGCACGCGCCGCCATCTTGGTTTAGGAGTTAGATGCGCTCACAAATGCCTGCTGCCATTCCTGAGCAAGCTCTGCACTGGTGGCACTCCGATCCTGCAGCTGAATCCTCTTTAGGAGACGATCCTGGCGTGTGCTGGACTTCTTAACAAGAATTGAACCTCTTTCCTTGAAGTTCTTAATGATCCTATAAATTGTTGATTTAGGTGCAATCATAGTAGCCACAATATCCTTGCCTGTGAATTTTTTTTTTATGCAATGCAATGATGGCTGCACGTGTTTCTTTGCAGGTCACCATGGTTAACAATGAAAGAACAATGATTTCAAGCATCACCCTCCTGTTAACATGTCAAGTCTGCCATTCTAACCCAATCTGCCTGACATAATGATCTCCAACCTTGTGCTCATCAACATTCTCACCTGAGTTCACAAGATGATTACTGAAATGATCTCAGCAGGTCCTTTAATGACAGCAATGAAATGCAGTGGAAAGTTTTTTTTTCGGGATTTAGTTAATTTTCATGGCAAAGAAGGACTATGCAATTCATCTGATCACTCTTCATAACATTCTGGAGTATATGCAAATTGCTATTATAAAAACTTAAGCAGCAACTTATCCAATTTCCAATATTTATGTAATTCTCAAAACTTTTGGCCACGACTGTAGTTAATTTTTCTACAGTATTAAATAAAAATCTAGGATTATTTTTGTACAAGAGTGGAGAGATACATCGATATAGCAACACTAAAAGCTTTTTTATAGGCCTTCCGTGCTATTTGGAATACTAACAATTTAGTTTGATTCCATTTACCTTCTAATTTTCTAGCGGTCTGTTTTAAGGTGTGTGTGGTCATTATACCAGGAAGCAAGTTTCTAATCTATAATCATTTTCTCTTAACTGAGACTACATTATCTAAAGTATAACGGAATGGTGACTCTAAATATTCAGTTGTCTGATCGAGTTCTATGGGGTCAGTCATAGTTGATAACTCTGGGAGATTACTGATAAAGTTCTGTGTTGTAGTTGATGTGTATGTAATGTTGCTGTAATGTACTTATAATCAAATATATACTTTAATTTACTTAATAACTGTCAGGCATGTATGTTGGTACACACACAGTCATATATTTTAAGTATACTTAACATTGTTCCACTTTGGCACACAAAATACACTTAAAATTGTGCTTTTATACAATTCAATTACAGCTTAAATGCACTACAAAATTAGTTGTTCCAAAATAATAAACTCCAATTATACTAGTCATTAGTCTGGCTGAAAGTACACTTAAGTATGCTTTGACATGCTAAAATTTAATATACTTAGCATACTTTTTCACTTGGGTACAAACAGCGGATTCAGGAGCACTTCAACTCTGCCCCCTTGGGTAAGCAGACATTCACACTCTCCCTCTGTCTGAAGTGTGTGCTATTCTGAGCAGGGTGAATGCAAAGAAGACAGCTGGCCCATACAGCATCCCTGGCCGAGTATTCAGAACATGTATGGAACAGCTGGCTGAGGTCTTCATGGACATTTTTAACCTGTCCTGGCCCAGTCTACTGTCCCAAACTGTTTTAAGTCTGCAACCATTGTGCCACACCGCTGCAACACCACTCTGGACCTATACCAGTTTACCTATGACCCAAATAGGTCAGCAGAGGACACCATTCCCATTTGCCATTTTTGCTCCATTGTGCCCTGACTCACCTGGATAGTGCTGGATCACACTTATGCCAGGGTGTTGAACAGTTTAGCTCTACTTTTAATACAGCTAACCCCTCCAAGCAAGCCTTGAAGCTGAAACAGCTTGGCTTCAGCACACCACCCTGTAACTGGACCCTAGTCTTCCTTACAAATGGACAACAGTCTGTTCGACTTAATAACCTCACCTCCTCCAGTCCTATCCTCAGGGATGACTCTTGTCCTGCCTATGCCTCCAACAGCATTATCAAGTTCGCATATGACACCAGAATGGTGGGCCTGATGAGATGGCTTAAAGGGAGGAGATCAAGAACTGAGGAGCATGGTGTGAGGGCAACAACCTGGAACTGAAAACCAAGAAGACAAAGGGGATCATTGTGGATTTCATAAGAGTTGGCAATCACACTCACGCTCCCATTCACATCAACAGAGCTGTTGTCAAGCGTGTATTAAGCGTGAGTTTTAACTAATGCACATTTTATCTATATTGCACTGCTTTTTCCACAATGCATATTTGCACGATCAATAACTCATGTTTTAGGCACCCCTAGATAATGAACAGATTTAGGTGATGCTTTAATTGGAAAGATGTTAACACAGTCTCATTGGAAATGGAAAAAATGCACAATATTTTCAGCAAACATTGATGCATAGTTACTTCTTATGCCATACATTGAATAAAAATAAATAAGAAAAACATTATGGCACTATGCAAACGTTTGAGCACCCTAAGAGTTCCAGAGACTGACGCATGGCAACAGCTATCATTAGTAAATGCCAATTTTGCTTCAAACCTTGTGCACACACTTGCGGACACTCAACAACCATTGGTTCCTCTAAGCAGCTGTGTAAAACTATAAAAATGAAAGTTATTGATGCCTACAATGCAGGAGAAGGCTACAAGAAGATAGCAAAGCATTGTAAGTTTGCAGTTTCCACAGTGAGAAATGTAATTAAGAGATGGTAGTTCAGGGGAACTATGGAGGTCAAGATGAGTTCTGGAACACCAATAAAACTCTCGGAGAAAACCGCTCGTATGCTGGTCAGAAAGACAAATCAAAACCCCATTTGACTGCAAAAAACCTGCAGGAAGATTTAGCAGACTCAGGAGTGGTGGTGCAACATTCAACTGTGCAGTGATGCTTACACAGACAAGACCTTCATGGAAGAGTCATCAGAAGAAAACCTTATCTGCGTCCCCATCATAAAATCCAACGTCACAAGTATGCAACAGAACATTTACAGAAGCCTGATGCATTTTGGAAACAAGTGCTGTGGACTGATGAAGTTAAAATAGAACTCTTTGGCCATTATCAGCAAAGGCATGTTTGGAGAAAAAAAGGAGCAGCATTTCATGAAAAGAACACCTTCCCATATTAAGCATGAGGTGGATCTATCATGCTTTGGGGTTGTGTTGCAGCCAGTAGCACAGAAAACATTGCACGGGTGGAGGGAAGAATGGATTCCACTAAATACCAGCAAATTCGGGAAGCAAACATCACACCATCTGTAAAAAAGATGAAGCTGAAAAGAGGATGGCTTTTACAACAGGACAACGATCCTAAACATACCTCGAAATCCACTATGAAATACCTTAAGAGACACAAGCTGAAGGTTTTGGAATGGCCATCACAGTCCCCTGATTTAAACATCATTGAAAATTTGTTGATCTTAAAAGAGCTGGTCATGCAAGACGACCAAAGAATATTACAGAACTAGAAGCCTTTTGCAAGGAAGAATGGGAGAAAATCCCAAGTACAAGAATTGAAAGACTTTTAGTTGGCTATAAAAAGCATTTGCAGGCTGTGATATTTGCCAGAATAGGTGTTACTATACTGATTTTTCACAGTACCACAATAATGTTTTTATTTTTTATCTTTGTTTAAGTTATGACATAAAAAGTAACTATGCATCAATGTTTGCTGAAAATGTTGTGCATTTTTTTCCATTTCCAAGAGAGACTATGTAATCTTTTCAATTAACAAATCACCAATCTGTTATTTATCAAGGGGTGCCTAAGCTTTTGCATAAGATAATATAAACACATGTATACAGTATCATGTTGGTTTTGAGCATGTTATCTTTCATGTCTATCTACTGCATAATGCACCTTCTGTTTGTTATAGCACATTCACCGCCCATTGTTACACAGTTATACTGCATGTATCCCATAACTTATTAACTACTGCATTTATTGTAATTAGGCCACTTATGCACTTCTAGTTAGATGCTAACTGAATTTCATTGGCAACTTTGCACAATGACAACAACGTTTAATCTAATCTAATCTAATCTAATCTAATCTAATCTAATATGCACATCACTGACACTCACGTTATCTAAAGGTCAGTAAGTCAACTAATTAGTGTTGACCTTTCATCCAATTTAAAATTTGATTAACAATATTACTTAGTATAGTAGAAGCATGTGTGATTGTAATAATAAAACAACCAAATCTTGGAATTTTATTTTAAGTTACTGTTTGATTTTAGAACATGAGCTGTGACCATATCAAAAATAGGTGCAGTTGCTTTCCTACCTCCCAGTCAGTCAGAGAGCGGCCCCCTGTGACAGTGTTCGAGTGTGTGTGTGTGTGTGTGTGTGTGTGTGTGTGTTGCATTAAACGTGTCACGATAAGTGTGAGAGAATCAGTAGATGGCAGTCGTGTCCCTTTTGCTGTAGACAGAAGGCTGCGGAAAATCTCTCTCTCTCTCTCTCACTCACACACACACACACACACACACAGTTGTCGGCGCCGCAAAAACGCGCTCACGTTTTCATGCGTCTTCTCAATCAAATGCTCTTCAGGACTTTTATTCATATTGGTCGATCAGTATGAGGCTGATAGGAGTAATTGGATAATTATATTGTACCTAACCGAGATGCCACCAGGAGATGTTTTAAATAAAACGAAGTAAAGTAATGATCGTATACTTCTCTCGGAGCCATACGCGTTGCTGTACGCGTACATGCGAACCAGGGAGCATCAGTGGCGTTGGACTTCAAGTCACGTTGCATCAGCGTCGATGTGCTCATAGACTGTGCAATGGAGGCGAGAGGAAGTGGACAGGTCTGGGTATAACGCGAGACATTTTAACATCCTCTGCAATCATCTCAAGACTTCAGTACGTCTAATGAAGATACACCTACCCACTGGATTTTTACAAGCATCTTTTCTTGCATTGGTTTCTTGAGCTGTGAACGTCGGTGAAGTAAACAAGGAAAACTAGCCAGTGTGGATCTCCATGGCATATTGGATCATTAAGCCTGTGAGTTAGAAAGAAGCCACGTATTTGCGATCATTTACATAAAGCATGAGTCCACATCTCAAACGGAATATACAGAAAACACATGACTCATTGAACTGAAGAGGACCTCTACATTTAAATCCGATAATGAGAGCATCGGGATGCGCCTTTGGAGGAAATCGCCGTAGGGTCATGTATAAATTATTGGTTTGTGGCGAACATTCGCTTGGAAACATCGGTGTGATTAAAACTGACCTTCTCAAATGCCTCAAATCTCAAATGCCTAATGCAGCAAATTATTCCCGGGTTAGTGATGGTCATTGGGAATTAACGTATTGAAATCCGCACTGTTTTGTGAAGAGAAGTTTAATCAGATTTCTGTTAGAAGAAAAAGAAAACAAAAATCATCCTAAACCACCACGACGGAATGCATCAGCGTGGGTGCTTTACTTTTACTTTCTGGCGAAGGACAGGAAGGGGAAGGTGGAGAGAGCGGTCAATTCCAGCAGTTATACTGTAGGCTACTGTTGAGGCAGACGCTGTAAGTGGCGGCGAGACTGTTCCTGAAACAATAATTATACAAATAATTAATCAGCGACGTTGTTAAATAATGAGACAACAACGCCAGTTGGAATTTCAATGTAATTTTATATAGTATCAATACAAGTGCTGTCTCATGCTGCAACGATGGACAAATCGGCGTCCGGCTGATAGTGCATGCCTTTGTACTGCACCACACACACGTGGCACGTGTTATTTTAATATTTCATCGTATGGAAAAAGTATACCGGACAGCACATGGATGCGCATGTTTAAGATTTCTGACTAGGTGAAGAAGATATTTTTGGCTGCGAGGAGTAGCATAAAGTCTACGTGGTGGAGGAAAAAAAGTGCGCAGGAACCGGGGATGGAGTTTCGTCGCGTTTGTCCATGAAAGCGCTCGGTGGTCTTGACGGTTATATTTCAAGAAAAGTAAGTAAGCTCATCCTTCTTTTTAATGCACCAGCAACGTCGTGTGCGTCACGTTGTTTCAGCTCGAAGTGGCTAGAAATGATTAGAAACTACTACTGCTGTGCACTATTATAAGGGTGTGATGAGTGTATTGTGCTGTGAACAATTAAAGACTGATCATTAAGCAAACTCATATATAATTTCTCTCTCTCTCTCTCTCTCTCTCTCTCTCTCTCTCCTCGTTATTATTCTTACAATTATCCTACTTGAAAAAGACGGAGTACCATTCTCGTACTCTTGCGCTTTCTGTCTGAAATGTCCCTGTATTTATGATCGTTAATCGCAAAGCGCCTCTGCCAATATGGATTGTTTTATTGCAGTGGAAGGGATGAAGGCTGTTGCTTTTCTTTTGTCGCTTGTTTGACTTAGAATTCAGACCATATATGACCCCAATCATTGTTTTGTCAAAAAAAAAAAAAGTATAATGTCTCGGGTTAAAATAATGAAAAGTTGCTTATTGGATCGGTATAATCCTGCTAGAAGAAATGTACTGTATGAGTCGGGATTTTCAGGTTTATGCACATGGCGCTGTCCACTATCCCCTCTGGTGCTGAAATCCCTGCCAAATTTAAACCAATGAAGCTGGCTTTCCCCAAAACGCTATTCACTATATCTATAGACTATTTATTTTACAATATGAAAGTGATGACTAAAATAATAATTACAGTTATGTTTCTCAGTATTATGTTTATGACTTGACAATTAATGTTTAACAAAAACAATTGTGTTTTTGTATTTAAAGAATGCTATTCGCTGAAAGGTATATATCTTTCAGTGGAATAAGGCAGGTAAATAATAAAAAAAAACTATACAAATTATTTTTTTTTTGAAAATAAATTATAACAGAGCTATTTAAAGTGATTATAACAACTCTGTTTATTGATCTTTACATTTCATTCAACAGTTGTTGAATGAACGTAACTAAATTATGGAAAACCTTTAAATCCAATTGAATTGCATTTCTCTAACAAAATCTAACCAATTTGAAATGATTTGTTGTAATCATGTTATATGAACATAAATGAATTTAATCAAAACAAAAACAAAAATTAGGTCATTCCAACTTGATAAAGTTTTGGCATGCCTAATAGAAAAACTCTGGTCAGATTAACTACATTTAATTTTGCCATCTATAATAAATACAATATTGCTATATTAACTGCATTCAATTTTGTCAAATACTGTCACTTACACAAATTTTTGTGTTTAACTAAATTATAAACTCTTTCATATTAACAATAAAGAGTATATTTACTGTAAATAAAATATGAATTAACAAGTCAATATATTTTCAAAATATATTTTCTGTAATTAAATAAAACACAAGAAAATAAACAGTAACCTCTGAGCAAACAAGAAATAACAAATAATTTCAAATAAAAGTGCAAAATATCCAGTGCAAAATATCCAGTGCCAGTACAAAAGCACAACATTCCACAAATTTTTTTTTTTCTCCAGAATTTAACCTCAGAAAGGAAACATTTTTTCATAAGGAAATGTTTTTTTCACATGAAAATAAAAATAAAAAATCAAATGTTCTCTTCTCAGAAAATAATGTGCAAAGTAAAGTGCAAGAGTCCGAAATCCCATACAACACGAACACAAAGGAATCCTTAAGCATTTCCATGTGTCTTAAGTGAAGAGTTTGGTCTTCAAAGATTGTGCTTTGTTAGAGAGTTTTTTAGAGTCAAGCTCCAGAGTAATTTTCCACAGCACCTCAAACATTTAACAGTTCTTGTGGATATATAAGATTCAAAGAGTATATTAGATCTCTTAACACATCTCCATATTCGTGCCTTATGACATACAGTAGATGCCCAATGTGGTCCTCTTAATGTCCGCCTCAGTGCTCTCCTCTGAGTCCTTTGGGGAAGAAAAAGTAAACACAATTAATGTCACACAAGAGACTGTCTAATTTTGTATAAAATATACAAATGTGTTACAATAAGAAATTAGTATTTTGCTTACCAATCTTATTTTAAAAATGTATTTTAAATTTTATTCAAAATATTTGAGAATGAGGAATGTACTGTATACAGATCAGTTTAAGAAACGAGGTACTTAATTCAATTAAATATTTGAAGCTGAACATTAAAACAGTAAATCCTTTCATTCACCCTCTAAAAACCTAGGTTTTTTCCACCTTTTTCATTTTATTAAGAAGAGAGCAGAGAACACTACTCACCAAATACTCCTTCCTTGTGGATCTTCATTCAGATAGATGCACAGCCCCTTGAGAATGCATTCACGCTTAGTCTCAATGTTGTTCAATGTTGTCGTTCTGAGAATAGAGACACAATCATACATTTTTATTAATGTTGTTGATATTCATATAATTGACATAACACCCTCCAATTCACATTTCTAACGCCTTATGCACTTTTGCCAAAAAAAAAAGTGTTAGTTACAACCTGAGACATTGGCACCGTTGCATCCTGAATCCTTTTTCTGGTTACTCCACCCTTTTTGCGAAACACTTTTAGCAGATCATCAGAGAACCGATCTAGTTGAGACAGGAACTTGGACTGAAAGGTAGGGTTGTGATGCGACGAAATTCAGCATTTATCTAAAGGCGTAAGATAGAGAGGTCTTCTTTATAGCCAATTCAGCCTAGACATATGCTGGACAGCTCTCATATCATACAAAAATGGAAACGTCCAATGACTTACCTCACAAGAGCAGGCCATCTACTTTTGAAGTCTACAACAAAAGGGGAATCATGGACAATTTCATGCCTTCTGTATGGAAAAAAAATCATGTCCATCAACTTAATCACAATTTCACTGTTTTTTTTTTTTGCAATTCAGCAAGGAATTCCACCCTCATCTTTTCCTGGCTTTCTGTTGTTTGACCTTCAGGAAATACTGGGCAGTAGTTCACTTCTGCCTTTTCAGGTTTTTTTATCCCATAGGCAGGGCTATGCTTTCCTTCTGGTTTCTGCTTAAGGGCGGTCATTTCATGGCACCCCAGTCCTATTGTATGATGCTCTAATATTAAATAAAGAATTTGCACTTACCTGTAGTCACTTAAAAGCAGTTCCAACACTTTGATGACTGTCTACTTCAATCTAGACCAGAAAATCAGAACAGGAAAGATGTTTTTACCCGATAACAGTCTGATTGTGGAAGAACATATACCCTGAAACATTTAAATGTACAACTTAATATAAATATTAAATCAAATGCAAAGATAATGTACAGAGTGTATTTCTGATGGCATTATATCACTTAAGAGTGAGTAACAGATTATTTTTAGCAGCCTAACCTGTAATGACATGGTTATGAAATCAAAGATTTATAATTATTTAAACATATATTTCTGTGTATGAAAAGCTTTTAAATACCATATCATTTCTGTACAAAGAAACACAAAGGAAAGAGTTATCTATTACAGACTAGTTAGCACAGGGTACAGGCTGTCCATTTCATTAAAATCATTACGGTTGATTATTCCTCTTGACACCGTAATAGCATTTATGTCGGTCGATAGAATACACATGCAAACGTTTGGAGAAACGTCATGTTTTTACCTTGCAGAAACTGGTAGACACCACAGCTCATACCCATGTTTTGTATCAGGCTATCGGTCAGGTTTAAAAAGACTTTTTAAAGCTGTTTCAGTGGAAAATTACTGAAATAACTTAGTATTGTGACCCAAATGAGATTAGTTCTTAACACTGGCCCAACAATGAAATCACATCATGATACTGTCCTTGGAACTCGGGGTCCGAGGCTATTTGGCTCATGCAGCTCGAAATAAGCCAGAGAGTGGAAAGGCTACCAATGAACTCGCTAACTCGACAGGTGGTGACTAAAATACTGCCTGATTTATTTATTTATTTGACATTGATGAGCGATAATATATATACAGTTGAGGGAGACCTCGAATTTAAGAATATGTCTTAACTTTTAATCATCCTAACAACAGCTGAATGCAGAGCATAGGAAAAGTTTAAAATTGAGGGGACAATTTGGCCATTTCTAATAATCGGGGCGTTGTGGTTACGACCCTGGTTCGTTCATTAATTCATAGTACTGAAAATATTGATAGGGTTTTATGTCCTCTCTGTTCCCATTACAAAATGTAATTCACCATGCTATTTTATGCTGTTAGTAAAAATGGATGATTAAACATTAATAGCTGCAACCTGAAACCTAACTAATTATTATTAAACACACTTTAGCTATTATCACACAATTTTTAAATAACATTATTTTCTGACATGCAACATGATATTAATAATCATATTTAATCATAAGTTAATTTGTTCATTAAGTACATGGATGGTAATAAATAAAAAAGTACCACTTACCTATCACACATGTTGTTTTTGTGCTGAACATCTTCATCCATTTCCGCTGATGACGTACATCCGGTTAATACCAACGAAAATGGTTGTTGACCCAACTACAAAAAAATTGTAAACTTATTTTTTTTCTAAATTATATTGAATAAATTAAATTCAATTAAGCTCAAATGATTTTAATCAATATTTGTGTCATATCTACTCATTTTGATTACTGAAATTGAACAAACAACAAAAATCTGTTTTTTGAGTGTAATCTAATGAAACTACATTTTCTTTGTCCGCTCTATTGTCAATAGAAATATATAATTAGCTAAATTTACCTGAGCTCAACAATATTGAAGTAAGTTATGATTAATTAATTAAAAAAAACAAAGTATGATTAGGGAAAGACAAGTATTTTTGTACACTACTACCCTACTACTACTACTACTACTACTACTACTAATAATAATAGGTAGTATAGTAGTATTTTTTATTTGTCCACTGTCTAATGTAGCCTACTTAAACACCATCACAGATAAAAATGCATGACACCCTATCTACTAAATCAATTGTATTAAGTAATTTATATTAGTTGAATATATTACTTATTTATATTAATAATGATAATTGACCTTACTACAGTATGAATTATTCCAGATTCTCAACAATTCTATGCTTTTACCTATAATATAATCAATTTCAAATCTGATAACTTGACAGAATATTATATTGCACTCAAGTCATGTAGTTTAGTGATTGGAAATAATACGTTTATATTGAAGGATTGCATGAAGGATGCCAAAAATTAATAACAGACAGTAGACATTTGACTCAAGTGAACTTGCATCAGTCCACTGGTAATCCTCCATTTTGTCTTCATAAAGCTGCCAAAGAACACCCATCTACACACCTCACACACACTATTGCAATAACCTGGATTTTGGACATTCCTTTTGGCAAAATGCCCATTATGAGGTTTAGCAGGCTGTATCAGTTCAAGCATTCCATACTCTAAAGGCTTTCAGATATCCATTTCTGATCATGAGATTATGATAATCTATATAAATGAAATAATAAAGGTTTTGTCTTTACATTGGTCAGAACTTGCTCTTTCAATGATAGCTTTACATTTGATACATTGAAGGACTTGAAAACAGAAAAAAAAATCTGTCTGTATGTATGTATGTATATCTGTACAGTGGAACCTTGGATTACGAGCATAATTTGTTCCGGAAGTGGGCTCGTATTCCAAAACACTCTTAAACCAAATCATGATTTCCCATAAGAAATAAAATAAATTTTCCAAATAAAAAATTATTAAAAATCTTTGCTCGGTTTGCGGAACACTCGTAAACCACATTACTCGCAATCCGAGGTTCCACTGTATATCTTTACAGCCATTTTTGTCACAGTATCATGCAAAAAATCTGTCTAAACAGAACTGAACTTTCCGCCATAAATGAAATCAAAATGTAGAGTAGAATGGGAAGGTATGAGCAGTTATGTGCCAGCTGCTGATCAGATTTTTTTAACTTTAAAGTTTTATCCTTTTAACTAATTTGATTGAAGACATTTCCTCAAGAAATATGATATGATATAGAGCATAACAGCACTGGGAAGTTGCTATACTGTATGTATCACTCTGCTTCACAGGTGTTCTATTGTAATAATTGTTAACCTATGAACAAAGGCACTGCTTGGTGTGTGGAACAAGGGATTGTATACCCTACATAGCGAACAGGCTTTCTGTTGTTTTTATTTTAAATTAACCCTGGAACAGTTAGCTGAGGGTATTCTAAAATGGAGGATGTAATAAGACTGGGTTTATAGCACTGTAAACATTTTACAGGACTGATCCATGTTTTACTCTGCTTAGTTTTTGGCTACATAGTACCATTAAGAATTTAAAATTAATTTCACTCTTGTTAATTACACTAATTGTAATGACTGTCGATTGCCAGTGTAATTTAGTTGCGGAAGGATATGTGCTGGTGGAGCAAAATACCTGATTAAATAAACAAACATATAATCTGTTGACCATAAATTGTGTTTGTAAAACAGTTGTATAGAGGCAATAACATACTTTAGGTTCTACAATTGTACTGAATATCAGCACTGAATATCTTCAGCACTAAGCCAGTGGTTTTGTGCCCATGACCATGCTGCTATTCAGTACAACAGCACTTCCTCTCATGTGATGTTGCATAGATAAACACATGAATACAAGAAAAGAGATGATGGGTCATAATGTCAGTTTTAATTTTCTGATTGATAGATAGATAGATAGATAGATAGATAGATAGATAGATAGATAGATAGATAGATAGATAGACTATATGATTAACAACTAAAAACATGGCACCTATGGTGGTAAACCACACACACACACACACACACACACACACACACACACACACACACACACACACACACACACACACAAGCTTGTCCAGGATTCTCCTCTTTTTCCGACAAAATATGAAAAAGTGCAGCACAGTGATGAAGTGGTATTGCCTTGGGGTGCGGAATTAAACTGCTCTTTTTATGTTCTTCCCCAGTCAGGGGCTCTAGCATGATGAATATATGGCCCTTATTGAAAAGATAGCATTTGTTTGTTGGTGGATGATGCAGAGTGATTCAAGTCTGAACAAAGGCACTTCATTATTTACTATCTACGTATCAGAATTTCACATATAATTTTCAATGAGACCAATTCATCTCTCCTCACACACACTATTGCAATAACCTGGATTTTGGACATTCTACACACTCACACACACAGCTTTAATTTGTATATATTTTAAATATATTATTTTCTTGGTTAGTTTTGGTGCACCTTTTTAGTTTTTGTGTGATACAGTTTTGTTTTTTTCTAATTGGTCGTTGTGTTGTCGTTCTTGCTCACTGGGTTGTAAAGCAGGCCTACACGAAGATAAAGATCTCTCTTTTTAATGTAACTTCAGTTAATATTACTTTATCTGATCCTTACAATACAATCAAGTCATGTAATGACAATGGAAATTATGAAATTATAAAAGCTGAAAAAAGAAAATCTCATCAGTGTTACAAAAATAAATCTGTAGAATGTTCAAGGAATTATGACTACTTTTTTCACTTTTTGAGTATGACAATGGTAGTGTAACAGGAGGTTGCCTAGTTACGGGTGCCCGGCCAGCGGGGGCACTGTGAGAAGTGTTCCTGGTAATTTTATAAGAGAGGAAGAGAGGCTAGGCTAGGCTGATAGTAGCAACCACACGGCTAATGCCTTATGTGAACCGGAATGCGGGATATGTTTATATCTTAAGCGCATGTGAGTATGTTGGTTGACAAGTATGTTTGTTTTGTGTAATGCCCGCCGAGGCATTTTTTGGTGCATGTTTATGCTTTGCATTTACGGATGTTCCAACTGCTGTGGTTATGCAGGAGGTTTTTTTTTTGTTCTTTCTTTTCTTCTTTTCCTCTTGTGGTCCTCTGCTCCGGACGGTGATTGGGCTGCGCCTGCAGGAGTGGATCCTTGGCATCCACCGCGCCGCCATTAAAGGGACGTCTGCGACCAGAGGACAACGGAAGTGAAGTGGGGCACTTCTTGGATTGTGTATTATTTTGTGGACTTTGTGTGGAAGAGAGCAAGGACTCTCTTTCAACTCTTTCAACAAGATTAACAGACTGTGTGTGTATGTGGTGGGGGTGAAATGATGTAGTTCCTGGTAATAAATGTTTATACACTATTGACTGTATAAAGAGTTCTCTGGCGGTCCTTACCCTAATCTGGTAAAGGCTAATTAATTGTTTGATTAACAAGAGGTAATCTGTTACAGTGGCACCCAATGTGGGGCCATCAGAGTTTCATTATTAATATACATTTGGTGTATTACATTTTTGCCTGGTTGTTTGTTAGCTGTTAGCTACCTAGCCATCTCTCATACTGTTCAGCAGAACGTGCACTTACTCAGGGGTTTGATTGATCGCCCTGTTTATTTAAATTAAAGTGATGGGCCAAATTATGGCCGAGTCCGATGCACGAGCCGGGGAAGTGTTGATGGCTCACAACTTCACAGCGGCACTTTCGTGACCAGACATGAGCCCATTCAAGAGCTTATTAACACCTTTAGCCACATCTATCTGGACACCGATGATGAGAGTTCCAGGGTGGGTGACAAAGGCACACGAGGTGATGACTGGGTAGAGCAACTGTTCACCGATGAACAGCTGCCTCCGCCTCCTCCACCCGTTGACGCTGAGGACGATCAAAGCCTCTTTCCATGTTGCAATCTGCCTTAGTCAGCTAGAAACGGCTCTGCAGGCACTGGAAGATAAACTCTCCCAGAAAATGGATGAGTTGTCGGATCAGGTTTGGTCAATTTGTGGAAATTGTGAGGAATATTTAGCCTTACATCCACTCTCTGATGGTGTGATACTTGCCACGCTCCCCTCTGTACTCTTCCACACTGCAAAAGACTGGTGGACGGCAGAAAAACAGCGTGAGAAGCTAGGTGTCATTTAAATCGGCTCTTTTTATGGCATTCCTTACCGAGCACCACAACATCTGAGAAGCGCCTGAGGGAGCAGCTCCAGCATCCTGATGAGAGCATAAGGGACTTCGCCTTTCAATATCGTGCTCTGTGCTAAAGGTGGAAACCAGGGATGATGGGGAGAGAGAAATAGTGCAAGCAACACTGAGGAACTGTAATCCCTGTATTGTCAGCCTGCTGCAAAGCACAGTAAACACCACAAGTGAGTTGGTGTGAATTGGTGGGAAGGGATTTCAATGCGGTGTAGTATTTTAAATGGGGACTCAATGCCAACACATTCTCCACCATTTATGTAGGGTTTTCAGCTCTGGTTCAAAGGTGAATTGAATCTTTAAGGATTCAAGTTCATTTTGTTAAACTTAACCGTCCAGCGTTTAGTATGATTTGGTGTATTTTACCAATTATGTTTATCCTGCGGCCGACGAGGATAATACAAAATCTGGTATTTACCTAATTATGAGCAAGGTAATGTAGGATCTGGGCAAATGTTGAAAGTTTAAAATACATGACTAAGACAACAATTCTTTATAAAGAAACAAGAATTTATTTGAACTAATCTACAATACAAGAAACTACGCTACTTGAACACGCGCGCGCACACACACATACACACAACAGTTCAAAGGATGAAAGTTATTGAATTTTTGTAGTACTGTTCACTAGACCTGAGAAAGTCACAAGAGCAGAGTCTTGGCTTTAATCTTGGGTTTAGGTATGAAACGAGCACTATTTTTCAGCAAGGTATGCGAGTTTGTTTGTATACTTGTGTTACGTTTTGCTCTCATCTTGTGGTTCGCCTCCGGTGAAGGGAATCACGGCGTTGCTGATTGGTTGGTGCTCTGTGGTTGAAATGAAGTCTTTCAGGAAAACCCTTCAGTGAGGCTTGGTTGCCTGGTTACCGATGGCGTGCTCTGGAACTTCTTCTGTGGGTTTTGGGTTTCTTCGTTGCAGTTCTGGCACGAAGTCTCGTTGAGAGTTCTCGAAGAGCGGATGACATCAGTGAAGGTGGCATAGCGCCCGCAAGGGCGTTCGCCAGAGTGGCGAGCTTGCTTCCTTCAGATGGTCATGACGAAGATGTGGACGACGATGTAGAACGACGTGAACGTGTTTGGATGAGTCCAGACACTGAGTTTTGTCCCTTTGTGTCAGTCTGTCCCACGGATGATTGGTCCAATCGGATGTGGTTGTGGGGCTTAGCCACACCTCACTTGGTAATTTTAGTATTAGTAAGCTGGCCGGTCAACTGCAAAGCACACCTGTGGTGGAACCTGGTTTTATGTTGGGAGTAGACCTTATGGGTCCATTTCCCCTCTCATCCCAGCTCAACGAACATCTGCTGGTGGTCATCGATGCATATCCCAAAGGCTCACCAAGGCATGAACTAATCAGACACTAAAATTTATGATCGCTGCGTTCATCAAGGAAAATCAATGGGACCAATGGGTTCCAGAGTTCTGGTTTGCCATCAATTCGGACTGGCAGAAAAGCACTGGTTACACCCCAGCAGAGATAGCAATGGGATGCAAACTGAAGGGAGCAATGGAGAGAATGTTACACCGAAACATCTCTCCTGATCATCCCGCTTATGCCACAGTAGAGCGTCAGGAAGCGCTGTTTCAGGTCGTCCGGAGCAACGTAGCCTGCAGGAGCAGCAAGGGAAGTATTATAACTCCAGACGACGGGCAGTCGGGTACAGTGTGGGTGACCACGTGTGGGTCCACGCTTTTAATCAGTCTCGGGTGGAGGACTCGCACATGGCCAAACTATCTCCAAAATGGAAAGGACCAGCTCTAATCAAGAAGATATGTAACAACGTTAATTACCAGGTGGAATAGGTGAACCACAGCTGGACCATTCATCGTCCATGTAGCTAATTTGAAGCCCTTTTACGGCAAAGTCACGCCTTTTTTCAAGGGGGAGGGAGTGTAACAGGCAGTTGCCTAGTTACGGGCACCCGGCCAGCAGGGGCGCTGTGAGAAGTGTTCCTGGTAATTTTATAAAAAAGGACGAGACGGTAGGCTAGGCTGATAGCAGCAACCACACAGCTAATGCATTATGTGAACCCACTTGTGTGACCTTCCTTGAACGTCTCTTTCCATTCATATTAACTTGTTTGTGAGAAAACACTTTCCGCACATTGTGCAACTCTTCAACTCTTGTACACTGCTTTTCTTTTTTTTTTCTTAAATTTTTTCCCTATTTTCTCCCCAATTTAGTCATGCTCATTTCCTCCCAGTCACTACGGGGCTCCCACATTAAGCTACTACGACCACTTAGTCGGAAGTGCCCCAGACTATCTTGTGTTTCCTCCAAACCATGGGACATCACCGACTGCATCTGTTTGAACTGCTCGCTCATGCACTGTTTAGGGAGGACACTCGGAGGACAGCGCTATCTACCCCCTCCACTTGCGTGAGCTCACAGACGCCCCTGATTGGCCATAGAGCTGTAATTAATGTGAGAGCACTAAGTGCCTACCATCCCATCTCGCTGAGAGAGCTTGGCCAATTTGCTCTCTCTAGGCCCTCGGCTGCAAGAGGCTACAGCATCACCCAGAGACTGCACAACCAGCAGTCTCCGGATGATAGTAACTAATGAACTGATGTTCACACATGCACAGCATGGAAAGTGCTGAAAGTGCAGCAGAAGTTTTAATATAACCCAGAATGCACGGTGTTACATCAGCCCTGTGTCATTAGAACAGAACCCCAAAAGGCCCCAAATTATGGAGAAAAAAAAAATAAGGTTAAGACCCCAAAAAGCCCCAAATGGTGGGGAAAAAATTATGTTAAGACCCCCAAAAATGGTGGAAAAATAAATAAATAATCCTTAGAAAAACAATAGGGCCCCTCACACACTATGACGACATAGGGCTGATATCATAGTGCTTGGGCCCTAATTAAGAATAGCACCATACATTTTGCAATTGCTGTCTTGTTAGATACAAAATGCTGCTTCATCAACAAAAAAAATAATTTGCAGTAATCAACAGACTCCATTGATGATAAATGGAAGTGCAGCTGTCTCCTCAGTAGCAGAATGGGTTGCAGCAGCTGGGTCATGAAGCCAATAAAGCTCAAAGTAGACTTGATTTAATGATTCTGGAATGTGAGTGTCAGTCTTAGAATGGTACTAAAAGGCAAATGACCAGATTTAAGGATGGAGAATAGAAAAAGTATTAGCCCTTTTGTAGATTTTTTTTTTCTTCTTTTTTGGCCCTCATTCTTTATTCAAGAGATCTCCTTCAATAAACACACACACACTCACACACATGCATACACAGGCTTTTTGTTTGTGTTTAGGTGCTAATAGGCTCTTACTTGCTTCTTCACCTGTACCTGTTTTATGTGACATGACACTAGGTTGCTATATTAATTCTTCCTGCTTATTTGAAAGGTTAAAAAAGGCTGTAGAAAAAAAAAAAGTGTCATACTCATGCTTGCCTGCTCCTCACGTAGTAAACACCTGTTTAATGAAGATGAGGTTCAGTGATTCCTCTCTCACAGGAGAGCAAGATGATGGTGTGAAAAGAATGTTAACGGCAAGGCTAGGAAGAATATTAATTTAATAGGTGATTTGATGAAACCAATGTGGGTGGAGCTGATTTTTGTTTTTAGAGTTTGTGAAACTTCATCTTACAATAGGCCTGTGCATAAAGCTCTCTGTCTCTGTTAATAACTGGATACAGCCAACAAAGCCAGTCTGTGCAGCCCTATAGCATTCTTACAAATGAGAAACTGTCGCAGCTGCTGACACGCACACACATGCATATTCACCAACATGCAATAGATTCTTGTTTTATATAGATTTACCGAACTACAGTCCTATTTCTTTAAATGAATAACAACAATATATGCTTGGGAAACTTGCTATATTATACAACTAAACCAGTTTTTTTTTTTTATTCTTTTTAAAACTCGATTAGTGCAGTGACTTGTTTTGGTAATGATGCAAAATTAGGTTTTACATGGAGACTACTTTTTAATATTTTGGGAGTAGAAATAAACTGCTGACTCAAAAATTAAAAATAATGTGTGTACCTTTTGTGTGTTCAGTCATGTGTGCAGTTTAGAGTGCTTTTCCCCATTTTTGGCAATACATTTGGTGAGCCTGGCAGTCCATTTTTTGTTAATTATATTATGTCCTGTGTGTAATATGGGCCATTAACTTCTGGGTTGTTTGTTCTTATTTGTTTTAGGCAAAAAAAAATTGTGATTTTGTGAAAATATTGCCATTTAGCAAAATTTGTCATTTGCAAAATGACCCAACTATATAATGAAATGTTCATCTATTAACATTTGTTGATGAAGTGAGAACGTGCACTTGTGTCTGTGCCAAAAATGTGCCAAAAGAAAATCTAATTTTAATGTTAAAAAAATTATTCTGGACAAAAATAGGTTGAAGAAGAATTATCAGCTTTTGAACTCAACTGTAGGTGCACAGATAAATTTGAATAGTTTTATTGCAGCTTGAGATATCTCCATTTGATCAGTTTTATAACATTTGCACTTCCCACAGTTGTTGTTTTTACTCACCAATTTTGTTTACAATTAATAAATCAGCAAGTATTGTGCTTAACCTAAAGTTAAATATTACCTAATACCTAAGTATTAAAGACAATACAAAAACATACAGCTCACAACCTCCACCAGTTTCAGTTTCACTTACTAGTTGATGACAGGGCCTGAGCATGGTACACTTACTATGCTAAGAGTCCTGGTGGTTCCAAACTTCTTGAATTAATGGATTATGGAGGCCAATGTGGTCATCAGTGCTGCAGAAATTTTTCTGTACCCTTTCCCAGAACTGTATCTCGATAGACAATTCCTTGAACTTCGTGTCTTGGTTTGTGCTCTGACATGCACTGTTGTCTATATAAGGTCCCACAGTTATGTATGTGGTGGAATCCAATCATGTGCAGAAACATGTCAAGGATGGTCAGTGGAAACAGGACACACCTGTGCTTAATTTTGCGTGTCATGGGAAAGGCTGTGAATATATATAAGTGAATTTTTAGTTTTTTATTTTTAATAAATTTGCAAAGGTTAAAAAAAATTCTTTCACATTGTCATTGTGGGGTATTGTTTGTAGAATTTATAGGAAATAATGAATTGAATCAATTTTGAAATAAGGCTGGAACATAACAAAATATGGAAGAAGTGAAGTGCCGTGAATATTTTCCAGAAGCACTGTATGCATCATATAAGGTCAGATCCAGTATTTAATATCTATTCATATCATTCATAAAAATAAGAATTTGTAAATATTACTTTTGTGCAATTTTGTTTGCTGATTTCATTAATGGGACTAGAGAGTTTAAGAAAGTGGCAGTTGGATGAAAACTTGGCCTATTTGATTGTTTTATTTGTTGATGTTCAAATGCTCAAACTTTTCCTTGTGTGATCCCTGAGAGTTAGCCTTAGTTTTGACCCTAACTCACTTTTTCCCTTCAAATCATAATTTTTTCTCTTACCAGACAAAGAGGAAGTTTTGGAAGTTTAGAAATTCCAGATTTATTCTGGATCAGTTTGCCTTATTTTATAAGGCAAACTGATGAATATTTAGAAATATATAATTGCAATGCACTAATAGCACCACATAAGTTATGATGATAATGACATAAAAAAAGTCAGCTTGCCTGACTATGACTACACTGACTGAGTCATTTTGATTGATTTTATACTCAAAATTGAAATAGGATTTAATAAAATATCAGTTAACTTTTTTTTTTTTAATTATTCATGTGAAACTTTTTAAATGTTGATTTTGATCTTTACTTAGATTTGATCTTTACTTGGATACTTAAATATCCAAAGAAAAAGGCAGCAGTTAATATTTGATAATGCCTTTAAGTGCTAAAGAGATATTGACACAAGTGCATAAAAATCTAAACAATTAAAAATGTAATGATCACTGCTCTGAAATGATTGTCTGACAAATTGCAGGCTAACAACCATGCCCCTTTATTTATTTAAGTCTCAGTCCCAACTTACAGTAGGCTCAAAATCTGTCTAGCCATCAATGCTTAGTAGTACAATTTCAGCTTAATTTGTTTTAAGTTGACAGCCCTCTGGGTACTGATTACTGATTAAAACAAATATCTTATTCAGAAGAGTATTATAAATAAATACATGTGTGCTTTCAATGAGAGATAGCACAAATAAGACATATGGGCCTTCTTTCTAAAGAGTACGTTGTATGAGTTATCTGAGCAGGAGTATGGTACTGTGGCCTGTCATGGTTATAAATGTGTGTACAATATGCAGGGGCTCTTAAGAGAGACATAGATGATTGAGTGGAGTGTCACAGTGTGTGTGTGTGTGTGTGTGTGTGTGTGTGTGTGTGTGTGTGTGTGTGTGTGTGTGTGTGTGTGTGTGTGTGTGTGTGTGTTCTGATGTAGACAGCTGATACCCGTCATCCAATTCACCGTTTTGTAGCACAATATTAATCATGAAAGAAATCAAATCAGAATATTTGTTCTTCACAAGAAATATACAGTAAATTTCTCACTTTCTTTTTGAGATTTTATGCATGCCATTCTTTTTATGCATCCTTAGGATGAGTTACCTGTGAAAACTGTTGAAACATGGCAGGAGCTGTGTGCTACAGTTAAGGGCACACTTCACTGTGTACAATCCAATTTCTACTTCATGCCCTGGTTTCCACTAAGGTTCATCTCTATCTTTTTCATGCTCTCTTTTCTGCTCTGTTTTCTTTGCAAGATGTTGTCTTGACTTTTCACCTGGTTGTCTTGTCATTCTGTATCATATTTCATCTTTTCAGCACAATCTCTGAGATCTTGATTATCCTTCCGAAACCTTTTTGATATAGCATTATTTAACTTTAGCAGTCTCCTGTCAAATTCTCTCTTTATTTTTATTTATTTTTTTATTAAACTGCCTTCTTTCATTTCCATTCTTACCGAAACACCCACAGAATTGCTGTTTTGACTCTGTCCCCTGCTGAAGAAGGGT
The DNA here is from genome assembly GCA_013621035.1 of Clarias magur. NCBI lineage: Eukaryota > Metazoa > Chordata > Actinopteri > Siluriformes > Clariidae > Clarias > Clarias magur. The sequence goes on along the minus strand of QNUK01000066.1, from coordinate 1,678,281 downwards.
TGCATACAGCTGAACAGAGTAAAATTAGCAATGGAGGTAGGAAAATGATCCCAGAATGTTGGCATGTGTCCTGCAGTGCTGGGCAGACCTCTCACCTCAGTGGCACAGCGGCATTTGGCCCTGCTCTATCTGCTGTCTATTCTTTGTTACATACAGGAGCTGTTTTGTGTTCTAATTGTAAAGGTTACTTTCATACTTATTAATTTCTGGTTGATGTGACTAAATACAACATATTATCTGTAAAAACGCAAATTGATATTACCAGCAATGTGACAGTTGAGTTTTAAAAATGAAGTATAGGAAGCAGAGACATGTGTCAAGTGAAAAAGGAACTAATTTGCAAGACATGCCTGGCCGTCTCAAAAATAGTAATTCCTAGAAACCTGCTCTACATATGCACATGGCTAATTTGACCTAATTTTACTCAGCAGCATGGTTCAGTACAAGATGATCAAAGTTGGTCATTAATATAGGACACATTTTAAATCATAATGAGATATGGGTATCAATTAATTTTTAATTATTACCATTTGGGTAAATGGCACTTTTCTTTATGTGTTGTCATTATTTGCACAATGATATACATTTTCCTCCCCATCTTTTAACCTTTAATATACTGTATCTGATCAAACCTGATTACCGGTGAATGTTTACGCTCCAGGGTCATTTTGTTAGTTCAACAACCAGAGATTGTTGAAGAGATTAGTTTTTAGTTCAGACTGTGTTCAGAGATTAGTTTTTATCACCATCTCCCAATACTCTCTCTCTCATCATGTATGAATTTTCTTTTCCAAGGACACAAATGATAACCACAGCATTACTTCCCCATTATATTTACTTTGCAATCCTTTCAACTGATTCTCTTATTTATATGATGCAGATGCTAATGTATGGGAAATATATTACTATAAATTTAACTCATTACTTTGTTCACATGTACTTCTTCACACCCTGCCCAGTTAGCCGAGGGCTAAATGCTTACAGTACATTTTCATAACAAATAAAGAGCATGATGACTGATCTCTTCTTCACACATAGTGATATCCATCTCTGTCTCATCTCTCTCATTCTCCGTACCACTTATCCTGTACAGGGTCCCACTCAATGACTTCTGGACTTACAACAACAACAAAAAAAAATTGCATAAAAGTCAAAGAACATTCCTAAATGAGTAAGGTACAGGAAAATTTTGGAATTAATACATATACACAGAGTCTTTGTATCTTTTCTCATTTTCTCTGTCTCTGTGTTTTTTCTGTCTCTTGAACTAAATAAATCAACAAATGAGCAAACTAATAAATAAATAAATAAATAAATAAATATTGCTGTCATTGATTAAGAAACCAGAAGGCAAAAAAATATCTATCCTGAGTGTTCTTCCATAGTGGAAAACTTGCATTTTTGCAAAGCATTGACACTGGAGATGTCTTCTATAAACGAACAGTTTGACAGCAAAACTTTGGACATTAGCTAATTCTAGTCATTTTTTTTCTTCTATAGGTACGTACGGTTGTCTAAAACTTTTCTTTTTGTTTAAAAATGGTTATTATTTTTTAGCACTAGCACTGGTTTTGCTGCATTGTGAACCATTATGCATTTCATGGTAATGTTTATGAAAAAAAATTAAGCAAGCTTAATAAAAACCCATATGGATGAAAAAATAATAACCTACTCATTCAGTACATTCAAGAAGTCAGCTTTTAATTTCATTTACTACCATTTTTGCTGAGCTAGACCTGACCAACTGAAGCAATATGGAATAAAATCACTGTCAAAAACAATCGTGCGTAAAAAAAAAACAAAAAAAAAAGATTTGTGTGTAATTCTGTGTTTTGTCCGAGTTGGATTCCAAAATCTAAGGCCACGACAGCTTGCAGATACGATTTTGTGTGTCCGTAGATTTTGGAATCCAACTCGGACAAAACACCGAATTACACACAAACTTTTTTTTTTTTTACGCACGATTATTTTTGACAGTGATTTTATTCCATAAAGCAACACCATTTCATAACAGTACCTCCAGAGACTTATCCATGCATGATGTCTGCATCGCTTCATGCACTTCCCTTCTCACGCTGAAGGGCCCATCACTGGAATAGGGTAAATATGGACTCGTCACACTACATGACCTTTTTCCATTACTCCAATCTTTATACTGTTTTGTACATTAAGGGCTTTTTTATTAGCCTAACTAACAAATGTGCTTTTTACAACCACATTAAGGGTTAGTAGTGGTTTTTACTGTTTTTTTTTTTGTTTTGTTTTTTAAGATGAAGCTTCACCAAGTTTATAAGTGATTTCCATTCATTAGTTTTTTCCACCCCAATTCCTTCCAAGAAGTGACCAGCACAATCCTTCTAGGTTTAATAATGTACTGGTAAAAATTTGACCCTTATGACATGGTGACAAATGTAGTATTTTGCAAAATCATACAAAATTTAAACTCATGTAACCAAAACCATGTTGACATAATATTTGCACAAATCTTGCACAACTTATTTTTAACTAGCTTGACTTTTTTCTCTAATGGAGATTCATTATTTTTTGTTTGTTTGTCTTTGATTATAATAATCCATTAGAATGAACATATGCATAGAAACCTGTGAATCCAGCTTTACTGTCAAAGTCGTGATGTTATATTGTAGAAAATTAATTAACATCTTCAGATCAATTGAGAATTCAATGCATTATAATTGAATGTATTTTTTGTAATTATGCAAACTGTCTTTAAAGCTGTATATGGAAATCCATTTTTATGTCTCTCTCTCAGCATGTAAATAGTCCTTTTTATTTTAACACTAGGCAGAATTATGAGTGTGCATTACATATTCTGTACTCATTTGCAGTTGCCAGTCATTTGTAGTTCTCTCATCAAAAAGCTTCTTTCTCAGGAGGCTATCTGCAGGCTATCTCTTCTGAGACCTGCTTGTAAAAGGGCAGTGTGGGTTGAAGAATTGGAGGGCACACAGGGTAACACTTGCCTCAGGCAATCTCTCCTAGACTCAAACACAAACACACATCCATGCTGGGCTCTCACACTCTGGGCCAGTTTTGTTTCCCCCCCCCCAGTAAGCATCATTACTACTAGCATAAAATAAATTGACTCACATCGCATCCAGTCAGCAGCTCCGCTTGCCGTAAGAAGTGCTTGAAAAGACTCGTTGAGAATGGTCCAATCAAATGAGGCCAAATATTTAAAAACAATATTGATTCGCTAAGAACAAAAGTGGCAGGGTTCGGGGTGCACAGTGCTACGCCTGAAGGATGATTTTGACAAAATCCAATCAGAGTTCAGCCTCAAGTTACATGCTTTTCAAAAATTTACGTGCCTACATAGACACTTGTTTGTTCGGCACCCTGCGTATACGAACACAAATGAACGTAATACAGATTAGATTTTTTGTTAATTGCAAATAAATTATATTAAGAAATACAGCGGAATATTGTGACTAAATAACATTATTTCATTATTAAAATAAATAATTATTATGTTAAATAATTACATGTTAAAGTAGCATTCTTCTCTACCTAACTTCTCTGCCCCGTATTGACCGGCCGCCACTGCCACCAGGTATGAGTGGATTTTCATATACGCTCTGTCCTGCACTTTTATTTCTGTTTTTGCCTTTTTCCGATCTACAGTATAATTATACTCTTGTCTGCTTTCTTAATCTGCTAAATCTTTTTATTATTTTAGTTTTAATTGTATTAAATTATTATTATCTTAAGAAACATAATAATTTTTTTAATTATTATTTATGCACAAAGTGTATGCATAAAGGTAAGCATATGTGTTCTCCATAAATTTGGAGCATGTAAGCTATTCTTAGTTATGACAATATTAAGGAAGCTGATGGTACTTGAACTGGAAAAACCTACCGGTGTAAGCTGAAACTACTTTTTAACTACTGAAATCTATGTGCCAGGCGGGAATCATTTACTGTAGTTTCAGTCACACTGTGGTGTTTATTTATTTATTTATTCCTTATTTGACACCCCATCAAAATGACATAGCACTAAGATTCTTTTACACAGTAATCTGGCAATCATGATTCATTAAATGCATACTTAGTTAAGACAAACTGAAATGCTCATGTAGGCTACTGCATCAAAACAGCAAAGCAAAAGACCACTATGGACAAAAGAAACCCACTCTTATACTCTCTTGCATTTTCTCTTTTTCTTTATCCTTTCTTACTTGCTTGCTCTCCTTGTACTCTGCCTATATTAAGCTTTTTAGAGCCAATCAGTCCTCTATCCCAGCAACACAGAACTGGCACACAGCTGTGTTCTGTCAGAGTCCAACAACCCTCCATCAGTCTGAAAACCTATCTCAGCCAAAACCCACTGAGAACAACCTTCAGCCTATTGGATTTTTTCTGTCTGTTATTCTCTCTTCTTCCATCTTTTTTTTTCTTTACTCTCTCTCTTTTTTTTTTAATATTCCATAATCCCCATAGGGATATTGTATCTCTCTCTCTCTCTCTTTCTCTCTCTCTCTCTCTCTCTCTCTCTCTCTCTCGCCTATATTAAGCTTTTCTGGGCCAATAAGTCCTGTAGTCCATCAGATCCCCCAATCCCCCAGGATCCCCAGCCTTAACAAGACATGTATTATAATTTATGCCTATGCATATGGGAGGAATGGATTTGCCATTGATGGATGTTTTTCTTGCTAGCACTGACTCTACTTTGTTCCATGGAGCATCCCAGTGGACTACAATGGAGTGTTGACATAAAAACACATTGAGTAAACAAGTCAAACACACCACATCCATAATGAGAAATTGTTGGAGGCTGAGCTGAGTGGCCAAATGCCATACAGAATTAAGGAAAAAGGCTTAATTCTTGGGGAGAGGTAGAAATGATTTGAGAAATGCATGAAAGCAATGAAATGGAAAACAAGGTAAAACCTCTTAAATTTCTAAGATTTTCCTTAAAAATTTATTATGGGATGTTCCCATTTTTGTGTAATAAGTAGTCCTGTGGGCAAAGCAACCACAAAAAAAGCAAATCTGTCAATTAATTAATGTACTAATTAATTAATTAATTGAATATAATTTATTACTAAATATTTAACTTCAATCACAAAAAACTATTGTGCACATGTATAGTCAACATATGTCCGTGCGTGTACTGTTTACAATAACATTGTGATGATGTGTATATAGCATTTTTTTTTATTTTGTGTCCAAGTGTGGTGACTGTTCTGTAACAATGGCCCCTTGAAGAATAAGGTTCAAAAGGCTGTAGCAGAGCAGGAGATGAATCTGTTTAATGACAATCCAATGTCACATTTCCATGAAATCCTCAAAAGGAGGCAAATGCAAGTGTCATTAAAAAGGTTCCTTGTTAAAGATTCCAGCTTGCCGACAGAGACACGTGCATGCATGCACGGACGCGCGCGCACACACACACACACACACACACACACACACACACACACACACACACACACACACACACACACACACACAAATGGAATCACAGTGATTACATTAATGTGTGTGTGTGTGTGTGTGTGTGTGTGTGTGTGTGTGCGTGTGTGTGTGCGCGAAAGATGACTTATACAATAACCCTCCTCCTCCTCTCCTTTCTCATCTTACACCAACTACAATTATTTGCAGGTTGCAGGTCTTTTTTAAAGTAATTTTTATTTTAATATTTTTAGGTTGTGGATCAAATCATCTGAGTTTCCGTTATTTCTTTTGGGGAAATTCCCTTTGATATAAGAGTGCTTTGGATTACAAGACGCTTTTGGAACAAATAATGCCCGCCACTCAGTTTAACTGTAATAAATAATAAATAATCATAAACTACTTACATTTATTTTAGCATTATTTATTACATTTTAAAATGTTTATTTGTATTGCTCTTAGCATTACTTGTGCTTCTCTTACTGCAGTTATTAGATGCTTCACTGCTGGTATTTATCCACAGACACTTTTCTGCAAATGGGGCATATGGTGATATTTTGAAATCCATTAGGCCCGGGATGGGCTTTATTATCTGCCTAAGATTAAAGAAAACAAACAAGGTGAGACATCACATGCAGTTAAATGTAATTGTATGTGATTTTTCACTACTAGTGTCAACAGTGAGTAGTAGTAATGGCCAGAAAAGTAAAATATTGATATGCTCCATGATTTGGTTTCTAAATTGTATTTTAGGGTGCAGGATTCTATAGACACTCATCACTAGTATGTCGTGGGTAAGATGTTATTTTTGTAATTATGATTGTTATGTGTTAACTGTCAAATATTGAGAAAAATGTTGTAACGTTCAGCTTTGTTATGAAACTTAGTTACACTAAAACGGCATCTAGAATCTAACTTCCGGTGTGGTGTAGGCCGAGCAGATCAAGAAAAGACAAACAACAACTGTTTAACCAAAACCTAAAGTGTATTAAGTGATAACAAAAAACAAAAAAAGGTGCACCAAAAAACACAATATGCACAAAATATATACAAAATATAACAGACTGGAGGAGTGTATGTGTGTGTGGATGAAAGACAATATCCAAAGTCCGGGTTATAGCTGAGTGTGTTTGCTTGAGTGTTGTTGGAGAGATGGCTCGGTCTCACCGGTATGATGGATTCAGTCCGGGAGCTCAAAAATGAACAAGAGTTAAAGTGAGTGTGTCCGGCAAGGATAAATCCAATAACAGGTAAATCCACTCGCCACGGCAATTACTCTGTCTCTTGTCACAAGCACAGCGCTGTCTCCTCATACTTTCCACCATGACCTGTTTGCTGGTTCCTCTTTTATGTTGGGTCATACGCTGCGGCTGCGCATGCGCACGAGAGCTTAACCCCGGAACCAAAACACAGTCTTTTAGGAACAAAATAAAACATATTGGGTTCGGTTTATACAGCCCGGCGGTTTTATTTTTATTTACCTCCATACTACAGCCTATATAAACCCCCCATTATGTGGCTGTGCAACAATGTGTACACACAGGAGTTTTCATGTTCTCCCTGTACTTGGTGGTTTTCTTCCAGGTACTCCCCGCAGTCCAAAAACATGCAGTCCTGCAGTCTAAAAACATACAAATTAGACTAATTGGCATTCCTAGTCATACTCATTCATAGTGTATTTTCCCAAACATCTATATGTGTGTGCGTGTGTGCCCTGCCATAGCACAGGAAAATCCAAGATGAGATCACATGTTAATCGTTTCTTTTTCTCCTAGGTAAAAATTTGCTGTTTTTGAGACTTGAATGAGATTTTAGGTGTTTTCTCCATCTTCTGAAATGTATATCCTGAGAAACTGATTCTAATTGAGAAAAACCCAAGAATTCAGGTTTATCTCATTATGGGACGGAAATTAAGTTCTCAATTTGGTCTGAAGTATTGCTCCAAAATCATTACCTCTAAATCTTTCATCTTTGCCTTGTGTGCGACTCATATTTTTTGTTTCACCAATGCAGTCTTTCCCACACAAATAGTATACATGTAAACTGTGCATTTGGTTCTTCCGATATCTTTTAATCTTTTACTTAAACATAAAACTCATATTTATTTGTTGTTAGCTGACCACTTTGTATTTGTTTAATAGACCACTTTGTGCAGCAGGTAATGCGGCTCGCTCCGCAGGCTACCACCACAGGTATATTTCACACCTGTGGGAAACACTCTAATGTGCAAATTATTTAAACGTTCTGCTTAAGAATTGCAAAAATAAAAGTACCCAAGGAGGTTTCTCTTTTAAAAAACCACATGCTCAATGAATCACTTATGTATTATTGTTCATTCTAGATACAAATTAGTGTGTATATGTAGGTTGGTAAAGACTAAACTTCATTACAAAATTATTTAGCAAAATATCAATGTTTTATTTTAAAACTATACCTATTATCTATTCCTTTATTTAAAAAAAAAAACATCCACACAGTTATATTATCTTATAGTACACCCAGGTCCTAGTTTCTCAACATGGCTTGTGGTTCACAGTGTCAAATGCAGCTGACGAGTGCAGGAGGATGAGGACAGATTTCAGTTTAGCTTATCTAGCAGCATGCAGCTCATGCTGACAGAAAGCCAGTCTCTGTGGAATGTGCTACTTTAATCCAGATTTGTTGGAGGACAGGCATGACGGTGGTGCGCATACGCGCAGCAGCCCGGTGCTCTCTTTGCTGCTCTTTTTGTATTTTGTTAGTGCTACTGAGTGTTTGTGCACATTGTTACCATACCGGGGCACTTCGGTACAGCCGTGATGAACTCCTCATTGTTAGAAGTGCCGTATACCATCCCTCCCGAGATCGTTAGTGACCGGCAGTGACCCGGATGAGGAAGAGAGGCAAGTGGACTAGGCTAAAGGCTAATCCATTCAAACCACCGTTGTCATCCATAAATCTGAGATATTATTGGGATTGACGACGCAGAGGTTTCTTGCTAACTGTTGCAGCAGGATTTTCACTGAGACATGCCCAGATATCACTGTCCCAGTGGGCTGACTGGCTTCACCGCGTGATAGGATGGCAGACTCGGGTAAGAAGTCAAGTCAAGTCAGGTAGGCTTTTATTGTCATTTCAACAGTTCAGGACACAGTGAAACGAAACAACCTTCCTCCAGGACCAAGGTGCTACATACATGCAACGACATAAATTAACAACACAACATAAATTAACAACACACTTTATTGAAACCAGCTAGCTAACTAAGAGCTCTAATTAGCTGAGCAACTCAGATATGACACATTTACATTTTTAAGTTAACCTAAAACTATCAATTTCTATACAAAAAAGAGACAACAATAGACAACAGACAACAAAGTGCACGTGCAAATGTGCAAACAAAGAGCTACATGATAACACAACAACATAACACGTTACCGTACTGAAATACCTTTTTAGTGATGAGGTATGAATTGAGGTAGTGGGAAGAGCAGCAAAAAAAGTATATATAAATATTGTGTGCTAATAGCAAAGTGAAATAAATATTGTGTAAATATTGCAAAGAGCAGTTCAGGTAGGTAGGTATGAACTAATTAAGATGGTTGTAGATCAGTGTGATTGTGCATGTGTGTGTGTGTTTATCAGTTTAATTTATTATTTATTATTTGTTAAATAGGTTATTTAGTTAGTCTGAGTGATTTGTGTGTGTGTGTGTGTGTGTGCGCGCGTGTATGTTTATCAGTCCAGTCCCTTTTTGTTGAGGAGACAGATGACTTGTGGGCAAAATTGTTACATAGTCTGGATGTGAGTGCCCGAATGCTTCGGTACCTTTTCCAGACGGCAGGAGGGTGAAGAGTGTGTGTGATGAATGTGTCCAGTCAGCCACAATGCTGGTGGTTTTGCAGATGCAGCGTATGGTGTATATGTCTTCGATGGAGGGGAGAGAGACCCTGATGATCTTCTCAGCTGTCCTCACTATCCGCTGTAATGATACAATTCCAAACCAGACAGTGATGCAGCTGCTCAGGATGCTCTCAATAGGTGGTGAGGATTGGTGGTGGAAGCTGTGCCTTTCTCAGCCTTCTCAGGAAGAAAAGACGTTGTTGGACTTTCTTATGCAGAGAGCTCATGTTGAGGGACCAGGTGAGGTTCTCCTCCAGGTGGACACCCAGGAATTTTGTGTGAATTTTGATCTCCACAGAAGAGCCGTAGATGCTGAGCAGAGAGTGATCGCTCCGTTTCCTCCTGAAGTCAACAACCATCTCTTTTGTCTTATCAACGTTCACAGACAGGTTGTTGTCTTTACACCAGACAGTTAGCCTCTGCACTTCCTCTCTGTATGCCGACTCGTCGTTCTTAGCGATTAGACCCACCACGGTCGTATAATCAGCAAGCTTGATTATATGATTGTGAGCTGTGTGTCGCTACAAATAATGAGGCAGCAGCGTGAACAGCAGGGGACTGAGTGCTCAGTGTGGTGGTGCTGGAGGTATAGCTCCTAAGCCGCACTGCCTGAGGTCTTTTGGTGAGAAAGTCCAGGATCCAGTTCAGCTTCCTGATCAGGTGTTGGGGGATGATTGTATTGAATGCTGATCTAAAATCTATGTACAGCATTCTGACGTAAGTGTCCTTCTTGTCAAGATGTGTCAGTGCCAGGTGGAGTGTGGTGGAGATGGCTTCGTCTGTTGAACGGTTTGAACGATATGCGAACTACAGGGGATCCATTCAGGGGGACAGCAGGGTCTTGATGTATCTCATGACGAGCCGCTCGAAGCACTTCATGATGATGGGTGTGAGTACAACAGGGCGGTAATCAGGACACAGAAGACTTCTTCGGCATGGTAGACTTGAAGCATGTGGGAACAACGGCGCTGAGAGATGTTGAAGATGTCAGTGAGAACATCTGCCAGCTGTTCTGCACATTCTCTGAGCACTCTGTCTGGGATGTTGTCTGGTCCATGTTTACGTGGGTTGACTCTGCGTAGAGTTTTACTCACATCAGCCGTGGTGAGACACAGCGTCTGGTCGTTCGGAGGAGGGGTGGACTTCCTCGCCGCCACGTTGTTCTGCACGTTGAACTGTGCGTAGAAGCTGTTCAGCGCATTCGGAAAGGAGCCATCACTGTCACAGGCAGGTGATGAAGTCCTGTAGTTGGTGATGGCTTGTAAGCTCTGCCACATGCGCCGTGTGTCACTGCTGTCTCTGAAGTGGTTGTGGATTCTCTGGGTATGTGCATGCTTCGCCTCTCTGATGGCACAGGTTGGCCCTTACTGTTCTTAGGGCAACCTTGTCCCTTTACATGGAATTTTTGCTGCTAATGTGTAGACTGTTTTATCTTCCTTGCAAGTTTGCATCTATTCACATTTGTGGCATGTATATACAGTACCACTGGACGCTATTGCTATGCTAATGCTAACACAGTTACGTGATGTTATAAACAACAGCCTGGCTGCGCATTTGGACAGTGTCTTTATAGCAGCAGATGATTTCAATCATGCTGACTTGAAGACTGTCCTTTACAAATTCTATTGCAATGTGAAATGCGCAAACTGGGGAAGATAAGCCTTTGGATCAGGTAGCAGATCTATATAAGGAACAGGTTTATTTCCGCCTTTACCTGTCTGACCATCTGTCACTTCTGCTACATCCAAAGTAGGAATAATACACCAAGGAATAAAACTACTGGACTCAATGTAAGGACTATAAGAGTATGAATTGATGATGCCTTCTTTAGGCCCCAGGAATGTATTCAAGGACCCATCACCCTTTGAATGTATACACCTCATCAGTGTTGGATTACATCAGTTACTGTGTCGACAGTGTGACATTCTGGAAGCAGGTGCGTGTGTCTCACAATATTAAAACCTTGACACACAAGGTCCAACTGTTGATTAGGGCTAGAGATGTAGCATTTAAATTTGTGACCAGGACAGCATATTGTACTGCCAGGACTGCACTTATGTGGGGCATAAAATCAGCCAAAACACAATATAAATGGCAGACTGGCACCCATTTTTACAACTGTACTGACTCCCGGCATGTGTAGGAGAGAATTACGGTGATAATGGACCATAGGACAAGGACACATCTCTCTCTTTTAACAGCAGAGGAGTTTAATAGCTTTGATAGGGACAACAGAGATTCGCCATTGCCCCGACCTTCCTCTAGTGATTCTGCCACAGTCATGAGCAGTCATGAGGTAAGGCAGTGTTTCCGTAAAATTAGTTCCAGGAAGCCTGCTAGACCTGATGGAGTGCAGGCCCGGGTGCTCAAGGCTTGTGCAGATGAACTGGCGGAAGTCTTCACCACCATCTTTAATCTTTTGCTGTCTATATCATGGGTGCCAGCATGCTGAAAAAAATCTGCAATAGTTTACATTCCCAAAACTTAAACATAACCTGTTTAAATGATTACAGACCGGTTGCACTCATACCTATACTGTACCTGCAAAATGTTTGGAGAGGTTGGTAATTAAGCACATCAAGGATGTCATACCACCCACACTGGACCATTACTAGTTTGCATATAGATTGACAGAGGATGCAGTAGCTGGTGTGCTCCATTTTATGTTGGAGCATCTGGAACACAAAAATACATATTCTAGGCTTCTCTTTGTTGACTTTAGTTAACAGTAAAGTATAAGACTATTTTGCCAAACAAGCTTCAAACTAAGATCTGTGCTTGGACTAAGTGCAGTATTGTATAACTAGACTATGGACATTCTAACTAATCGCTTACAGTGTGTGCGAGTAGACAAACGCATATGATCCACAGTGCGTATTAAAACCAGGGTCCTCTGGGGATGTGTACGTAGCCGATTACTTTATCCACTCTATACTCATAACTGCTGCGCCTTCTTTGCATCCTTTCAATTACATCATAAAATTTGATGATGACTTCACAGTGTTCGGCCTCATCATTAACAATGATAAGTCCTTATATAGAAGGGAGGTAGAACATCTGGCAGCTGGATGGGACCCACAACCTAGCCTTCAATATCAAGAAGACCAGGGAGCAGATTGTGGATTTTCGTAAAAGCACAAGGACAATCCACTGAGCACTTAATATTCGAAATGGACAGTAAATATGGTTACCAGCATTAAATTTCTTGGCCTATCTGTGACAGAGGATCTCGTCTGATCTCGGAAGCTAAGCAGGCTCGGGCCTGGATAGTACTTGGATGGGAGACCGCCTGGGAATACCAGGTGCTGTAAGCTTTTCAGTTTTATTCCTCATATATTTTTTTTTTCTTTTTTTTTTTCTAACAAATAAAAAAAAAAAAATTAATTGCTCAAATAGGCCTCCCTTCAACCCAGCCCTCGCTTACGGCCATACCAGTCTGAGAGCGCCCGATCTCGTCTGATCTCGGAACGTGGGGCAATAATATCACCTCTGCCATAGGAAAGGCCCAGCTGCATTTCTTCTACCTGAGGAACCATGAGAAGTGCCAATCTTTCTCAGCAGCTTTTGGTGAAGGTTTATCATTGTGCTATAGAGAGTGTGCTGACATATGAGCTCTTGGTGTGGTTTTCCAGCTGCACTTAGGTGGAAAAACAGGCAATGCAGTGGGTGGTGCAAGCAGCAGGGAAAATCATCTCGGAGATTAGCACCATCTACACTACATGCTGCGTTTGTCGAGTGCACAGCATCCTGCACGATCAGCATCAACTTACAAATCATGTGTTCCAGTTACTGTCCTCAGGTAGAAGATACAGGTCAATTCATTCCAGAACAACCAAACAAGCAAACTTTTCCTCTTTCCCTAGGCTGAGGCTGGTGAAAGATCAGTCACCCCCTCTCTGCTCTTTCCCCCCTCCATTCTTACATATCACACATAACTATTACATTAACTATAAACTGGACTTTACATAGATGCAGCACACACAATGCACACACTTTTCTCTTCCCCCTCTATCTTTATATCCTACTTCACATAGCCATTATGTTTACTGCACTGCTGCACTATGGTTGCACTTTATTACATTCCAGGAAAAATGATGCCCTAATGATATCTTGTCATTTATACTTTATTTATAACAATAGCAATAAAGTTTAATTGAATTAACAGCTTGTTCTGCGAGAGATAAAGATACATTTGGTTGTAAACTGTCCTTTCAAGACTTTCAGAAAGAAAAGAGACAAGTGATACTGGGCGATAGTTACTGATGTCTCCTAGATCCAGGCTGAGTTTCTTGAGGATGGGTATAACCCTTGCCATCATAAAAGCAGCAGGAACATGACTAGATGATATGGAAGTAACTTGAATGACATTTTAACTTACATTCTGACTTCTTGTTGATAATAACTATGCTCATAATTTTAAATTTCGCACATACTGTAAAAGTAAAACCCATCTTCAAGTAAAACTTCGTCTGCTTTTTCTTCTTCTTGGTCTTCTTCTTAATTTTATCTGCAGCAGGCAAAAAGGCGGTGCACTATAACGATCTGCTTTGTTAGAAAACCTAGTTACACTATAACAGGGTCTAGAATCCAACTTCCGGTGTGGTGTAGGCTTAGCGGAACAAGAATAAGACAAATAACAACAAGTAAACCAAAACCCAAAGTGTATTAAGTGATAAACAGAAATAAACAGGTGCACCAAAAAAACAATGATTACAAAATATATACAAATATAAATGTGTATGTGGGTGGGTGAATGGAGTAAAAGACCAAAAGTCCAGATTATTGCAATGAGGGTGTGTGTGTTAGGAGAGATGTATTTTTGAGTATATCCAGGAGCATGAAAAACAGAGCAAGAGGGTAGTGAAGTGTCCGGCAAGGATTAATAAAAAAAAAAAAAAAAACAGTAAAATCCACTTTGTCGCGATCTCCACTCTATCTCTTTCTTTCGTAAATCCACAGCACTGTTTTCTCCTCATCTACACCACCACCCCCACCCCCCTCACATCCCCGCCGCCTCTTCGCGGCAGCGCTTTAAAGGCGGACCAGGTGACCTCCTGCTTCACTGGCAACCTCTCGCTACCTGGATGCGCAGTCTCGCGAGAGTGTCCTCAGGGACCAAAATGGGGCAAAACAAAACCAAAAGGACAGCTTTAAGGGGCACAGCTGCAATTCCTTTAGCAGCTGATAATTTTTTTTCCCCTTTAAAAAGCCCTTTATGTGGCTGCGCTACAGCACTACTGCAACCTAAAGGACTGGATGAATGATGCTTGGGATGCTTGCTTACTTGACATCGAGGCCTGGCAATGGTTTTGCTGCACATTTCCTAATACACTAGCCACTTAAACATTTTCAGGCTTAGAGCATGTCTAGAAGAAACTGTGGGAAATTGTCTTTATTAGAATCTACATGTACTGTAGGCATAATTGGGTTGGCCATGAGAAAAACGTTGAATGGCTCCCGCGAAGAACAAATTGCAAAAGGAAGGAGGTAAGAAGAAGGAGATGATAATGCTGGTAGTTAAGAAAGAAATCATAAAGAAGCACGAACGATATATGCGAGTATTAGAGCAAAAAAAAAAAAATGTACGGGACTAGATGCAGCAAAAGGAGTCACCCGAATATCAAAGCAGCGACCACGTTACTTTGTTTTTTTTAGTTGTGGAACAAATCATCAGCGTTTGCATTACAGATCTGGCTATTAAGAACGCACGTTTCTTGAAAAGGGATCAAGCGCCTCCGCGGCAGCTCGCGGGAAGCTGTGAAAATGCCGTTCATTACCTGTAGGGGGCAGTTGTGTTTCAATCTTCAAGTATTGTGTGTCTACTGAAGCCAAACGTGTTCTCTCTCTCAGGCTCCCATTGACAGCAAGCCACAGAGCTCATAAACGTGTCAAGATCAAACTTTAAATACTGACATGTATTTATTCTTCACTTTCTTTTCAATGATGATTCTTCTTTGACTGTGCTTTCTCCATTCAGTATTATTATCATTAGTAGTGAAAATTATCATTAGTATATGAAAATTATAACTATCTCTGCAGTAGTTATAACAGCGGATTAATTTCACTTGGGCTATTTCTAACAGGCAATCTACTAAATAATAATAAATAGATAAAATAACCCAGCACTTTAACATTTAACCCAGCAGTTTTAAGAGTGTAACATAAAAAATATTCCATTTGTAAAATAGCATAGGTGAAATCATAGGTTGTATAAAAACCAATACCACAAAGCTTATGGTAAATAAATTCTCAGACTACCTATTTACAGTACATGGAATTTTACGGGGTTGTCACTGAATGATTTACCCTGACAAAGAGCAATATAAGAATAGTGCCAGCTGGCACACCTTAAAAAATAATTCGGCATCTATTTAGAGTCTACATTTTTTTTTTCTAAAAAAGTGCTACTGTTGTTTACTTACAATATTTGTTAATTATTATTATTTTATTTAAATGAGGCTTGGGCTCCGAGATGTTGAGCCCCCTGTACGTAGTCTAATCAGAGCTCTACCGCCCGTTCAAGTGTAATTCATAAATTATGTTTATAATAATGAAATGAGATGCCCTAAATCGTGCTTTAAAATTAATCTATAATTCATTTCAAACCCGCGGCTCGCAGTTTCACTTTACAAAGGGCAGCGTTTTGATCAAAAGGTGATAAACGCATGTGATTTATCGATTAAAATGCAGACATACTGCATTGATGGATGGATGTTGTTGATAAATATTTTAAATGATAATTAAATAAATAGCTGTCAATCTTTTTTGTGTTTATCTTTTCGGTTTATTATACACTTCTGCACCACTTCATATAATAAACAGTTTTAAATGGTAGTAAAGGTACCATTTGGTCATGTACCAATCTGCATCAAACTGAATCTCTCTGAGTAAGTAAGCATAACAATAAATAATGAATCATTATATTGTCACCCCATGGGTGAACATGACCAAATTACTGCATAAACACTGGAACACGAGGATTTAATAATTTAATTAAACACGAATATCCTTAATGTGTTAAAATGTTGGATTTTTATTTAAAAGCCCAATATATATTTGTGTGTGTGTGTGTGTGTGTGTGTGTGTGTGTGTGTGTGTGTGTGTGTGTGTGTGTGTGTGAGAAATGTGTGAAATCTGTGACATTTTCATTAAAATACAACTTTTTAATGGTTATTGATTGGTGCATGGGCGTCAACTCGCACGTTCTGTAATATTCTATTGTCATTCATATTGCCGCTGTTTTAGAGCCCTTTTTTACTAAAGCATTCGCTAATTATCAAGTTGATATACAGGTCAATCGTGAATTACACTCAAAGTATCAACTCCAACTATGAAGTCTGATTTTATTTGCTGGGGAAATAAAATTTAGGCAGAGACGTCCGCACTGTCTTGTTAATTCATCTAAAACCCCATACAGTATTTGCCAACAGTGCACCCAGTTTGATAAATTCACACATATCTTGAATGCAAGGTGAGAAGAAATTCAGCAGAATCTTCTGACACCGTGCTTGCTCTGAAGGACTATATTCGACAAGAATATAGAGAATAAGAATTGTATTTCTAATAAGATAATTAATTAAATAATACAATTATATCAAATAAGGTCTTTATCTAAAAGCCAGACCAAATTGCTCATTTACTGCTGAAGTGGTTAAATATGCTTATACTGTAGATACGTAGGTTATATTTTAAAAGTACAATTGCAAGTAAATTACAAACTGCATGTAATGGAAAATATGAATAAAACAGTATTAGACACACATATATGATATGGTAGTATATACAATGAAAAAGCTATTTACACATGAGTGCTCAAATGTAAAGCAAATTCAATTATTAATTTATTGTGTATATTTAACTTAATTCAGCCGTTTAAGTTACATGAAAAAAATAACGTGCCTGCCAGTCCACTATTATTTTCTGTTCGAATTTAAAGATGCACACGCATGTGCAAAAAGACGAAGTAAAACAAAGAATACAAATATGTATATTTTTATTAAAAGTTAGCCTAAAACAATATTGTCTCCAATGCTGAAGCAAACATTATTTTGTTTTAGTCTTCTTGCTGAATACACCGCGCGCCGAGGTGAACATATGCAGACCCCCAGTTACTGTAATCCCTCTTCTCACATTTCATTCATGATAGGTGTGAAGTTATCAAACCGGTTTCACTGATGGGGGAATTGGCAGAATTGAGGAGTTTAAAAAGAATGAACAAGAGCAGACGTCTCTGCCTAAAATGTATTTCACTAGCAAACCATAAACATAAATAGAAACAAAGTGTTTAATGATATCAATTAAATCAGACTTCATAGTTGGATTTGATACTTTGAGTGTAATTCATACATTTACTGAATATATTCACATTTTGTAAAATAACGAAACCCGTTTCCTTCTTGGACCGCACATCTACTTGTTTTAGTGTGTAATATTTAAGTGAAATACATTTTGCGTATATGCTTAAATATTCCTTTTTATTTGTGGTCTGGAGTAGTATGTTTGATCTGCATTATTGCAAGAGACGATGACTTTCTAGGGGAGTATGTCTGCACCTTTTGTAAAGTGAAAGTACGAGCCGCGGGTCGTACCGCGGTACACCGATGAACAGCTTCATATCAGTCATAAATCCACAATCACAGTCCAGCTCTTATTTCCAGCCTTGGTCAAATAATAGATGAAATAATTATTCAATGCTGGACATAAACAGCAAAAAAGACAGATGATTATTTTTTATAAAAAGCCCGAAGCACTTCATGTTTATATTTGTTCCTTCATGTCTTCTGATGGTGCTCGACACATTTTTCCGTTTTAACGAAGACATGTTGACATATTCACGAATCAGGACATTCGCATAATTACTGTATATGTGCGCGCGTCTAGGTGTATGTGCACGCAGAGTTTGTGTATATGTGTGTGTGTCTCATAGGCGTTTGTGCGCGCATTTCATATGTAGTTGTGTGAGCAGTTAGTAGTGTATATATATATATATATATATATATATATATATATATATATATATATGTATATATATATATATATATATATATATATATATATATATATATATATATATATATAAATGTGACTGTTTCATATATGTGTATGCAAGTGTTTCATGTGTGTGTGTGTGCATGAGTGAAGTTTGATTTAAGCCCTATACGGCGCCTCATAATTTAGGGCATCTCTTTTCATCATTATGAACATAATATGAAGCACATATACACACATTCACCATAAAATATTATTATTGTAAAACAAAATAAAATTCATGTTTGCTTCAGCATTGGAAACAATATTGTTTTAGGCTAAATAATTATACACAATTCTTCGTTGTACTCGGTCTGGATTTTAGATAAAGTCCTTCCATGCGCCATCTGGCGATATTCAGTGAAGCACAACACATTTATTTAAATACCCGAATGTTGCTTGAGGGATCTCACGGCATGTCGCGTGCCAAATTGCGGGATCTCGTGGGAAAAAGCGAGCATTCTTAATGACCAGATCTGTATTTCATATGGGGAAATTCACTCTGATATACAAGCATTTTGGATTACAAGCATGCTTCTGGAATGAATTATGCTTGTAAACCAAGGTTTGACTGTATACAACTATCACAAGGCGGAGTGGAACATGGTGAATCCAGATGCAGATGAATGATAGCAACGTTAAATGGGAGTGTGGTCAGAATGTGGAAGCGACGGTCAAACACCAGAGAAACAGTCAGCGTAGCATCTGAGCCAAATCGCAAAACAAGAGCCGTGCTTCAAGCAGCAAAGCGACAATCCGAATCGAAAGGCGAAAGACGAGCAAACGAGGAAACAAATGAACTTTGGACGGGAAGTTCGGTTGATACCCCAGGCAGCACTGGAAGGGAGACAAACCAGTAGACCA
Organism: Clarias magur; assembly: GCA_013621035.1. Lineage (NCBI taxonomy): Eukaryota > Metazoa > Chordata > Actinopteri > Siluriformes > Clariidae > Clarias > Clarias magur. Next base: position 1,659,094 of record QNUK01000066.1, on the reverse strand, counting down.
TGCAGCCTGAATATGTGCATTATCTTGTGAACCTCTGCAGTTCCTGTCAAAATATCAACCAGATAGACAAACACGGATGAATTAAGGAAATCTCTGAGGACGTCGTTGATGAGGGCCTGAAAGACGCAAGGGCCAAATGGGATCACCAAGTACTCATAATGTCCCGTTGGGGTGTTAAAAGCAGTTTTCCATTTGTCGCTGTGATATGCGTTTTGTAGGTCTAGTTTGATAAAAATCTTCAAAGGTACAAAGACGGTTGCCATTAACGGAAGGGGATATCGGTTCTTCACTGTGATCTCGTTCAGGCCCCTATAATCGATGCACGGATTAAGGGAACCATCTTTCTTGCCCATGAAGAAGAAGTCGCCCCCTCCCTCCCTAACAGTGCTATCTACACTAATGAGTGTTTATAAAACTAAACACTCATTAGTGTAGATAGCACTGTTAGAGCACCTACCTATTAAACACCAGATAATTTTAAGCCATTCTTTGCTTTATTATGTTTTAAAAAATATAGAAGAGTCAGAATTGCACAATATAGAGTGACATTTTTCAGCACAACCTAAGCAATATTAAATAAATACGTTTTATTTCATTTTAACCAACTATACATGTCTGAACGAAAAATTAAAAAATTGTCGCATAGGCAAAGAAATAGAACAGATTTATAAGTTCACATGACCATAATAATAATAATAATAATAATAATAATGCATACATTAACTATGCAGTCAAAAATAAAGTGTCACATGATAAAAAAAAGTATGTGTATTTTCAAGGATATAATATGTAATAATATGCACATTTTTGCATTTTCATTATTGCATGGTCATTTCAGTAGCAGTAAATTGTGCATTTTTTTAAAGGAATGATGAGTTTAATTTTACACAACATATCAACCCAAATGCACGGTTCTCTTTCAAACGCTACACTCGATGCCGCGTGAAAACACTATGGGAACATGTTTTTGTTCAGCCGGTCGTGAAGCATGTGTGTATCAAACTCGCCAAATTTTGGCTATTATAACCTCGGTCAGGTGACGTCATCTGATAAGGTGCACCTGCAGGTTATGAATAGGAGTGACCCGGAAACATCCTCAGGTCTTTTTGTCTTCAAGGACAGCTTTGTGTTTGCGTGTGTGTGTTCAAGCATAATTACTAAAGAAAAGAAAAAGAAAAGTGTTAACTCACCGATATGGCAGAGTTTTTAAGAGATGCCACTGTGTTATAGATTCCTTTCGGGGAGCGATCTCCACGAATTTTGTTTTGAGTGTTTGGGGGAAGAAAACATTGTCCTTGGGCTTCAGGGAGATTGCGAGCATTGTGATCTCCTCCCTATGAAGGTGCTACACGCGCGGCTCGCTTTCTTTAAAGAGAAACCTCGAGCCACGGCGCATTCCTGGGGTTCACATGCCGATCTGGCGGACGCGCATGAGACGGAATTCCCCCTTTCTCTCCCGCTCTCCCCGGGAAGTTGTAGCATCTGCTTCTCAAGCGCGCTCCGGCGCTTCTTGTGAAGTGGCGGAAGAGACTTCCTCTCTCGCTTCCATGGAAGTAGCCTCCTCACAACGCTCCTCTAATGATGGAGCGTATGAGGAATTACTTGAAGTAATAACACGTGCGGTCGAGCGGTTGCATATCGACTGGCCGCAGAAGCGAGATTCCCCCAAGCGGTCAAAATTAGATGACAGGTTTCTGTCGGGTGGCCGGGGGCAGGGGCCTCAACGACTCTCTCCCCTTCTTTGGTGACCTCCATGAAGAGTTAACTCTCCCCATCCTGCCTAGACTTTGCCCCTGGGCTAGTAAAAGCTACTCTGCATCCTCACCCGAACTACCTTCCAAAAGTTCCATTCTCGACCATGCTCTCAGTTGTTCTCAAAGCTTTCTGTCCTCTGCCTTTTACAGCTCTGGAGCAGGAAAGACGTCACTTACTGTGTCCAGTATGTGCTCTTCAGATTTACGTCCACCACACTAGCTAGTGGCGTGAGTCAAAGCAGCTTTTCATTTGCCATGGGGCCTGCAACCGGGGGGCGGTACCCCTAGACAAACGCTGGCACATTGGGTGAGAGATGCTATTGCCCTAGCCTATGAGGCGTGTGATCACACTCCGCCTCTAGGAATCAGGGCCCATTCGACCTGGAGGATTGCCTCATCAATTGCTTTGGCAAGAGGTGTCCCCTTGCAGCAAGTGTGTGATGAGGCAGGTTGGTTCTCTCTGCACACATTTTATAGTTTGGATGTCCATGCTACTCCGGGCTCGCGGGTCCTTGAGTCATCATCCCAAAGTGATGTCTGAGACCTCTTTGGCTATTGTGCACACACGCTACACAAAATGGGGGTCCAGACCCTTGCAGTGCAGCGGCGTTGGTATTCTCTTTCCCATAGCGTTTTCATGCAGCATCGAGTGTAGCTATTGAAAAGGAACGTCTCGGGTTACTTTGCTGTAACCCTGTTCCCTGAATGCCGCACTGCTGGCGTGGCTGGATGTCCTTTCAGACAAAATTTACCTGAGGATGTTTCCGGTTCACTCCTATTTATAACCTGCAGGTGCACCTTATCTGATGACGTCACCTCACCGAGGTTATATAAGCCAAAATGTGCCGTGTTTGATACACTCATGCTTCACAACCGGCTGAACAAAGACATGTTCCCATAGCGTTTTCATGCAGCATCTCGTTCCGGCTTTTTCAGGGAACAGGGTTACAGCAAAGTAACCCGAGACGTTTACAGGTATACTCTATGTGTAGGAAACAAAAGATATTTGAGTCACACACAAGACAAACATGAACTATCTTTGATAATTTAGAGGTATTGATCTTTGAGCAATATTGGAGACCAATTTGAAAACTTACTCCCCCCAAACCCCCCATTCTTGTGCTCAAAATCTCCTGTACAGGATAACTAGCATGGAGAATGATGAATGACTGAATGAATGCGCACACAAACACACACACACACAAAGGTAAACATTTGTGTTCTCTATAAATTCAGCATATAGATACTATTCTTAGTTCTATTAAAACATAGGCTTCTACAGCAACTGAGAATAACCTTCTGCCTATTGTACTTTTTCTGCTTGTTACCCTTCCTGTAGACATGCGTTTTCATCAAAAGTAAAATTTTGAAGATGGTGATGCAAATGGCTACCTGGGTTATATTGTGTTTATTTATATATACAGTGTTGATGAGGTGTCTAAGAAGGAACAGACACATTCCACAGTATAGCCCATAGTCAATAATATGGACACTATTCACATTTGATGGCCACCTCAATAGATAACAGAAGATAATGTCCTTCTGGCAGATAACTTAAAACATTGGGCAATAGAATATAATGTACATTTTTCAGAATAGTAGAGGCTGTGACCCATGTCACAGGATTTAAATTCATTGGAGGATTTAAATTTAGACTTCATCTGTTCTCCAATGGACTTATTTTCCCTCCATTCATTTCATTATCTAATTTGGCAGTGGCAATTATAATACAGGGCACTCACTGCAGTGCATTTTCTCTCAGCCTGCCTCTTCAGCAATCCACTCTCTCTCCAAGTTAATCTGCTCTAGATGAAATAAGGCAAAGAGATGCAAAAAGAGAGAAAAAAGCCAGAAAATGCAGATGAAAAAATTAATATAGAATGAAAAACAGGATAGCTGTTAAGATTTTTGTCACTAAAACATTTCAGTGATATCCCTTTCTGCCTAGAAGATATTCTGGATGACATAGCCAGTTCACCCAGTGTTAGCATCAAATGAACATCTTCCATTTAGAAAAAGAATCAAGATAAGAAGATGCATACACTATACACATTTCATTGTTACTATTTCATTATTTCTCTGCAGTAAGATTCAGTAAATATGATTGTGTGATGTGAGCTCATAATACATATGTTTATATTCCCCTTCATATTTTTCCAGTTTTATTCAGGTCATGTATGTGAGCCACTCAATGTCTAAGTCCCCCATTCCACTGAGCCGAATTTGCTACCGACATCTCCCTATGTCTTCTGATCTGAAGTGGTTTTAACCAGTTCGGTTAAATTTTCAAGCGTAGTGACCCCACATCGAGCCGTTAATTATTTAAACAAATTTGTAAGGACATGAAAATTACCCTAGAGCGCACTTTGACACAAGCAATAAGGACAATTATGATGTGTTATAGACTTGATAACATTTCAATTGCCGGCCATTAAAGAATTTAACAATGTTCTACTGAGCCCTTAATAACTGATAATGAAACTGTACCATCACTACCAACATAAAGCGAAATTCAAATGACGCTGCTGACTTTTACAAACTATTACAAAGATAATAACAGTATAATAATGACCTTGTATCGTCCCTTTGATATGTTTTTTTTTTTTGTGTTCGGCACGCACTTTCACTTTATAAAAGGCAACATTTATTTAGGGAAATCAGATGAAATGCATCATCAATAATAGAAAACAGAAAATAATGGCACAAATGTATGCTTACTAAACAAACACTGTCTTTTACAAAGTCAAAGTGCACGCCTATATAAACAGCTTTATTTCATTCATAAATTCACAACCGCATTCCAGCCATTCATGGTCAAATACAGTAATGATTAAATTCTGGGCAAAAAAAACCCGGCAATACTAAGCAGAGTAATTTTCTTCGTGTAACAGGCGCTCGAGTTAAAGACTTTTATTTTGTCAATTATTTATCACTTGGCACTAGGTACTAAATAAATAAATAGGCACTAGGCCACTGTTAATTGATTCCCATATGTTTGTATATTAATAAATATGTTGCATTTAATTTTAATTGGGGTCTGTTGCTATTCCTGTTCTCGGTAAGTGTCCTGTCCAGGAAATTGAAGCAGGCTGATCCTGAGCTCATAGTTAGTTAGACAGCGTGAAGGTAGCATTAGTTAGTAAATATTATGAGGCGCCGTATATGGCTTAAATCAAACTTCACTCATGCACACACATATAAAACACTTGCATACACTTATATGAAACAGTTACACATCTATATATATATATATACTACTAACTGCTCACACAACTACATATGAAATGCGTGCACACACACACCTTTGAGACACGCGCACATATATGCAAACTCTCTGCGCACATACACACGCAAACTCTCCGTTTGACACACCTATGAGATGCATGCACACATACCTATGAGATGCACGCACATACACCTATGAAATTCTCAGTGTAACCGGAAGGCATTTCAGTGTAAATGAGTAGTGGTGTGAAAAGGAAATAATTTCAGTTGTGATGGACTTGTCGCTTCATACTCCATGGTTGGTAGTAGCGGTTTGTAAACAGTCTGCTGTTGGACAGTTTAGAAGACGGAGTAGGACAGTATAATGATCATCACTGCTCAAATCACAAGGCATATTCAGAACTGTCCACATAATGTCTGAATATTGCAGCGGCACAAAACGCAGGTGATGTTTAGCAAAAAGAAAATTGAAGCACGGAATCTGTGGCTAATATGTCGGATCCTACAACCGAAGCGGTTACTGTTTTTTGTGAGATGTGCTTTCCTCGTCTTTCCTTCTATTAAAAACAATAACTAACTCATCGGAATCCCACATGACTCCCTCCACTTGATCAAATCCAAATACAGAATCGGAAATTCAAACATTGTACCGACCCTCCATACCACACACTTTTGTGGTGATAAATAAACCACTCGCTGTCTTCTAAACTGTCCAGTAACAGTCTATTTAAAAATGCTACTACTAATCAGAGAGAATGAATCGGCAACTCCATATATATTAAAATTACTACACCCTACTCCCTACACCCTACTCCATGTTGGGGAATGTCTGTTAAGGGAACTTCACTCTACAAAATTCCACCATTCGGAACACCCTGCAACGTCACTTCCTACATGCGTTAGGTGTGTATGTGCGCGGAGAGTTTGCATATATGTGCACGCGTCTCATAGGTGTGTATGCGCGCATTTCATATGTAGTTGTGTGAGCAGTTAGTAGTATATATAGATGTGTGACTGTTTCATATATGTGTATGCAAGTGTTTCATATGTGTGTGCATGAGTGAAGTTTGATTTAAGCCCTATACGGCACCTCATAAAATATCACACTCTTCTCACAATCACATACACACACATACACAGCCCTCATCACATACTCCCCACACCCATACTTGCATACATACACACACACACCTACATGTACACGCACTCATACTCACACAAACTCCTACACACACACACACACACACACACACACTCACATTCTTAGTGAGCGGGCACTCCTGACACGTGTGCGCCTTGCTTACATTCGGACAAGATTTTTACATCGATATTGAATATTTTGTTTTGTTTCTTCATACAGGGCCTTTGGACATGGGCATGCACTAGCACGTCAGCCACCATCCCCTCCCAAACAACGCAGCAATTAGCGTTTACTTCTGAATAGTCATTTAAATAAATATTTCATGTGAATGAATCGTTAAGTGCAGGTCTCCAATGCATGTGGAAATGAGAATCTGGCATACTGTACATCTGTTTTTTTTTTGTTTTGTTTTTTTTACATTAATTTAATAAATGGCAATAAACCTCTTTTTTGCTACAATAAAATTTCATTTACAAAAACAAACAAAAATGTGATCGGCAAGTGAAGAAAAATAATATTTGATCCAATTGTAATTAACACACATTGCCAGCTGCGTGAAGACATCAATCACACACATTGCATGCAATTGCACCTGCTAACGTTAAACAGTGGGGGTAGTGATACAGTATTATGCAAAGAGGGAAATGCTGTACATGTTAGTAATTACAGTGACATTAGCATAGTTCAGCACAATCACACTTTATATTCATGATCTTTATTTTTCATTTTCTTTTCTTTTCTACTCTCCTTCTTTTGTATCAATAATGATTCTTCTTTGACTGTGCTTTCTATCCATTCATTCTTCTTCTTCTACTTATCATTATTATTATTAGTTGTAGTAGTAGTAGTAGTGTTGTGATTATTATTATTATTATTATTATTATTATTATTTCCTTTGCTTTTTCAGTAGTTTTCATCCCTAGTGTCACTTTATGTTTGACTGCACATTTAAATGCATGCATATAATTTTAATCTGTTTCTTTCTGTTGTTATAACAGACTTGATTGTGAGCTTCGGCAGTATGAGGGCATGCCGGAGCCATACATTACACATTAAGCTTTCTAGTGGTTGTAACAGATTTGCATTGGTTTAGATTGCATTGCATTAGATTCTGCTCAGTGGAATGATAAGAGTGTCCTGTCACCACTGATGTTATGTAGAAAGCAGTTTACAGGGTGAGCTTCATAGAGTCAGGAACCATCAATATACAGTATATACTGTTTTGTTAGGGGTAGGTAACAATGGATCAACACTGTCATCTTAATTGTATTTTCCTGTAAAAAAAAAAAAAGAAAGAACTAGAGATTTTGCCTGAATTGATTACTACATGGAAAGACCCTTGACATGGACCAGAGAATATACTTTCTATGTTTTTTCAAGACTTGTTTTTTGCTTCTTTGTGAGACCACCCAAATGAAAGATTCTAAAAATAAATGTGAAACTAAAACGGCTAAAACAAAAAAGTGTTTAAAATTCCTTAGTTCATAAAAATAAATAAATAATAAAAATAAATGAATAAAAAAATCAATGGAAAGATGAGTTGTAGGGTTGCTTAAGCCCCCCTCGTGATGCTCACAGGAAAGGTCTGTGCCAATTTATGTCACTGATTGAGGTTTATTTCACTAATGGATGTTTAACTAAACTAAACTCAACTTCAACCCTATCTCCAAACCTATGGAGTACATCTGTCAGTGGGGTTGTCATGGAATGTATGAGCCAAAAATTGAGGTAGCCTCTCCACTGCTATGCTGATATATTAAATGTTTTCCTAATAATATAGGTAGTCCTAAATGTAGTGTGCAACAAGAAAGTAGTCCTTAACACTTGAGCAGAGTTGGCAAGTAATGTAATAGAAATACTTTGTTACTGTAATTAAGCATTTTCTCCTGTATTTGTATTTTACTGGCGAATTTCGATATGTGACACTTTTTACTTTTAGTCACTACACTTTAAATAGAAGCTTGTTACTTTTCATATGACAATTACACAACACTACACTGATTGACATCATGTTTAGATAAAAATAAATAACTCACATTGTACTGTGACTAAGCTACACCCAAGACAGGGAAGTACGGAAAAAAACAATTCCTCCAATTCTTGTTAAATGAAATTACTAACAGATCTTTATGAAAGTGCAAATTGCTTAGCGAAGAAATTTGATTGATGATTACCTGGGCAACATCCTGCCCTGAATGTGTGTATTTGATAAGGTAAGATGAGAAGCAGTCTCAGTGTTTGGTTTGTGTTTCACGCTTCAGTTCTGTCTGTCTCTCTTCTTTTTTTTAATAACATTTTTTAAATAATGTTTTGAAACATCATTTAACCGTAACATCTTCCGTATGCTTGCAGTATGCCTTTGTTTAGTTGTGTAAATTAACTTACTTGATTTAGGGTTGCAATGGTAATCAATGGCTAGTTTAGTTGAAATTACCAAAATAAGTAACCATACACTAACCATACAGCTTGCCATTCATTTAATTACTGCCAAATCTGGTCAGAATCAACAAGTCATGGCATAATGTCAGTAACTTAATGTTCTCTCAGTTATCTATTTTTCATTTTCCTTTGTGACCAAAAGAAAGCTGAGCAATGTGAAGCGCCATTTTGTCTCCTTTTATGCTTCCTGAAAACCTGACCATATTACTTCCGGGTCCTAGTGCCGGTCGTGTTACGAGTGTGCTCGACAATTTCTCAAAACACGCAATTTTAAAAAGTTCATTAATAATTTATGTTTAGCACATGAAAAGCCTTAAAATAAAACTATGCAGGACAGAGCAACTACATGAATCAATGTAAGGTGATTTTTTTCTTTATTCATAAAGCTCCCCAATGCTGAAAGTTATTCAACATTCAAGTTGTACTATTCTCTGTCTGAACACTTATGCAGTGTTTACTCTCTGTCAAGCCATGTCTAAACCAACCAGGCAAATAGATATTTAAATTAATAATTTAAATTTATATTTATTTAAATATAACTTGCATTAACTTAATAAATTAACTTAAAACATTTTATTATTTAATGCCTATAAGGTTTCATGAACTGGTAAAGCACCTGAACACAACCAATTGTTTATTTATATTTTTATTCATTGTTAATTTATCATTTCATTCTGGTAAAAGAAAAAAAAAAATAGAAACAAATCTCTGCTTGACTTGCACATTCATGTTCACATCAGCATTATATTCAACTGTGTTTAAAACTACAAAAATACACACTTCTGAAATGAAAAGATGAACAATATTAATTAGTTGATTTCTCCTGAAAGAAACTAAGATACACACTATTAGCATGCTGATTTACCACAGTATGCGTAAGGGAAATGTTCAAAGTGTGCAATGCCTCACTGTGGACAGTGTTTATAACGTTTACGCAGATTCTCAAACATATCCCGGAACAAACGTTGTTGCAGACTCCTGCAAAAGGAGACGATTTGCTTGTGTAATGTTGACACAGTATACTACAAGAACTGTGAAATTTTGTAAAAATAAACAGCATAACTATGTTACTTGGTGCCATCTTATTATTCGCTCTCTGATTTTTTCTAACACGTTTTCTAAACTCAGTCGCCACTCATGACCACTTTCGTATGACTGGAAATAATATTTTAATTTTATTAACAAAATCTAAGAGTAATTAAATCAACTTGGAGTCATCAAAAGAAAACACATTCACTTAAACATGCAATTGTCAAAACTAACATTTGATTCTTTCCATGGCTTTCATCTGGGGAGGATTATAAGAGTAGAATAAAAATCTACATAAACGTTAGTAATGAAATATTTAAATTTAATAGTACTATATCAGTTTTATATGACTACGCACTAGTCTCTCTCACACACACACACACACAACTGTTAAACTGAATCCTTCGTTTTCATCACGCCTCTGCTGAGAGGATTTGTGCATATGTACCATACCTTTGGTTCTCTCTTTAAAAAAAAAAATGTCAAAAGCTGTGCTTGAACTGTTCTCTTGGCCATTTCTAAAATGCGAACAGCGCCAAAAATTATGCAAACTTGCGTGAGCGTCTGAAAAACACGTTACAATATTGATTTTTGATTGGATAATTATCGTTATTAGTTTGATAATGATCATACATGGAGAGTTTTAATATTTAATTTACATGACAAATATTACATAATACACAGCATTATTAATCCAAATGGGATTGTAAGGGGGCGTGGTGGTTTTACAAAGGGGATGGTCCTTTGACCCCCCCGCATCCCCCTCAAATCGAGTCCTATTTCTACGTGAGTGAAAAATAAGTGGTGTTTCTACTTGTAGTTGAGTAAATCTTTAGGCAAGTACTTTTATTTGAGTATTGAGTTTGTGTATTTCTGCACTTGGAGAGTCCATAGAACAAGCAGTTGACAGTGGGCAACAGTTTTTAACAAACATGACTAGATAATTATGGTTCTTTACTATTCATGATATCCAATATCCAAATTATGAATAAACAACATTAAAAAATCACTCTTGCAACTCAATGGCAGATGATATGAATTTCCTCTGTAACAATTCTCCTACTGCTTTCTCAGTTGTACTCTTACACCCCCCTGCACCCTACTCTTTGCCATAAAAAATATTAATACTGGGAAACTTTTTTTGGTTGTATGATACAAAATATTCGAGTGCATAATTCCCTTGTGATCTATATGGTTTCCTGTATTTCCCATTTTACCCAATCATGTTTATTCACATAATTAATGTGCTCCCTCATAAAGATCATATGCACAATAATGCACAGAACAAAAACACGGGATTAGCCAAGCAATGTGCCTACTGCCTGGGGACCAGCCCTAATAGATATGGCTTCTAGCACTATCTCAGGAATTATTATTAAGCATATTCTATTCTTAATACTAAATTACACATATGAAGTTTTACTCTCATTAGTATATAGTTTATACTCAAAACTGTGGCATGCTCGAGAAATGTGGCCTGCTTCCTGTGGTGCCTGATCATGTAGACAGATGGGTGTCTGTGTTGTCATGCTGTTCTGCTGAGCTTCTGATGTGGTGATGGGAAAGCATCACCTACATTTTTGTGTCTTCTCTGAAAAAACTGTAATACACTGTTCCATCTCCTAAGGAAACTATCCATGGCTACTGAAGTTTAATATATTCATTGTCTCGTCATGAAACTGTATCTCTTCACTGAGCCTACCACTAATTAGTGCGTGTGTGTGTGTGTGTGTGTGTGTGTGAGAGAGAGAGAGAGAGAGAGAGAGCATAATAATTTTAAGTGACCCATGCTTCTACCTTTTTAGCTAAATTAATGTCAGTGAATTCTATCAGTACCTCTAACTTCTGCCTCTTATATTATTCTCTCAGCCACGGCATGTTTAAGTATAACACCATATAAATTGTACATGCAAGCATATGCACTCTTTATGAAGCTTTCCCAAGTTCTGAAGAGCTTCAGAGGCTTATTAAGGCTGCTGCTATCCCTGATGTTTGTGCACCTTTTTACCTACCACTTTTTTACTATTCCATAAATATGCTTCACTGCAGAACCTTCTGTGGCCTACCCTCCTTGTGAAGTGTGTTGAGTGTCTTCTAGACAAATGTCAAGTTAGCATTCCTCCCCATGTTTATACCAAACTAGGCTGTGTAGGATTTCAGCTCTGGGTCAGAGGTGAATCAAATCTTTAAGAATTCAACTGGGGTAATAGTTATAGCATACACTTTATCGGCTACCCGTTCAGCGTTTAGCATGATTTAGTGTATCTTACCAATTCTGCTTATCACGTGGCCACTAATGATAACACAAAACCTGGTAATTGTCAGTTATGAGCAAGGTAACTTAAGATCTGGGCAAATGTTTAAACTTAAAAATACACGACTAGGACAACAGGTCATTATCAAGAAACAAGAATTTATTTGACTAACCTACGATGCATGAAAATATGCTATTAAACACACACACACATACACACAACAGTTCAAAGGATGAAAGTTATTAAAATTATTTTCTAATACTGTTCACTAGACCTGAGAAAGTCACAAGAGCAGAGCCTTGGGTTTAAGCTTACTGTTTAGTTATGAAGCGAGCACCAATTTCAGCAAGGTATTAAGCTTTGTTTGTTACTTGCGTTGCGGTCTTCTTCTGTGATTCACGTTTGGTGTTAGGGAATCACAGCTTTGCTGGTGCTCTGGTGCTGCGATGAGGTCTCTTGGGGAAGCCCTTCGCTGATGCGTTGGTTGCTTGGTTACTGACAGCGGAGCTCTGGCACTTCTTCTAGTGAATTCCTCGTTGCGGAACTTCGCTGTTCTGACACAAAGTTTCTTGAAGAGGTTGGAGAGCAAGTGAGCAGTTTGCTTAGCTCTTGGTTCTGTGTGGACGACAGATTCTCTCCTCGATTAACGAAATGCCGGCTCTGTTCTGTGTCAGAGAGAAAGAGAGAGGTTGGGGCACGTGGAATGGGTTTAAGCCACCATTTTCCGGCCTGTTGCAGACAGTAGTTCACGACTGTGAAGGGTCCTTGCCAACAGCCTAAGAACTTATAAGTAGCACTGGGGAGGAACAGCAGTCCCAACTCAATTGCCCACCTAGAACTCATATGGTTGCGCCGGTCGGTCATAGGTGCATTTCTGTTTCCCTGCACCTCCTGCATTTGCTGTTGCACAGTACGGAGAACTTTATTAATATTATGTTGTAATTCTTGTACAAACTTGATTACAAACTTAAACACATTAAACATGAGTTTTGACATAAATGGCATACCTTGGTCAGTGAGGACTTCCTTACTTCTTTAGGAAGGCCGAATCTGCTGAAGAGCTGCACGAGCACTCTCGTGATTTTCTTCAATGCAACAGAGAGACAGGGAGATAGAGTGAACAGAACACACAGGAAGCAGGTGTCAACATCTCAACAACAGTTTTAATGAAAAACCTTGATTTAGCAGCAAATATGCAGTTCATCTTGGTGAATGATCTTCAGCAGGCAGAGTGTCAGCTGAGGTGCTTCTCGCACACACTGTGCACATGGTGTATATATATATATATATATATATATATATATATATATATATATATATATATATATAGATATATATATATATATATATATATATATATATATATATATATATAGGTCAGACACTGATATTGGACAAGAAGGCCTGGCTCACAGTCTTCACTCTATGTCATCCCAAAGGGATTCTATTATGTTAAAGATAAAGGCCAGTCAAGTTCTTAGACAACAAACTCACTCATCCATGTCTTTATAGACCTTGCTTTGTGCATTGGTGAACTGTCATGTTGGAACTGGTATGGGGTTGTTTTTCAGGAGTTGGGCTCGGCCCATTACCGCCATTGAAGGGACCTCATAATGCTTCAACATACCATGACATTTTGGACAACTTTTTGAATTAGAGTGTAGATTGCGAGCCAGGCCTTCTCGTCCAACATCAGTATCTGACCTTACAAATGCGCTACTGGAAGAATGAGAGTAAAACTCCCAATGTGTAATTTAGTATTGAGAATAGAATATGCTTAATAATAATTCCTGACATATTGCTAGAATTCAATTCAATTCAATTCACTTTTATTTGTATAGAGCTTTTAACAATTTTCATCATCGCAAAGCAGCGCAATCAAAAGAATTATTTAAGTTTGTATGAAATGTGAATGTGTATGAATAAAAAAATGGTCAGATAGCCATCGGGTAGATAGATCAGGTAGAAGCCATATCTATTAGGGCTGGTCCCCAGCTTTAGGCCATAGCCACATTGCTTGGCTAATCCCATGTTTTTGTTCTGTGCATTATTGTGTGTATGACCTTTATTTAAAAATGGGAAATACAGGAAACCATAAAAATTACCATAAACACACTCCTAAACATTGTGGAAAGCCCTCCCAGAAGCATTTAAGCTGTTATCGCTGCAAAGGGTGGATATACAATCTTATTTATCAAGGGGTGCCTAAACTTTTGCATAACAGATTTTGGTGATTTTTAAATTGAAAACATGTTAACAAAACATGAAAATGGAACAAAACTTGAAAATGGAAAAAATGCACACTATTTTCAGCAAACATTAGTGCAGTTACTTTTATGTCATAAATTGAACAAAGATAAAAAATTAAAACATTATTTTAGCACTGTGCAAAAGTTTGGGCACCCTACATAATCAGTACTTAATATTGATTAATGGTGTAATAGTAATAACACCTCCTCTGGCAGATATCACAGCTTGCGAATGCTTTTTGTAGCCAGCTAAAAGTCTTTCAATTCTTGTACTTGGGATTTTCTCCCATTCTTCCTTGCAAAAGGCTTCAAGTTCTTTATTCTTTGGTTGTCTTGCATGCACAGCTCTTTTAAGATCTACCCACAAATTTTCAAAGATGTTTAAATGGTGGGCTGTGATGGCCATTCCAAAACCTTCAGTTTGCAGCTTTTTTACAGATTGTGTGATGTTTGCTTCCAGAATTTGCTGGTATTTAGTGGAATCCATTCTTCCGTCGACCCGTGCAATGTTTCCTGTGCCACTGGCTGCAACAAAAGCACAAAGCATGATGGATCCACCCCCATACTCAATAGTTGGCAAGGTGTTCTTTTCATGAAATGCTGCTCCTTTTTTTCCCAAACATGCCTTTGCTGATTTTGGCCAAAGAGTTCTATTTTAACTTCATCAGTCCACAGCACTTGTTTCCAAAAGGCATCAGGCTTCTGTAGATGTTCTGCTGCATACTTAACGTTAGATTTTATGATGGGGACGCAGGTAAGTTTTTCTTCTGCTGACTCTTCCATGAAGATCTTGTCTGTGCAAGCATTGCTGCACAGTGGAATGGTGCACCACCACTCCTGAGTCTGCTAAATCGTCCTGCAGGTTTTTTGCAGTCAAATGGGTTTTGATTTGTCTTTTTGACCAGCATACGAGCAGTCCTCTTCGACAGTTTTCCTGGTCTTTCAGATCTCCGCAATTCCCCTGAACTGCCATCTCTTAATTACATTTCTCACTGTGGAGATAATTCTTTGCTGTCTTCTTGTAGCCTTCTCCTGCATTGCGAGCATCAATAACTTTCATTTTCAGAGTCTTACACAGCTGCTTAGAGGAACCCATGGTTTTTGAGTGTCCGCAAATGTGTGCACAATGTTTGAAGAGAAATTGGCATTTACTAATGATAGCTGTTGCTATGGATCAGATCTAACAAGCTGATTAAGGTCTGAAACCATGTAAAAACTCTGGAACTATTAGGGTGCCCAAACGTTTGCCCAGTGCCATGATAATGTTTTTTATTTTATTAAATTTTTTTGTTCAATTTATGGCATAAGAAGTAACTATGCATCAATGTTTGCTTAAGATATTGTGCATTTTATTCCATTTCCAAGAGAGACTGTGTTAACATCTTTCCAATTAAAGCATCACCAAAATCTTTTATCAAGGGGTGTCTAAACTTTTGCATAAGAATGTAGCTGCAAAGCTGCAAAGTGTGGTTATAGCTGCATGCAAACTGTATCACCATAGTGGTGATAAGTGAACTGCATTTTAATTGCATTTATAGTAAGATACGGGTAAATGCAAATTGAGAGTAAATGCAAGTTGAAAGTTTTTTCCCCTCAAGCATAATATATTGCTCAAAGCAAAAACATTCATATTTTATATTTCAGGCATGTACCCATCATCGTATATACTCATAGGTAAGCTCATCCTATTTTCTTTCCCTCTCTGTGAGAGGGAAGAGAAAGAGCGCTGTGACGTTTATTACATCATGTAGGGTTTCTACATGTAAACTCTGGATTAGAGGTGAATCGAATCTTTACGGATTGTTATCTAATGCCATTGAGGATGCAATATTGCAAAAGGTTGTTTTTTTTTGCCATATTTGCAGAGGGATTTTTTTTTACATATCTCAGACAGGTCAGCCGTGATAGTGCCTTAAACTTATGCTGAAAAGTGGTTAATAACTTTCTGTGGGACATCATATTGATTGACATCACATTGAGTGACATCGCATTGAGTGACATCATAGTGTGATGCTTTTTTTCTAGCATCTGGTGCTTTTTGCACATAAAATTCCCCCCCCCCCCCCCTTTTCTAAAATTATTTCACAATAGTATTGGTACAGTATGTCCCTTTTAAATGCATGTGCCCAGAGTGCCTGCTGCCTTTCTGGTATGCCCGGTTGGCGATGGCACAGGGTGCTTGGGCCCGCTCATCGTTGCTTACAACAATGTTTTTTAATTATTATGTATGTAACCCTAGAGAAATCATGCTGATTAAATTGCAGGGTTTACTGAAGTTAGGAAATGCTAATGTAGGTCAACAGTTTTTTTAACCCACAAGGTCCCACGGCGACACAGGTGTCACAAACAATTTAAATATTCTTCAAAGATCCATATTCAGTTTTATCATAGAATCTAACTTATGGAGTCCTTTAATAATATCTAATGAACATTTACAAAACATAATTTCCAAAATTGTCTTCTGCCTCTGCAACACATGTAATAACACTAGCTTATTTTTTTAGGGACCAAGCACTATAGGTACGCACGACCTTCTTGTTTTCCTAAGGATCATTTATTTATTTATTTATTTATTTATTTATTTTCTTAACATGCTCAAAAACTCATGAAACTTGACAGACAGGTTGAAATCTGCTGCCATCAGGATGCCTGATAGTCGCGTGACCCGGGAAAATGCTAACACACACACACACCTCTCTCACGATGCAGACACACGTACAAACACACTTATATCACAATATGAACACTCTCACACTCACACACACTCACAAATGTTAACACACAAACACACACCACACATACACAAACATGCACAAATACATTTACTCATCACACACAGACTGACACATCCACACGTCACACACACAAACACACAGACACCTCTCTCTCTCACACACACACACACACACACACTAATCCTCACACCATGATAATGTTTTATCATAGAAATCACCCATAATACCAATGCGGATTTCTACTGATAAAGAGAATTCTCATGGAATTATATCCATCACTATCTGGTTTGCTGATCATGATACTGCTGTGCTTAATTGGCCAGCAAACTGGCCTCATCGGAACCTTATAGATTATTCATTGGGTTCAGGTCGAATGAGTTTGCTGGCCAGTCAAGCATAGTGGAGTCAGTGGTCAGTGGACACAGTGGACTCACCTGACCGGAGGAAGAGGAAGATGAGAAAAACCCAACTGAACAATGAGTTAAAGTATAATTTATAATATAATTTATGCTAAAGAAGCCTTGACCATGTATTCAGTGCATAAATAAAATAAAAAGAGTTCAAATATTTCAAGCCATTTTCTTGGTTTCAACATTCTCCAAACATCCATCAAACACATTTATTTCACTCATGGCAGCCAGTATTTTGCACCACAGAGCCTGTAGGCAGATATATGTCATGTAGTTGGCTTTTCAGGACATGCCGTGTTCTGCCATGTAATGTTTTAATTGTGTGCGTAAGGAAACTGGATAAGCAAAAGTCTGAAAATATCATTTAGCACGCTTTTCAGGCAAACTGTTCATTTGTCTTTGAGAAATGATCCACACCTACCAAAGTGAATCTATTACCATTGCCTTTTTAGTGCTGTGAAAGAAAAAGTACTGTGTTTTTTTCTGGCTGATGGATGAGGCCATAATTTAAGTGCAGATGAAACATAATTATGTGTGTGTGTGTGTGTGTGTGTGTGTGTGTGTGTGTGTGTGTGTGTGTGTGTGTGTGTGTGTGTGCATCCATACTACAATAATTTTCCAGTAGGAAGTCTGCATTGTAAGCAGGCATGTATGAGCCCAGGTCTAAATTTTTTCACATCAGAGCAAATAAGGGCCACAGAAACACTTAGGGACTCAAAGTCCTTCTAGTGAACCAGATGGGTTTGGTTGACCCCTTTAGCCATTGTAACCATTCCTCAGGAGCTAGATTGATGGCTAGCAATTCTAAGTGTCCCACTTGTAATTATGTTCTTCAGCATACAATATTCTTCAGAAAGGGACTAATTAAGGCTGGCCAGTAACATTAATCCTTAGTCAGCTACTAATGCAGAAGAAGGTTTTATTGGATTGTGGTGGTATATGAGCAGAAACTCTGTTGTGAAATTGGTTGACAGTGGCAGACTACTGTGATGCATCTTTGGACTATTTGATTTTTGTGTGCTTTAATGAATGTTAATTTGACTTTTATTGTTGTTAGGTTCATTAGTATCATTGTTTAAGCTTCAAAGTTTAGTCTTGTCTTGTCTTGCATCTGTTCTCTTTAAATGACAATTTTTGTTAGTGCTGTTTAGTTTACTCTTCCACGTGATGTTTGAATTACCGTTGTTTCAATTACTGGTACAGTGTTCTTGTTTTTGTTAATTTTAATGTTAAGTGGAGTTAAGTCTTAACTGTGCATGCACTTCCATTTGAAAATCATCTGAAATCTCTTAAGAACTACCGCCAGAAATTTTGTGGTAAAAAAGCACTCCATGAAGCACTGTTACTTAGTTTTTAACTTTGTGTTTTTCTTCACCATATTGCACCAACTCTACTTTTGGCTTGTTCCCTGTGCAATACGATAACATAGGAAGGACATTTTTATAGTAAAATTATTTTCATGAGGTTTATGTAGGATAAATTGATGTAGGATGTATAAATTAAAGTATAATTAAATAAAATGTGAACCTCTTATATATTCTTGTTTTATTACATGTAATGTGAAATATTTCAAGTTTTTTTTGTTTCATTTCCATTGATTACAGCTTATGTTAAAATGACAAAATATTAGAATATTTCGTAAGATCAAACAAAAAAAAAGGATAATACAAATATGTCCAATTTTGTCAAAAGTTTGCTAATTTATGCACAGAATACGAGCTTGTTTAGCAGGAATTACTTCATCAATGCTGCACGGCATGGATGCAACCAGGCTGTCTACACAGGACTTTCAATTCTTTTGTATTAAAATAATTTTCCCCCTATTTTAAACTGAATAAGTGTTAATGTTATGTTAATAATAAAATATAAAAATAACTTCACCCCAGCTCACGGAAAAAATCAAGCGCAATGACATCATGAACGGTTTGACAATTAAGGGCATTTTCTCACTGGGAACGTTTGTTACGTTCTGTTCCTGAGCACAATTTCTAACATTGTAACATCGGTTCCAATCCCGGGCAGACTTGCGTATTTACACAATCGGATACAGTAGATGGCGGTAGATACATAGTTGGTTTGTTTCCCATCGGAAGAATTGGACAAAGAAGAAGAAGCACCCGCTCAGGTCATGAACTGTGAGACACCTGTTAATGCTCTGTGTAAATGTTTTTATTTTTGTGACAAAAACAACAGCGCTCTGAACAACATGCCTACTGACACATCTATCACGCAGCTCAGAGGGTGAAATGAGCGCGTGCTGCGCGGATACGGCTGGAGGCACTCTTTTCAACTATACTCTGTAAGGTGAGTAACCAGCTGCTGTCTACATCCTATTCTGTTCCCTTTCAAAAGCTACACTCGATGCTGCGTGAAAACGCTATGGGAACATCTCTTTGTTGTCCGGTTGTGAAGCCTGTGCATGTCAAAACCGCAGAATACCATGGCTTATAACCTCTGCCAGGCATGACGTCACCGAATAAGGTGCACCTGCAGGTTATAAATAGGAGTGAACCGGAAACATCCTCAGATCTTTTTGTCTTCAGGACCGCTTTGTGTTTGCGTGTGCATGTGCAAGCCATAACGAAAGCAAAAATAAAAAGGAGAATAACAGCGTTAACTCACCGATATGGCGGAGTTGCTTAAGAGATGCGTGCCTCCGTGCGATAGATCTCTTTCGGAGGGCAATCTTCATGAATTTTGTCTCGAGTGCTTGGGGGAAGAACACGCTTGCCTCGGGCTTCAGGGAGACTGTGAGTACTGTGATCTTCTTCCTATTAAGGTGCTTTGCGCGCGGCTCACTTTCTTTAAAGAGAAACCTGATCTGGCAGACGTGCACGAGAGGGAATTTCCAATTTCTCTCTCGCTCTCTCCGGATCAGGAAGTTTTAGCTTCTGCTTCGCAAGCGTGCTCCGGCGCTTCTTGTGAAGGAGTGGAAGAATCCTCCTCTCTCGCTTCCATGGAAGTAGCCTCCTCACAACGCTTCTCCAGTGCTAACAGAGCTTATGAGGAATTATTAGAGGTTATAACGCGTGCGGTCGAGCGTAGAAGCGAGATTCCCCTAAGCGTTCGAGATTGGACGACAAGTTTCTGTCGGGTGGCCGGGGGGAGGAGCCTCAACATCTCTCTCTCCCCTTCTTTGGTGACCTCCATGATGAATTAACTCTTTCATGGAGCAAGCCGTATTCATCGCGTTTTTTTGTGCCATCGACTTGACTTATTCGAATATCGTTGATGCGAAAGCACGCGGTTATATGATGATGCCCCAGATAGAAGAGACGCTTGCGGGCTATCTCTCTCCTGGGACATCATCCTCCCTGAAAAAGCCTACTCTCCCCTCCAAGCCATGTAGATTGACATCTGCTTTGGTGGGGAAAGCATTTCAGGAAGCAGGTCAGGCTGGCGTTTCACTGCACACCATGGCGGTTTTGCAGGCCTACCAGGCTGACCTGCTGAAGGACCTGAACACCGGCGAGGTTATTGATGATAGGGTGTTTGCAGAGCTGCGCCGAGCCACAGACCTGTCTCTCCGTGCAACCAAGCAGACGGCCCGTGCTCTGGGCCGTTCTATGGCTGCCATAGTACCCACGGAGAGGCATCTATGGCTGAACCTCACGGGCATCAAGGATAAGGATTGTGTTGTCCTCCTTGATGCCCCCATCTCGCCTTCTGGCCTCTTTGGCGTCCCCCTGCAGTAAGTGTGTGATGCGGCGGGCTGGTCCTCTCCACACACTTTTGTTAGATTTTATAGTCTGGATGAAAGATATATCTGGGAAAGATATATAAATAATATATATAAATATAAATCTGGGAAGATATATATTACAGGAATTCTTTTTGTGTTACAAATACATGATACAGCTGTAGCATGCTTTGTGTACACTTTGTGGTTAATACAATTATAATTTTTTATATAATATAGTACACACATATAGTACTTCTAGAATACTGTATTGCAAATGTGTTACCAGTACACTAAAGGTGCATAGGATAATTTACAAATGCTGAATGCATTTCCTACACTATAATACATTTTTTGAAACACATTATATCAGTAATTATGAGGCAAATTTTATTCATGAGTTCAACAGATTTAACTTGCACAAGGTTACAAAAAATAGTACTATAGATTATTTGTGTTCAACAAAATGTTAGGTTGTCTTACAAACACACAAACTAAAATTTTAACTGTTGTCTAAACAAAGACAGACATTAGTATTAGAATATATAGGTACAATATTAGTTCAATCCTGGTGTGTTGATTCTAGCTGTTACCCAGAAACTGAAAACAGGCCGAGAGCTACAGAGCATTATACCAGAAGAAAAGTACATAAGATTTAGCAATAACACATTGGACAATACATTCTATAGTTGAAACTATGTACTTAATTTTAAACTACCTAGTAAAAACCATGAAATTTATCTCATGCTGATAAAATACAATAAAAACGAAACAAAGTAACGCCCGCAAAGATGCAGCTTCCAGGCGTGAATTCAAACTAGAAGCGGAGAACTGGGAAGCTGAAACAGACAGTCCGAATCTGCCCGTCTCCAGTTTCTGATTGGCTGGTGTTGCTCCGATTCTAGTCTCTGGTTGGCTGTTCTAATGCTGCTGCAGTTTGAGCAAGTGTAGCTTTATGATGGTGAGCACACAGAAGAGAAAGAGTGCAAACACTAATTATCTTGAACATGCAAAAGCACAAGAGAGAATCAGCATGCAAAACCAAGTCTAAAAGCATACACGCATAAGAGAGTAATGAAATAAATACACGCATAAATAAGTACAAATGAATAAGTACATTTAAATGTAACTGAAAATATACTGAGACTACTGTATATTAAAATTTGTATTCTAATGTATCCTTTCTGTACATTTGTACAATGATCATTTCGAGCATATACATTTTTTAAATATACAAAAAATAAATTGAAAAAGTTTGCTTTTTGGAAGTTTGCTTTGGAATTAGACCAACCTTTCACTTAAAGTACATTTTCCTATAATATATTTTTGGAAAGTGCGCTATAATACAATTATTTTGAAGTATGTTCAAAATAATGAATTTGAATTTCAAGTTGAATTTGAAAATTTGGGAAAAGCATAATGTTGGTATACTTTTTATATATTAACTGATGTTACAGCTTTTTGTTAATATAAAATACTAGCAATATATGTGCTAGTATATGTACTATTGAGGATTTCACAATATTTGTAACAGTGGCGGCTGGTGCAAAAAGATTTTTTGGGGGCGCAAACAAAATTAAAATTAAACATTTAATGCTCGCCTGTAAATAGCCATTTATCAGGTGATTAAGCATCACTACTACTGTACTAGCATAAAATAAAGGCATTACTCACATGACTCACGTCATCCAGCTCCGCTTGCCATAAAAAATGCTGGAAAAGCCTAGTTGAAAATGGTCCAATCACATGAGCCCAAATATTTAAAAACAATATTGATTCACTAAGACTAAAAGTGGGAGGGTGAAGGCCGTATAGACCTGCGCCCGAAGGATGATTTGACAAAATCCAATTAGAGCTCAGCCTCAGGTCACATGCTTTTCAAAAACATACGTGCCTACAGAGACACTCGTTTGTCCGGCGCCCCGTGTACACAAACACAAATGAACATAATAATAACAGTTTAGATTTTTTAAAATTGCAAATAAATTATATTAAGAAATACAGCGGAATATTGTGACTAAATGACTTTTTCATTATTACAATAAATAATTATTATGTTAAATAATTACATGTTAATGGAGCATTCTTCTCTGCCTAACTTTAAGGGGGGCGGCGCCCCGTATTGGGCTCCGGCGCCACTGATTTGTGTATTGGGCCCCGGCGCCACTAAAGTGTATTTTTTTTTCACTGGGGATGTACAGTAACAGCAATCAACATTCCACTGCATTACATCAGGGTTTTGCATTTTGGAAAGTTAAGAAATGTGCCTCGGCTGAAGACCAAGCCGGGGAGCAACCAACAATTGATGCCTTGTCAGTGACATCCGAGTACACTGAAATTTGTGGAAGTAGTGCAAGTTCAAGTTCATGCTCCAAAATTTCTCATCAGAGTATATCCAGCAGGACAAAAAGAGAAAGCTATCAAAGCCTACGCTGTCCTCGATGAACAAAGCAATAGGTCTTTGGCCAAAACTCAGTTCTTTGATCATTTTGGCATTAAAGCAGATGGAACGCCATACACCATGAAAACATGCTCTGGTGTAATGGAAACAGTAGACAAACATGCTAGTAACTTTGTTGTGGAATCATTTGATGGTAAAACCCAAATCTCATTACCCACCTTAATTGAATGTGACTTGCTTCCAGATGTCAGGTTGGAAATACTCTCACCAGAGATTGCTAGACTTCATCTGGATCTCAAAGCTGTGGCAGATGAGATTCCAGCTGTTGACCCCTGGGCAGGTATTCTTTTCTTGGTTGAGACATACTACGAGTGCATAAGGTTCTAGAACAGCACACCGAACCTCATAATGCGCCATTCGCACATGTTGGGTAATCATTGTAGAGGTGTGGCTTGCAATTCTTGCTGAATGACTTGAGCACTGGTGGGGTTATCAATGAAAGGGCGTTTTAGAATTATGCCAAGCAAGTCCCTTCGCGTAACCAAGCAGACGGCCACTCTATGGTTGCTATGGTGTCTACAGAGAAACATCTGTGGATTAATTTTACAGGCATCAAAAAGAAAGTGTGATTCTTGTCCCCCATCTCGCCTTCCGGCCTGTTCGGTGACGCCGTTAGTACCGTCATCTATAGGTTTCGGGAGATGAAACTTCATGCAAGGTTTCTTCCCCGCCATGCTCAATAGTCAGGACCATCGGCCACCCAGTCCCGATCAGGTCTCGTTCCCACGAGGCATGAGACACAGCAGGAGAGTGTGACGAGCCGTGCACCCCCTCGTAGAGATTGGGATGGGTCTCGCTGCGCTTTGCAATCCGCCTTAAGGAGAAAAGCTCGTTCCGGCTTTTTCAGGGAACAGGATTACAGCAAAGTAACCCGAGACGAAAATCTACTCTCAACAAACCAGTGGAGGTCTTGCAGAGAGTAAGCGATGGGCAGTTATTTTCACGTGCTTGGGGACCCAAGTAGTGCATTTTGAAGTGATTGAATCCCTGTCCTCCTCAAGCTTTATAAATGCATAGAGAAGATACATTGCTATCCCAGGGCTCATCAGACTAGGTCTGATCGAGGAACTAACTTTATTGGTAGGATGTTAGAGTTTTTGAGGATTTAACTTTATTTATTCAAAATAAATATGGAGGATACAGAGTTCAAAGGCTATCTACGAGATCAAGGGTGTAGCTGGGTCTTCAACGCTCCTCATTCTGCCGCAAGGCTGTCACATGAGGTTTTTGTTACTCTCATGTTGGAAGTCATGGCTATAATGAAAGCAAGACCGCTGGTCCCTATCTCGTCTGACACAGAAATACCAAATGTTCTTTCACCTGCTATGCTTCTAATACAAAAGTTAGAGACATTGTCCGCCCTGGCGTCTGGTAGACAAACCGAACATTCAGGTTGGAGATGTTGTTCTTCTAAAAGATGCATCACTCAAGAGGATTGAATGGCCTACAGGGGTTGTGATAAAGGCCATTCCTAGTCAAGACCTCAGAGTACGTAAAGTGGAGGTGAAAGTTATCAAACAAGGCACTCCCAAAGTATATTTACGACCAGTTTCGGAGTGGTTAATGTTGTATAAAGGATCAGTGGTATAAAAAACATCATACCAGGCCATCCACAGTGATAACAACCACGTAGCGACATGTAGAGGCTATTGAGAAATTAACATCTTAAGTGTGTCATGAATTGTCATAGTTAATGTTTGTCTCAGAAGGAATGTAACACGATGCTGTATTTCTTTGTCATGGGGTTCGTGTTCTGAAGATTTTGAAAATATATGTCTGAGTATTTATTCATATTTTTGTTTGTGTAAAATGTCATTTAAAGAAAGATGTGTATAAATTTTGTAAAAGAGTTGATTTATAAAAGTATGGAAGTGAACATGTTAAATATGTTATACTCTTCCATAAATAGTTGTATTGTGATGCATAAGACATATTATTTTACATTATCTTTGTTTAGTTTTACAGTGCTATTAGCTATCTGCCAAGCTAATCAGGGTCGAGCACTTCGACAGTCATCCTAGTGGGGGCAGAATATACACAAGGAATACGTAAATACAAGAAATACAGTTGAGCCTTGTTACAATACAAGAAATGTTACAAATAAATAGAATGCCTGCTATTATAAAGTTCAATTAATAGCATAGATACATATAATAATTATCTAATCATGTATTTTATTTTCTCTTCCCCCAGGATCATCTGGGTTCAAGATAGGTCTGGAGTATGATGGCATGTCCTTGTGACCTGGAAAGACCAGCAATGGCTGCCAAATTTTCCTATAAAGAAGACAACATTCCTACAAGAGAGATGCTTGTGCTCTTCTTTTTCTTACCTTGTTAAGTGTAGCTTTTCAAACTTAACTTATGTGCTAGAACTATTGAATTTGAAACCTTACCATGCATCAATCATTGTTTTGTGTTTAACATGTTTTGTATGCAATGTGTTTACAGTAGGTAGTCAAGGGGGATGTCTATTATTGCCATGCTCTCTGTCGCAGCAAAAAGGCAACGGACAAAATAAATGTCGCATTTTGTGTCATTCATGAAACAACCGCCAGGTGGCAAAGTGACATTTTCATTCGATGCAGTTTTCAAATATGATTTGAGCTTAAGTAATAAAAATGTGTTGTATATACTAGTGATGGTAATTTCCACATCCGAGTACTTTATACAACAACAGTGAAAAATCAGAACCAGAGCTATACTGTACAATAGTGAGTTAAAAGAATGGTTAAATGTTGTTTAGACAGACGATCAAGGTCACTAGCTAACACTTTTATTTGTAAAAAAGAATGAACTATTATATAGCCTCTGTCTGTATCAGTTTATTGTTATTATTTAAAAAAATATTACATTTAAAGACATCAAACTTTAAATATATAAATAACTGGAAAAATAGCCTTCCAGAATAGAACATTACAATAACAAAAAAAATACACTCTAAAAATGCTGGATTGTTTCTGTAAACACCCGGTTGCATTATTCTGACTGAACCAACTGGTTAATTCTTTATTCTCTGGTTTCTCCAAATGGCCTGCAAAATGTTTGAAATACTACTGTTATTGTGTCACAAAGTGTAGTTTTAAGAGTTGCTTAGGTAAGAATGTATGCGTGTACAGCTCAAAACCTTCATCGGTTATTAAAGATGGTGTCTATTTAAAAAATTGCCCCAACGATTTCCAACGATGTCCATGTACAGATTTGCCAATATGATGGTACAGCGCAACAGGGGTGTTACTGGGATGGAAAAATGTAATTTGTTAAAACATTTTCATTATTTATTAAAGAACATTATGATGATCATAACAGCCTACTGCAATTAATTCTTATAATAACGCAAAAAATCATCGACATCTGCTGACAAAGTAGCACTTCCTGACAATGTTTGAATTTTATGGTCAGTTAGTTTCATTTATCTCAGTTAATAAATCTACTACAAATTCAAAGAACACACGATATAAGATGACACAAAACCCTACATGCGTAGCTTTTCTACTTACACATGATAAAATCTAAATGCTCACTTAACATTTACTTTGCTTAAAATCAATCCTAATAAGAACTAATCTAATGTAAATTCTAAATTTGTACTGTAATTTTAGTACTGTGATTATGAATTCATTTAACTACAATGTTTCACTTGATTTTATCCGCTACTACGTGCAGTTCTAAAGGAGCTGCGGCTCATTAATCCTTGAGAGAATGAAGGCCTAAGGCATCAGTCACTAGTTACTAGTTATGTACTAGTTGTACCACTCAGCGGTAAAAACCAGCAAACGCATAAACCCAAAAGCATGTCGCTGTGAGGCGCAGCGGTAAAACAAGAATACCGCTTGAGTACCATCTGTATATTGTATTTTTGAAAATAAATGTGTACTGTAAAATCCACATGAATCTTGGTGATTTGGAGCAGAGACAAAATACTGGTTAAAATACTGGTTAAAGAATGCAAAATGTTCTATTAAAAATTATTCAAGTAAAATATAATTCAAGTAACTGTTGTAACATAAAAAGGAGCTGTCCAATACAAGAAAAATGTGAACATTAAAATGTAGCTTATTTTTTATATTTACTTGTACTTGCATAGCAAGAGGGTGTGTGTTATCGCAATTAAGACAATGGCACTATGAAATTAAACAGTGTGTCCATAATCTGCATCAACATCCTATTCAATCTTATGATGATCCCACCTCTGCATCTGTAGTCAGCACTTATCCGTCTAAATTTGAGATTTCATCTCGCTATCGAGACTCCCCGGCTGTTGCACATCAAGTTTTGCCACTTTCTTCTGTTGTTAGCTGGTCTTGTGCTACTGTGAGATGTCTCAGCTTGTGTCTCTTTCGAAAGAAAGTGTCCGTCTGAAAGAAAGTATAAAATGAAAAAGCAAAAAATTAACTAAAGGTTACAACCAGAACAGCTTGCACAAATGTAATTGTTCCAACATCCAAATTTTGTCACAATAATCACAGATAACCTGACATTGTGGGTGGAGCTTATGTGTAACATCAGCATCTCACTTTATAAGTGTCTATGAGATGTATTGGAGTATAAACAGAAAGGTTATACATAAAATATTGAGTAAAGAGTAAAGTACCTGTAACTCTAATAGCTACATAAACACAACACTTGAGTTCATCACATTCTACTCTTTCAAACGGGGAAATTATCTGGTGCCTTAAAGCAAGCAGATGTGAGGAGCATTCAAAGCTAACTTTGTTGTGATCTATTTTTATACATGTTTTTAAAATTTCACCACAAGATCCACAGCCAATTCCCAGGAGATGCTGTGATAATATGGGACTCTCTTTAACAATGTTAATAATGTTAATATTTAATATTAACTTAACGCGCAGGCTCTCTACTGGACCAGGCTCCAGGTAGATGGTGTTGTGGGACAGAGGGGTTCCGACTCAATCACACTGTATGGCCAGATTGGTATGAAAAACACACAATGTTCACAACATTGGTCACGATGTTATAATAAACAGTACACACACGCACAGGTATTGAGTATACGAGTGACGCAGCGCACTGAGACTTTTGATTTAAAATTTATTTAAAAAGATTACTCATTTTGCAAACCGCTTAGATTTATTAATTTTGTTTTATGAAAACTCGTACAGCAACAATTCTAGTTTGTGGAAGAGCAGGCACACTTGTCTATCACAAGTGAGCAGAATGGGAGATGAAAACGTCTGGCCAGGAGTAGGCCTACAAATTAGAATGGGGATTATAAAATTAATCAGAAGCATGTAAGGTAATATTTATATATCAATATGTCATGCTTGTTTTTTTTTGTCATTTTGTAAAATGATATTATTACCCTACTATCCCATCTCTGTATATCCCAAGATTAAAGCACTAGCAAATCCCCACACACTAAAAAAAGCTGGGTTATTTTAAGTTAAATACAAGGTCTGTATACACACTTTCACTCACTTAAGTCAGTTCTTACTGAATTTGTAACATTTATTACTGTTACCATGTTAACGTTACACTCAAACTTTCAGCCTGGTCTGTGCTATAGTATGCTAGTTTATCTGACAATGGCTAGCCAAACCAAAGAACCCCACCTGTGTATGAAAGAAACTGCAAAAATGTCTGAGGCTTTAAGCTTTCTTTGTAGAATGTTTGCAGGGTGTATGGAGATGGTGAAGTGATGAATGAAAGAAAGCTAAACTGTTAACTGTAGTACCAGCATGATGCTACAGTAGCATTTAGCTAGGTTGATAGCGTTAGCAACCACATTAACATTAGAACTTTATTAACCTCAGTGCTTGAGACAATAAAAAGCTGAGGTGTTACAAAACACTAATCTTCTTACAAATATGCATACTAGCCGACCCTCTCGATTTTTCCATAAACTTTTACATTCTTTAATTTCTTTCTTTCTACGGTTGAAACCAACACCGTGGAATATCTCTATGGAATAAAATCACTGTCAAAAATAATCGTGCGTAAAAAAAAGATTTGTGTGTAATTCTGTGTTTTGTCCGAGTTGGATTCCAAAATCTATGACCACAACTCTGAAATATACGACTCTGACCGCTTACAGACACAACTCGTTTTTACGTCTCCTCTGTTACACGGACGAGTTTAAATCGGCGGCAGAGCGCATGCACCGTATCGATTCCTCCTCCTTCGGATATTAATGCTTGTGCATGTGGCCTTGATGACGTATTTTTGACAGTGGTTTAACACACTACAGGGTGGGCCATTTATATGGATACACCTTAATAAAATGGGAATGGTTGGTGATAATGTCCTGTTTGTGGCACATTAGTATATGTGAGGGGGCAAACTTTTCAAGATGGGTGGTGACCATGGTGGCCATTTGGAAGTCGGCCATCTTGGATCCAACTTTTGTTTTTTCAATAGGAAGAGGGTCATGTGACATCAAACTTATTGGGAATTTCACAAGAAAAACAATGGTGTGCTTGGTTTTATAAAATGTGTTCAATGTGCTGCCCATTGTGATGGATTGTCAATGCAACCCTCTTCTCCTACACTTCATACACTGATAGCAACACCGCAGGAGAAATGCCAGCACAGGCTTCCATTATCCATAGTTTCAGGTGCTGCACATCTCGTATCTTCACACCATAGACAATTGCCTTCAGATGACCCCAAAGATAAAAGTCTACGGGGGTCAGATCGGGAGACCTTGGGGGCCATTCAACTGGCCCATGACGACCAATCCACTTTTCAGGAAACTCTTCATCTAGGAATGCTCGGACCTGACACCCATAATGTGGTGGTGCACCATCTTGCTGGAAAAACTCAGGGAACATGCCAGCTTCAGTGCATAAAGAGGGAAACACATCATGTAGCAATTTCAAATATCCAGTGGCCTTGAGGTTTCCATTGATGAAAAATGGCCCCACTATCTTTGTACCCCATATACCACACCATACCATCACTTTTTTGTTCCAACAGTCTTGGAGGGATCTATCCAATGTGGGTTAGTGTCAGACCAGTTGAATGGCCCCCAAGGTCCCCCGATCTGACCCCCTTAGAGTCCATATGTACCTCTGAGTAAACAGAGGTACATATAGACATTAAACATGACGGGTAAATATATATAGATATCAGTTTGCCCCACTGGTACGCTTTAGAGATGATCTGCAAGAGTGTCTCTGCCATGTGTCCCTTTGTTCGCGGAAAGGCCTGTTTTTGGAGGTCACCAAGAGTGTCAGTGAGTTAGGTTAGGGAGGGTGTTTTCCCCTCACTCAGAGGTGTAAGACTGTCTCCCTTGTTTACCAGATGGCCAATTTGCACGGTTGGAGTTCGAGGTCTTTGGGCTTTTACAGCTTCCAGGTGTCACGGTTACTGCTTGCCGGGCGAAAGAGAGGCATGATAGCAGAGGTGAAGTGATCAAAAGGATTTTAATGATAACACAAAACAGGGAACCAAAGGAACAGAACATGAACTTAAACCAGGATAAACTATAAACATGACAAACTAACCAAACTAGACATTACAAACAGACAGAGACAGACAGGCTAGGAGACAGACAAAGGCCAGGACAACACAGAGCCAGGAGAACATGGAGCCAGGAAGAACTCAGAGTCAGGAAGAACACAGAACAAGGAGAACACAGAGTCAGGAAGAACACAAAGCTAGGAAAACACAGCGTCAAACAACATACCAGAACAAGCAGTAAACCTAGACGAACAGATGCAAGACAAGAACAACACAGAACTCAGGAACATTTATAACCAACACTAATGAGCAACCTCAGTTCAGGTGAGCGCCACATCACCTGACTGAGGTGCATTCTGGGGATTAGAGTCCTTCACAGAAAAGAACACAAAGAAAACAGAAAAAACAAAGGAAGTCTCTGGGCGCTTTGGCGTCCTCTAGGGGTAATCCCTGACACCAGGTGCAGCAGGCACACTTCTCCAAGTTTTGTTTCGACTTCTGCTTCCTGATAAGAGAGGGACTGTATTGTCCCAGAGGACAGATCTGGAGTCATATAGTCTGCTTAAAGGGACCCCTGGAAAAAAGGACGATTACAAGGCACAATCTCGTCCACCGTTTGGTAAATCCGACCATGCCGCCATCTTCCTCATGCCAAAATATAAACAAAGGCTTAAACAGGAACTTCCGGTTCAGAGGGAGGTCGCGCGCTGGACGGACCAATCGGTGGCCGCGCTTCAGGACGCACTCGATGACGCAGACTGGGACATGTTCCGGAACAGCTCCGATGACATCAGCATGTTAACGGAAGCGGTTGTGGGATTCGTCTGGAAACTAGCGGATGATACCGTACAGAAAACGACCATCAGAACGTTTCCCAATCAGAAGCCGTGGGTGGATAAAACCATCCGCGATGCTCTGAGATCTCGCGCCGCTGCCTACAATGCGGGACTTGCATCGGGGGACATGAACCAGTACAAGGCTGCGTCCTATAACGTCCGGAAGGTGGTTAAAGAGGCGAAGCAGCACTACGGAAGGAAACTAGAGTCACAGCTCCAACAGAGTGACTCTAGGAGCCTGTGGCAGGGACTAAGAACAATAACGGACTATAAAGCACCAACATCCGGTATGACGAACGCGGACATGACTCTGGCAGACGAGCTGAACACCTTTTATGCTCGCTTCGAGGCTGCAGCTAAAGACGCTAGCATTGCTAATGCTAGCGGCGCTAACGGCTGCAGAGAGGAAGTCACTGCCAGCACCGGAAACGCGTTCATCATCTCCGAGCATGACGTGAGGAGAGCCTTCAAGAGAGTGAACATCAGGAAAGCAGCAGGACCAGACGGCATCTCAGTTAGAGTCCTTAGAGCCTGCGCAGACCAGCTTGCTCCTGTGTTCACAGAGATATTCAACCTCTCCTTATCTCAGTCGGTGATCCCCACATGCTTCAAAGAGTCCATCATTGTTCCTGTTCCGAAGAAACCACATCCTGCTTCCCTCAATGACTATCGACCTGTAGCCCTCACATCAGTGGTGATGAAGTGCTTTGAACGGCTGGTCAGAGACTTCATCATCTCTTCACTACCCAACACGCTGGACCCACTACAGTTTGCATACCGCCAGAACCGTTCCACAGATGATGCCATCTCTCATCTCCTCCACACAACACTCACTCACCTGGACACTAGAAGGGGGAATTATGTTAAAATGCTTTTCATCTACTACAGCTCAGTATTTAATACCATAATTCCCTCCACACTCACCACCAAGCTGGAGCACCTGGGACTCAGCTCATCTCTGTGTCAGTGGATCTCTAATTTCCTAACTGGGAGACCACAGGCAGTAAGGATGGGTGGACACGTCTCAGCCTCTCTCACTCTCAGCACTGGAGCCCCACAGGGCTGTGTTCTGAGCCCCCTGCTGTACTCTCTGTACACACATGACTGTGCGGCCACTACCAGCTCCACCACCATCATTAAGTTTGCTGACGACACCGTCGTGGTGGGCCTGATCTCTGACAACGACGAGACGGCCTACCTGAAGGAGATTGGAAATCTGGAGAACTGGTGCCAGAGGAACAACCTTCTTCTAAATGTCAGTAAGACAAAGGAGCTGATAGTGGACTTCAGCACTAAGCAGGAGAGGAACTACCAGACCCCCGTCATCAACGAGAGCCCAGTGGAGAGAGTGGACTGCTTCAAGTACCTCGGTGTTCACATCACGCAGGACCTATCATGGTCCTGTCACATCAACACCGTGGTGAAAAAGGCCCGACAGCGTCTCTACCACCTCAGATGCCTGAGAGACTTTAGACTGCCCTCTAAGGTGCTCAGGAACTTTTACTCCTGCACCATAGAGAGCATCCTGACGGGAAACTTCGCATCCTGGTTCGGGAACAGCACAATGCAGGACAGACGAGCCCTACAGAGGGTGGTGCGATCAGCTGAGCGCATCATCCGAACTGAGCTCCCTGACCTGCACTCTGTCTACAGCAAGCGGTGCTGGACCAAGGCCAAGAAGATCATGAAGGACCTCAGCCACCCCAGCAATGGACTGTTCTTTCTGTTGCGGTCTGGGAAGTGCTTCCGCTCCCTCAAGGCCAATACAGAGAGACTAAGAAGGAGCTTCTTCCCGCAGGCGATACGGTCTCTCAATCAAACCAATACACTGGACTAAACACCTCTGCATTTTCTTGCACACACAGAACGGACAATTATGTCAATGCACATTGCACATATATGCACATATGCACATTTGCACACTTCAAGGACTTCTTTTCACACCCCCCCTCATCTCATTAAAATACTACCTCAAATTTTTCACAGACTCTAGTTGTAATATATTCCATTACATTATACTTCAGATTTTATATATATATATATATTTTTTTTTTTGTAACTTTGATGGAATCTGTTTTATAGGTTCCATTTGTAAAAATATTTAAGGTCACGGAGCGGTCGTATAAGCATTTCACTGCATATCGTACTGTGTATGATTGTGTATGGGACAAATAAAATTTGAATTTGGAATACAATAGAGTGATAGCCCATTCTGGGGCTTGTTCATTCCTACAATCGTAATGATGTCGCTGTTGAACTTGTTTTGTATTATCTGATGTGGTGCTTTTGAAAAATAAATATAAATAGAATAGTTTGGGGTAGAACATTTTACCAATTTATGTGGTAGAATTACCCCGCATTATAGTTACATATGACCTAGCATTTGGATTGAATATTTTACCCACCTTGCTAGGTTAAACAAATAAACTATTTTGCTGGGTTAAATTAACGCAGCATGTAGTTTACCAATATGTCCAATATTTACCCAGCAGCTGGGTTAAAAAGAATCCAAACTGGGTTGTTTTTAACCCAGTATTTTAGGGTGCAATCTTCTAAAGCCTTAGCAAAGTCAAAGTATGCGTCTGAGAGTCTTCTGGCCCATTTTGTTACACAGTTTTGATTTCTCATGTGGCATTTCGAGGAGTGATGGTGCAAACAGAGACAGATCTTTAAAACTCTGCTCCCCTGTTGTCTTTGTTGTTCAGAACTTCAGCCCAGAAATGCTCTGCTTGACCATCATCTTTAGTTTTCATCTCTTGGAAGATAACTGCCTGATCCTGTGCATCCAGCACCACACCTAACCTCAGTTGTGTATATTTTCTGCATGGATATAATAACTAACTATGGTTTGCTTTGTGATAAAATCACAGAAGGGCTAAATGATTGCATGGACTTCCATGTGTTGATATTTGCTGGAAACCTACTCTACACCTGCTTAGCTGCTTCCAGTAGGAGGGCCTGCCATCTGTTCTTCATGTTTGTTACAACAGTGCTGTCCAGCTTTGCCTCTGCAACAGCAATAATAAACTGCACCTTAAAATTAACAGATAGCAGATTGCAGATAGGTTCAAATTGGGGTTTGTGGGAGGGTGTTACAATCCGGATTAGTGCGAGGATGTGTAGACAGTGTAAGTCAATTATTTTTGGGAAAAGGAGACCCTCAATTTTAATAAGTTGCTTGTCAGATTTGTATAGCAAGCAACAATATTTTTAAAAATAAGCCCAAGAAACTGCAATCCGCAACCTCATTCATTCATCAATAATTTTTTCAAGTGACTTCAAAATAATAGAAACCCAAAATCACGTATATTAAGCATGGTGTATGTGTGTGGGAGAGAGATTTACCAACTTTTCTTTTTCAAATTCATATACATTAGCTGTGAATTGGACAGAGGGATGACAATGGGTATAATTACATATGCCACATATTATAGTTCTTCCTGTGCAAAAAAACAGGTGATCCCACTAATTAGATCTAGCCTCTCTGGGCAAAGAGTTTTGCTAGAATCAGCCTATTTCGTTATTGTACACAACTAATATTTGGCAGGACATTTACTTCTAAAGCTGGGGTGTCCACCTCTGCGCAAAAAAAAAAATTAACTAGTCAATTTTCAAGTGAATTGCAAACTTCTGTGCCAAATATCTGTACATGATCTTCAGGAAATAATCAAGCAGGAATGTATTGAGCAGTTGACACCAGAATACTGTAAACATCTTTTTTAACTCTCTGTCCAGCCAGATACAGTAGGTTTTGTGAAATGTCAGTGCATAAAACAACAAATGCTTATTATAGCATACTTTTCACCACTCTATTTTATTTAATACTTTTGTGTATTTACTATATTACTAAGTAACAAAGGAGTACTGATATTTAGCACAAATAGCACAATCTTGAGTGTGATATTGCTTTTTTGTTTATTTAACCAGATATTTTTCTCCACCAACACCTAGCCTTCTATGACTAGTGGAACTAAGGTAAGAGCTGGTGACTGACATTTAGTGACAGAGAGTGTAATTTACGGTGGTGAAAGTATATTAAAATTTTTACTGTTCCTATGTAGCCAAAAGGTGAGTAGACTAAACCGTGAAGGTGGTGGACAGTCATGTAAATCTCATAGGTTTCACTTATTATCTTTATTTTTAATGCTTTAGAACAGGGGTGGCCAAGTTCGGTCCTAGATGGCCGCAATCCTGCAGAGTTCAGCTCCAACACTAATCAAACACAGCTGAACAAGCTAATCAAGGTCTTGAGGACTACTAAGGCTACTGGCAGGAGAGTTTTTTTTTTCGGGGCTGGAGCAGAACTCTGCAGGATTGCGGCTCTCTAGGACCGAAATTGGCCACCCCTGCTTTAGAATATCAGTTACTTTATATGAAATGGATTATATGAAATGACATGGATTTTCCATGCCCATGGTAGAAGTCTATCGGTGCAGGGGAGACAGCTTGTGAGAGGTTTTAGTGGGGATATCACAGGTTGAAACCATGACCCATTGACCCATCCAGTAGTTTGGTGCTTCAGACCGGCATTCGGCTGCTCGTTTAAAGGTGGAAATAGATCGGCAAATCATGGATCTTGCCTTCGGACATTTTCTTCAGCACTGGTGTACAAAGGATCCAAGGGAACTGTGTCCTCCTTGTCATGAGACAGGAACAAGGCAGGTTGATAACCCAGACAGACCTAGAAGGGTAAGAGACCTATGGAAGACATGAACAAGGAGCTGTCTGCATACCTGATCCAGGCTAACATTAGGTTCTAAGAGTGGGGGTCCTTAGAGGTCATGTATATTGGATTGCTGTCTACAAATCTTGATGGTCTAGGTCTGGCCATTGGTCTGGGAGTGGTATACTGAAGATAAGCAAAGGGTAGTCCTTGGAAGCCCCACTTCAGGCCAGTGTTAGCTGTGTCCCCATTACACAGAATATGTGAGCGCTCTGCCAGTGGGACAAAGAGCTTGCCATGTGGTGTCTCAGAGGCTCCAGGTTTCTAATCCAATGATTGCTCCTAATTACAAGGCATTGTGGTGGCAAGATTGTCACAGAGGCTTGATCTGTGGCCAGGGCAAATTGTTGGTCTCTGTCTTTTCAAGCCAGTGTCACCATTCATCCAGAGCAAGCCAGCTCGAACCATTGAAAGGGAGACTTAGTCAAGGTGGCCAGAGCTGGATTTGTGTATAAAGAGTCTGTAGAATTTCACAAAACGTAAAATGTAGGAAACACTGCAGTTCCTTTCTGGTTGTTGGGGTTGGTCAGTCTGTTGCTGCTTTTAGTTTTGCTGGGTCCATTGGAATTTTGGATGGCAAGGTGATGAACTGGCCAATCCAAATGACATTCTACTCAAATGTCTTCTACTCATTTCCACCCTGATTTTGACGAGGTGATATGGTCTACAGAAGTCCAGTTTTGCAAAGATCTGGCCCCTTGCAGGTCGTTGGTCATAGGCCAGAGGAAGGAGATAATTGTTCTGTGTTCGGTTCATCAACAGTGATGTTGTTATGCCTTCAGTAGGCAATGTAAGGATGCAAGGTTCCATCCTTTTATGCCACAAAGAAAAATTCTCCCCAGGTGGGATAAGATGACAGTCAGAAAATTCCAGTGGCTAAGGACTCTGATATATGTCTGTGAAATTTCTCAGTCATCCTGGTGAGGTTATCTGGAAGTTGAGCCATGTCAACTGGACTTCTTTCTTGTTTGGTAGACATGTTTCACTACTTATTCAAGTACCTCTTCTGTCTGAGGGAAGTTGGTTCGTTCCTCATATTTGAATCATCCAAGGTCAAAGGATCATTCCCTGTCTGTAAAGTCCTGTTAAGTAAACAATGGAGAAGGTGAGAGTAGGAGGGAGGGTAGGGACTACTTCAAGGGACTGAACAAACACCTGAGTGGCCTGTGTGTTAAGAAATAGAAAAATTCTAAAGAAGAAATTGGTGTAAAGAAGAAATTGACAAGAGTGAGTAAGGTTTGCTAAGTGTGGGGAAAATGACAGTTGATTGTCCAGAGTTACCTCAAGGTTGCGGGCAGTGACTCAACGACTGATCTAGTAGTTGTCCAGGGGGGATCATTTTAATCTGACAGGGTGATGAATTACCTGGGTATGATGATGATAACAGCTCTTTCTCCTATTCTTTAATGACTCTCCCTTCTATGCACATCTTCTCCATTGTTCACGTAACAAGACTTATCAGACAGGGGAGGGTTCTTTGACCTTGGAGGAGTAGAATAATAAGAACTAACTTCCCTCAGACTGAAGAAGCTACTTGGATGAGTAGTGAAATGTATCTAACTAGCAAGAAAGAAGACAACCCAACTTCCATATGACTCGGATATATATTTATCTATGGATTCCATCCAGTGTTGGGAGAGAAAACATAAACATCCCTGGTGCAGAGCTGCCCTGGGAGAAGGTTTGAAAGGTCTGTGTGGTGGAAGGGAGATAGAATAGGACTAAAGATCATTTTGAGGTCTGCATAGTCAGGGAAAAGGCGGAGAGGTCAAGAAATTTGTGAGACACGGCTAAGAACTGATTTTAGACATGAAATGAGTCCAGGAAGGCTCCATCCAAGGATTAAATTGTTACAGTAACCTATACGTGGGCTGAGATGTGTAAGCCAGGGACATCCAAGAACCAAGGTGGCATGTGGGTTGCTCATGATGAAGAATGAGATCTCCTCTGAGTGATTGCTGGATATTCTAAGAATAGCTGGGACTGTGAACTGAGATTGCAACTTACTAAAGACCATCTTGAGGTTGACACAGTTTTCTGGATCAGAGGTGAGGTCAGGAAATTTGTCAACTGTGTCAGCGAGGGACACAGGGCTAAGAGATGATATTTTTTAAATGAAACGAGGCAGAGTGGGCAACATTCAACACTGATGAATGTTGTGACATGTGAGCCAGAAACATCCAAGAACTAAGGTGGAGTATGACAAGTATGAACAAGATTTCTTCTGAGTTAATCTGGCTGACATGTGACACATGGACAATTCATGGACAATTTGTAACATCTTAGAAGTAATAATGAAGCAGATAGAATGTTGTTTAAGATGTCATAACATTGTCAGATGTGTTCTTGCTGAATGTGCTTCCCTGACTGGTTTTGAAAGTGAGTTTTGGCAAACTGTGACTAGGAGTTAGAGTAATTTACAATTATTTGGTAATTGGACACCTGGGATGTGGAGTTATACATTTAGTTAATGTAGTTAAATGCTCCAGTGCAGTAACCATCTGTTGTCACTCATGGAGTGCCTTTCATTCAATGAGATTACATACTTTATTATATTTATAACCTATTATAAATAGGTTATAAATAGAAATTAATTTACGTTAAATGTTTATTTGTCACACACATATTACTGCAAAGTGAAATTCTTTCTTCGGATATTCCAGTATAGCCAGTGTCTGAGGTCAGCCATGATAATTGGCCCAATTAATAAAAAACTAATAATAATAATATAAAAAATAAATAAATAAATTGGAGGGTGAGATTATTACAGTTTTATGTAAAAATGGCCTGCTATTTAGCAAGTGAAAAAGCAATAAGGAAGGAGATATGCTAATATTTTGAACCAGATATGTCAAAACTTTTATTGATTGATAAATTACTCTAAATGTCTCCAAATAAAAATTTTCAAGTAGACATTATTGTACAGTGAGTGAAGTACAGTGCATTCCTCATTAAATAAAATCATACTTGCAATTTATGAATATGTACACACGTGGACAAAATTGTTGGTACCCTTCGGTCAATGAAAGAAAAACTCACAATGGTCACAGAAATAACTTTAATCTGACAAAAGTAATAATAAATAAGAATTCTATGAATGTTAACCAATGAAAGTCAGACATTGCTTTTCAACCATGCTTCAACGGAATTATATACAAAAAAATAACTCATAGAACAGGTCTGAACAAAAATGATGGTACCCCGAACTTAATAGTTTGTTGCACAACCTTTTGAGGCAATCACTGCAATCAAACGATTCCTGTAACTGTCAATGAGACTTCTGCACCTCTCTGCAGGTATTTTGGCCCACTCCTCATGAGCAAGCTGCTCCAGTTGTTTCCGGTTTGAAGGGGGCCTTTTCCAGGCAGCATGTTTCAGCTCCTTCCAAAGATGCTCAATAGGATTGAGGTCAGGGCTCATAGAAGGCCACTTTAGAATAGTCCAATGTTTTCCTCTTAGCCATTCTTGGGTGTTTTTAGCTGTGTGTTTTGGGTCATTGTCCTGTTGCAAGACCCATGACCTGCGACTGAGACCCAGCTTTCTGACACTGGCCAGCACATTTCTCTCTAGAATCCCTTGATAGTCTTGAGATTTCATTGTACCCTGCACAGATTCAAGACACCCTGTGCCAGATGCAGCAAAGCAGCCCCAGAACATAACAGAGCCTCCTCCATGTTTCACAGTAGAGACAGTGTTCTTTTCATGATATGCTTCATTTTTCCGTCTGTGAACATAGAGCTGATGTGCCTTGGCAAAAAGTTCCTTTTTGTCTCATCTGTCCATAGGACATTCTCCCAGAGTGAGAAAAAAAGACTCCTCCCTGGCACTCGCTTCCACTGGTGTTTCGGGAAGCAGCAGTCTCC
Source organism: Clarias magur (assembly GCA_013621035.1). Taxonomy (NCBI): domain Eukaryota; kingdom Metazoa; phylum Chordata; class Actinopteri; order Siluriformes; family Clariidae; genus Clarias; species Clarias magur. Next base: position 1,618,874 of record QNUK01000066.1, on the reverse strand, counting down.
AGGGAAATGTTAGGTGCTCGGTTCCTTCCTGCTTTGTTTCAGGACACCTAACACCATCCCTCCGTTGAACATCGTCCTCCGCGTTTTCAATGGCGTGGTCTTCACTTCCATGAAACCGGAACGAGCGCATCTGCTGACTTGGCAATTACAGACTTTGCTGGGAAAAGAGGCCATAGATCATGTTCCCCTGCCAGACGAGAGATGGGGGGGGTTGCGCCAATTTGACATCTTGGGCTGAACATCAAAATGTTGACAGCCAAAATGATTGTTTGTCAAATTCAACCAGAGGTTTAGTTTGTGACGGTCAAGCTGAATGACACATATTTTCATATAGAAATATTGCTACAACACAGGAAGTTCCTTAGGTTTGCTTTCGGGGGCGAAGCTTACCAGTATCGGGTCCTTCTATCTGGCCTAGTCCTGTCACCCCGCACATATAAAATGCACGGAAGCAGCTCTGGCTCTATGATTCCAGGGCATCCGGATTCTCAATTGTATAGATGACTGGCTGATCCTAGCTCAGTCTTAATAGCTAGCGCTTCGACATCGGGATGTCGTCCTAGCTCATCTCCATTCTTTAGGATTGAGACTCAACGCCACAAATGCGTTCACTTTCCTGTTCAGAGGACAACATATTTGGGTGTCACATGGGATTCGATCACAAGGCAGGCACAGCTGTTTCCTGCTTGTGTCGAACCCATCCTCCAACACCCTGAATGAAAATCAAGCTAGGCCAGAACGTGACTCTTCATCACTTTCAAAGATCTTTAGGTCTCATGGCAGCTGCATCCACGGTGATACATTTGGGCCTTCTGCACATGAAGGTGTTTTCAGTTGTGGCTAAGAGCCAAGGGATTTCACTCAAGGGCCAATCCCCAGAGGCTAATAAGGGTTACACGCCGGGGCTTCGTACCCTTTCTATGTGGTTCAGACCTCGGTTTCTGACTTTGGGTCCCACTTTAGGTCCGTCTTGTCATCACAAGATGCTAATGACAGACGCTTCCCTCACCGGCTGGGGTGCGGTCTTGATGGCCGTCCAGCACAAGGGAGCTGGAGAGGTCATCTTCTCGCATGGCACACCAATTGCCTCGAAATGATGGCTCTGTTTCTGGCCCTGAAACACGTCCTCCAGCAGTTTAGAGGCTACCATGTCCTAGTGCGGGTGGACAACATTGTGGTAGTCTCGTACATAAATCGCAAGGGTGGACTGCGCTCGCACCGCTTGAACAAGCTAGCGCACCGGGTTCTCCTTTGGGCACAGAACAAGTTCCTGTCCCTCAGGGCGATTTACATTCCGGGGCACATGAATGTAGGAGCGGACTTGCTATCCAGACAAGCTGTGACACATGGGGACTGGAAACTCGACCCCGAAGTAGTCAGTCAAATCTGTGAAAGATTTTATATAGCAGAGGTGGGCCTCTTTGCCTTGCAAGAGGCAGCACAATGCCCCCTTTACTATTCTCTGACTCCTCCAGCTTCCCTCGGTCTGGGCGCGATGGCCCACACGTGGCCCAGATTACGCCTTTATGCGTTTCCTCTGATAGTTCTGCTCCCAGGAGTCCTGGCGAGGGTCTGTCAACAGGGTTTGCGCCATTTATCGATAGTGCCCCAGTGGCCGACCAGAATGTGGTTCTCGGATCTAATATCTCTCCTCGACGGCTCACCCTGGGTGATTCCAGTGAGGAGGGATCATCTGTCTCAGGCGCAGGGGACAATATTTCATCCCCAGCCCAAGTTCTGGAACCTTCACGTCTGGCCCCTGAAGTGGACCACCTAAGAGATGCTGGTCTTCCAGCCAGCATAATTGAAACCATTTTAAGTGCCAGGGCTCCCTTCACTAGAAGAACTTATGCCCTCAAAAGGAGTATATTTGAAAATTGGTGCATGGTAAGACATGCAGACCCAGTCCACTGACAGATTGTTTCAGTGCTGGAGTTTCTGCAAAAAAAGTTGTCCTCTGGCTTATGCCCTAGTACTCTCAGAACATACATAGCCGCTATTTCGGCATGCTCTGACCGATGGGGTTTCTGTGGAAAAGCACCATTTAGTTGCCCGTTTTATTCGTGGAGCTAAACGGTTGGGGCCACCCACTAGAGTGACAGTCTCTTCGTGGGAATTAGCTATTGTGCTCGAAGGCCTGGCTGACACCCCTTTCGAACTACAAGAGTCAGCGCCTGTCAGGCTTCTGTCTCTTAAGATGTTTTTTCTTATGGCTATTACTCCTTCGAAGAGGATTGGCGATCTGCAGGCTCTGTCAGTCTCCCCATCCTGCCTAGACTTTGCCCCTGGGCTAGTCAAAGCTAGTCTGCATCCTCACCCAAACTATCTTCCCGAAGGTTCCATTCTCGACCATGCACCCAGTCGGCTCTTGAAGCCTTCTGTCCTCCGCCTTTCACAGCTCCGGAGCAGGAAAGATTTCACTTACTGTGTCCCGCACGTGCTCTTCAGATTTACGTCCACCGCACTAGCCAGTGGCGTAAGTCAGAGCAGCGTTTCATTTACCGTGGGGGCCGCAACCGAGGGGCGGCCGCCACTAGACCGACGTTGTCACACTCAGTGAGAGATGCTATTGCCTATGACTATGAGGCGCGTGGTCACACTTCGCCTCTGGGAAACAGGGCTCATTCGACCTGGGGGATTGCCTCAATTGGTATTCTCGTTCCCATAGCGTTTTCACGCAGCATCAAGTGTAGCTTTTGAAAGGGAACGTTTCAGGTTACTTAGCTGTAACCTTGTTCCCTGATAAAGCTTGAACGAGATGCTGCACTTCAATGCCGCACTGCTAGCGTACCTGAACATCCTTCAGACAAAATTGACCTGAGCATGTTTCCGGTTCACTCCTATTTATAACCTGCAGGTGCACCTTATCGGGTGACGTCACCTGACTGAGGTTATAAGCCGAAGTATTGGGCGTTTTGATACACACAGGCTTCACAACCGGAGACCAAACAGATGTTCCCATACTGTTTTCACGCAGCATCTCGTTCCCGCTTTATCAGGGAACAGGGTTACAGCTAAGTAACCCGAGACATTTCCGTGTCCCCTCTATTTGTGTGTAACTCTGTGTGACGGGGCGTACAGTATGTGTGTGTGTGTGTGTGTGTGTGTGTGTGTGTGTGTGTGTGTGTGCTCAAGTTAAAATTCACTGGTAAGTCAGTTCTGCCTGCCTCCTGCCCTTCACTACCTGAGTAATAGGGAGTGTCTTTTAATGATATTATAAATAAACCTTATTTCTCTTAACATCTTAACTGAAAAGAAATAATCGAAAATGCAAAAAGAATACACACTGTAACAGCTAAAAGATAAATAAGAAGTGTAACCATGAACAGTGAAAAATAACTAATAGCAAATGCAGGAGACACAACAATTAACTATAACAAATGCAAAGCACCTGGAAATAAAACAGAGTGGTTAACAAGACACAAACATGACTCAGGTGAAAATAACATGGATATAGGCCTTCAGTGGCCATTGGGAGGTGTTGTCCAGTACCCCACCAGAAATGCCATGACTCTGTGGTATAAAATACTCACTCTCACTCACTAAGACATTGTCTCTACTACTTTATCCTGTATAGAAGATCGGGGGGGGGGGCTGGAGCCTATCCCAGGAGATTTAGGGCATGAGGCGCGGTACACCCTGAACGAGGTGCCAATTAATCGCAGAACAGACACACTCAGACACTCATTCATACACTACGGGCAATTTGGGAACACTCCTAATCTGTATATCTTTGGACTATGGGGGGAAACCAAGCATAACCGTCAAACTCCATACACACAGACCCTGAGGCAGGACTTGAACCCTTGGCCCATGGAGGTGCAAGCCCACAGTGCTAACCACTACGCCACCATGCCTCCTGCTTGATAAATTCATCCATGCTAGTAGCCAAAAATGAGCAGCAACAAAAACATTAAAATAGTAATGAATTGCTCATGACACTAGTTTGCTCATTATAATTATTCTTACTATACCAATTTTCTTTGTTTCACTAGACAAAACCCAAGTTTGAAGATGTCCAGAGACTGCTGGCACTGTCGGTAATTTGGCAGGTGAGTAAGGAAAGCAGAGATGGTAAGGAGTCAATTTCACTTTTGACTGAATGTGAGACAGTTCATTTATTTCTACTTTACCAGAGATTAAGGAGAAACATTCAACTTTTTGATCGGGTGGAACAGGTGATTAGCATCATGAATTTGCAGCTGACAAATCTGTTCAACTGTGCGATGCTATCATATCATATGGACCAAAAACAAAAAGGGGTGTTTCCAGCAGCTTCTTGAATCTATGCCACAAATAATTAAAGAAGTTCAACTGCTCTTTAACACAAATACAGTATCTTCTCAGCAAGGGTCAAATTGATCTACTCAAGTTCAAACCAAGCATCAGCATGGGCAAGAAAGATGATTAAAGTAAATTTGAATGTGGAATGGTTGTTAGTCTGTGTGTTTCTGAAAATGCTGATCTACAGGAACTTTCATACACAATCATCTCTGGGGTTTACAGAGCACGATCTGAAAGCGAGATAATGAATAGCTAGATTGGTTCAGGATGATGGAAAGGCATCAGTAACTCAAATAACATCCTGTTACAACCAATGTATGCTGAGGAGTTTCTCTGAATACACAACACTTTGAACCTTGAAGCAACTGTGCAAGAAAACCGCACTTGGTGACACTCCTGTTTGCAAAGAACAGGAAAGTGCGTCTTAAACCGGTTTCATGAATATATACCTATACTGTATATAGAAAGTGTGTAGTCATTTCAGACCCTTTCAAGATTGACACATGTTTTTATGTTTCAGACAATTAAAAATATATATATATTTTACACACAGTAAACAACAATAACAAAGTAAAATATATGTTTGAAGTTCTTTATTAATTTATTAGTTACTGTCGATTTTTTTAGAAATATTTAAAAGGCTAGAGATAAAAGTCTGATGAACCATAATATAAACAGTGATATTATTATTTCAGGTTGAAGTGCATGTACATGTTTGCCTGTCTTTCTGTATGGCAGAACTTTCATCTCTTCTACTCAACAGTTTGATTTAATTTATGGTACATGTTCAACTTCAGGCAAATACCTAAAAACTGCCAAAGTCTCATTAAATTCTGTCCAGTCAGTTTTGTGTGACGGTGTGACAAAATCTGACGGGACAGATATACAAACAGAAAAGTTTCTGAGACTGGTTTTGGGTCCTCCAATGTATGAAACATAAAGATAAAATTGGAAAAGAGATTTCTGGCTGTATAGACAAAACCTTTCTTTTATTTATATAGATTAAAAAAAATTAAGACTGAAATATGCCATTTACCCAAGCCTTTAGACCCTTTGCTATGACACTTGCAACTGAGCAACTGGTACAACCTGCCTCTATCAGTGGTCCTTGAGATACTTTTTCAAAGTGTACCTGTGTCTAATTAAATTAACAGGACATAATAAGAAGAGACAATATACCTACACAGGCATATTGTACACCTACTACAGACGCATTTCAATAAATTAGAATATAAACGAAAGTTTTTTCATTTTTAAAAATTTTTAGTAATTCATTTAAAAAAGTAAAACTCATATCTATATTCATTACACAGACTAATGTATGTCAAGTGTTTATTTCTTTTCATTTTGATGATTATAGCTTATAGCTAATGAAAACCCAAAATTCAGTATGCCAAAATGAAGTGCCAAAATGAAATCAGCATCTCCATAAAGCTGGTCAGCAGAGGAAAGCATGAAATGCTCTAAAACCCCCTGGTAGATATATGGCTTTGCTGACCTTGGACCTAATAGTGGATCCATACCAGCCGATGACATGGCTCCCCAAATGACCACTGACTTTGCCAGCCCCATGCACCTTAAGGTCTAGTGTAGAGTGCATTCCAGTCTGTAGCTTCAAAGCATTCTGCAGAGTCTCATTAGCATCCTGTGTCCACCTTTGCACATTCCATTTCCAGGTTACTGCTAAATGATGGGTGTGTAGGTGGGAGTGAGAGGAATCAGGTTGTGATAAGATCTTCCAAGATGGGGGGGGGGGCACTTTATGTATATGCATTCTTCACTTTTGCATATAATAAATTAAAAACTTTATTTTCTCTTTTGTTACAGTTTATAAACTGATGAAAGTGAAGCATGGTTGTAGTCTCCTAAGATGTCTATGAAAGCATTGGAATGTTGTGTTTGTAGTCTGACATTGACGGAGCGAATGCCATCACATGCACCTTACGTTTCCCATGATGATAGAAGGGAAAAAGGGCTTGTATTTCCTCCACTTCGCTTTGTGCTTTACTCCAGCCCTGCATCCTTGGCGTCTTCTCTGCAGCTCATCTGAAAGTGTGAAAGAGTCTGGACAGGGCAATCAGCTGATCACGCTGTTAAACAATAATAGTGTGACTACCTCTGATCTCAAATGTTCATCCTCCCGGCAGAGTGTGACACCCTGAGTCTTCCAATAATTTTACAATATTCTAATTTTCTGAGACACTGAATTGAGTTTTCATTAGTTGTAAGCCATAATCATCACAATAATGAAAAAAAAAACACGAAATACATCAGTCTGTGGGTAATAAATCTATATGATAAATTAGTTTCACATTTTGAATTGAATTACTGAAATACATCAACTTTTTGATGATATTTAAATTTATTGAGATTAACCTGTATGTCAGAGTGAAAAAGCCATGAGGTTGACAGAATTATCTGTACACCTGTGAAACAGGATAGTGCCAAGACACAGATCCTTGAAAGTATACAAGAAACTTTATGCGGCATTTAAAGTGACCAAGACCATGGTAGCCTCCATCATTCTCAAATGGAAGAGATTTCCAACCAACAGACTTCCTAGATCTGGCCACATATAGCCAAATATAGTCAAATATAGCCAGCCAAATATATTAATCTGGTACCCAGATCCTTGGTCAGACAGAGACTGCAAGAGTCACTTTAAAAAGGATCTTGTGGTCCCTTGTACACAGAAGCTCTTTACAGAGGGAGACCCATCATTGCAGCACCAATCCGGCCTCCATGATAGAGTGGCCAGACAGAAGCTATTCATCACTAAAAGGCAAATGACAGCCCACTGTGAGTTTGCCAAAATGTTCCTGAAGCATCTCACACAATGATAAGCAAAATCCTCTGGTCTGATGAAAAAATATTGACCTACTTGGAATCAGGAAGTCAGACTATTAATTACCTAATTCCATATTTGTTCTTTCATACTTTTTAAATCAGTATAGTTCCAGAATGTAGATAATAAATCACTAACCAAAAAAAAAAAAAAACATTAACACTCACTCATTTATCATCCATACCGCTGAATCCTGTATTCAGGGTCCCAGGGGCCTGGAGCCTATTCCAGGAGACTTAAGCCCCATTTACACTACAGGTCTCGATGCCCAATTCTGATTTGTTGCCTATATCTGATTTTTCTGACCGTCTGTTTACACGTTCTTTCAACTATGACCCATATGCACTATGTTTCAGACTGTATGGCAAGTGTAAACTGTATGGTTTACACTTGCCATACAGTCTGAAACATAGTGCATACTTAAAGTTGGGTTCTTGCACTACACACTAGCCAAGATGGACGAAGGCGAAATGTGCTTGATGCTAGCTCTGCGATATATGCAAAGTTCGCGAGACGGAGAAGGAGGAAAAGAGCCATCATTGCAGCCTGTGCATATGCTTCATTTATTGTGTCCTCAACCATTACGTCATTAAACCGAGAAGAAGTCTATGCGAATGTCCTGATTCATGAATATGTCAACATATCTTAAAAAGTAAAAATGTGTCAACATTGAGCACCATCAGAAGACATGAATATATCTATATATATATCTATATATCTATATATATATATATATATATATATATATATATATATTTCCCAGAGATTAAGGAAAAACATTCACCTTTTGGATCGGGTGGAACAAGCTGTTCATTGGCGTGCATGAACCTGCAGCTCGTACTTTCACTTTACAAAAGGCAACGCTTTGCTCAAAAGACTGATAAACGTGTTCGATTTATTGAGAAAAATGCAGACATACTCCCCCAGAAAGTCATCGCCTCTCGCAATAATGCAGATCAAATATAATACACCTGTCCATAAATAAAAGGGAATATTTAAGCACATATGGGAAATGCATTCCACTTAAATATTACAGTTTAAAACAAGGTAAGAAGACTTGCTGAGCTTCAGACAAAAGGTCTAGGAAGGAAACGGGTTTCGTTATTTTACAAAATCTGAATATATTCAGTAAATTTATTAATTACTCAAAGTATCAAATCCAACTATGAAGTCTGATTTAATTGGTACCATTAAACATTTTATTTCTATTTATTTTATGTTTTGCTGATGAAATAAATTTTTGTCAGAGACTTAACTAAGAGAGGTCTTGTTAATTTGTTTTAAACCCCTCAATTCTGCCAATTCCGCCCATCAGCAAAACCGGTTTGATAACTTCACACCTATCGTGAATGAAAGATGAGAAGAGGGATTGCAGTAACTGGGGGTCTGCGGGTGTTCACCTTGGAGCGCGCTGTCGTGTTGTATTCAGCATGTAGACGATATATTTCTTTGTTGCATTTCTGGGGGAGTATGTCTGCAGTTTTATCAATAAATTTGCTCATATCTGCGCATGATTTTATCAGCCTTTTGATCAACTGCACTCACTTTCACTTTGCAAAAGACAATGTTTATTGTTTACTGTATATTTAAAGTGCATACACATATTTATCATGAAAGATGGATTGTAAAACAAAAATAAAATCCTGTTTGCTTCAGCATTGGAAACAATATTGTTTTAGGTTAACTTTATTAATTATACACTTTTGTATTGTTTGTTGTAGGCTTCATAGTTTGATACTTTTCTTTTTATTTACTGTATGGACAGTTGCATTATGCTTTCTCTGGAGAATAAGCAAACTTGGTAGATTGTCTTGAAAGTCTTGACCAGTGGAGGACTGGCCATCTGGAGCAGCATGAAACATTAATTGAAATGCAATTTTTATGCACACACACACACACACACACACACACACACACACACACACACACACACAAAAAAAAACTACACAGCAAAACTATGTTATATTATGACTTGAATGAATCGTTCACATCGGAGTGCGCTCTCGTGTTGGAAAAGCCGGCATTCATCTAGCGAGTAGCCTATATATTTGTGTTTGTTTAATTTATGGGGATGTATGTCTGAATTTTTATTGATAAATCTCACGTGCTTATCAGCCTTTTGATTAATACGCTGCCTTTTGCAAAGTGAAAGTGCGAGCCGCTGGTTTAAACACGCCGATTTTAAATGAATTTTAGATAAATTTTAAAGCACGATTTAGGGCATCTCATTTCATTATTATTAACATAATTTATGAATCACACTCGAAAAATATCAAATCCAAATATGAATATGAACCGAGCGGGCGTTAGAGCTCTGATCAAAACAAATATTGTAAATAAACAACATAGCACAAGTTAAAAAAAAAAAATTTAGACTATAAAAAATAATTCAGCATCTATTTTAGAACAGTGCCAGCTGGCACCGTTCTTATATTGCTCTTTGTCAGGGTAAATTTTCATGTACTGTAAAACAGGTACAACTGTATGAATGAACCGAAATGTGTGTTTCTTTGCCCCACCCCCGTGAAAACAGCGAATTCAGGGAAAGGCTCCCCCGCTAATGGTTGTGTACGAACAGGTTCAGAAATTGACATGGCTACTGTTTTTTAATCGCTGCAATGGAAGAGTCTGAGAATTTCTTTACCATAACCTTTGTTGTATTTTTTTAAATCATTCTATACACAACCTATTATTTCTTTATGCTATTTTACAAATGGAATATTATTTATGTTACACTCTAAAAACTGCTGGGTTAAATGTTTAGGTGCTAGGTTATTTTATTTAACCCAACTAGTGGGTAAATTAACACACTTGCTGAGTTAACACATTCCATTTTATGTAGTAGATATATATATTTTTTTCAAGAATTTTTTTTTTTTTATAAAAGATTTTTTTTTTCATTTAGTTTTCAAGAGAGTCCCAAAATGTACACAACTTCACATAATGTCAATACAGTAGATTCCCTGTTAGAAATACCCCAGATGAAATTAATCTGCTGTTTTAACCGCTGCAGAGATAGTTAGCCAGCGGTAGTTTTCGTTCCAAGGTGTGGCTGCATTGGGTGGGTACATGAGCTCAGAGCGCATAGGGATTATCTGAAGCTCAAATTTCCGGAAACGTTGTGTTTTGAAACCAGCGAAAATTGCAGCGCTTCTAGATAAAACATAATATACCTGACCATAAATAAAAATTAATATTTAGGCCTGTACACAAAATATATTTCACTTAAATATTACAGATTAAAACAAGAAAAGAAGACGTGCTGAGCTTCAGTTCATTGTAATGCAGACAAAAGGTCTAAGGAGGAAATGGAGACATTTCTTTTTCAGTTTTGAAAATTGAGTTTAATCATGTAGCACTTTTAGTATTCATAGCAAAAGCAACCCAACAGTGTGATTAAAGTGATTAAACCCAAAATGACCCAGACTTTTGACCCAGCATAAACAAACCAACGATGTGTTTACAGAAACCCAGCATGTTTTAGAGTGTACTACTACTAATAAAAATAATGAATGGAGAAAGCGCAGTCGGAGCCCAGGAATTCTGCCTGATGTTGCATTGTATTCAGCAAGTAACATATATTTTTGGATTTGTTGCATTTCTGGGGGAGCATGTCTGCAGCTAATATCTGCGCGCCCGTTTATCAGCCTTTTGATCAAAAAGCGTGCATGCGCAACTCACTTTCACTTTGCAAAAGGCAGTGTTTATTGTTATTGCATATATTTAAAGTGCATACAGTATACACAATAAAACAATATTGTTTTAAACTAACTTTGTGTACTTTTAATAATATGCATGCATGATGCATAATATCACGCAGGTGGCCCGACCTCCACACTACACGCAGCACTTAGCCAACAAATTAAACCCGGGTAAAGTCTTCCGAATTTCAAATGAATAATATGGCTTACACCACGAAACTTGGCAAAATAAACACAGGGACAGTCTTCCGAATTTCAAATGAATAATATGCCTTATACCACTGAACTTAGCAAAATAAAGACGGGATATTCTTCAAGATGATTTTCCCACCTAATCTAAGACCAAACAACTGGGAAAAAATAGTTACGAACCATATCAAAGTCTCTCACGTGGGACATTCCTGTGTGGCCTCTCTTCCACTGCACACTCGCGCCAGGTGGACGTGTGCCCTCGCCCTGTCTAAACTTTCTCACCATGCTCTTCCTCATGCGCCGAAATTTCTCCGGCTGCGTGACACGTTTACACTGCAACACACAAGGTCCGCCAAACCCAACACTGCCAGCACTCTTCGCAGGAAAAATATCACTCATTGCAACGGCAAACTCTTGTTGTTGTTGTTTTTTTTCTCCCTCGTTAAGCTGTTCTTTTTTTCCATCCGGGGTTTTTTTTTCTCGCTAACCCAACTTAAAGAGTCAGAATCTACAGTTCTCATGGGGTCGGCTGACATTCTCAGAAAATACAACCAGATTGGAGTCTTTGTTTTATTTTCACTGTAAATCTCCTTTCACTCATATACATTAAAATTATTTTAGAGCCATCCCATACAAACATGAAGAAAATAATGTACGGCTCTACATTCTCCCCCCACCAAGAATCGTTATGTCCCCATAACGAGGAAAGAAAAAAAAAAAGAAAGAAAAAAAATCACATCGGCACAATGATGAAATTCATATCACCATAGGAACCTCCCTTCTTTTTTTTAATTACCCTGTCAGTATTTTACACTGTAATGTATGCACTGCCCATGTTTCTCCAATTTACAGAGAAAAGTAAATTCACCCTTAAGCCAATCTCTTAACAGCATTGACTCATCACCTTACTTGGGCGTAACGTAATTGCACAAGTGCTCAACTTTCTTTAGGGTACATTCATCCACAAGTATGCAACAGAACAGTATCTAACAGGATTTGCAGTTTTGGTCTGAGCAAAGGCTGGCTCAAATTTTGACCCCAACAGTATCATGGGTGAGTCTCTTAGATACAACTCTTTCCCTCTGAGATCTCGCACAGGACTGGTAACAGAGTCACAGAGATCTGATACTCTTCTCACCGTTTGTGAATTTTCAAATCAAGGTTCAGTTAAGAACCTTGAACCAGACTCTACAGATTCCTTCCTCTCAATCCTCTGAGGAATCTCATCTCTTTCATTAGAGCTTTCCACATTCTCTATGACATTGTCATAAACCACAGGCTCCCCCTGATCGATTTCTGTTCTCCTAGGAGTCAACTGGCGGTTGTATGGGAAGTATGGGAAACGACACTCCATAGGTTTCATTTTCACTGTCAGAAATCTCATTGTTTTGATCAACTCTGGTTTCTATTTCCTGCAGCACAGGGGTATCATCCACTTTCTTTTCTGGACTCTGGGCTGTCTTCCTTTGTCTCCAAGTCCTCTGTCTAGGTTTCAGAACACTGTCAGTAACTGGTGGCTGTCTTAACCCTTGTCCAATCGGAAGAATGTGATTCAGATGCAGGATCTTGTCAGGTCCATTTCCACTCTCTGGCTCCAGACACAGGTAAGTGAGGCATTTGACTCTTTACAAGGTAAGGCTCTGTGCTCCATCTGTCCGCCAACTTGTGCTTTCCTTTCAATCTAAGATTCCGGATCAGGACCCTGTCTCCAGGAATCAAATGAGAGTAACGCAGTTTCTGATCATATGTCCTCTTATTTCCTGCATTTTTCTTTCCAGCTTTATCCTCTGCAATCTCATAAGCAGCCTTCAGTTCTCGCTGCATAGTTTTTACAAAAGGCTGGTAAGACTTCATGGAGGTATCATCACTGGACACACCAAAATAGGTAATCGATAGGTAATCTGGCTTCCCTTCCAAACATAAGGAAATATAGCAAATATCCGGTAGCTTCGTTCAGACTGCAGTTGTACAAATGTACAAGCTGTCCTATGTGTCGACTCCACTGATGTTTCTGCGTTGGATCCAGGGTCCCCAATATGTCCAAGAGGGTCCAGTTGAAACGTTCAGGTTGCGGATCACCTCCTAACAGGTCAAACAACTCATGGATGAGCCTGCTCTCAAAATCTCATCCCTGGTCTGAGTGCATCTATCTAGGTAGCCCATAATGAACAAAGTATTTCTCCCACAGGACTTTTGCTCCTGTGGACGCCTTCTGGTCCTTGTTGGAAACGCTTGGGCATACCTCATGTAGTGGTCTGTGCTAACAAGAACGTTACAGATGTTTTTGGAGTCTGGCTCTATGAACAGAAAATCCATACATACAAGGTCCAGTGGTCCAGCACTGGACAAATGAGATAACGGTGCAGCTATCTTCGGCAGGGTCTTCCTTTGTACACATCTGGCACACGTCTGACAATATTTCTCCACATCGACCTTCATCCAGGGCCAGTAAAACCTTTCTTTCACAAACCCATAGGTCTTGTAGAATCCTAAATGTCCAGAATCATCACGAAGCGACTTAAGAACTTTTTCGTGGAAATTTCTTTGGCAAGCATAACTGCTTCCGACAAGGTTTGTCTGGGGTTTTGTGCACCGAAACATCACCCCATTATCCAGCACTAATTTTCATTAATCATCCATGCCCCATTCTCTCAGAATGAATTTGATGTCTTTATGACCTTCTTTCCTGACCGGAGATACATCTCTTCCTTTCAAGGCTCTCCAGATCTCTCCAAGACAGACCCCAGCTTCTCAGAACCCCAGCTTCTCAGAACTCATTTTTGGTGTCTTGAAAGCATCTAGCATAGCTACATTACAGTATGCCCTGGGGCTGACTTAGGAGATGATGTGACAATCCTAGTTGCATGAGCCATGCAATTGAACGGATCTTACTCTGCCAGCTTACATAAAGATCTCATCCCAGAGGTGAGATTCGTCCACTATTCGTCCACTTTGGGACCTTTACTCTCCTATGAGGACGCTGAGACAAGGAGCCGGCATCGACATTTTGCCTACCTGGCCTGTGCTTGAGACTAAAATCATATGCTGAGAGTGCGTACAGCTTGGCTGTAGTCAAGATGTAAGTTAAATGGTTGTTATTCATCTGTACCTCAAACTTAATCCGATACAGGTAATCGTGTAGCTTGTCAACAACCGCCCACTTTAACTCTAGTTTATTGATTGGATAGTTCTTCTCAGAAGGCGTCAAACTCCTGCTGACAAAAGCCACAGGCCTTAACCCTTGCCCTTGGTCCTGATATAGCACGCCACCTAACCCTTCGCACCATGCATCAACATGTAGGACGTATGGCAGCTGAGGATTTGCAAAAGCCACCACAGGAGCCTGAGTAAGTCTCACGTTCAACTCATTAAAAGCAGCTTCACAAGCATCAAAGGGATCAGGTGCTTTGTACACTACTCTGCTGGTGTATCCAGCTTTGATCTTCTTCAAGCAAAGGCAAACACCCTTGCAACAACTGATTTAGTGGATAGGACACCTTTGAATAGTACCCACAGAAGCCCAAGAAAGAATGAAGCCCTGATGCGTTCTGTGGTCTGGACCAAGAATTTACAGCCTCAATCTTTGAGGGATCTGTTGAGACACCTTCTTGAAACACAAACACCTTAAACAGTCTCTCCTCAATGTTCTCCCGAACACGATGATATGATCCAGGTAGACTAACACCTCCAACAGATTTATGTCGCCAACTGTCTTCTCCACAACCCTTTGAAAAGTCGCTGGAGCCCCACAAATCCCTTGGGGTATCCTCTGGAACTGATAAAAGCCCACCGGGCAAATGAGCGCTGTCTTTTCTTGATCTGCTACACTCATGGGAATATAATAGTCACTATAATATCACTCCTGAGATCTAATACACTGAACCATTTGCTCCCATTCAAACAAGCCAATGCATCTTCTATGCGCGGGACAGTATATTGATCTGGGACGGTACGATGATTTAAATGTTTGATAATCCACACACATCCTGACCTGACCATTTTTTTACGTACCACAAAAATCGGAGAGGCGTAGGGAGATTCAGTAATAATCTCTGCCTCTTTCAACTTCTTCAGATGTTGCCTGATGTCTTCCAGCCATCTTGACCTCTCACGGAAAGGCTTATCCTCTGTGAGCCGAATGTGATTACTCTTCGAACATCGCACATCGAATTCATTACAAGAAAAAACATCCATCCTTTGCAACATTTTTTAGTCAATCTCTCTTTACAGTCTTCAGTCACAGTGGAATCGCCAAAGTTAAATGACTGTCTGACCAGTTTGGTGTGGCCACTGCTCTCTTGTGGGTTAGAGACTATAGGCATGACTTCAACTGGAAACATGTGAGCAATGGGCATTCCTCTTTTAATAATCACTGAACGAGAGGAATCATTTCAGATTAGAACCCAAACTCTTTTTGACTGTACAACCTCAGTAGACTGCACTTCTGGCACTACCAGCAGTTTCTCAGGAAAACGAGATTTTTCCGGCTTATCCACGAACAGAGTCTTATCAGAAAGAGCAGCATTTCAGAATCCCATGAACCCTAACATTCTCCCCTGGAGACAATTATACTAGTGTAGGTCGACGATACCAGACAGTCCCTCTGACAGCAACGATCTGTTCATAAGCGAGTCTAATCTCAGGATGCGAAGTCAAGGTTTGAAGAAAGTTATTTCCACTCTTCTCTCTGCATGCTTCTCCAACCTCTTTACCACAGATGTATTTGTTCCCAACAAAATGTTGACATCTCCGTTCATCTCCAAATTCTCTATTGGAGTCAATGGCAAGTGCTTCAAGTGTTTCTCATAGAAAGGTCTGTATAGCAGAGTAACTTGTGATCCACTATCTAGCAATGCCTTAGCATAGATCTCTTTCACCAAGATAGGAAGAACAGAACTGGGCCCCACTAACCCACTTGGAAAAACTGCTGGTTCAACTTTTACACTTTGTGGAACGTTTCTTACACGGAGCTTCAGGCCGCTCGTCTACTGAGCCCTGGGGAAGTTTCCCGACGACTGTCTCATTTTGATAAGTCGCAAATTCCCTTTCAAAAGCTACACTCGATGCTGCGTGAAAATGCTATGGGAACATCTCTTTGTTGCCCGGTTGTGAAGCCTGTGCATGTCAAAACCGCGAATACCTTCAGCTTATAACCTGTGGCAGGCATGACGTCACCAAATATGGTGCACCTGCAAGTTATAAATTGGAGTGAACCGGAAACATCCTCAGATCTTTGTCTTCAGGACCGCTTTGTGTTTGTGTGTGCATGTGCAAGCCATAACGAAAGCAAAAATAAAATAACAGCATTAACTCACCGATATGGCGGAGTTGCCTAAGAGATGCGTGCCTCCGTGCAATAGATCTCTTTCGGAGGGCGATCTTCACAAGTTTTGTCTTGAGTGCTTGGAGGAAGAACATGCTCGCCTCAGGCTTCAGGCAGACTGTGAGTACTGTGATCTTCTCACTATTAAGGTGCCTCACGCGCGCGGCTCGCTTTCTTTAAAGAGAAACCGCAAGCCGCGGCGCATTCCTGGGGCTCGCGTGCTGATCTGGCGCTCGCGCTCTCCGGATAAGGTAGTTTTAGCTTCCGCTTCGCAAGCGCGCTCCGGCGCTTCTTGCAAAGGAGCGGAAGAATCCTCCTCTCTCGCTTCCATGGAAGTAGCCTCCTCACAACGCTCCTCCAGTGCTGACAGAGCTTATGAGGAATTATTAGAGGTTATAACGCGTGCGGTCGAGAGATTGCATATCGACTGGCCGCAGAAGCGAGATTCCCCCAAGCGCTCGAGATTGGACGACAGGTTTCTGTCGGGTGGCTGGGGGGAGGAGCCTCAATGTCTCTCTCTCCCCTTCTTTGGTGACCTCCATGATGAATTAACTCTTTCATGGAGAAGGCCATATTCATTGCGTGTTTTTGTACCATCGACTTTGACTTATTCGAATATCGTTGATGCGAAAGCACGCAGTTATATGATGATGCCCCAGATAGAAGAGACGCTTGCGGGCTATCTCTCTCCTGGGACATCATCTTTCCTGAAAAAGCCTACCCTTCCCTCCAAACCGTGTAGACTGACATCTGCTTTGGTGGGGAAGGCTTTTCAGGCAGCAGGTCAGGCTGGCGCTTCACTGCACACCATGGCGGTTTTGCAGGCTTACCTGGCTGACTTACTGAAGGACCTGAGCACCGGCGGGGTTATTGATGACAAGGCGTTTGCAGAGCTGCACCGAGCCACAGACCTGTCTCTCCATGCAACCAAGCAGACGGCCCGCGCTGTGGGCCGTTCAATGGCTGCCATGGTATCCACGGAGAGGCATCTGTGGCTGAACCTCACGGGCATCAAGGATAAGGATCGTGCTGTCCTTTTTGATGCCCCCGTCTCGCCTTATGGCCTCTTTGGCGACGCTGTTAATTCCGTTGCCACTAGGTTTTGGGAGGCGAAGCTATATGAACAGGCCTTTGGGAGGTTCCTTCCCCGCCGTGCTCAAGAACCGGGACCATCGGCCACCCGGCCCCGGCCAGGTCTGGCCCCTATCAGGTGTGGGGTGCAGAAGGAGAGCGTGACCAGCCGCACACCCCCTCGTAAAGACTGGGGTGGGGCTCGCCGCAATTCTCAGAAATCTGCTTCAAAAAGACCGGATCTGAGGAGCTTCCTCTCTTCGAAGAAGAAGCCCTGAGGTTCGTGTGCCTGGGGCCGTGGGGGTGTCTCCCCCCAGGGAGGGGTGCCTGGATTTTCATCACAGAACAGGGCCTCCTCCCTGGCACTCCCGGGAGGCCGGTGTTCAATCCCCGCCACCATTGGTGTTTCGGGGAGCGCCGGTTTCCAACGAAAAGTTGGGTGTTTGGGCATCTCCTGCCATACTTCAGGATACCCAACACCTAACACGACCCCATCCAGCCAAAGTGTCAAAGCTCATGCCCCTTTCGGAGAAGCTGGCAGCGTGGGAACTACTGCCAGGCATATCTCCTTGGGTACAAAAAACTGTAGACACAGGCTACAGGATTCAGTTTGCACATCGTCCTCCACGTTTCAATGGCGTGGTCTCCACTTCCGTGAAATCAGACCGAGCACATCTGCTGTCCCAGGAGTTAAAGACTCTGCTGTCTTCCAGACAGAGATTCGGGCTACTACAGTCCCCAAGAGAGGGGGGGGGGGAGGTTGCGTCCGATCTTGGATCTTAGCGGCTTGAACCGCTATCTCAGGAAATCCAGATTCAAAATGTTGACTGTCAAAATTATTGTTTCTCAAATTCAACTAGAGGATTGGTTTGTGACAATCGATCTCAAGGACGCATATTTCCATATAGAAATATTGCCACAGCACAGGAAGTTCCTGAGGTTCGCTTTTGGGGGCGAAGCTTACCAGTATCGGGTCCTTCCATTTGGCCTAGCTCTGTCACCCCGCACATATACAAAATGCATGGATGCAGCTCTGGCTCCTTTACGACTCCAGGGCATCCTGGCTGATTCTGGCCCAGTCTCAGGAGCTAGCGCTTCGACATCGGGATGTCGTCCTAGCCCATCTTCATTCTTTAGGATTGAGACTCAACGCCACAAAAAGCGTTCTCCTTCCTGTTCAGAGGACAACATATTTGGGTGTCACATGGGATTCGGTCACAATGCGGGCACAGTTGTCTCCTGCTCGTGTCGAATCCATTCTCAACACCCTGAATGAAAATCAAGCTAGGCCAGAAGGTCACTGTTTATCACTTTCAGAAATCTTTAGGCCTCATGGCGGCTGCGTCCACGGTGATACCTTTGGGACTTCTGCACATGAGAGCGTTTCAGCTGTGCCTTGAAATGATGGCTCTGTTTTTGGCCCTGAAACACTTCCTCCAGCAGTTGAGAGGCTACCATGTCCTAGTGCGGGTGGACAGCACTGCGGTAGTCTCGTACATAAATCGCCAGGGTGGACTGCGCTCGCGCTGCTTGAACAAGCTAGCGCACCAGGTTCTGCTTTGGGCACAGGACAAGTTCCTGTCCCTCAGGGCGATTTACATTCCAGGGCATATGAATGTAGGAGCAGACTTGCTATCCAGACAAGCTGTGAAACATGGGGAATGGAAGCTCCACCCCGAAGTAGTCAGTCAAATCTGGGAAAGATTTTACGTAGCAGAGGTGGACCTCTTTGCCTCACAAGATGCAGCACAATGCCCCCTTTACTACTCTCTGACTCCTCCAGCTCCCTTGGGTCTGGACGCAATGGCCCACACGTGGCCCAGGTTACGCCTTTATGCGTTTCCACCTATAGTTCTGCTCCCAGGAGTCCTGGCGAGGGTCCGTCAACAGGGGTTGCCCCTCTTATTGATAGCGCCCCATTGGCCGACCAGTGTGTGGTTCTCGGACCTAATATGTCTCCTCGACGGCTCACCCTGGGTGATTGCAGTGAGGAGGGATCTTCTGTCTCAGGCGCAGGGGACAATACTTCATCCCCGGCCCAAGCTCTGGAACCTTCACGTTTGGCCCCTGAAAGGGACCAACGAAGGGGATCTGCAGGCTTTGTCAGTCTCCCCATCCTGCCTAGACTTTGCCCCTGGGCTAGTCAAAGCTATCCTGCATCCTCACCCGAACTATCTTCCCAAGGTTCCATTCTCGACCATGCACCCAGTTGTTCTCGAAGCCTTCTGTCCTCCGCCTTTCACAGCTCCAGAGCAGGAAAGACTTCACTTACTGTGTCCAGTACGTGCTCTTAGGATCTACGTCCACCGCACTAGCCAGTGGCGTAAGTCAGAGCAGCTCTTTATTTGCCATGGGGTCGCAACCGGGGGGCGGCTGCCACTAGACAGACTCTGTCACACTAGGTGAGAGATGCCATTGCCCTAGCCTATGTGGTGCGTGGTCACACTTCGCCTCTGGGAATCAGGGCTCACTCAACCAGTGGGACTGCCTCATCGATTACCTTGGCAAGAGGCGTCCCCCTACACTTGCGGTGCGGCGGCGTTGGTATTCTCGTTCCCATAGCGTTTTCACGCAGCATCGAGTGTAGCTTTTGAAAGGGAACGTCTCGGGTTACTTGGCTGTAACCCTGTTCCCTGATAAAGCGGGAACGAGATGCTGCGTTCCAATGCTGCACTGCTGGCGTGCCTGGACGTCCTTCAGACAAAATTGACCTGAGGATGTTTCCGGTTCACTCCTATTTATAACCTGCAGGTGCACCTTATTCGGTGACGTCATGCCTGGCACAGGTTATAAGCCGAAGGTATTCGGCGGGTTTTGACATGCACAGGCTTCACAACCGGGCAACAAAGAGATGGTCCCATAGCGTTTTCATGCAGCATCTCGTTCCCGCTTTATCAGGGAACAGGGTTACAGCCAAGTAACCCGAGACGATTTTCCTCATTTATACATTTGCGCTTCAAATGCCCGACTTCTGCCCGCATTGGTAACAGAAAATGTTAACCTTGTTCATGGTTCTAGTTGCCGTTTTAGTCTCTGCAGTCATAGCTAGACTGTTCGGGGCAGAACAGTCATGGGTTATATGTTCTCTTGTTGCAGATGTCAATTGAGACACCTCGTGCTTAAGTCCTCTGATCTCCTTCTTCAGCTGTTCTATTTCTGAATCACCGATAGTAGCATTAGCAGATGACTCATTTCTGGAAGGAGACACCACAGAGACAGCTACCCGAGACCGTGCGGAATTTCTTTCAGACAACAAAGCTTCTTCTTCTTGCACCTCTTTCATTAACTCGATAAAGGAAGGAGTTTAATGTCATGTCATTAAACGCATAGCCACGAGGTCACTAGAAAGGGCACCTTTGACTATTTGTTGTATGCAAAGACGATTCATAGGAGCGTACTCAATGCCTTTCTTCCTCAGCATACTATGCAGAATTCTGTCCAACCTCAGTAGGTAGGCTGAGAGTTTTTCTCCCTCATTCTGGTACATGCTGCGAAACTTTAACATTAAATCTGCAGCATCCTGTTTTGCCAAAGGCTGACTCCAGTGCGCTAAGATAGTCACTGAAATTAGCTTAGTTTCCAGTCTTCTGTAACCTAACTATGTTCACTGCACAACCTCTGAGACACTCTAATAACCACTGCCTATTCACATTATCAGAATACTGCCATTCTTCTAGAATGTGAGTAGTCTGCTCTACCCAGACCTCATACTCATCCTCTCCAGGAGGAGTTGGGATAAACCCTGAGAAAGGACCCAGCTTCCTGTATCCGACTCTCTCCTCAGATGCAGCCACATGACACGTTTGCGCAAGAGAATTTATGGCATCGTCCAGTTTAGTGTTGAGTTCAGGTCCAGGAGAAGCCAAATTTGGAATATCAGCAAGTGATTTTCCCTCTTTCTGAAGAAAAGAGATTAGCTTAGACTGGAACTCGTCTTCCTTGTCCTGCTTAGGCATTTCAATTGCAACGTAAACAACCTGTGTGTGCCAGGAGCCTACTTCGGGTCCTCCAAGCTCGGCGGGGATAGACATCTTGGCAATGCTATCATGGGTTTCAAGCAAAACAAACTGCCATTGCTTACTCTTATCAGAGCGATGATCAAGCACTTTGCATGTCCCAATTCCCAGAACAGCATCCAGCACCCTATATATTACTCTGTCTTCACAATCTGCAGGTACGTTGCTCAGAATAACAGAATAAAAACTCTGTCAAGCTCAACGTCTTTCTCTCTGCACCATGCAATAATCTCTAACCTCCGTTTGTTAAATTTGACACACTCTGTAGTACTCGTATGCCACCAGTCTGTTGTACGTATCCAGGGAGCTCTATGCTTAATGTCGGCTGCATATTTTTGTGTGAAAATGTTAACCATTAACCACTAAGATGTTTTTTTTTTAGTGGAGCATGCATGTAAAGCTGGTGATATATACACAGATTTAGTATGTGGAAAATTTGAAACATTTTTTCCGGATTGCAATACTGCGCAAGATTTAATAAATAAATATTGAAATACGGGTTCTGTGGCAGATGCACCGAGAAATGGTCTGCCTGGTGTTCTGTGTGAGGGCAAACTTTTCGATAATTCTGATAAAATGACAGATGTCTGTCCAAGTCTGAATTTGGCGCAGGACACAGACATTAGTCTAGGAATGGCCCATGCAGCTGTAAGAAAAAAAATTATAACTTTTCCCGTACAAAGAGACAGTCATTCAAGAAAGAAAATTAACATGCTATTCATGAGGAACCACTTCACTTTATATTGCAATTTCCAGACATTGGGCTGTGGGTCTCATATTTTTTGAAAACACAAGACAGTAGTAATAGCAGTGGCGGCTGGTGCAAAAAAAAATTAATAAAATAAAATTGTTTATTTTTAAACAAAATTAAAATTAAACTTTTAATACCCGCCTGCAAATAGCCATTTATCAGGTGATTGAGCCTCATTACTACTAGTATAAAATAAAGGCATGACTCACATCGCATCCAGCCAGCTCCGCTTGCTATAAGAAGTGCTGGAAGACTCGTTGAGAATGGTCCAATCACATGAGCCCAAATATTTAAAAACAATATTGATTTGCTAAGAACAAAAATGGGAAGGTACATGAACACAAATGAAAGTAATACAGTTTAGATTACATGAACCCCGAGTACATGAACACAAATGAAAGTAATACAGTTTAGATTTTTTTTATTGCAAATAAATTATATTAAGAAATACAGCGGAATATTGTGTCTAAATGACTTTATTTCATTATTAAAATAAATAATTATTATGTTAAATAATTACATGTTAAAGTAGCATTCTTTTCTGACTAATTTTAAGGGGGGGGCAGTGCCCCTGTGCTCCGTATTGACCGGCCGCCACTGAGTAATAGTAGCAGCAGAAATATTGTTAGAGGTCATCAATAATGCTCTCTACACACTGTTCTTAGCCACATGAAGTTTGGACGTCTATAGCTATTAACCCTGCAGAAAGTTGGCGATCTCTGTGCACTATGTGTCTCAGCATCCACTGACCTTGCTCTGTGAATTTTATGCGGCCTACCACTTTGTGCCTGAGTTCCTGTCATTCCTAATCGCTTGCACTTTTTTTAATAGTACTATTAACTGTTGACTGTGGAATAGTTAGTAGTGAGGAAATTTCACGACTGTACTTATTGCACAGGTGGCATCCTATCACAGTACCATCCTAGAATTCACTGAGCTCCTGAAAGCAACCCATTCGTTCACTAATGTTTGTAGAAGATGCCTGTATGCCTGGTACTTGATTTTACACACTTTTAACCATGGAAGTGATTGAAATTCCTGAATTCAATTATTTTTATGGGTGAAATGAATACTTTTGGCAATAAAGTGTATGTATATAATTTTACAAAAGCATGACTACTTTTGTAGTTTTTTTGTAGTTTTGTATACACTATTATGTGAGACTTTGTTTGTTTGTGTGAAAAATTAGTGTAAACGCTATTTCTGTGCAAACCCTGCTTGAATGAATGTGTTGGCAAACAGAAAGCCATGCCAAAGGACAAAATGTCACTAAGGAAATTTTTAAGCAAAATATTGTGTGATTTCCTGCTGATGAGCATCTAGAGACAACTGCGCCATTAAAGGATTCGCTTACTCAATAATTTGCAGCTTTATGTTATTAAGCATTAATAAATTACCATATTTGAATATTCTACAAGTAGCTGTACTGAAACCTGGTTAAAGAATTCACCAACAGAATTACAGTACATAAAGACAGATGGTTGCTTGTTACTGTAATCATTTATAATGCAGAATGTTAATATTTAGATTCAATGTGACAAATGCAAGTGCTTGCATTTTAAATCACCCAATCACCAATAGTAAAATATGCAATTTGGCTGTAACTTTACGCACTCACTTATCATCTATACCACTTTATTGCGCATACGGGGTTGTTGGGGGCCTGGAGCCTATCCCAGGACACTTAGGGCATGAGGCGGGTTTCCATCACAGGGCTGGCTGTGTTAATACTTGCACTTTGTGAAAATGACAAATGCCACTGTCTCTCAGCAAACTTCATGCTATTCATGTTTTATATACTAGTATTAAATATTAAATTAAAGCAGTCATAGTACTGTAGCTAAAAGTAAAATGACTTTCTTTACCAAAGTACAAGTGATCATACATCTTGATTATGTCTTTTGCAATTCCTTTATTAAAATTTGAATTAAGTGGCTGTAAGAAAGAAAACAGGAGAAGAGGAGCCATCTGTAGGTAGTAATGGTCCTTGTCCCATGCTAAAAGCTTTCTTAATACTGTACTTTCACAGCAAAATCCTTAGTCTTGAATGAACACCCAGAGTGTTGATTTAACAACCCAAGTGTTTATATATGACCTAATAGTCACGAATGTACTCTGAAAGTATTAAATCAACACTCTGGGTGTTCATTCAAGACTAAGGATTTTGCTGTGTTATTTGCCATTTTGACCTTGTACTCTCCTTAATTTTAGTGCTGTGAAAAGCCTAGTTTTCCTCAAAAAGTGTGAGGGACCTCAATGTTTTTCTTCTATTGCTCTTTATTTATATATTATATTTATCTTACTCATACAATATGTTAAAAGAGTGAAGAGGCATTTGAGGGTCCAAGTTAGAGAATAAGCCCTTGAGATATCAGTCTACACTTTAATCAGATAACATTTTTTTTTCTTTTGTGATATTAGACAGAGGCAAGACAGACAAATCTTTCGCACAGAATTTCTGTATGGAAGATGGTTTTGTTTTAGCTCTGCTGTCCTGCCTATACCTACAATCACCACAGAGGATTAACCAAAGATTACGTTGCTTGATGTTCGTTATTTATGTCTGCCAAACTCTATTACTTCACTGAAATTTCTAGATGTGTGTGGTTCACAGCCTTTTTCTCTCTGCTCCATGTCATTGTCATGATTCGGTTGGTATTGCAGGTTGTTGTTGAGGGTTTTAAAGGGCAGACAAAGACGCAGAGGGTTTTCAAATCTAAAGAGTCTTTTATTTTAAACAAAACAAACAATACTCCAGGAACTAAACAAACAAAACTCAAACTCTGAACAGGCTCTTTAAGCAACACACAGGCTCTTTTAAGCATAACATATAGGCTTAGAGCTAAACAGAACCAAAAAACAGACTAGAAAAATGGACACTAAAGACAAGGGAGAACCTAGAGAATAGGGGAGAAAACCAGAGACTGGGGAGAAACCAGAGACTAGAAACAGGGAAAACCTAGAGACACAGGACCTAGTGACACACTGAACAGGACTTACACAGAACAAACTAAAAGAGACACTTAACTAAACACAACAACACAGATTACATAACCCTTCAGAGCCATCTTAAAACAAAACAAAACCAAACAAAATGAATGCCCACTTGACATTATTAATGCTCAACCCAGTTTCCCATAATTAACAGCTTTTTATAACAAATCTAATAAGCTACCTAGGTTCAGGTAGCGCCGCCATCACCTGACCGAGGTGCCTTCTGGCACATGCACAAATATGAGTTCACATTGAAGGGTGTGTTGATTTTTTTTTTCTTTAGCTGTTGATTCTGCTTCTCTATTATAGTCTTCAGAATGTGTTTTATTTATGTAATTAAGTGGAGTCTGTAAGAGGGCCATGGCATAAAATAATTTGTTAAAAAATCTATTACACAATTTTTACATCATAATTAATATACACAAATTCTCACCTACCATGCGGATAGCCAGGGTTTGATTCAGAGTAAATGCCCAAACCCCAGCCATTGGAGTGCTGGTCTCAAGCCGTGATAAAATAGGTGGGTTGCGTCAGGAAGAGCGTCCGGACTAAAACCTGTGCCAAGTTGTTGTGCGGATCAAATGCTGTGGCGACGGGAGCATACGAAGGATTAACAACAGTCATAACATTAAAACCATTAACATTTAAACCACCTAGGTTGTGGGTCCTTCTTGTGCCTCCAGGGTGGCTCTGGCCTCTTTGAGTAAGGCTACGAAGAGAGGGGTATGCTGTGCGTCTGGCACCAGGATGTTGGCAGGAGATCCTTTGAGTGCTGTAAGTTTCAGGGACCTGCCTTTTTGGAGCAGACTTGTTATTTGCACCCAATTGTACTCGATTGGATTGGGATCTGGGGAGCTGGGAGGCTGGGTCAACAGCCTTAAGCTCTTTGCCTTTTGGGACTTTGTTATAGCAGGCTGTACTGAAAGGTACTGGGTGTTCCAGTACCTTTCTATTGAGGCCAGAATTAATTTTTTTATTTTGTATTTTTGTTTAATTGTGCTTCATTGTTTTTTCTGTGCGATTTGAACATATGGGTTAGTCCATCTGGTCAGGGCCCTTTGGTCTGTGTAGGTTTGGGTATACCTTGGGTAAAAAGGGTTCAGATTATCAAATTGCTAAAAAAAAAAAACTGATTAAAATGAATGAAAAAAAATGTCCCAAGAAAAAATAAATACATATGAATTAATGGCTGTTAAAAATGTTTTTTTACTCAAATTTTTAATTTGCTGATTTTTTTGTTCTAAGTTTCTGTTAAAACACCATCAGACACTTCTTAAAAAGTAACTAAAGTCAAGCAATCTTGTGGTCGATTGAAACTTTAATAACCTCTTCATAACTCTGTTTGTTCATACTGTGAGGGACTACCCCTAGAGGTCACTGTGTGCACATGTTTGTTTTTGTTTTGTAGTTTTTTGTTAGTCGACTCAGTTTCCCAGAAGGCACCTCTGGGAACCTGATGCGGGTGCTCACCTGAACTGAGGTAGATCATTATTAGCGTTATAAATAGCTGATTGTTCTGGGAAACTGGGTTGAGCATTAATACTGTCAGTGGGCATGTGGTTTAGTTTGGTTTGGTTTATTTTACTTATGTTTGTTTATATGGGCTCTACCTTGTTCTGTGATCTGTGTATTGTGTAAGTGTACCTTTTTGGTTTATGCTGTGTGTTTGTGTGTGTATAGTGTTGTGTGTTTCTTAAGTTTTCTTTAACCTCCAGTGTGTTCCCCTAGCCTCCAGTGTGTGTTCCCCCTTTAGTCCTCCCGTTGGCCTCTACGGTCCTCCCATTAGCCCCTAGGCTCCTCCCGTTAGCCTCTGGTGTGTCGTCGTTGTCCCACGTAGCCTCTGGTCTCTTTAGGTTGCCCTGGCTCGAGCACTGTCCGTGTCACGGATGTCCCTTCAGTCCTAAGCCTTCATGTCAGTCCTAAAGGGGCTGAAATGCTGAAAATGGGCTGAAATGCTTAAAGGGTCTTTCTATGCTAAAGATGTCTGTATATGTCTAAAGAGACAGGATATGCTTAAAGAGACTAAATATGTGTGTGTATGACGAGCCCTACGTTCCTTTTCAAAAGCTACACTTGATGCTGCGTGAAAACGCTATGTGAACATCTCTTTGTTCTCCGGTTGTGAAGCCTATGCATGTCAAAACCGCAGAATACTTCGGCTTATAACCTCTTCCAGGCATGACGTCACCGAATAAGGTGCACCTGCAGGTTATAAATAGGAGTGTACCGGTAACATCCTCAGATCTTTTTATCTTCAGGACCATTTTGTGTTTGCGTGTGTGTGTGCAAGCGATAACAAAAACAAAAAAGAAATAACAGCGTTTACTCACCGATATGGCGGAGTTGCTTAAGAGATGCGTGCCTCTGTGTGATAGATTTTTTTCGGAGGGCGATCAACATGAATTTTGTTCCCTTTCAAAAGCTACACTCAATGCTGCGTGAAAACGCTATGGGAACATCTCTTTGTTGCCCGGTTGTGAAGCCTGTGCATGTCAAACCCGCCGAATACCTTCGGCTTATAACCTGTGCCAGGCATGACGTCACCGAATAAGGTGCACCTGCAGGTTATAAATAGGAGTGAACCGGAAACATCCTCAGATCTTTTTGTCTTCAGGACCGCTTTGTGTTTGCGTGTGCATGTACAAGCCGTAACGAAAGCAAAATAAAAATAACAGCTTTAACTCACCGATATGGCGGAGTTGCTTAAGAGATGCGTGCCTCCGTGCGATAGATCTCTTTCGGAGGGCGATCGTCACGAGTTTTGTCTTGAGTGCTTGGGGGAAGAACACGCTCGCCTCGGGTTTCAGGGAGAATGTGACTACTGTGATCCTCTCCCTATTAAGGTGCTTCGCGCGGCTCGCTTTCTTTAAAAAGGCGCATTCCTGGGGCTCGCGTGCTGATCTGGCAGTCGCGCACGAGACGGAATTTCCGATTTCTCTCTCGCTCTCTCCGGATCAGGAAGTTTTAGCTTCCGCTTCGCAAGCGCGCTCCGGCGCTTCTTGTGAAGGAGCGGAAGAATCTTCCTCTCTCGCTTCCATGGAAGTAGCCTCCTCACAATGCTCCTCCAGTGCTGACAGAGCTTATGAGGAATTATTAGAGGTTGTAACGCGTGCGGTCGAGCGATTGCATATCAACTGGCCGCAGAAGCGAGATTCAGACAAGACGAGCGTTCAAGACAAGACGACAGGTTTCTGTCAGGTGGCCGGGGGGAGGAGCCTCAACGCCTCTCTCTCCCCTTCTTTGGTGACCTCCATGATGAGTTAACCCTTTCATGGAGCAGACCATATTCATCGCATGTTTTTGTACCATCGATTTCGACTTATTCGAATATCGTTGATGCGAAAGCACATGGTTATATGATGATGCCCCAGATAGAAGAGACGCTTGCGGGCTATCTCTCTCCTGGGACATCATCCTCCCTGAAAAAGCCTACTCTCCCCTTCAAGCTGTGCAGACTGACATCTGCTTTGGTGGGTAAAGCTTTTCAGGCAGCAGGACAGGCTGGTGCTTCACTGCCACTAGGTTTCGGGAGGCGAAGCTATTTGAACAGGCCTTTGGGAGGTTCCTTCCCCGCCGTGCTCAAGAACCGGGACCGTCGGCCACCCGGCCCCGGCCAGGTCTCGCCTCTATCAGGCGTGAGGTCCAGAAAGAGAGCGTGACCAGCCGCACACCCCCTCGTAAAGACTGGGGTGGGGCTCTTCGAAGAAGAAGCCCTGAGATTCGTGCGCCTGGGGCCGTGGGGGTGTTCCCCCCGATGGAGGGGTGCCTCTATTTTCATCACAAAACAGCGCCTCCTCTCTGGCACTCCCTGGAGGCCGGTGTTCAATCCCCACCACCACTGGTGTTTCGGGGAGCGCCGGTCTCCAACGAAGAGCTGGGTGTTCGGGTATCTCCTGCCATACTTCAGGCTACCCGACATCTAACACCCCCCCATCCAGCCGAAGTGTCAAAGCTCGTGCCCCTTTCGGAGAAGCTGGCAGCGTGGAAACTACTGCCAGGCATATCTCCTTGGGTATAAAAAACAGTTTGCACATCGTCCTCCATGTTTCAACGGCGTGGTCTCCACTTCTGTGAAACCGGACCGTGCACATCTGCTGGCCCAGGAGTTAAAGACTCTGCTAGGTAAAGGGGCCATAGAACATGTTCCCCTTCCAGACAGAGAGTCGGGCTACTACAGTCGGTACTTTTTGGTGCCCAAGAGAGGGGGTGGGTTGCGTCCGATCTTGGATCTTCGCGGCTTGAACCGCTATCTCAGGAAATCCAGATTCAAAATGTTAACTGTCAAAATGATTGTTTCTCAAATTCAACTAGAGGATTGGTTTGTGACAATCGATCTTAAGGACGCATATTTCCATATAGAAATATTGCCACAGCACAGGAAGTTCCTGAGGTAAGCCTTTGGGGGCGAAGCTTACCAGTATTGGGTCCTTCCATTTGGCCTAGCTCTGTCACCCCGCACATATACAAAATGCATGGATGCAGCTCTGGCTCCTTTACAACTCCAGGGTATCCGTATTTTGAATTACATAGACGACTGGCTGATTCTGGCCCAGTCTCAGGAGCTAGCGCTTCGACATCGGGATGTCGTCCTAGCCCATCTTCATTCTTTAGGATTGAGACTCAACGCCACAAAAAGCATTCTCCTTCCTTCTCAGAAGACAACATATTTGGGTGTCACATGGGATTTGGTCACAATGCGGGCACAGTTGTCTCCTGCTCGTGTCGAATCCATTCTCAACACCCTGAAGGAAATCAAGCTAGGCCAGAAGGTCACTGGTCATCACTTTCAGAAATCTTTAGGCCTCATGGCGGCTGTGTCCACGGTGATACCTTTGGGCCTTCTGCACATGAGAGCGTTTCAGCTGTGGCTAAGAGCCAGGGGGTTTCATTCAGGGGCCAACCCCCAGAGGCTAATAAGGGTTACGCGCCGGGGGCTTCGTGCCCTTTCTATGTGGTTCAGACCCCGGTTTCTGACTTTGGGTCCCACTCTAGGTCCGTCTTGTCGTCGCAAGATGCTAACGACAGACGCTTCCCTCACGGGCTGGGGTGCGGTCTTGGATGGCTGTCCAGCACAAGGGAACTGGAGAGGTCATCTTCTTGCGTGGCACATCAATTGCCTCGGAATGATGGCTCTGTTTCTGGCCCTGAAACACTTCCTCCAGCAGTTGAGAGGCTACCATGTCCTAGTGCGGGTGGACAGCACTGCGGTAGTCTCGTACATAAATCACCAGGGTGGACTGCGCTCGCGCCGCTTGAACAAGCTAGCTCACCAGGTTCTGCTTTGGGCACAAGACAAGTTCCAGTCCCTCAGGGCGATTTACATTCCAGGGCACATGAATGTAGGAGCAGACCTGCTATCCAGACAACCTGTAGAACAGGGGGAATGGAAGCTCCACCCCGAAGTAGTCAGTCAAATCTGGGAAAGATTTTACATAGCAGAGGTGGACCTCTTTGCCTCACAAGAAGTAGCACAATGCCCCCTTTACTACTATCTGACTCCTCCAGCTCCCTTGGGTCTAGACGCAATGGCCCAAACGTGGCCCAGGTTACGCCTTTATGCGTTTCCACCTATAGTTCTGCTCCCGGGAGTCCTGGGAAGGGTCCGTCAACAGGGGTTGATTTATTGATAGCACCCCATTGGCCGACCAGAGTGTGGTTCTCGGATCTAATATCTCTCCTCGACGGCTCACCCTGGGTGATTCCAGTGAGCAGGGATCTTCCGTCTCAGGCACAGGGGACAATACTTCATCCCCGGCCCGAGCTCTGGAACCTTCACTTTTGGCCCCTGAACGGGACCAACTGAGACATGCTGGGCTTTCAGCCAGCGTAATTAAAATCATTTTAAGTGCCAGGGCTCCCTCCTCTAGAAGAACTTATGCCCTCAAATGGAGTGTATTTGAAAATTGGTGCATGGCAAGACACATAGACCCAGTTCACTGCCAGATTGTTTCAGTGCTGGAGTTTCTGCAAGAAAAGTTGTCCTCGGGCTTATGCCCTAGTACTCTTAGAACGTTCGTAGCTGCTATTTCGGCTTGTCACGCTCTGAATGATGGGGTTTCTGTGGGCAAGCACCATTTAGTTGCCCGTTTTATTCGTGGAGCTAAACGGTTGAGGCCGCCCACTAGAGCGACGGTCCCTTCATGGGACTTAACTATCGTACTCGAAGGCCTGGCCGACATCCCTTTCGAACCACTAGAGTCAGCGCCTGTCAGGCTTCTGTCTCTTAAGATGGTTTTTCTTATGGCTATTACTTCTTTGAAGAGGATTGGGGATCTGCAGGCTCTGTCAGTCTCCCCATCCTGCCTAGACTTTGCCCCTGGGCTAGTCAAAGCTAGTCTGCATCCTCACCCGAACTATCTTCCCAAGGTTCCATTCTCGACCATGCACCCAGTTGTTCTCGAAGCCTTCTGTCCTCCGCCTTTCACAGCTCCGGAGCAGGAAAGACTTCACTTATTGTGTCCAGTACGTGCTCTTAGGATCTACGTCCACCGCACTAGCCAGTGGCATAAGTCATAGCAGCTCTTTATTTGCCATGGGGGTCGCAACCAGGGGACGGCTGCCACTAGACAGACTCTGTTATATGATGATGCCCCAGATAGAAGAGACACTTGCGGGCTATCTCTCTCCTGGGACATCATCCTCCCTGAAAAAGCCTACTCTCCCCTTCATGCCATGTAGATTGACATCTGCTTTGGTGGGGAAAGCTTTTCAGTCAGAAGGTCAGGCTGGTGTTTCACTGCACACCATGGTGGTTTTGCAGGCCTACTACACTATTATTGATGATAGGGCGTTTGCAGAGCTTCGCCGAGCCACAGACCTGTCTCTCCGTGCAACCAAGCAGACGGCCCGTGCTGTTGGCTGTTCTATGGCTGCCATGGTATCCACGGAGAGGCATCTGTGGCTGAACCTCACGGACATGTGATAGCATAGGGATCGTGCTGTCCTCCTTGATGCCCCCGTCTCACCTTCCGGCCTCTGTGGCAATGCTGTTAATTCTGTCGCCACGGGGAGTTTCGGGAGGCGAAGCTATATGAACAGGCCTTTGGGAGGTTCCTTCCCCGCCATGCTCAAGAATCGGGACCGTCGGCCACCCGGTCGGCCAGAGGATTGGGGATCTGCAGGCTCTGTCAGTCTCCTCATCCTGCTTAGACTTTGCCCCTGGGCTAGTCAAAGCTATTCTGCATTCTCACCCAAACTATCTTCCCAAGGTTCCATTCTCGACCATGCACCCAGTTGTTCTCGAAGCCTTCACAAGCTCCAGAGCAGGAAAGACTTCACTTACTGTGTCCAGTACCTGCTCTTTGGATTTACGTCCACCACACTAGCCAGTGGCATAAGTCAGAGCAGCTCTTTATTTGCCATGGGGGTCGCAACCCGGGGACGGCCGCCACTAGACAGACTCTGTCACACTGGCAGGTCATGGGTCTTGCAACAGGACATTTTTTTTTTTTTTTTAATTATTACTTTTGTCTGATTAAAGTTATTTATGTGACCATTGTGAGTTTTTCTTTCATTGACCGAAGGGTACCAACAATTTTGTCCACGTGTGTATTGTATGTGTGTGTATATCCATTCTTATATATAAACATATATGTATATAATATATGCGTATATATGCTTTTTAGGTAAAAAGCAAGGATTGATTTTTCATACTAATTTAATCTTATTATCTTAACCTTTTATCTTAATTAAATACTATTAAAAGGTGCTGTATTTAATAAAATAAAAGAAAATAAAAAAAACAGTGGATGCATGCATTTAAAGGGGACATACCAATACCATCATTTTAGAATAGGGAGAATTTTATGTTAATACCACCAAAAATCCCTGGATGCTGGAAACATGTGATGTCACCCTATGTAATGTCAATCACAATTATATCACACAATATGATGTCACACCAGAAGCTATCAACCACATTTCAGCATAAGTTTACAGCAATGTCATGGTTGACCCATTTGAGATATCAGCTCTGATTGTACAGTCTAATAGCAGCAGGGAGAAAAGATCTTCGATTCAGACACTTTAGATGTAACAGTCTGTTAATAAAGGAGCTGCTCAGTGGTGAAACTGTTTCATACAGGATGTGAGACTCATTCTCATGCAATGATGATAGCTTAGCTATCCATCCTCCTTAGTCCTGGGAAATGTACAGGGGAATCTCCAGAACTGAGCTGGCTTCCTTTATCAACTTGTCCAGTCTATTTCTGTCTGCAGTAGAGATGCTGCTGCACTAGCAAACAACTCAATATCTGAGCCACCACAGAGTCAAAAAGTTTTGAATTGCACACCCACTTTCAGCAATGTACAAAGCTTTGTTTGTTTTACTTGCATGACGTGATGGTTGTTCTCGTTGGTTTGCCAGCAAAGAGAATCACAGTGTTGCTGATTGGTCGGTGGGCTGGGTTGAGTTGACGTCTTTCAGGAAAGCCATCGACGGCATGTTGGTTGCCTGGTTACCGATGACGACCTCTGGGACTTCTTCTGCCGGCCTCTTAGTTGCACGATGGCGGCGTTCAAGTGGCACCGGAGTGAAGGTGCTGGGAAAAGTGGAGTCTTTGATCAAGTTCAGGCGTCAGTTGAGAGTGGAGAAAGAGAGGTGTCCACTTGCTTCCTTCAGATGGCGTGACGTTCAAAAATGTGCTGAAGCTGCTTGGACCTTACAATTTTAATCTCACGGTGCAGGTCTGTCCCACAGCCGTTTGTCCCAATCAGAGATGGCCCACATGGTTCCTATTTTTTCATGCATACATTTAACCTGTGGTTTGGTCTGTCACGCGGGAAGACATCTCATCTCAAGTGTAGTAACATGAGTCTGGTTCATATGACTAAGATTTCATGCACATCAACTTTCATTGAATATACAGAGATTTCATTTGATACCAAACATTCCATGTCTTACATACCCATTCATATCTTTATCTATAGCAAGGGCTGTACAGGTTGATTACACTCTGTAAGTTTATAGTAAACTTTTTGAACACTACACAGACATCATACATTCTATATGCACAAACATTTTTTATATCTGCCCTAATGGCATACTTTAACTGATTAACATAGTATGTGTCCTAAAGGTTTGTATGTTCTCTGTTCTGGGGCCAAGAGCAAACGCATTCCAGGGTGTCAGCAATTGCCAGGGGGTTGTTAAACTTCCCTATTCCAAGGACTTGTGCTGCTCTACATGGTTTTGAGTGAGGGTGTGAGATGCTTTTCTCTTGTGCAAGGAAGTTGTTTGCGGATCTGCACCATTTGAGTTGGGAAAGAGTAACCGTTTCTTTCCTTATTTGCTGATGTCATGAACTGTCTCTTCCTCTTCCGGCAGCCCCCTTTGAGGTGGCCTGCCAGTCCCTACTCCACTCTCTCAATACCCATGGACTAAATGTTGACTGGTGATAGTGAAGTATATGTTTGTGCCTGCCGAAGTCCACCACTAGTTTTTTGGTCTTCACCCCATTTATCTGAAGGCAATTCCGTTGGCACCAGTCCACAAAGTTCTGTATCAGTACTCCCTGTCATCATCGTCTGTGATCAGGCCAACAATGGCAGAGTCATCAGAGAACTTCTGCAGTGTCGATGATGAAGTGGATCAGAGCCAGGACCATTCCCAGCGGAGCTCCAGTGTTGCAGACAATCATGACAGACTCACAGTCTTCACATACTGTGGCTGGTTTGTGAGGTAATCTTGTATTCATGTAGATGGATGATGGACCACTTCCATGTACTCCAGCTTATCCTTCAGAAGCACAGGTTGGATGGTGTTAAAAACACTAGAAAAGTAAAAAGAAAAACATGACTAATAAGCAGATTGAAATGGGATCCAGTAGATCAAATATGTACAACAATATGCTGCACAGCTGGACTTCACAGGTTTTAGGGAGCCTGGAGTATGCAGTATGCTGATCAAATCTGTTAAAGAATAGATTCAGATCATTCACCCACTTCTGGTCACCCTCCATCTGAGAGCTGGTCTCTTTATGATCAGTGATGGTTTTGAGCCCCTTTCACACACCACTGACATGATTCTGCTGCAGCTGATACTCCATCTTCTTCTTTAATCTAGGCTTCAGGCCTACTTCCCTTCCACCTCCGTTCACAATGCCTCCTCCTCCTCCGGTTTACTGCCACAGGAGTTCCCAGTGGTTATCTAGCATTGGAGCTGAGGTGGTATATGGCACCATTAATGCTGAGGAGTTCATCACTGTACCGAAGACCCTCAATATGGTAACAATGTGCAATAACTCTCAGTAGGACTAATAAAATGAAACACCTATGCCAACAAAGAAAGCACCGGGCTGCTGTGCCTATGCACCACCGCCATATCTGGAAGGAACCCCTTGCACATCCATCTTGCATCTGTTGCTAGCAAGAAGAAAACTGAGCCATTTTTTATTTCATTTTAAAACCATCCTGAGCAAAGGGGAATCATTAAGCTTAGTGACTATTTATTTCAAATTTAAATTAATTTACAGGTCTCTTCTTTTCTTTTATCTGCATTATTTCCTATGGGAAAATGTGTTTCAGAATACAAAAGTTTGAACCTTGCCCTAAATTTAACAGATTAAATTTGTATGTCGAAGGTACCACTGTATCTATTTTATAGGGTATTTTATAGGTATTTCATTTCAGTTCTGATTCTACACAATAAGGCATAATTTTAAGCAATCAACATCATTGAACTTTATATAATTTTCACTCTACTTCATTTCATGTCTGCCATGCCACCCCCCTTCGGCATCAAAACAAGAAGCGCATATGTGATACATGATACCACGTAAACCAAGACTTGTTCGTTTTCCAAGTCAAAATTTATTAAAAATCTTTGCTCGTCTTGCGGAACGCTCTCAAACCAAGGTTCCACTGTACATACTTTGTAACTCATAACAGCCTTAATCATGCAAAGTCACCTGTTCTATTTATCATGTTTTGTGTTTGTCAGTGGCCAAGTATGTCTCCAGACCTGACCCCTATCGTGCACCTGTGGAGCATCCTTAAGAGGAAGGTGGCTAAATGCTATGTATCTAACATCCAGCAGCTCCATGATATCATTATGGAGGAGTGGAAGAGGATCCCAGGAAATTCCATGTCCAGGAGGATTAAGGCCATGCTAGATAACAATGGTGCTCACACAAACTATTGACACTTTGGACACAGTTTTGACATTTTCACTTAGGGTGTACTCATTTTCAGTTGCCAATTATTTAGACAATAAAGTCTGCATGTTGACTTATTGTTAGAGGACAGTAAATTTGTACTGCTATACAAACTGCACATTTACTACTCTAAAGTTTATCCAATTTTCATTTCTATGGTATTGTCCCTTGAGAACATATAATAAAGTGGTTGCTGAAATGTGAGGGGAATACTCACTTTTGTGACATACTGTGTGTGTATATACTGTACAGGAGTATATATACAGGAGTTAGCAAACTGAGTGAACTCCCGTGCTTTTTCTTTCTACACAGCATGGGAAATATATGTCTTCTTACAATATTTTTTATTACTTGCCTTATTTGATAGGCATCTAAGAAACATCCTAAACCTAAATTCGGGTATTTTGTTTGGGAAACTGTTTACCTGTCTGCCAAACTAAATAAGAATGTTCAGGGAGGGCAGGATAGGGAGACTTTCATCTACTCATGCTCTATCTGTAAGTAAATACAGACTCACCTATAGCTGGTAATATATCAAGCATTGGAAAGGTCCCATTGGCCTTGGCAATTCTGTAGATGAAAAACCTCCAGAACCTAGATCCGGATTTTCTTGCTCTTAGGTCAGATCACCTCATTCTCATCTGACCAAGCTTCCCGGGTTTGATCAAAGCCTGAGACTGCAAGAGGAAGACTTTCTTTTGTACAAAAGAAAGCAGATATGTTGAAACTGCAAACTGAACAGGTTAAGAAAGAAGATTAACTAGTTTCTGACCTGTATGTAATAAAATCATAAAAAGCAGCTGCAGCACTAGCTGAGGCACAAGCTTGGGAACCATCCTTACAATAAAGCAACAACCCACAACAGCACCAGTTTGACAGTAAGATACCACCTAACAACCCAGTTCAGTACACCCAGGAGTATGAGCACTAGCATGCATAATTAGATATTGATGTACAGATACTACAAGGAAATCTTCATAAGGATCATACAGGGACTTCGATGCTTGTGAGCAGCAGGAATTATCACACCACAAAGCAGTCATAGTTTAAGTAAGAAGAGAGACCCATACAGTTGGAGCTATAGTTCCCATGGAAGGAATCTGTCAGTGATGGTCAGATATTTCACCCACAGTTAAATACACTCAGATCCACAGCATTTCTACACAAAGACACATCTAGCAAAATATCTAATGCAAAGAGAGTTGGTTATCATCTGAGTTGCTGAAAGTTGATGACCAACCAGAAAATTGCTGGGTTGGGAAAACTCTTTCATTGCAATTCAATGTCTGAGTCTGTGATATCAAGAGAAGTGTATGCTGTTTTCCAAATTTCTTGGACCACAGTCAGCTGTGCAGGCCAAAAGGTTCAAAAGTTTAGCTTATATCTGGAACCTTGCATCAGGTCTCAATATGGTGTTGCAAAGAATGGAGGAATGCTTGGGTGCCAGAAATCATAGAGCATGCCCTATTAAAAAAGACTGAAGTCTTCCCAAATATCACAAACCAAGAAAATGAGTGCTTGAGAAAGCTTGGAGACAAAGATGAACAGTTTTTTGACAGACTTTTCCAACTTATTACAGCATATAGAGTCGATCCTCTTGTAACAAATCTATCATACAGCAATAAAAGAGACATGGGTGACAGTGTTGGCATTATATGTGAGGAGATCAAGACTCGCAATGATTTTCTTGTGTCGCTTGAGTGCTGTTTAACATCCATACAATAGAAAAGGGTGTAAAGTAGAATTAAAAACCACCAGTTTCTGCCATGAAGATGAATGTTTCTCAAGGTAAAATAGGTGATCCCGATAAACAATGTGCACTATACCTTAAGTGAGATTCTCTGCAATGTTCTTTTCAGGAGTAAGACTATAGGAAAAAAAAAATTAAAACTCTGGTTAGAGTGTATAAAGTTGGGCAGACACACAACGCAGTCTTCTTAATTAACAAAGTAACGAGTCATTATCAAAGACAGCACTTTTTGATTGCTTGAACATTAAGGGCCACCTAGAAGCATTTTTATGTTGTGTTCGAGGCAACAGGGAGATGTGCATAGTAAAGTCGATGGATGGCAAAATAAAGCTCTCCCTACTTATTCTCATCGAGTTCGATAGGATACCCAATGAAAGACACAAAGCCAGTTACAAGAAGTAGCTTTTCATTACTCAGATCTTAAAGCAATGGCAAATAAAAATAGAATTTGATTTGGATGCTGAAATCCTACTTTTTCTTAGCACAGATCTTCTCTTTGTGCACAAGGTTAGGTAACAGCATAATGGAATTGATGATTAACCTTATGCTCAATGACTTGACTTCATATGGTTCATTGAGGGAGATGTGTGTTTTTAACATTAGCAGTTAATGTTAGCAGTTATTTGAGGTTCTTGTGTTATGAGAACAATGATGTCACGAAACCAGTGACAGAACAGTCCATCCCCAGCAGTTGCCATTAACTGCTTCAGATAAGCTGAAAAAAAAAACATGTCCTGAGAAAACAGATTTCATCATGTACAATTTTTATGTTGATGATTTTTATGCTGATGGACTTGCATCTTTCCCTGATGAAGGGGATGTTATCAATGATTTTCTAGCAGCCCAGAAATGCTAGCTGAATCAAATATCAAGTTGCACAAGATAGCATCCAACAACAGCATTATCATGGATGTATTTTCTTTATAGAATTGAGCACAAGCTCTCAAGGATGTAGACATCTATACTTGCAGATAGACAGCTTTACCTTCTGTCCATAGAAGAGAAACTTCAGACACAGTACACGATTTTGAGTACAGGCTCAGAACGCCATTTTAACATAACTCTCCTAGTGTCCTTGTGTCTAGTGTCCAGGTGAAAACTGTGTGTTGTTTAAACTCTGAACATGTGAATATAGAGTTACCACAAGAGGTATTCTTTCTACAGTCAACAGATTTTTCGACCCCCTAGGATTTATAGTTTAAGTCACTATGGGAGGACATGTGTTGATGTAAGAATGTTTCTCTTCAAAGAGAGCTTTGCATCTTCTTAGATGCAGCAAATATGGCAATAGCAACTACTGCTTATATGTGAACAGGCTGATGAACTAGAGCCATGTAGGATTTATTATAAGAAAATTAAAGTTAGGTCCATGACCAGGTAACAAAATTCCCTGCTTGAAGCTTTGTGCGGGTTTTTTAGCAGTCGAGATGGCCAACCTCATCAACGATAAAAGAGACATTGACTTACAGTCTGTGAAATTCTACACAGATACACTATATTCACATGCATATGAACTTTAGAAAACATCCAATTCTTTGCAGCCA
Organism: Clarias magur; assembly: GCA_013621035.1. Classification (NCBI taxonomy): domain Eukaryota; kingdom Metazoa; phylum Chordata; class Actinopteri; order Siluriformes; family Clariidae; genus Clarias; species Clarias magur. Next base: position 1,579,250 of record QNUK01000066.1, on the reverse strand, counting down.
CCCACCTTTTGCAGCTATAAAAGTTTAAGGTCTTCTAAGAAGCATTTTCACAAGATTAAGGAATGTATTTACGCAATTTTTTGACCATTCTTCCAGAAGCACATTTATGAGCTCAGACACTGATGGTGGACAAGACGGTCGGACTTGCAGTCACCACTCTAATTCATCCCAAAGGTGTTCTATCAGGTTGAGGTTAGGACTCTGTGCAGGCCAGTTTGGAGGGTGAAATGGAGTTCTTCTAGTACTGTTTACTAGACCTGAGAAAGTCACAAGAGCAGCGCCTTGGGTTTAATCTCATGGTTTAGATTTGAATTGAGCACTGATTTTCTCGTCCGGTGGTTTGCTTCCAGTGAAGGGAATCACGGCGTTGCTGATTGGTTTGTGCCCTGGGTTACCGATGGTGGCAGTCTGGAACTTCTGAGGATTTTTTCGTTGCAGCACTTTTGTAGTTCTGGCACGAAGTCTCGTTGAGAGTTCTTGAAGAGCAGGTGAAAGAGAGGGCGAGCTTGCTTGCTTCCTCCAGACATAAAGAGGCTGTTCAGACCTTGGGTTTTTGACCCTGCGGAGGAGGTCGGTCCCGCAGGCGTTTGTCCCAATCAGAGGTGGTTGTGGGCATAGCCACACCCCGCATGGTATCTCTTTTTCATGCATACATTAATCTAGAATTTGGTCTGTCACATGGGAGGACATCTTGTTGGAGTTTTAGTAATTTAGATAAATTGTATTAACATGAGTTCATATGACTAACTTTACATGCACATCAATGCTCTTTGAATACACCGAGCTTTCATTCAATAAAAAGCATCCCATATCTTGTATACTCATTCATACCTTCATCTATAGTGAGGGGTTATACATGTTGATTAAACATGTCTTCAAGATAAATATGGTGAACACAACATAAAGACATCAAACATCAAAAGAAATCTGACAAATTTTATATTTGCCCTACTGGCATAATTTAACTGACTGGTGTCATGTCTTCCTGGTTTGAGTGAGACGCAGATGCAGAATCCATGTGTACAATCAGTGTCTTTATTGATTATTCTTTTCCTCAACACAAAACACAAGAAAAAAACAAAACAAAATAAAGTCCCGTGGCGCTCACGGCGATACCAAGCGAGGCTTCCCAGGCAGGGTCTGCAGGTGGGCGAACTTGAACAGTTTTAGGCTTCTGGAGAATATACCGTAAACAAAGGAAACTCTTGTAATGTCCTTGTGACTCGTGAGGGTCTTTCCTTCCTCCCGGAGTCCCACACCTGCAGACACTGCTCAATCCTGGGAGTGAGACGGGCAGAATAGAATCATTAAAACATTTACATGAAACAAGGAGAGGGTCAGGTGAGGACAGACAAAGGTGCACAACAGTGAACCGACGAAGCCCTACGGGTTCGACTGGAATAAATAGTAGACACACAAGGGAATCACAGGTGTTCGTGTTTAGTGCTTAAGTGCTTAAGTGCTGGTAGTAAATACATAGACACACTAGGTGGGGACAAAGGGTCAACTCAGTAATCCGGGGAACTTGATCTTATTCCCCTGATCCGTGGAGGTACGGGTGTTACAACTGGTGTTATAAATGTTCCTGAAGCAGGTATGTTCTTTGTTCTTGAGCCAAGAGATGAAGCTGGAAACACGCTCTGTGGGTCAGCAACTTCCACGGGGTTGTGAAACTGTCCTCTTCCCTATTCAAGGGAGTTGCTCACTGATTTCCACCATCTGAGTTGGAATGTGAGACTGCTTCTTTCTTGTGCAAGGGAATTGTTGCAGATTTACACCATCTGAGTTGAAGACGTGAAACTGCTTCTTTCTTTCTTTCCTGCTGTCATGAAACTGACTGTTCCTTGTTCAACGGCTTGCTGATTTGTACCATTTGAGATTGGGGTTGGTGAAAGCCATCTGGGTTTCTTCTTTTGACCGGGTCCTGCTTCCAACTGCTTTGTACCACTGAGAGAGTTATCGTTGTCAACATGGCACCATTTTGCTGGAAGGTGACAGATTCACGGCTCCCTTTGAGGTGGCCTGTTAGTTCGTACACATATATGTCAAGAGCTGCAACTCCAATTGTGGATAAATATGGTTTGTTGAGAATTGGTGGTCAGACTTCATTAGCAAATCTGCCCTTTGAGAAAAAACATCCTCTGCAACCTTATTGGTAATGGAGTTTCATGAACAAGTTGCACATCAAAGCCGTCCATTTCTAGAGGAAGCTATTAGGTCAGCTTGAGTGTGGATACCTGGAAGTAAAAGTGTTTTTGTGTCTAATGTGTATAACCAATGTATTGTTTTCAGAAAACTACGGGAAAAAAATGGAGAAACAAACCATGTCAGTCTTACCATTCAATAGGACTTTCCACGAATCCACAATTCACAAATGTAGATTTATGGATCACTTCACGAAAGACAACTGGAGCCCATGCAGAAATTAAATGCTGAGTAATCATGTTCACTTGTCTGTGCTCCAGAGTGGTACACATTGTCACAAGTCACAAAAATTGAATCCAGTACCTTTAGTACTCACTCCAGCAATATTGTTAAACAAAGAAAGTTCACACATTGTCTGTACTATTAAAAATAGACTAAAGAAAGATGCAAGCTCTGTCGTCAGAAGCATTTTGGAAGAGTTAGTAAGAGGAATACAATGCTCTAGCCAAAAAAGGGCAATCTGAAAGACTCAGTGTGCAAGTAGGATACACTTTTTTCATGAAAAACCTGCATATTTGGAGAAACGACAGGCAACATCGCTCCTAGTCAAGATTACATAAGGTGTAAGGTAGAGGTCAAGGTAATCAAACAAGGCATTCCTAAAGTCTATTTGTATGACCTATCTTGCAGGTTATCTTGATTTAGCCCACAGAAAATTTATAGTATAATAAATGTACAATGCCTGGCCAAGAAAGGGTCAAATTATTTGGCTCCATCAATACAAATAAAACAACTAAGGATATTTAAACTTACTGGAACTGGGTTAAGACCCTTCAACATATTATCAAAATCTGGAGGAATAACGCGGAACCAACACATTTGTGTGAAAAAAACACAAACAAAAATCACTTAAACCTTTGAAATATGGTAAAATTGTATGCTTAAAAATAAATGGTAAAAACCATGGCTATGTTTAACAGTGAAAGTAAAGTGATGTAACAATATGATGACAATTCACTGAATTGGGACTAAACAGTGTGTGGCCATAAGAAAAACACTTGTTAATCAAATCAAATTCAACTACAATTCTAATTTTATTCACATACACAGTCACATACACAGCCCTGCCTGTGACTTAGAATTAAAAAAAAGAAAAGAAAATTCAAATGAGTAAATAAAATATGAAATAAGAGAAAATTATACAAATATAAATCTTTAGCTGTAAAATGTATGTAAAATATATGTACAAGTAATAAAATAGAATTGACATAGAAGTGTATCAGATGTGTATAGGTTATGCAGGATAAGTTACAGCTGAGTGTAGTTAGTACTCTTTTTTTGTGAAAAATGAGCAATGACCAATCATGAGCAGAACAATGTGCAAAGTCCCAGAAGTGTGCAACTCATAGGCCATGTGAATATGTGCATAAACGTGCAACGTTTACTATGATGAGTAGTGTATGAGTAGGGAGTGTTGTGTGAGAAAACAGATCAGATTTTTTTATCCTATGTGATGTTCTGGTTGCGAGCCCATACAGCCTGTGGGAAGCAGTCTCTCTGTGTTGGCCTTCATGGAGTGGAAGCACTTTTCTGACTGCATTATCAGGTACAGTCTTAGGATGGCATTTTAACAAAATTCTCCTAGTGTTCTAGTGTCTAGGGTCCAGGTGAGTGAGTGTTGTGTAAAAGAGGTGAGCGTTAACATCATCTGTTGATTGGTTTGTAGGGTAAGCAAACTGTAATGGATCCAGTATGTCAGTAAGAGATTTTAGTGCATCATGTACAGTTTTATCCACCCATGACTTCTGATTGGGAACCGCTCTGATTGTTGTATTTTTGCACTGTATTATCCGCTAGTTTCCTGATGGATCCAACAACCGCTTCTGTAAACACTTTGATGTCTTCAGTGCTGCCCCGAAGGATGTCCCACTCCCGTCATCATGGAGCATATCTCAGTCTGCATCATCAAGTGCGTCCTGTAAGATGGCCACCAATTTGTTCTTCCAGTATACAACCTCCTCCTTCTAAGAGGGTGGTTCATCTTTAAGCCTTTGTTTATATTTGGCATGAGGAAGAATGTGACGTGGTCAGATTGGAAGATTGTGCCTTGTAGCCATCTTTGAGTGTAGTGTAGCAAAGGTGTAAGGCCCTTTCACCCCTGGTGGCGCCGGTGATGTCCTGATAAATGTCCAGCGCTGCGCATTTGAGGTTAGTGTTAGTGTAAGTCCCCCGCCATAATAAGCGCCAATCCAGGTGTTGTGGCTGGTGCTGTATGACTGCCTCATGAAACTTACATAAGGCAGTGTCCCTGTCCGCCTGAGGTAAAATGTAAACGGTGCTGATTAAGACCGATGTAAATTCCAGAGGAAGGTAAAAAGAATGCCATTTTACGGTCATTAGCTCCATGTTGGGTTTGCAAGTGCATGTGAGTGATAAAATGCTTATGCCGTTGCACCAGCTGCTGTTCACCATTAAACACATTAAATTAAATTTTATTTGTATAGAGCTTTTAACAATTGTCATTGTCGCAAAGCAGCTTTGCACAATCAAAAGAATTATTCAAGTTTGCATGAAATGTGAATGTGTATGAATCAAAATTTTCAGATAGTCCCTGATGAGGAAGCCGAGGGTGACAGTGGCAAGGAAAAACTCCCTGAGATGACAATAGGAGAAACCTTGAGAGGAACCGAATTCAACAGGGAACCCATCCTCATTTGGGTGAAACAGAAAGCAGGAATTGATCCATACTGTGTGTTAGGTGGCAGGCAGTTCAGTATAATAGTTAACAGATGTTAATATGGAGTCCAGGTAGATATAGGAGGCTCATGTAGACTTGTAGGAAATTCCAGTCCTGACTATCGAGCAACTGTACCCAAGTCCGCATAGAAACAGCTGTCAACATCAGTCGAGGCCAGAACCATCTTCATAGTTGTGTGAAACTGTCCCCAGGCATCCCAAAGAGATGCAAGGGACATCCATGTGACAAGATCTCCAACCAGAAGCGGGGCAGTCAGGCAGAGTCCAGAACAAGATAAGTCAGGCAGGTCCAGAGGGCAGAGGGAGTCTGGATCAATGGCAGCTCAGGAACGATATGTGTAGCTCGACAGAGAGAGGGAAAAAGAGAGGGGGGGGAGCAAAAAAAGAGAGATAACAGTTAGGTATGGTCACAGTCACATAATGTATAAGGCGAATGTATATTTAGTGTAGAGTGCTAGCAGGGACTCCGGCGGGATATATATATATATATATATATCACCTGTTCACTTCCGCTCCAGATTCCATTGCACTCCACTCCTTTGATTTCACTGGCTCACTCTCTGCTCTCCACACACCTGTTGCTCATTTCAATCATGGCTCTGCTCTATTTAACCTGCTCACTAACAACCTCCCATTGCCAGATTATTGAGTGCCTTACCAGCCCAATATTCCCGCATCTTGTCTCGTCTCAGTCTGTTTTGTTATCGACCTCGCTTAGTTTTGACCACGCTTTCGCTTCTCGTTATCAGATCATTGTTATTTGGAGATTTCCCGTTGCCAACCACTTACCTGCCACCGACCACGAACCTGGATCACGGACCTCCTCTCGTCAATCCGACTTCGACGCTCTCGTGCCGGCTATCTGTGCTTCCGCATTTCATTGAGGCTTTCGCCGCTCACACCGCAGCTTGGAATTCACGCCAAGGCTTTGAGCCTCCATATTATCAAATCAATCAGTCACAAGCACTCCAAGATACAACTACTCTTCGTAACACATTGCCTGCATCTGCACTTAGATCCACCACGCCCCCTACCGAGCCTGACATATATATATATATATATACTATAACATCATAACTAAAAGGGAGAGCCAGAAGGAGAAAACAGACATGAGGGCTCCCTGAGATGTAAAGCATCCAATCACCCCACCGTCAACAAACCTGAGTGATCAATGAGAGTGGGGAAGGCAGCATCTAAACATAGGACATGCCACCTCTCCTTGACTTTTCCGATTTCAATGTTCTGTCCAGACGGTGAAACAAGAAGAACTCGGCCTGCTGTATGGTGTGGTTCAGCACAGCTGGTTTCAGCCATGTCTTGGTGAAGTAGAGATTGCAGTCCCAAATGTCTCTTTAAAACTTAAACCTGGCCCTCAGTTCATCTCAGGTTGTTTTCTTAAACCTGGCCCTTAGGTTGTTTTCCAGTAACTGGATATTGGCGAGCAGGATGTTAGGCAGAGGCGTGCCATGTGTACAAGCTCTCAGCCTGTTTTTTTCTTGCCCTGGAAGCACCATTTCAGAATTTAAATAAATGTGTCGCGCTTCACAGAATAGCATGGAAGGACTTTATCTAAAATCCAGACCAAATTGTTCCTTCACTGTTTTCAATTTGGGTTGTTAAATATGCTTATACTGTAGATACATACGTTACTTTTTAAAGATATTTGATACATTACAAACTGCATGTAATGTTGTAAAATATGAATAAACCAGTAGTAAACACAAATATATGATATGATAGTATGGGGCTCATTCTATAATCAGGGGTAGATGTCATGTCCAAGGGCTGTATTTATAAATTTTACTACTACTTACTTTCGGATGGAAAATGGGAGGAAATTGTGTTATTTACTTAGGCTCCGTCCACACGAAGCCAGTGCGTTCTCTATCCGATCATTTTTTTTCCTCGTTCGGCGTCGTCTCAAGAAACATACGAAACCACTGAAAACGGTGTAGTACATATATGCCAGACCAGTATGGGGCGCTGTAATTCTGCCATAGAGATACATTATACACGGAGAAGAAGACTTTGAGCATGCGCATGACATCATCGTTTCACAAAATATACGGATTGGCTGTACACACGAAAACGCAAGGGTGTCGTTTTCAGATTTATCCACCTTGGAACCCGGTTTCTCTTTCTTAAATTTCGGGTTTGGCTCTTCGATTAACTCTAACGAATATGTTTTTGTATACAATTTTCATAAATATTTGTTCAAAATAATGATTAAAGTATGAGAAACGTCTTTCAAAAACAATTTTGTTCATTCATTTAAAAGAAAACATCCACTTTCTGTGTGTCTGAGAAGTTTGTGTCAAATGTGTTACTCATTGGAAAATTCCCTATAAATCAGCAATGGTTTGCTCCAAAGTCACAGGGCCAACATCATGTGATGTCACTTCGGTTTTAGGAGGGAGATTTCAAGACAGTGTGGTAAATTTCTACTTCTTCAATATTTTATGAAAATTATTGTGTGTACATAGAGATGATTATTTAATCGTCAACTGTGTTATCAACATGTTCTTGTAAACTTGCTTTAGATGTTATAGTTACCAATGCACAGGGAAAGTGCATAAAAGCACAAGTTGATAACGGTTGTGTGGTGAATTGTCTGAGGTCTGCAGTAACTGTGTTACCTGTCACCTCTGTTATCCATCAACTGTAACACAAATGACAGAGATTAACACAGTTGACACTTTTGGCAGTTCATTGTCATAATTTATGCCTACATTGAGTGCTGTTAATAAAAACATCTGTGAAACAAAAATTACACAGTAATTAATTAGGAAGTGCCTAAAACACATGCTTTGCATTAGAATGGATAAAGTCAGCTGATTTACATTATATATCACAATGATTACATGGAGTATTGATAGTGATTTGTGTCTGAAATCATAAGCAACATGGAAGAGCAAAAGAAACACAAAATAAAAGTGACTATTAGATCATTCAGAAATAATTGTTTTGAATGAAAAGAAGAAACACAAAAGACCAAGGAATGAAAATGAAATAAAATTAGGAATGAAAATGAAATAACATTAGGGCAGTACTATAATGGAGAGATATCACAGACGGGACTGAAAATACTAAATTGTTGACCATTGTTGCAATGTTTTTTAATCTACTCATTTGAATTCATCAGCTTAATTGCATAACAAAGTTTTTGTATTAAAGAAGGGTTTCTCTTGTTCTGTCATCTGTGTTACTTTCGTCAAATGTGTTAATTTGTCTGTCAACTGTGTTATGTGTGGTTTTTGTGTTATATATCTTTCAATTGTTGGCTAAACTGTAACAAAAAAGATAAGGAATATCTCTGGAGAGGGAAGTCTTACCTAAGCATGATAGTGAATTTTAAATTCAGCATTTATGGATTTATATTGGAAAAAAATATTCATCTGTCATGATAGTATCCCACAGATGGTCCATTACAAGGTTAAAAATTCATATTTTCAAATCATTTAGACAAAAAACTCCTAAATCCAATGGAGAATGTACTAAAAACTTTCAAACAAATGTTTAACCAAATGTGTAGTACGTTATGCATTTTTTAGTTTAACACAGCATTTGTCCACAACACAGTTGACAAAATAGTGAATCAAATGTTTATTTTCAATAAAGTATTTGGTATGCCTCTGTCTCTAAACTTTCTGCGCGCATTTCATTTCTTTCTTTCTTTCTTTCTTTCTTTCCTTTTTGTCTTTGGCCCTGATACCTTACCGGTGCTACCTAAATGATCGCACAAAGTTCGCTGGTATCAGGACCCTTAAATAGACACCCCGCAAGGTGCGGCTCGTTCAGGCTGATTGCCTGATGGCAGCGTTGCCTGGCAACCGTGTGTATAAATGGCTGTGCCTCTGCCTGTTCAGAACTCCGCGTGGTAGCAGCCTGCGGATCTGCCCGTTCTGAACAGTTTAAGCGTCGTTACATGGCAATTAATGATTTTAGCACATTAGAGGGGTATATTACAGAAACCTTTAGTTTATTTATCAAAAACGATACTGATTTATTCACTTTTTGGTTGATTTAAAATGTACCCATAATTATTGAAAAAGCTATTTACACCTGAATGCATGAGTGTAAATCAAACTATTAATTTATTGTGTATTTTAACTTCATTCAGTTGTTTAAGTTTTATGAAAAATAACGTGCCTACCGGCTCAGTATTATTTACCGTTAAAATTTAAAGATGCCTGAATTTAATTTTGTTTTACAATAGATCTTTCATGATGAATATGTGTATATGCACTTTTAATTATGTTCATAATAATGAAATGAGATGTCCTAAACTGTGCTTTAAAATTCATAATAAAAGGTTGCAATGCCTTAACAGGGACAATACAATGAAAGACATGGCCATGCCTCAGTTTAAATTGCCTTAAAATTTATTTCACTTCCTGATAGAAGGCTATCTGTTCGTGTTACCTATGTGAATGTCGTGATTCATGAATATGTCGAAAACAACATATTTTTGTTAAAAAATAAAAATGTGTTGGCAAAATCATCATGTTTTTTGCTGTTTATGTTCAGCAGTGAATAATTATTTGTGATCTGAGTATATTACAACTGATCCCCCAGAAATGCAACAAGACACAAACATTTACATACTAAACAAATGCTGACTTTTGCAAAGTGAAAATGAGTGCTGTAGTGTTTATTTCACTCATAAAATACTCAGATCACAAAAAAGCAACATAGCACAAATTCAAATTCAAATTTTTAATTTGAATTTGTGCTATGTTGCAGTCGTGACGGCAGCCGACCTCACCGGCGCCATCTTGGGAACAATCATTGTTGTCCGTGATTGGCTGAAATGTGGTTATGAATATGCCTTTTAACGGATATAAAATGTCCATGTGAATCAGCAGCGAGCACTTTCACTTTAGAAAAGGCAGCATTTTGCGTGAGGTGTTTACAGCTAAGACATCAATAGGAATTGACATCAATAGGAATTGCGAATTGACATGTTACAGGAATGGAAGAGAGAGATTTTCCCTATCATAATATGTATTGTACTGTATTTTTAATCACTCTGTACACAACCCATGATTTTTTTTATGTGATTTAAAAAATTATAAATAAATAAAACTAGTTATTGCATTATGTTTTAAGACATCCTTAATTTACCTTAGTATACTGGTAATTGATAATCAATGTTAATATCATGGCTGATAATTGTTGTCAAAGTATTTGTGCATATAAAATTGGGACAACATTAGGTACTAAAGGTAAATTAAGGATGTCTTGAAATATGATGCAATAAGTAGTTTTTAATTAATTAATTTATTTATTTATTTATTCATTTGACTATTCTATTGCTACCAAGCAAACATGTGGTGTTGGTGTTTGGTGATTGGTACAAGTGGTTTGTACATTCCTTTACAGTAGAACCTTTATGATTATGTACGAACATAATTAGTTTTGAAGGCATGCTTGTATATCAAAACACTTGTAAACCAAATTGAATTTGTCCCATAAGAAATAAAGGAACCTCAAATTATTCATTCCACAACCCCCAAAAAAATAATTACCTAAAAATATTTTATACAAAATAAAAAAAGAAAGTAAAAAACAGTCAAAATAAATTCAGACAGATAAGTGTTTCTGTTTGTGTGTGCAGGCACCGTGTATGTGTGTGTGTTTGTGTGAAGCTAAAATAAAAGAGGGGGAGGAATGAAAAAATAACATAAAAATAAAAAACGATGTATATCAGATTCTCGTCTCCTCAAATGCCGGAGCCCCACCCCCACGCTTAGCACTCCATTTACATGCAAGTTTTAAGTCAACGACTGGTACTGCGACCTCAGTGTCCTGATGTCTTGAAAATGAATCTTACTGATCTTGGTCATTTTGAAATACCTTTACTTTACGTGTGGATGGACTATATATATCTACGCTATGTATGTCATGGTGATGTGGAAAGTGAGAATGGGTTGTGGACAATTTAGATTCTTGTGAATCATGCATCCACATTTGATCATGTATATCTCCCCTGCGTGCTCAACAGCTCGGTTCTGCGTGTGCAGTGTCTCCCCTGCATGCTCAATGTGTTTTCCACATGTGCACGCAACATCCTTCTGCTGTGCGCCCTCGGCTATGCCTGCACGCGGGTACAACATGTCTTTTCTCTGCAAGCTTGTCTCTGCCTGTACGTGCACTCACCTTTGTCCAGTGGTACGAAACTGCCAGTAAACTAGTCAATCACAGACTTCCACACACTACTTCTGATAGTAACTGTCCCTTCTAACTTCTTCTAACTGTCCCTGCCCCCTCATCGGAAGATAGTATTGCTTCTTAACTACTAAATCTGTCCATTATTACAGGCATTTATTTTTGCCTTGAACTCGCTTTATCATATCCACATAATCCATCACTAAATGCTTAAATGGCCCTTCTGGTACCAGTATATGACCTATAGGTGTCACTGTTTTTATATTTAAAAAAAAGTGATATATGGCATTCTTGTGTATATATATATATATGCCTTGTGGCATTCTAGTATATGTATATTGCTTAGCAGCATATGTAAATGCAAACAGAAATATACTTTCTAATGCCACTGGAATATTGAAAAAGTCTTTAAGAAAAAAGGTAAATCACAGTGAGTATTACAATAACTGCTTGTTTCTATTAACACTTGCTTTTAAAAAGCGTTGAATAGTATTTTTTATGCCTGCTGCTGCGCAGCTTAAACCTTACATTTTAACATAAGTAATCAATAGTTTATTTTTAGCATCTGAAAATCCACAGCTCGCTTGAAATAAAACTACAAGCACAGCGGATTAGTTACTTGCACTGTTGTAAGCTGGTCTAAAATTTACCAATGTTGAAAGTTATTCAACATTCTAGATGTAATTTGCTTTGTTTAAAGTCTTATGCAGTGTTCACTCCCCTCATTCCAGTCATGTCTAATCCAACAGTGCAATAGTTTTCAAATTTTTAAATAAATTGGTCTAAAATAAATTGGCCTAAAATATTTTAGCACCTGTAAGACCTACCAGGTTTCATAAACTTGTAAGGCATCTGAAAACAATCAATAAATTATTAAATAATTTATTTTTTATTTATTTCTACTTTCATTCTGGTAAAAAAAAAGACAAACAAACATTAGATTTCTGCAAAAAAAAACAAAACAAATATCTACTACACTTGCGCATTCATGTTATCAATAGCATCAGCTTGAGGTGTTTAACATACTTTACAATACTGTTTTTTTTTTTTCTTCATTAAATCAGGACAATAGATATAAAAAAAAAGGTTTCTTTGTGAAGTACTTGTACTTTTGTACTTAAAGTACATTTTAAAGCAAATACTTAGTACTTGTACTTGTACTTACTGTAAGCAAAAAAAAAATGAAGTGGTTCTTTTACTTGTATTGGGGCACATTTTAGACAAGAACTTGTACTTTTACTGGAGTATTAAAATTTATACTGAATTATATTGTACTTCTGTCACTCCTGACTATACTGCACTAAGAAGACAATTAAATTTCATTTTATATTCTGTGCTGAGATTTACACATACATAAAGCTAATAGAGTTGCATTTGCAGTATTCTCATAGTATCAGCATTTCCAAATTCACTCACTTAAAATCAAATCCTTTCCCACCTATTCCTGCTCTGCTGTTTTCTATTCCCAGTGTACTCACATGTATGTCTCTGAGGTTTATTATTTGATGTAATAAGAAAGAATGTTTGCCTGTATCTCCCTGCCAGGGGACAGGAGTACAAAGAAAGCTGGATAGGGAAAGCTTGCTTGCTTATATAAAGTTATACTACAATCATCCTAAGGCCATGGTGAACGTCCCTTTTTGTCTGTATTATGACCTTTATGTGGTTCATAATATTTGTCCCTGTACTATAGAGAGCATTTTCTTAAAATTACATTGTTACTGTATTTTTTGTGTCATGTAAATTATTCTGTTTAGGTTTATTCAAATCCAAATGCAATTTGGCAGTAAAGTCTACATAATGATTCCTAAATAGTGGATGCTCATGAATATTTCCCACATGTTATTTTCTATAATAATATTTTTTTGTCTTCAATTAACCAAAAAGGGCAATCAATCAGTGAGTCCGTCACTTAATAACTATTAAATTAAACAAAAATTTTAAATATTTATTTTAAAATAATGGTTATTATTTTTTATTTAGTGTAAAGCAAGCATATGTAAGCATGACCTATGTAAAGTGCCTTGCAAAAGTATTCATCCCCCTCAATTTTTTCCACATTTTGTCATGTTACAACCATAAACATAAATGTATTTTATTGGGATTTTATCTTATTGACCAACACTAAGTGGCACATAATTGCGAAGTGGAAAGAAAATGATGAAGAAAATGTTTTTCTGAAGCCTCCCCTTGAGCCCCACCAAGTCAATACTTTGTAGAACCAACTTTGGTTGCAATTATAGCTAAAAGTCTTTTGGGCTGTTACATTTTTGCCTATTCTTCTTTGCACAATAGCTCAAGCTCCATGAAATTGAATGGAGAGCTTGTGTGAACAGTAGCTTTCAAGCTTTGCCACAGATTCTCAATTGGATTTAGGTCTGGACTTTGACTGAGTCATTCTAACATTAGAACATGAATATTTAGTAAAAATGTAATGTATTGTTAGGGTCATTGTCCTTCTGGAATCTCTGCCCCAGTCTCAAGTCTTTTGCAGACTTTAAGTTTTCTTCTATGATTGCCCTGTATTTGGCTCTATCCATCTTCCCATGAGCTCTATTCAGCTTCCCTGTCCCTGCTGAAGAGAAGCATCCCCACAACATGACGCTGCCACCAACATGCACAGTGTTAGTTTACCGCCACACAGAGCACCTTCTTCCACATGTTTGCTGTGTCCCCCACAAGACAATTGGGTCCACTGGATTTTAATTAGTGTTACCAGTGTAAAGGGGACTGAATACAAATGCAAAGCACACTTTTCAGATTTTTATTTGTAAAAAATTTTGAAAACCATTTATAATTTTTCTTCCACTTCACAATTATGTGCCACTTTGTGTGGCTTTATCACATAAAATCACAAAAATGTGAACAAGTTCAAGTGGTATGAATACTTTTGCAAGGCACTACTTTTGTATTTTAGATGGAGACCTTATCTTAAACATGAACTAACCTACTTCTTTTTCATTGTCTTCCAGCTTTCCAATTACAACACACCCTAAAGAGTAGACAGCCTCCCACGAATAATGAATGTTGAACAAGATGACCTTTTCCCCACAGCAGCAGACTATGAGAGGTCCTAGGTGGAACCGGGCCTTGTCCGACCCATTGTTTATACTGTTGTTGGCCTTGCAATTGCTAGTAGTTGCTGGCTTGGTTAGAGCCCAGACTTGTCCATCTGTCTGCTCTTGCAGTAATCAGTTCAGTAAGGTCATTTGTACACGTCGTGGTCTCCGAGATGTACCAGATGGTATCTCAACCAACACCAGGTACCTAAACCTACAGGAAAATTTAATCCAGGTGATCAAGGTAGACAGCTTCAAGCACCTACGACACCTAGAAATTCTGCAGCTTAGCAAGAACCATATCCGTAGCATTGAGATTGGAGCCTTTAATGGGTTGGCCAGCTTAAACACACTGGAACTCTTTGATAACAGGTTAACTACTATACCTAATGGAGCATTTGAGTATTTGTCTAAGTTAAAGGAGTTATGGCTACGTAATAATCCCATTGAGAGCATACCATCATATGCCTTCAACCGAGTGCCCTCACTGAGAAGGCTGGATTTGGGTGAGCTGAAAAGGCTCTCATATATTTCTGAAGGTGCTTTTGAAGGCCTAAGCAACCTGCGTTACCTGAACCTTGGAATGTGTAATCTAAAAGAGATCCCTAATCTTACACCTCTGGTACGCTTAGATGAGCTAGAGATGTCAGGAAATCAGCTCTCAGTTATCCGACCAGGTTCTTTCAAAGGCCTTGCCCACTTGCAGAAACTATGGATGATGCATGCTCAGATCCAGACAATTGAAAGGAATGCATTTGATGATCTTCAGTCACTTGTGGAACTAAATTTAGCTCATAATAACCTTACCCTGCTCCCTCATGACCTTTTTACACCACTGCATCATTTGGAGAGGGTGCATTTGCACCACAACCCATGGAATTGTGACTGTGACATTCTCTGGCTTAGCTGGTGGCTAAAAGAAGTGGTACCTGCCAATACTAGCTGTTGCGCTCGCTGCAGTACCCCTGCTAGTCATAAAGGACGCTACATTGGTGAGTTGGATCAAAACTATTTCCACTGTTATGCACCTGTCATTGTGGAGCCACCTGCTGATTTAAATGTGACAGAGGGCATGGCAGCAGAACTAAAATGCCGGGCAAGTTCACTAACATCAGTCAGCTGGATTACACCCAATGGGTCCATAATGACACATGGAGCATACAAAGTGCGCATTTCTGTGCTAAATGATGGGACATTAAACTTTACAAATGTCACAATGCAGGACACAGGAACATATACATGTATGGTTAGCAACTCAGCAGGAAACACTACTGCCTCTGCTACATTAAATGTATCCTCAACAGAGAACAGCAGTTTTAGCTACTTTACCACAGTGACTGTAGAGACAGTTGAGCCATCAAATGATGAGGGGCACACCACAGTACACCAGAAAGTGGGTCCAACTCCTTCTTCTGGAGTGTGGGAGACATCTTCTGCACCTTTATCAACCACAACCACAACAATCAGAATGCAAGTTGCCACTAAGTCCACAGAAAAACCATATACCATTCCTGTCACAGCACTGGTTGATGGCTCCCTCAACACGTTAGATGAGGTGATGAAGACTACTAAGATAATTATTGGCTGCTTTGTGGCCATCACACTAATGGCAGCAGTTATGCTCATAATCTTCTACAAAATGCGCAAACAGCATCACCAGCAGAATCACCATGCACCAACACGAACCATTGAAATTATCAATGTGGATGAAGACTGCATGACTGCTGGACCAAATATGGAGGGTCATCTGACTTTGCCATCTCTTGAGCATGAGCATCTTAACCACTACAATACTTACAAGACAGCATACAATCATGCATCCACTATCAACTCTATACATAGTTCTGCACATGAACCTTTACTTATTCGGGCCAGCTCAAAAGACAATGTACAAGAAACCCAGATCTGAACACTTTTTCATAATAAAAAAAGTATTCATAACAAACTAATAGAGAAATATCTGACATCTTCAGTGTAAAAAGGCCCAAGGTACTGATGACATGGAATTCCATGTGCACCAAATAAGCGAATGATGAAGGCAATTTAATGACTTTGGGCACTAGGGTATGCTAATTGTTTCAAAGTGTCTTTACCTAACAGAAGTTATTTATTTATGAAAAAAAAAAAATCTCTATTGTGGTTATTTCAGAAAAAAATGCCTTCTACAATTATTTTTTTCAGTACTCATTTCTCCATGTTTTATTTCAGGATTGGTAATAATGGTTGGTTTACTAATATGTTTTAAAACTCTGTCTAAATCTTCCCAGTTTTACATTTTGTATGACACTATATGCTGATTCAGTAATTTACTCAACCCTGACTTTTTTTTTTATGTCACCACAGTTTACCCTGCATGCCATCTGCCACACCACACACATTAATGACCAGCTGCTAATTCAAATAAATTTAGCAGTTGATTACAGATGTTCATTTTATTGTTAGAACATTGCTCTTGTTTATATTGAATCAGAAATATGGTTAGCTTTCCCACCTTGGGGTTTGCTAACAATTTTGCCATTATTTAACAACAGGTTAAATGTCAAATGTGGTTAATCCAATATAACAAAAATGTGCAAGTGAATGATTGTGCCTAATCTTCATACTTGATGAACCTGAAGTTGTTCGGTATAACATTTTTTAAGTTATCAAAAATCAGAATAATGCCACTATTTATTTATTACAGAGGTTTATAGTGCTATATAATCTCAAAGTTTCCGCACCATCATACTTGCTCTAATGTATTCTTTCCTTGTGTTGTTCAACACTCATTTAGCATTGCAAACTCAACTTCACTTGTGGTTTATCCCAGTAAACTTTATGTACTACTTCCACATCATTTTGCCCATAGTAGGCTATTCATATTTGTGTCCCAGGCAAAGAATGGCTAATGAGTCAGGTTTTAGCAACAGTATGCATAGCAGTGGCCTGAAGCAAAATATACATTTGCATATGTCTAATAATGGTCCCATTTAATTTTAAACAGCATGCCATGGCACTTGCAGTGGACACAGTTTCATATAGATCTAAACTGGGTGTCATGAAAAGCATAATGCATAAAACAAGCCATCAATTTGAAGTCAATGCCAATGCCCTTCAGATTTAAGGTTAATCAATGTTCCCAAGTTGTTACAGATTATAGGAATAAACACTATTCCATGTCTCAATTTTCCATGTTACCTATGTTTACAGCAACAATATAATAATAATAATAATAATAAATCCATATTTTCAACAAATGTGTGTAAAATGCATTTTGCATGTGGATGAAAAAGCTTCATCCAGGAGTGAAAATACTTTTAAATTCTTGCCTGTACTACTACCACACTACTATATCCAACATTTAACACTTCATTTTGTTCACTTCTTTTTGGCTTCATGGATCCTTGAAAAATGTTTCAATATTTTTTCATAAATTAATGGAATAGAAAGAAATTAGAAACATTTGATGTGTTGTATAGCAAAATATTTGCTTTAATGGTTAAGATGCAATCTTTAACAGGTTTATGTGAAAATTGGCAAAACTTTCTCATAACTTGTTTTGTTTTAACTGAATGTCCCAAAACAATAAATCAAACACATCCTGTCACAGTCACTGTGTTTGGGAGGTAAAGAACAACACACATGCCGATCATGTATCGTTTTCATAGAACACCTGTTTGTCACAAGACACACAACCTGTCTGAGCTGCTGTGTGTGTTGTTGGGACTTATTGTGCTACACATTCTGTAAAGCTGCTTTGCCACAATGACTGTTGTTTAATGGCACTATATAAATAATAATAATAATAATAATAATAATAATAATAATAATAAATAATAATAAATTTAATTAACTTTACTTGTGATTTTGCAACAAGTGATTTTGCCTGCCAAAACCCCACAGCACTGGAATGAGGCATTATGCATACATTTTCTTGAGTGGTCATAATTCCATTTTGTTTTCCTCTAAATTTAAAATTGCTCATACAAATGTATATACTCCAAAACACTATGTGTATTTGTGTTGAAAATTTTAATATATAAGTCTGGATATATTTCAGTGTGGTATGTTTCATTTATAATTGAAAAATAAAAATACTTAATTATAAAAAAAAAAAAAAAGGACAACAAGCTAAAAATATAGTTGCCACCTGGGTGCAACGCAAAACCTGTGTGACCTCCAGTTTATTAGCAAACTTTTTGGCATAAATTTAAGGCATCGCCACAGCCAATTTTTTTCAGATATCAAAAATCCCTTCGCAATTTTGCATCCCCACTATCTTGAGATGATATTGGCCTGGTTTGGTGGTGATCATATAAATCCCTTAGCAGCTGTATATCAAAATCAATTGTGTGCCCTTTTGTTCATCTATGGATTATTCTTTTTATTGAATAAACCGCAGAGCAGTTTTTTTTTTTTTTTGGGGGGGGGGGTTGCATCACTGTGTTTGAAATCAAGGCTTAGCGATTATAGTGTGTCATATCCTTTTTTTCAGCACAACCCAGGCAATATGATAAAATAAATTTTATTTCATTTTGACCAACTCCCCACACACTTGACAAAAAACTATTAAAAAAATTGAAAATCCAATAGATTTTTTAGAAATAAATTGTTGTCAAACACACACACACACACTGATTAAACCTTACTTTTAGACTATATAATTAATATAATTAAAACTTTTAGACTAAATAATTAATTTATTATCAGACTTTTCAAGGAAATTGCTGTAAAACACACACACACACACAAACACAAGAAATGGAAGAAATACAATACACATACAAATCATGTGGTTTTATGGTCTTTTTAGTTGATTTTATGACTATAAAACAATAAAAAAATGAGTACTTTAATGATTTAAATGGTTTTTGGCATGCAAAAAAATAAAAAAATTTTTAAATGATTATAATTTTTTTTTTTTTTTTACATGATATATCCGAAAACCCAACCAGTATGTTTTGCCTTTTTTGACACACACCATCATTACACCCATATATGGTGTTGTTTTCTTTTAAATCGGTCATTAATTACTGTTGTGCTTCCGGCACGTATCCGTGCTGCTGGAGTTCTAATTAATTAGGGCCCAAGCACTATGACATCAACACAATGACACATGACTATGATGTCATTGCCATCGCTCTGATAATGCTGTTTTAATAGTGTTGATATCATAAATGTGTTTGGGCACTTTTGTTCTTCTAAGGATTTTTTTTTCAAACATCTGGGTTACTTGGGGTCCTTAACATGATCAAAACCTCTAACAAAGGCGATCATTTTCTTGGAGGGACGAAACTGCTTTGCTCATACCAGTCCTGTGCTGAAAACTTCAGTGATGGTCTTAAGGACTTTGTCATCTCTCCATTGGCATTGTCCTTCTCCAAGTGCCGTACTGCAGCAGTTGAGTCTGTGCTCTAGGGTGCCTCTCCTGAAACACATTGGGCATGCTGATGTTTCTGCTATGCCTCATGTATGTAGATTAGATGGAGTTTGAAGCACATCATACACTGCCTGAATAAGGAATTTAATGTGGTGAGGCTCGGCTTTCCAGATCTCAGTCCAGGTCACTGTAACCTCAATGCCACAGACTTACAGGATCTCGTATCCTCAACTACTGCTCTTACCTTCTCTTGAACAAGGCACCACCTCCCCTTCCCTCTGATGTTTATTTGAGAAGTTAGAGAGGAACATAAGCCGGCTCTGACTTTTGAGACTACCCCCACGAGGCTCCTATGCCGCAGGCTTTACTCCGTCTCCTGGATTGCCTCATCTGCCCTTCAATTCCTACCTGTCCTCACTTGAATCCCAGCTTCAGCCACATTTGGATCACTTTGGTCCTCATACTGCAACACTTCTCTAGCCTTTGTTACCTTGAATTCCTCTTCCAAGAATTTGAAGGGCAGCCGCAGTATGTTGCACCCATAAAGTGCGATGCTACTCAGGCTCTTCGGTAACCCAAGCCATCTCCGAAGGTGGTTTCTGACTTTCCAAGATCTCAACAATAGAGATTGGGACTGCATAAATGAGGAGGGGCCACAGGATTCTGGAAAGGATGCCATGCTGATAAACCCAGGCTTTCCAGGTAGACCAGACTTGTCCACAGATTTCAGCCAGCCATCCAACTCAGCACAAGCGAACTGGAAAGACGATGAATCTCTCAGAGAGCTGTCAAAAACCTTACCCAAGCTCTTGACTGTCTTCTCTGAAATTGCTGGTATGACTGAACCTGTGATGTAAAACCTGAACTTGTCCTCCACCTTGCCTTTCTTCAGCACCATAGATCTTGATTTGGAAGGCTTTAAATGCATACGGACCCATTCCATTAACTTCTCAAGTCCTTTCAGAGTCCATCAGCAGCCTGGCGTTGATTCTGTTGTAACTATTAAGTCATCCATAAATGCCTTGATAGATGGCTGCCATTGTCCAGAATACATTCGGGGCCCTCTGCACTCTGGCTCAGCAGACTTGGTCAACATATTCATGGTCAGGGAGAACAGCGTCACATAGATAGGTATTATCATAGGCTGCACTATCTCCACCTTATGCCAACCTGATGTAATTGTTCCAGAAGAGACCATCATCCTGAAGTTGTTATAGTAGTCTGCAATGAGGTTTCTGCACCTATTTTGAACATGATACTTTATCAGAGAGACCTGGACTAGCTTATGAGGAATGGAGCCGAACGCATTTGCTAGGTCAAGCCAACACTGTCAAACACTGACAGGTTGCCTTTGTTCTCTCTTGACTTCCGAATGAGCTGTGTCACCACACCAGTATGCTTCACACAGCCAGGAATACCTGAAATTCCTCCCTTCTGCACTGATGTATCAATGTAATTGTTTTTTGTAAGGTAGGTGCACAGCCTCTTGGAAAGATACTAAAGAAGATATTTGCCTCCACACACAGCAAGGAAATAATGCAAAACTGGTGGAAAGTGGGTGGAGTTTTCCACCTTAGGAATCTGCACCCCTTCTGCCACTCGCCATTGATCTGTGATCTTTCCTTTCCTCCAGGAGACCCGCAGAATTTTCCAAAGACACTTGTAGTAGTTTGGGACAGTACCTGTACACTTTGTGTGTCACTAGGTTCCGGAGCAGAACTCGCCCTTGCTTTTGAACAACCTCTCTGACTTCCTTTAGCTGCAAATCTGATGTATCAAACAGCACCTCCGGTTCTCTCCTACTCTCCTACTATACATCTGTGTGAGGTAATGTTTAATTTCTTCCTGACGGGAGGTAAGTTTTGCGCTCCGCTTCTGCCCCAACAGCTCTTTAGTGAACTTGAAAGGGTTGGCAGTAAAACTCTCGTTGCATGCCCTCTCGCATTGACGCCTCTGTGCCACTCAGCCCGGTGGAGAACCCTAATCCTTTTCCGGAGGACACACATCAACTGGACAATACCAATGGGTTCCTCCTCTCCTGCTCCCTTATACTGGGAACTCAAAGCTTTCATCTCCTTCTTGATAACATATATCTTCACAGCTCTCTGATTTTTCATATAAGTCCTGGAGCTTTGCTTCTCCTCCTCACCAAACTGTTCAGCTGCAATACTGACAATGAATGTAGTCATAGCTTGAAATTTCTGGTCAGCCTCTCCCCTGGTTGTTACCTCCAGCATTTGTTCAATATCATCGTCAAACCGCTTCCACAGTGACATCATGGTAGCTGCTGGCCATTTAATCCGCTTCCGATTTGACTTGTTTAAGGGATTAGTCGACAGCACTTGGAGATTTTGGGCTCTGTGGGGTGACTCTGGGCCAGGCTCCTTCTGCATCTCACCAGGTTGGACACCTGTGCCTTGTGTTGCTCCAGCTCCCAACAAACACTTCATCTTTGCTTGGTGGATTTTAAGCCATGGATGTTCTTGCAGACTTACCACATGTACACTGCTTGCTCATTATCATTTGTCCTTCGCCTTTGTCTCATCACATACATCATACACACACTATACACACATGCTACATGCATTATACACACACACCACATCCTAAACACAAACACTACATACACATAACACATCCCACACACACAGACTACACACTCAACAAACACACAGGTTGTGCGGTGCACCTGGGGGTCATTGTCTTTTTGGAGGTCTTAACATGCTCAGAAGGCACACAGGTTGTGTGGTGCACCGGGGCGTGATGGCGATGGCTATTCATAATTTACATATTTATAAAAGTCATACTGTTGACATGGCATGAGCTGAGATTGTTTATTCATACTCACCACTCTCCATCTGGAATGAACCACATACCCTAAACAGAGAGGGGTATCTCTGTGCACCACTCATCTATTACAGTAAATGCAACATAAACATACGAAAAAGCAAATCTGACTTCAAAAGTGTATATTTACTTTCTACAAAAGTAAAATATTTACTGTGGAACGGATTTTAAGTTTCTACACCAACCTAATCTGAAAAAGTTGATGTTGAATGGACATGATGCATCTATCACTGAATATCAGTCAGCTGCAGCATGTTTCTGAAAGCTTGTTCTCATGTTAACTAGTAGTAATGAAAGATAATCAAAATACAGACAGTTCAGAGACAATTCAGAATGATTTAAAAGCAGTTAATAAGTAGACAAAGTATTGCGTATGATAGCATGACATGAAAGTGCTACTGGGACTGGTTTTGAATGTGGGTTTTGGCAGGCAACTGCTCTCCCATTCTTCCAGTATTGCATACCACCAGTAAATCTTTTATTGGTGTGCAATACCAGATCATACCACTATTTTAACCCATGACTCTATCACTACTCTTTAAACAGGTATCAAGGAGGCTTTAGTCAGGAAAGTATCTTCCAATCACATAATACAGTAATATTGAGTTGCCCAATATAGTCACTATGGTAACCAATGACCTTGAGTGTGAAAGTAATAGATGATAGAACATCTGCTGACCTGACACTTAAATGTATTCAGAGATAAAGTGCATGGCAAGACGCACAACACTGCCAAAAGAAGAATAATTTGAATGAATAATAATTTTCTTCTTAACTGAACTGATTTCTTGACATCCTTTATCTGTTAAACATTTTATATTTTCTTATAACCTATTAAGTCAAGGAACACACTGCATTTTTTTGGTTCAACACAAGAACATGTTTAATAATCATAAACAAAGCCCGTGCTGGGCAATTTCATGGCTGGGCTCAGTGATCAAAGCTCAAACATCTATTAGATTTGTTCACAGCTTTGATCAGAGCTCGTAGAAAGATGATTATTGTAAAACAAACATTTCAAGTAAGACGTGCATGTACTCACACACATCATTATCATATAATGCAAATCGTAACTCCCATGTTTGAGATTAATTTTGTTGCATTAGTGTACATTAGTTAATATTAAAAAGTCAATTATAATAATACAACTGATTACCCTAAACTTGCTTATCTAAGCCTAATTATCTGAAACCATAAACAAAAACTCATGAACAAACATGTTCAATTAATATTAAAAAGAAATTCTGTGTTTTATGAAAGTTACAATCATGCACTTTCAAACCACATTTCATATCCAGTAATGCCAACCCTGTACATTTTGATGATTATGCTAATAATGACTCATTTTTTGTCTGTAAACTATTTTCTTATAATTTAAGAAAAAAAGTATTTGTCTTTTTTGTCTAATAACTGTGCTTTGAACCAATTTTAGTTCTTTCTCAAATGCTACATGGTGAATTCTTGTGTCATCCATTTTTATTTTGTTTTATAATGAAAGCATTTTTGTATTGATAAAGGAGCAAGTGAGTTTGTCTCTGCTGTACCCCCCCCCCCTTACTTTAAGAATTAATGCAGTTCTAATAATAGATTTATATAAAACATAATTTTGGAGGCTTAAATTTTACATGTGCTAACATCTTCTAAACAAAGAAATGTGTAGTAAAAGAAAGTTCTGTGAAAAACTTTGGAAAAGTTAAATTATAGATAAAGGAGTTTGTAATACATACACAAAATGTGGTTATAAATAAATTATTATATATATTTTTTATCCTTCTTTTAAAGGACAGCATCTGATAGACAACACAGTAAAGAAATAGTTCTCAGTCGCAAAAATAAATAAATAAATGAATTAATTATAAAGATGATAACAATTATTATTATTATTATTATTATGATCTGTTGCTTCGAAAGTAAAAGGCCATTTTAATTATTATTTTCATTGCTATTCTTGCTTGTGGTGATCAGAATAATAAATATAGTTGCAAAACAACGATGCTTAGGCCCAAGATCCTGTGCCATCGTGTGCTTTTTGAGCACATTAAGACCTAAAAAAGGACTGGGATGCTGGAAAAAAGCATCACTCTATGATGTCACTCAATGTGATGTTGCTCAATATGATATCACTCAGGAAGTTATTACCATACATTTTTTCACTATACATTTCAGGCATCGCCACAGATGAACCATTTGAATTTTGCACCCTAATGTCATGAGATCATATTGACTTTCATGGCAATTATATAAATCCCCTAGCAGGAGTACATCAAAATGTGTTTTGCAAACAACCCAAAATAACTGGCTTCCTGATGAGTAGATCCTATGACGTGCAGCATGAAAATTGTTTAGCTCAATGAGATCTAAACAACTGTGTATACATGCATATGAGCTATGCAGCAAAATCTCATTTGAAGACTTTGTGCCACGCTTAGTGTCCACATCTAAATTGCTGTAGATTCCAATCTGTGGTTTTCATGACTTTTTGAACATGTTAAGAACCCCCCAAAAATCCCTGGATGATTGATATTGGACCCTAAGAAGAGGTCCCATCACACATTATGACATCATGAGGGCTGCTATCATAGTGATTGGGTCCTTAATAATAATAATAAATAATAATAATAATAATAATTAATAATAATACAAATACAAATACAAATAATAATAACATAAGAGGCATGGTGGGTTTTCATAAGCCATTCAGAGAGTTCATACGTGTTACAAATATATTATTTGACATTTCGCACACATTACAAGATTTTTTTCAAATATTTACATCCATGTAGATATTGCATCTGCCATGTTTTAGAGCTGGAAATATTGTCCTACCAGTACAAGACTTTCAAAGGATTGCTCAGGCTTCACCTGGACGTGTATATGCCTTCCAGTATTAACAGCCCAATGTTGACTTTCAGGAGTATCATGCCTATTTTTCATGTTTGCATATACAAATGCCTCCCCTCTATATTTGTCATCTTAAGAATGATGTTTTCTGTTGAAGCTGTGATGTATAATTTAAAACCAGATTTGAGATATGTAACATGGATGACAACATGTCTAGTAGAGCTTGAAAGTATTTTCATTGTACTTAGTTCCATCTCTCAGATGTAGACAGACCAAGACAACCCTCATTCTCTCATTCACTAACTCATCTTCTATACTGCTTTATCGTGTATTCAGGGTTACAGTGGGCCTGGAGCCTATCCCAGGAGGCTTAGGGCACGAGGTGGGGTACACCATGGACAGAGTGCCAATCCATCGCATGGCACACACACATTCACTCACACTCTCATTCACATACTACAAACAATTTGGGAATGCCAATTAGCTTAATCTACATGTCTTTGGACTGTGGGTGGAAACCGAAGTACCCAGAGGAAACCCACCAAGCATGGGGAGAACATGCAAACTCCATGCACACAGAGACGGGAATCGAGTCTGGCCGGGAATCGAACCCAGACTCTGGAGGTCCAAGTCGACAGTGCTAACCAGTACATGACCATGCCGCCTACCATGACAATATTTTATTTTTATATAAGAAGTTATGTAATCTACATAAACAATACATATGTTCAGAAAGTTTAAAATTGTGTTATTCTCCTGCTGCAAGCTATTTTATCATCTATTATTTACAGGGGTTAAAATAGTCTCATATGACATATAACCACTGAACCAAAAGGAACCCTAGCCAGATGACCATTGATGACATGGAACTACATGTGAAATATAGACTAACTCTTGGTTGAGATGCAGAGCAAACTGCACATCTGATCTCGCTTCTGAGTTCAATATATACACAATATATTACTTTTTGAGAATCCTCTCTGTCCCAAAGAGTGTAATGAGCTCACCTACTGTTGAAACCAATGAGAGCTATATAAAATGACACCTTCCAAGCTTATCTGATTTTGAGTGACTGCAACTCAATCCTACAACAAGCAAATTGGGTGTACTACAGCTATCATGTTTTGGCCAGTAAAGAGACCTTTCCAATCATGTAAGACAAATTAAGCTGCAGTATTTGCTTTCATTTTCTATAAATGTACTTTATCTACTAACAAATAGCCAAAAAGATGATTTTGCTTCTGCCACTCTAGATCAAAACTATAATGTAAATAGTGTACAAGAAATCTCACAGGGTTACCTTTAATTAGAAACCAACATTTTAGTCCAGTTGAAGGGGATTTTTTTGTTTGTTTGTTTGTTTGGGGGTAGTAAGCCATTGATTTGTATTATCCTTTCATCTCATCCTTTTATCATCCTTCTTTTTTTTTCTAAAAGAAGAGAGTACATTTATATAAGAACATGTAAAAAAAAAAAAAAAAAAACCAAGGCTGTGAGTTTATGTTTATAAGTTGAAATAGCTAACCTAGTGGAATAGGCATCAATCAATTGAGTTTTATGAGACATGGAAAAATAAAATCCTCCATTCTACCCTTCGTTCCTCTGTGTCAGTAATTGTACATAATACAATTATTATCAGGGCTCGAGGGGGGTGGGAGCTGATGCGCGGGGATGGCATCTCACCTGTTGAAGAAAAAATTACAAAAACCATCCCCTCTGTAAAACCACCATCCCCCTTTAGATTAATAATGCTGTGTATTATGTAAAACATGTCATGAAAATGAATTAAATATTAAAACTCTCTATGTATGATCATCTATGAACTAATAACGAGTATTACTCAATCAGAATTCAATATTGTAACACGCTGCTCACAAGTTCATGTAAGTTTTTGTCATGTTTCATGCTGTTCACATTTTCACAATGGCCAAGAGAACATTTAAAGCACAGCTTTAAAAACAGCCTTTCAAAAAGAAGAGAACTGAAGGTATGATACAGTACATATGCACAAATCCTCCCAGGAGACATGTGATGCAAACCAAGGATTAAGTTTAATACGTGAGTTTTCGAAATAACTGACAGCTTAAATGATTATAAAAGATGCATTCTGTACCCAATTTGTGTAATTTCATTCTCAATTTAAAGAAGAGGTTTTGTTTTTTCATTAGAATTTATGGATTCACCTACATGATTGGGTATACAAAAGTGTAAAAAATAGTATTAATAGTATAAAAATCATATTTTTAAATGCTATACTAATGATTTGATGATTTGTGTGCACGCGCACGTGTGTATTTGTGTGTGTGTGAGGGAGAGAGAAAGAGAGAGAGACTGGTGCATAGACAACCAACTCTTATAAACCTCCCCAGATGAAAGACATGGAAAGGATTAAATGATAGTTTTGACAATTGCCTGTTTAAGTGCATATTTTTTGTTTTGATGGAAGTTGATTTAATTAAGCTTACATTTTGTTAATAAAACTGTTCTTAAACGTTTGCCATATTTCACAGTCATTTTGTATGCTTAGTTGTAGGTCGTCTTCATCTTCTAAAAAAAAAAATACTTGACCACACCCCCCCCCCTTTTTTTTTTTTTTTTTACAATTCAACCACTTATTATAATAATATGATTATTCTGACCATTGACATATGGGAGCATTAAAATTGGGAAACAAAATAACAATAATTGGATATTGATTAGTCAAGATGGGTGCCTGAGATGCCTGAGATGGGTTAATATCAAATAAATAAATAAATAAATAAATAAATAAATACACAACAAACTTTTATTATCAGGGTCCTCCACATTGTCATGGAGGAATTGCCGACTTTTCTTCATAACATCAACCAATACTGTACATTGTGTGTGTGTGTGTGTGTGTGTGTGTGTGTGTGTGTGTGTGTGTGTGTGTGTGTGTGTGTGTGTGTGTGTACATGCAGGAGAAAGAGACATAGAGCACGTCAACTTTACCCTTAGCACTAGGTAGAAATTTAATGGGCAGGACAAATTATTGCCTTCAGTCATATTTTCTAGATAGTTTCTCTGAGAAGTCTAACAGAGGTTATGTATACATTTTTGTAGGAACTGTCTGGAAGCATATGTCAAAGAGGCTCTGGGGTCTCAGTGACCTGAAGCATAATAGAAGTGTTAAGGCTGGATTCAAGACAACATATCAGCTGCAGATATATATGTGCCTAGCAAATGCCTTTGATATCACAGAACAACTGCTTTTGATATCATAGAACAACTGCTAGCTACAAACTAGGTTAAAATATTGTAAGCTAGTGATTAGATACTGTAATTATTTTGTCTAAATCAGGTGGTAACTGTTCTTCCTGTTGCATGGATGACTTTACTGTGTTCAGGAACATTCCATAAATCATAAAGCATACTGTAGTATGCCATCAGCAGAGAACAAGAAAAACTGCAAATGAGCATGTTGTTAAAATTTGTTTATTTATTGATTGATTGATCTATGATTAATTTGGCTTATATTGATCACTTTTGATCACTATTGTATTACATTTTTAAACAGAAGTATATTCCTCAAATTGAACAATCCTGACACAGATTTAACCAGTGTGTATACCACATTATTATGAACTCCTGTTTACCTACTCATTAATATAAATTTTCCACTCAGCCAATCATGTAGCAGCAGTACAATGCATAAAATGCAGATAAAAGTTCAAGTGCTTAGCTTGTTGTTCACTTGTTGTTCACAAGACCTGACTGGAAGTCTATGGTTACTGAAATATTGTTTTTAAGAATGATAAGCAGGAATGCATTGGTCAGTATACAAAGAAAGAAGCCCACAAAGGGGTCTATTCTTGTCAGCCAAGAGGAAACTGAGGCTACAGAGGGCGCAAACTCATCCAAACCGGACATTTATTTATTTATTAATTTATTTATGTGTTTATTTATCTTCAATATTACACTACAGTACATTTGTTTCTGTAATTCTGACATATAATTAATATGCTAAAGTAGATTATGAATGCCATTTGCCACTCTTTAATGTTTATAGCTAAATGCATTTATTATCAAACTCAGTCCTCAAAAACGACAGAGCAGAGCAGAGCAGCAAGGGCTGACTATTTTTTCTTGAACTGATGAGCATGCAAAATTAGGGAAAGGTGTAATCCTTTATTTACACTAGGAGCGGATTTAACATCACATGTGTAACATGGTTTAGTTTTGTCCTCTGTGTGGTGGCTTCATAAATGCTACCCTGGGAGCATTTAAGAAGTAAAGCAGCATGACCTTTGGCCTGGTATGAATGAGGAAATGTTTAATGAGGAAACCTGGTAGTTTAAACTGTTTTCAGAGGTATACTAGGAGCAGTTTATATCAAAAATAGGCTAGGTGTGTATTTTTAGCAGAGCAAAGTGGAGGGCCATTTCCGGGGAGCAGAGGGCAGCATATCTAGTTGAACCACAAGCACTGACTAGAGTTTCAGCTATCAGTTCTGGCAACACAGCCACTTCTCATGAAAATACGAAGTAATATATTCAGAGGGAAGTACTATTCACCACTTCCACTTGCATGGGCTCACAGATAGCCTGATTTTATAGTGTCACTGCTACATATGGTACCACTGGTTTTCCATCCCTTGTGCCTGCCACCTAGAAATCCTGGTCATTGGAACTGAGGGATTATCAGGATTTGAACTTACAATCTCCCAGTCCTTTCTGTTGTGCCACTCAAAAGCCCTTTTACCCCATTTAAAATCAAGTTAACAGTGTCCATTTTATGTGGAATTTAGTGCTTAAAACAGTCAGGTTTGCAAGTTGTGTACAACTGTAAATGTTTTACAGATATTTTTAAAAATATTATTATTAGTAGTAGTAGTAGTAATCTTTACACAGTTACAGTTTATTGCACTTTACAGAATAGATTAAAACCGGACACTGTAATGTAAAAAAAAAAAAACACTAGTCATCCTAAATTCCTCTATCAACTGTTGCAATCACCTGTCCTGTCCTACATGTCCTTTCTTCCAGACATCTGTGTGAACATCTGTGTGTAACTTGTTAATACCTCAAGGTAACAGAAGAGTACTATGCTTAAAATGATGGCCTTTTAGTATAAAGGTATATGCTGTCATCTTTTCACAAAGAATCACATTCTAAAATATCTACATTTTTTTTTTTGATGATTATATGAAAACCCATAATTCAGTATCTTAGAAAATTTCTTAAGATGTTACGTCCCTGACGTATTATATATATATATTTATATTATGCTTTGTGTTGCCTGCTGTTTTGGATGTGTTTAAAAAGCAGGTTTAATTGGCCTCTACCGTGGAGAGGGGTGATGATTGGAGGATCAGGCAGTCATGTGCGCTTTACTCCCGCCTCCTGCGTCACCATTGGACAAGCTCCCCTGAACCTGTGCACCTTCCTCCCACCTCCTGTGTTGTGATTGGACTAGCACTTTGTGCAGCTGTATTTAAACACCATCCTGCCTGCTGCTCGAGAGACAACTGCTTAGCTTGTTATGGTGTTTTGCTTGTGTATATTTGATTTACCGTGTACCGATCCTTTGCTGCCTTTGTCGACCTCGATTTTGTTATTGCCCTTTGTACATAAATTTGTATGTTTCTCCTGGTTATGCTAGTTAGGGAGTTAGGTAACACTTAATGTATTTTGGTTTGTTTTGTTGTTAGGTTAGGTAAACTTTTGTGGCTTTAGTTAGCGGGATTTGTTTATTATTTTGGCATTGTCGGCTCCTGAAGAGATCACCAACTTTGTAAATATTTGTACATTAAACCGCAGTTGATCTCACCCCCTGTTTATTTCCCCACTATTTTCTTTCCTGTTTCCAATTTTCATTGTCGTCATTCTCTGTTGCGGCCTGACCCTAGACCAGGACGTAACAGAATTGGGGGCTCGTCCATTGTTTTGTTGTTTAGTTGCTGGTTTTGGGGGTTTTTTTTGGCTGTAGGTGGTGTGTGTGTTTGTCACTACTATGGCGACTAAATTAAATTTGGACCAGTTTGCTATTTATCCTTCAGTGGAGCAATTTGAAAGGTGCAGGAAGGATGATTTACTGCTGCTTGCGGACTTTTACAGCATCTTGGTCCCATGGAGCGCGAATAAGCGCGACATTAAACAAATGCTTCACGCGGAGCTAATTAAACAGCGCATTCTAGTCGATCCTACCGAGGCGGGTATTGCAAGCCATTATGGTAAGTCTGAGGAGTCAGCTACAGCGGAGGCTGTGATGGAACCTACGGACCCCGCACGCATAGATCCCCCGGTAGTAGGTTCGCCGCTGAATGACCCAAAGCTCGCGCTGCAGTTGAAGCAATTGGACCTAGAGTTGGCCCGTCAGCATTATGAAGCTCAACTGCTTCAGTTTCGCATGGTCGAACTCAAGTCTCAGAGGGAAATTAAATAAAAGGAATTGGAGTTGGCATTAAGGAATAAGCCAGCTTCAGATTCTCCCGTTCGTGCGTCATCCCCTGTTCTGCACCCTGCTCCTGCAACCCCGGTACAGGCCAGTGAACCAGCACCTACGTCAATACAAGCATCATCTTCAGCTGTAAGTTCATCTGGTCTTGATATTAGTAAGCATATTGCTTTAGCTCCTATGTTCAGAGAAAGTGAAGTAGATACGTACTTCACTGTATTTGAGCGTATTGCAGCCACATTACAGTGGCCTAGAAGCATCTGGTCACTTTTATTGCAATGCAAGTTTGTTGGGAAGGCACAGGAAGTGTGTTCTGCTTTAACTTTAGAGCAGAGTTTGTTAAAAGTGCTGTTTTACGCGCTTATGAACTTGTCCCTGAGGCCTATCGGCAGAAATTTCGAAAACATGTAAAATCAGACTACCAAACCTATGTTGAGTTTGCACGTGAGAAATCTGTATTGTTTGATAAATGGTGCACTGCCAGTAAAGTTAATACTTTTGAGGGATTGAAGGAGTTAATGCTTTTGGAGGAATTTAAGAATTGTGTTGCGGAGAAGGTGGTAGTTTATCTGAATAAGCAGAAGATCACATCACTTTCAAGTGCAGCCGTCTCGGCAGATGAATTCGCGCTGACTCATAAAACCACTTTCTCTCCCCCACGCTGTGAAAATTCCCAGCGTAGTGTAAGAAGCCCTCCAAGTTCTCAGAAAGTTACCCATGAGAGTCGGGAATGTTTCTATTGCCATGAAAGGGGCCATCTCATGGCTGCTTGTCCTATCTTAGCTCGTAAAAACGGTAGGAAAACGCAGACCCAGCCCAAAAGTATCGCATTAACACACGTACCAACAACGCACCAGCAAAATAGAAAATGCTCACAGTCCTCTGTAGATCCTACTTTCGAACCTTTTATTATGGAAGGTGTTGTGTCCTTATCTAATTCTGAGTTGGAACAAAAAAAACACTTTGCATGCTGAGGGACACAGGTTCTGCCCAGTCGTTCATTTTAGAGGGTCTCCTGCCTTTGTCTGATGAAACTAGTTGTGGTGCGGATGTACTAGTACAAGGCATTGGAATGGAAAAAGTGAAGGCTAATCTACATAACATATTTCTGCGATCCAAGTTAGTTACTGGTCTCGTTAAGGTCGCAGTCCGTTCTGAGCTGCCAGTAAAAGGTGTTTCATTCATTCTAGGTAATGACTTAGCTGGGGGGAATTTTTGCCAGTTGCCTATTGTTACAGATGTACCTGTAATAGATGAGAATGAGACACTCTCACGTAAATTTCCGCTAGTGTTTAACTCGTGCGTGGTGACACGCGCTCAGGCTCGTAAGAAGAAAGGGGCGGAAGACATTTCTGATTCACCCCATATTTAAACCTTCCGTGGTGTCTTCACCTCCTGTGAATAAGTCACATACTACTTTTACTCCAATCTTTGAACCCAGTGGTGCTAAACTTTTATTTGGACGTGATCAGCTGGTAACTGCTCAAAAATCTGATAACTCCCTTCAACCCTGTTTCACTTCGGCAGTTAAGGAAGCAGAATTATTGCAGCGACCTACTGCATATTTTATTAAAGATCAGCTGTTGATGCGTAAATGGACGCCTAAAAATTCTGATAATGACTGGAGTTCAGTATTTCAGGTTGTGGTCCCAAAACCTTATAGGAGTCACGTGTTGAGTATTGCTCACGACCATGACTTGTCGGGGCATCTGGGTATTCGGAAAACATATGCTCGAATTCTAAAACATTTCTTCTGGCCGGCTCTGAAATCAGATGTAGCGTCCTACTGTCGTTCATGTCCAATCTGCCAAATTGCAGGTAAACCTAACCAGGTCATCCCTCGTGCACTGCTCTGCCCAATTCCTGTGATGGGAGAACCAATTGAAAGAATTTTGATAGATTGTGTAGGTCCCCTTCCTCGAACTAAGTCGGGAAATTCACATTTACTCTCTCTAATGTGTGTCGCATCTAGATATACTGAGGCTATACCACTTCGCAACATTAAGTCTCGAGCTATTGTACGTGCCCTGACCAAGTTCTTTTCTACCTTCGGATTACCCAAGTACGTCCAGTCTAACCGTGGTTCCAATTTTATGTCAGCCCTGTTTAAAAGAGTGTTGGAAGAACTTAATATAAAGCATCAGGTCTCTAGTGCCTATTAGAGTAGACTTTTGTGGCTTTAGTTAGCGGGATTTGTTTATTATTTTGGCATTGTCGGCTCCTGAAGAGATTACCAACTTTGTAAATATTTGTACATTAAACCGCAGTTGATCTCACCCCCTGTTTATTTCCCCACTATTTTCTTTCCTGTTTCCAATTTTCATTGTCGTCATTCTCTGTTGCGGCCTGACCCTAGACCAGGACGTAACAAAGACCAATAGAAATAAAAATAAAAATAAAAAAAAGGATTTTTAACACAAAAATGTTGGACTACTGAAAAGTATGTACATCATTCAACACTTGGTTGGGCCTCCCTTTGCATGAATAGCAGCCTTCACTTCTTCTGCATTATTGGGTCTCATGTCTAGCATCTTTATGGGGTTTAGCTGCTCTATGGAGTTTGCAGGCCAATCAAGCACAGAAATACCATGGTTCTTAAACTAGGCAGTGTGGGCAGGTCCTGCTAGAAAATAAAATCAGCATCTCCATAAAGTTGATCAGCACAAGTGCTCTAAAACTTCAGGGTAGTTGGCTGCTCAGACCTTGGACCTTGGGCCTTGGACTCTCCTCTCTTCCTCCAGACTCTTGATTTCCAAATTAAATGCAAAATTTACTTTCATCTGAAAAGAGGACTTTGGCCCACTGAGCAACAGTCCCCTCCTTTTTGTCCTTACTCCAATTAAGACGCCTCTGACATTGTCCCTGGTTCAAGAGTGTCTTGACACAAGGAATGAAACAATTGTATTCCATGTCCTGGATACATCTGAGTGTAGTGGCTCTTGAAGCATTGACTCCAGCTGTAGTCCACTCCTTGTAAATCTCCCCCCAAATTCTTGAATGGGCTTCGTTTCGCATTTTTGTGTTAAAAATCCTTTTTTTAATTTTTTTTTTTATCCCTGTTGCTTTTCACATATTGCCATGCCCACCTTGAGGGAAAAATGGCAACATTTGTTAAAAAAAGTGCTATGACATAATAGCGATGTGACATAATCTGGCACATAACTGCTCATACCTTCTCTTTAATTCAACATTTTGACTTTATTTATGGCACAGGATTGACCTCAGGCAAGAACCTAACCACTGCTGTCTTGCCAGTTTTGTGTGATGCTGTGACAAAATCCACCTGAACAGACAGACAGAAAATCTTCTGAAAAGAGAGAGAAAGAGAGAAATTAGAGTATGCAGATATTCTTTCTGGTAACTTGCCACTATTTGTAATGATAATAGAAGGTTGTGTGCTTGAGAAAAGGGGAAAAAGATATTACATAAGAATATACATATGAATATTAAACAATATCACTAATCACTCTGGCTCAAATGGGACACAGAGGAGACTCATTTAAAGCTTTTCTGATCTCTGTGCATTTGGACTGGAAAACAGCGACATATTAATTAAAATCATGCAAAGCAGAGGGAGCAAACTAAGTACGGTACTCTGTGGAATTGAATCAGGTCACAAACCTCAGCAGCTGTTGATTTGAGTATAATCTTAGTTTGGGGTATACAAAGCAAGGCTTCACTGTTGTTTATCATAAACTCATGCATGTTTTAGTACATTTTACAAGAATTGGGGCCTGGGTTGTCAAATTATGAATACCTGTTTATTAATAAAGAAGAAACCTTTTCATACTTAGAATGTATATACTTATGTTTTACTCAGCACTTGAGAATTAATGTTGTCAGTTGTACAAAAATTAGATCAGATGAATAATCTGACTTGACAAAGGCATTCCATGAGAGGTGATAATAGATATAGAAACAGCACTGGTAAATGCACTAGGAAACTATATCTACAGTAGGTAGTCAACCAGTATACCCATTACCACCGCGCTCACCACCGTGGCAATAGGTAAAAATAATTCGGCCGCATTTCAAAAATTTTTGTGAAATGGCCGCCAGATGGCGCAAAGGGACATTTTGCAAAACAGCTGCAATTGCCGCATAATTGTAAGTAGAGCTTAAGTCATAAAAATGTCATAAAAATACGTTATATCAAAGAAATACTACAGTGATAGTAATTTCCATATTCAATTACTTTATACTGTACAACAAACACGAAAAATTTGAACCAGAGCTATTGACATTTACTGTGCAGTAATGAGTAAAAAATGAGTGTTTATTATAACACGTGTGCATGCATGTAAAGCAAAAGCAAGTCTCATTAGAGCAGTTAAAGATAAATTTTCTCTCTCTCTGTCAGCCTGCACTTTGTGTGTGCGCGCGTCATTGGACAGCATGCTCCTTTCCCTCTCCTCTCGCCTTCACACCCCTCCTCCTCTTCTCGCCTTCATACACACACACACACACACACTCACCATTCTTTTCAAAGAAGGTTAATTTGTTTTATTTTTACTTTACCGCAGTAATTCCGTTGGTGTGCGCTTCCTCTAGTGTCATTAGCGATGTTCCTTGTTAATATTGCCCATAAAATAGTGATTCCGTTAATGTGTGCATGTGTGAAACTCAAATAAGAGAGGAGGAAGGGTTACTGCATAAGACCAGAAGCGGGAGAGGGGAGGGGCTCATTCCTCCTCTCCTTTTACTTTAGCTTCACACACAAACACACAACTCATGCATGCACAAACACACAGTTACACAGCGCCTGTGTGCACCAACACTAATAGGCTACACTGTAGGGATTAAAAAAAAAAATTTCAAAGGTAAAGTGCAGGTTAATTTGTATTGGTAGCTTCGTGTTTTCTTATTGTTGCCGCGAAAGTTCCTTGTTTGTTTGTATCAGCATTTAAATTATACTGCCTTTTTCCGTTTATACTAAATAACAATATTAACTAGTTTTTTGTTCTACTACTACCGGACTTTTTCCTTTTTCTGTTTTTTGCGCTTTTTCAGAGGACACGCGTATCCCCTCATCTAAGAACAACAAGCGGAATCCATCAACAAACAACTAAACTCCGACTCAGGTACGTTATCATGGATACTATTCAGCTTGTTCAGTGTGTGGAGTGCAGGATATTTAGACATTCTTCCTTCGTTGTTAGTGATAATTTTACTTGTGATAGGTGTATATTAGTTAGCACTCTGACGGAGAAGATATTAGTATTAGAGGAGCACATCCAGACTTTAGACAGGTTTAGAGAGTGCGGGAGTAGTGTTATTCCCGTAGCGGAAAGTCTGGGTGCCGCAGGCGGACATAACCAGCCCTCTGATAATACTGCGCAGTTATAAAAAAAAAGATGTTATTGCACAGTTACTGTTGTAAGGGTTTTTACATAAGGAAGACATTTTAATGTGGACAAAATACCTGATGCATTTTCCACCATTAATATGTAGGGTTTACTTAAAGTAGACCTAGAATGACTGCTGCATTCTTTACCTTCATTATGTAGTGTTTTAGCTGAGTCAGAGGTATATCTGTCAAGCCCTAGAGGGCGCCTAGCACCCAGAGATTTGTGTTTGTAGTTTGTGTTTAACTTCAGTTCCCATTATGCACCTCGGTCAGGTGACGTGGGCGCTCACCTGAACCGAGTTGCTCATTAGTTTTATTATAAATAGTTTGGTTTCGTTGAGTTATGTGTCTTGCATCTGTTGATTTAACCCCATAAATGTCTATCAAGTTTAGTTCGTGTCTCCCGGTGTCCTTATACATGTTTTGGTTTGTTTTCTTCTTAAAGTACATTTGTTTGTTTAATTGCCGTGGCTTTCGTTATAATAAAAACATCGTTCCTTTAAACACCTTGGACCTCTGCATCTATGCCTCGCATCCCGAAACCTGACAGAATGCAAGACCGTTACAGAGGCATAGCAGAGGAGCCCCCCCCCCAGGAGATTCTTTTGGAGGGGGCAACAATGTTTGCGCGATGGGAGGACGATGCGGAGGGTGAGTGGATTCCCAAGCGGCGTAGCGGAAAGAGGAGAAGGAGGAGACCTGGCAGGGTAGCTCAGGTAATGGCAGAGCAGGAGGAGCTGAGAGAGCAGCCAAACTGGGATGGCTGCTGGCTGGCGATACGGCGAACGCCGTTCAAGAGTGACGCAGCTTGGGGTGACATGAGTCTTCGCACTGTCCGGAAAGCAGAGACCGGGAGGTCCAAATTTGGCAGTGACCAGGGTGAAGAGGCACCCCACAGCGAGCATCAGATGAGAGCGGAGTGTGAACAGTACGGGCAGCAAGGAGCAGCATCCCAGCTCGGATGGAGCAGCTTTGGGCAGAGCGCTGAAGAAAATGAGCGGCGCTTTCGAGACCTGCAGGAGCAGGTAGCTGCGCTCCAAGTGTTGCTAATGTGGATGAGCCGCTCAGAAAGCCCAGACCTGCCAGCGAGCTTCACTGAGCGTCCAAACCTGCCAACCCCTTTCTTCGGTGCCAGCAATGACGACAGAGAGCTGGTTTACATCCCTTTCAGCGACAACAACAGAGAGCTCTGCTACCCGCTGTACTGGGATGACAGCAAAGGCGAGCTCCGCAACGGCATTGAGGATGACGAGCTGCTTCTTCCTCCGCCGCCGGCGTCACGTGCCGCCGAGGACAGCGAGCCTCCTCTTCCTCTGCCCCGCGGTCACGCGCCGCCGAGGACAGCAAACCTCCTCTTCCTCCACCGCTGCCGAGGACAGCGAGCCTCCTCTTCCTCCGCCATCACGCGCCACCGAGGACAGCGACCCGCCTCTTCCTCCGCCGCCTCTTCCTCCGCTGCCACCGTCACGCACCGCTGAGGACCACGAGCTGCTTCTTCCTCCATCGCCACCATCAGGCGCCGCCGAGGACAGCGAGCTTCCTCGGCCCCCGCCGCCGATCTGCGTCGTCAAGGACAGTGAGCTTCCTCTGCCACTGCCGCCGATCTGCGATCTCGCTGAAGACGGCGAGCTTCCTCCGCTGCCCGGCATCACCGAGGATGGCGAGCTTTCTCTTCCTCCGCCGCTCGACAACGAAGAGGATGGCGAACTTCCTCTTCCTCCGCCACCAGGCAACAAAGTGGACGACGAGCTTCCTCTGCCTCTGCTTCCTATGCCCGCACAGCATTCACCACCCTGCAATAAAGAGGATAGCAAGCAGCATCTGCCTTCACCACCCTGCATCAGCAAAGATGGCGCGTGCCTTCAACGGGGGCATCAGGCCATCAGGCCCACAGGACATTGTTATGTGTGATTTATGTGTCTTGCATCTGTTGATTTAACCCCGTAAATGTCTATCAAGTTTAGTTCGTGTCTCCCGGTGTCCTTATACATGTTTTGGTTTGTTTTCTTCTTAAAGTACATTTGTTTGTTTAATTGCCGTGGCTTTCGTTATAATAAAAACATCGTTCCTTTAAACACCTTGGACCTCTGCATCTATGCCTCGCATCCGGAAACTTGACAACATCGAATCTATAACGATTTGGGTTACATTTTGTTAAACTGAATTAAAACTTGTATCATACACTTTATCAACTACCCGTCCACCATTTAGCATGCTTTAGTGTATTGTAGTATTTCAGCTCTGGTAAATCGAATCTTTAGCGATTTGGGTTAAAATTATTAAACTGAATTAAAATTTATCGTACACTTTGTCAACTACCTGTCCAGCATTTAGTACGACTCAGTGTATCTTTATCAACCCTGCTTATCATATGGCCATTAATGATAAAATCTCAATCATGAGCAAGGTAACTTAAGATCTGGGCAAATCTTAAGTTTTAAAAATCTTTAAAAAAAAATTAAAAATACATGACCAGGACATGGTTTTTTATCAAGAAACAAGATTTTTTTTGACTAATCTGATACATGAAACTATGTCTGCCCAAGCCGTGTAGACTAACATCTTCGTTGGTGGGGAAAGCTTTTCAGGCAGCGAGTCAGCCTAGTGCTGCCCTGCACATCATGGTGGTTTTGGGGTCTATCGACGATGCTGAGCCACAGATTTATTTCTCCGTGCCACCAATGGTGCTATTGGCCGTTCTATGGCTGCTGCGGTCACCACGGAGAGACATCTGTGATTTAACCTCACAGGCATCGAGGTCAAGGATCGCGTTTTCCTCCTTGATGCCCCCCCTCTCGCCTTCCGGCCTCTTTGGCGACGCTGTAAACACCCCTGCCACTAGGATTCGGGAGGCAAAGCTCTACGAGCAGACCTTTGTGAGGTTTCTT
The DNA here is from genome assembly GCA_013621035.1 of Clarias magur. Lineage (NCBI taxonomy): Eukaryota > Metazoa > Chordata > Actinopteri > Siluriformes > Clariidae > Clarias > Clarias magur. The sequence continues at coordinate 1,539,425 of QNUK01000066.1, read as the reverse complement.
CCCTGCCGTGCTCAGGAGTTGGGACTGTTGGCCACCCAGTCTTGACCAGGTCTGGTCTCCATGAGGCGTGAGGTGCACAAGGAGAGTGTGGCGAGCCAGCTACCCCCTTGTGGAGCCAGGGGAGGGTCTCGCCGCGCTTCGCAATCCACCTCAAAAAGAAGAAGAAAAAAAAAGCACCGGACCTGAGGAGCATTATCTCCGCCAAAAAGGAAGTCCTGAGGATGACATGCCCAGGACCACGGGGGTGTCTCCCTCCCGGGGAGAGACGTGTAAAAATTCCAATAAGGGATAAAGACTCCTCCCTGGCCCCCTCTGGGGGCCGTTGTCTAATCTCCGCCATTTGTTTTGGGAAGCAGCGGTCTCCAGCAAAATGGTCTCTCTGTTGCACATTGTCCTCTGCGTTTTCAATGGCGTGGTCTCAACTTCCATAAAACCGGAACGAGCGCATTTGCTGATTTGGCAATTACAGACTTTGCTAGGAAAAGGGGCCATAGATCATGTTACCCTGCCAGACAAGAGAGATGGGGGGTTGCATCCAATTTTACATCTTCTTGGGCTGAACATCAAAATGTTGACAGCCAAATGATTGTTTCTCAAATTCAACCAGAGGGTTGGTTTGTGACAGTCAACCTGAATGACGCATATTTTCATATTGAAATATTGGCACAACACAGGAGGTTCCTGAGGTTTGCTTTCGGGGGCGAAGCTTACTAGTATCGGGTCCTTCCATCTGGCCTAGCCCTGTCACCCCACACATATATAAAATGCATGGATGCAGCTCTGGCTCTATGATTCCAGGGCATCCGTATTCTGAACTGTATAGACGACTGGCTGATCCTGGCTCGGTCTTAGTAGCTAGCGCTTCGACATCAGGATGTCGTCCTAGCTCATCTCCATTCTTTAGGATTGAGACTCAACGCCTCGAAGGTGTTCTCTTTCCTGTTCAGAGTACATATTTGGGTGTCACATTTGATTCGATCACAAGGCGGGCACAGCTGTTCCCCGCTCATGTCGAAACTATCCTCCAACACCCTGAAGGAAAACAAGCTAGGCCAGAAAGTGACTCTTCATCACTTTCAGAGATCTTTAGGCATCATGGCAGCTGCGTCCACAGTGATACCTTTGGGCGTTCTGCACATGAGAGCATTTTCAGTTGTGGCTAAAAGCCAGGGGATTTCACTCAAGGGCCAATCCCCAGAGGCGAATAAGGGTTATGCACCGGGGGGCTTCGTAAATTTTTCATGTGGTTCAGACCCCGGTTTCTGACTTTGGGTCCCATTTTAGGTCTGTTTTGTCATCGCAAGATGCTAACAACAGAGGCTTACCTCACGGGCTGGGGTGCGGTCTTGGATGGCCGTCCAGCACAAGGGAGCTGGAGAGGTCATCTTCTCGCATGGCACACCAATTGCCTCGAAATGATGGCTCTGTTTCTGACCCTGAAACACTTCCTCCAACAGTTAAGAGGCTACCATGTCCTAGTACGGGTGGATAACACTGTGGTAGTCTCATACATAAATCGTCTGGGTGGACTGCGCTTGCGCCACTTGAACAAGCTAGTGCACCAGGTTCTGCTTTGGGCACAGGACAAGTTCCTGTCCCTCAGGGCGATTTACATTCCGGGCACATGAATGTAGGAGCGGACTTACTATCCAGACAAGCTGTGACACATGGTTGGTGCATGGCAAGACATGTAGACCCAGTCCACTGCCAGATTATTTCAGTGCTGGAGTACCTGCAAGAAAAGTTGTCCTCTGTCTTATGCCCTAGTACTTTCAGAACATACATAGCCACTATTTCGGCATTCTCTGAACGATGGGGTTTCTGTGGAAAAGCACCATTTAGTTGCCCGTGTTATTCGTGGAGCTAAACGGTTGGGATGACGGTCCCTTCGTGAGACTTAGCTATTGTGCTCGAAGGCCTGGCTGACCACTAGAGTCAGCGCTTTCCAGGGTTCTGTCTCTTAAGATGGTTTTTCTCATGGCTTTTACTTCTTCTAAGAGGATTGAGGATCTGCAGGCTCTGTCAGTCTCCCCATCCTGCCTAGACTTTGCCCCTGGGCTAGGCAAAGCTATTCTGCACCCTCAACCGAATTATCTTCCGAAGGTCATTCTCGACCATGCAGCCAGTCATTCTCGAAGCCTTCTGTCCTCCGCCTTTCACAGCTCCGGAGTAGGAAAGACTTCACTTACTGTGTCCAGTACGTGCTCTTCAGATTTATGTCCACCGCACTAGCCAGTGGTGTAAGTCAGAGCAGCTTTTCATTTCCCATGGTGTCTGCAACCGGGGAGCGGCCGCCACTAGACAGACGTTGTCACACTGGGTGAGAGGTCACACTTCGCCTCTGGGAATCAGGGCTCATTCGACCAGGGGGATTGTGGCAGGCTGGTCCTCTCCACAATCCTTAGATTTGATAGTCTGGATGTCAATGCTACTCTGGGCTCGCGGATCCTCGAGTCAGCATCCCAGAGTTAGGTCTAAGACTTCCATGGCTATTGTGCGCACATGCTACAGAACCTGGGCGTCCAGATACTTGGTATTCTTGTTCCCGTAGCGTTTTCAAGCAACATTGAGTGTAGCTTTTGAAAGGGAATGTCTCGGGTTACTTAGCCGTAACCCTGTTCTCTGATAAAGCGGGAACGAGATGCTGCACTTCAATGCCGCACTGCTGGTGTGCCTGGACGTCCTTCAGACAAAATTGACCTGAGGATGTTTCCGGTTCACTCCTATTTATAACCTGCAGTTGCACCTTATCGGGTGGCGTCACCTGACTGAGGTTATAAGCCGTATTAAGTATAAGTTATAAGCCGTTATAAGCATTCGGCGTTTTGACACACAAAGGCTTCACAACCGGAGAACAAAGAGATGTTCCCATAGCGTTTTCATGCAGCATCTTGTTCCCGCTTTATCAGGGAACTGGGTTACAGCTAAGTAACCTGAGACACTTTGTTTGTTTACTTGCACTGCACTGCGGTCTATATCGGGTATTCGTGTTCGGTGTTAGGGAATCACGGCATTGCTGATAGGTTGGTGCTCTGATGCTGACGTCTCTCGGGGATGCCCTTTGCCTGGTTAGTGACGGCGGAGCCTTCGTTGCGAACTTTTGAGTTCTGGCATGAAGTTTGGTGAAGCTGTAGAGAGCAGATGAGCAACTTGCTTTCTGGTCAGACACAGGGCGAGAGTCAACGGTGGACGTGTGAGGGGAGAGTTTGCTTCAGATGTGAAGTTGATGTTCAGTCGTTGGTTGACGTTGGAAGACGTCTGGAAGATGTTGGAAGACGCAACTATGTGCTCGGACCTTGACGTTTTAACCCTTTGTTGTTGGTCCATCCCACGCGTGATTGATTCAATCAGATGTGGTTGCGGGATTAGCGTCGCCTCACATGTTTCCTCCTTTTATGCATACATTAGGCCGGGTTTTTCGTCTATCATGTGGTACTCATCCGGTTGGAAATTTCGATACCGTTTATGAATTAAGTTTACACATGCTCTGTTCATGTTACTAACATTTTGTGTACATAAGCATTCTTTGACTAACATAAGCTTTTAGTAGATATCACACATACCATATCTCACACACTCATTCATGCCTTTATTTAGTTAAAAGGGGTTTATACCTTCTAGTTACACATTTTAAGGTATGTAGAATAAGCAGAGGTACATATAGACATTAAACATGCAGAGTAAATATACATGGATGTAAGTTTGCCCCATTGGCACACTTTAAAGATGATCTGCAATAGTATCATGTGTCCCTTTGTTCACGGAAAGGCCTGTTTCTGGAGGTCACCAAGAGTATCAGTGAGCTAAGTTAGGGAGAGTGTCTTTCCCACTCAGAGGCGTAAAACTGTCTCCTTTGTTTACCAGATTGCCAATTTACATGGTTGGAGTTCGAGGTCGCCTGGATTGTTATAGCACCCGGCACCGCATGGCCCCCTTTTCCGGGCTTGGTTAAGTTTCCCACTTCCTGATGTCAGGGAGGCTGCATTGCCTAAGGAGACCAATAAGCTTAGGAGCTTGCGTCATGCAGTCTGTAAAATGGGGCCCTGGAATGTAATAGCTTGATGGCCTATTCTGGGGCTTGTTCATTTATCTTTTCATTATTATTATGTCTACAGTATCTTAGCAATTCTGTTCATCCAGCGGCCGACGATGATAACACAAAATCTGGTATTTACCAAATCATGAGCAAGGTAACGTAAGATCTGGGCAAATTTTTAGACTTCAAAATACATGACCAAGACAACAGTTCTTTATAAAGAAACAAGAATTTATTTGACCAATCTAACGATATATGAAACTTTGCTACTTGAACACACGCATACTCATATACACACACACACACACACATACCAACAGTTTGGAGGGTGAAAGTTAATGAAGTTTATCTAATGTTGTTTACTAGATCAAAGAAAGTCACAAGATCAGAGTCTTTGGTTTAATTTTATGGTTTTAGTTATGAAACAAGCATAAATTATCAGCAAGGTTTGCAGCTTTGTTTGTATACTTGCGTTACGTTTTATTCTTATCCTGGGGTTCGCCTCTAGCGAAGGGAATCACGGAGTTGCTGATTGGTTGGTGCGCTGTGTTTGAAATGACATCTTTCGGGAAAGCCCTTTGGTGAGACTTGGTTGCCTGGTTACCAATGGCAGTGCTCTGGAACTTCTTCTGAGTGTCTCTTCGTTGCAGGACTTTGGAGTTCTGGCAGGAAGTCTTGTTGAGACTTCTTGAAGAGCGGATGATGCCAGCAAAGGCTTCTTTCAAGTTGCTTCTTTCAGATAACCATGACAGAGAACCGAGGAAGGACCGGCCCTTTGGACATGTTCGGACACTGAGTTTTGACTCTTTGTGTCAGTCCGTCCCATGGATGACGTGTTTGTGGGGCTTAGCCAAGCCTCACGTGGTTCCCCTTTTTGTGCATATGTTAAGATGGGTTTTGGCTGTCACGTGGGGCACATCCAAATAGAATTTTAATACCTTTTATAAAGTAATTTTGCATGTTCTCTGTTCATACCAATTTTCTGTGTACATTACTGTTCTTTGAATAAAGCAAGCCTTAGATTGATATCAGACATCTTACACACTTATTTATACCTTCATTTAATAAAAGGGGTTTGTAAATGCTAATAATACCTTTGAAGTTATGCAGAATAATCAAACATAAACACACAAACATAAAACATACTGTTTATATGTATATAGCTGTCACGGGACGGAGCGGAACGAGGTGACTCCAAGTGCAGAAGAGTAAGCGCAACGTTAAACAGAAGCCTGATCGGAAAGCGAAAGTCAAGTCAAATGCCGGTGGATCAATCAGCGTAGCATCTAAGCCAAAATGGAGGCGAGAGCCGTAGTCAAAATAGGAAGCGTAAAGTCGGTGGAACCATCAAATCAAGCAGCGAGATGATAATCCAAAAAAAAAACTTTAACAAAAGCCATAGTCAAAACGAGGAGGCGTGAGATCAGGGCCATGAAAGTAAATAGCGAAGCGACAATCCAAAATGAGAGGCGAGAGATGAGAAAAATCAGAAATCAAAATCAACTTGCTGACGTGAAGGCGAGAAAACAAAACGTGAGGGAATCGAAGCGAACAACACTCACTAATACAGCAATTTAAGAGTGCCTAAATCCTAGAATAATCAGTGGGGGATTCGAGACAGGTGTGCCAACAGAGTGGAAACAGGGGCGTAGGAAAGGACAAAGACAGGCTAGGGAAAACATGAGCACATGGAGTAAAACCAAATTGTTAGTATTTCAAATAGCATGAAAGGAGAGCGTCCTGAACTATAGATAAGCTCTTAGTGTAGCTAGATCAACGTATCTCTCCACTCTTATAGAAAATAACAAAAATAATCCTAGATTTTTATTTAATACCGTTAGTTGCGTAACTATGCTTGTGTTACTTGACCTCAGTGCAGCTTTTGACACAATTGATCATAGTATTCTCCTTCACAGATTAGAAATATAGTAGGAGTTAAGGGAACAGCCCTCTCCTGGCTCAGATCCTATTTGACTGATCGGTATCAGTATGTAGATTTAAATGATAATTAGTCTGCATGTTCTCTAGTGGAGTTTGGTGTCCCACAGGGTTCGGAGGAGAGACATTGCTTTTTTCTGAGCTCCGGAAATAAAATAGCATTACTTGCGGACAAGGCTCTAAATGGTTTAGCTCCCACATATTTAGCCAGTCTTCTGATACGTTACAATCCACTACGCTCCTAAAGATCACAAAACTCCGGACTTCTGGTAGTTCCCAGAATATCAAAATTTACAAAAGGAGGTTGGGCATTTTTATATTTAGCTTAAAAACGGTGGAATAGCCTTGCTGACAGTGCTCGGGGCTCAGACACAGTTTCCCAATTTAAAAGTAGACTCAAGACGCATCTCTTCAATCTGGCTTTCACATTATTAATTTCTTTACCTCATACTCCAGTGCATCTATCCTGAATGGCAATCACGCTAATTCTTTTCACCTGCTCTTTATTTTTCTACCCATCCTGAGGCATCTGGAGATTGTTACAGTTTCAGTTGACAGAGGCCAACCTTGTGAGGATTTTGAGGCATCCAGAGAAGGACCAGCTCCAGCTGGATTCTGCTTCATGTAGGTTTGGAGCTACACATGCTGCTCCTGAGCTCCCAGTGATCCCGACCTCATCTGCCCTCTGCACCTACTGACTCATCCCTGTGCTGAACTGGACTTCATGTTAATTTAAAGAACTTCTGTTATATCGAACTTTCAGCTGCATAACACAAATGATGTTATACAATTTCTGTTATCTGTTATCACCCAAATGAGGATGGGTTCCCTGTTGAGTCTGGTTCCTCTCCTATTCTCCTAGGTTTCTTCCTATGGCCATCTCATGGAGTTTTTCCTTGCCACTGTCGCCATCACCCTTGGCTTGCTCATCAGGGACAATCTCATTATCTAGACACATTTTTCTTACACATATACACTTCCATAAATTTTCTTTTCATTTTCTTTTCATTTCTATGAAGCTGCGTTGAGACAATAACCATTGTTAAAAGCGCTATAGAAATAAAATTGAATTTAATTTAATTGAATTAATCCTGATAAGACTCTAGTCATAGGACCGCATGCATCTAGAAGTAATATTTTAGATCACACTGTAATTTTAAAGTAAAAGACCTTGGTGTGATTATAGATTCTAGTCTTTCATTTGAAGCTCATGTAGACAATAGAGTTCTATCACCTCAAGGTTGGACTATTGCAATGCTTTACTGTCTGGTTGTTCAACTAGGTGCATAAACAAGCTTCAATTAGTTCAGAATGCAGCAGCCAGAGTCCTCACTAGAACCAGACAATACGAGCACGTCACCCCTAGCTTACCTTCACTTCATTGGCTCTCTGTGAAATTTCGCATCGATTTTAAAATACTACTTTTGACATATAAAGCATTAAATGGATTCACGCTGCAGTATCTGAGTGAACTGCTAGTGTCTTACAATCCGCAATGCCTACTTCGATCAAAGAATGTAGGCTGCTTGTCAGTACCGCATATTATAAAAACCACAGCAGGGGTCAGAGCTTTTTCTTACAAAGCCCCTGTCATGCACACTCGTAACACGACCAGCACTAGGACCCGAAAGTAATACAGTCGGGTTTTCAGGAAGCATAAAAGGAGACAAAATGGTGCTTCACATTGCTCAGTCATTGAGTTTGCCCATGCCTTTGCTGACGCTATGCAGACTATTCTGTGAGTACTCACCAATTCTGGTTGCTTCTTTGATTGAGTGTGTGTTGCTAGAACGCGGGTTTATTTGCGTAGATCCTTGCTCTTCGTGTAAGAGAGTTCTTAAACTAATCGCGTGGTTATCCTGCCTACTCGCGCTGCTTCCGCATTTGGGTTTACCATCCACGCTACATGGGCTAACTGCTAAGGCTTTTCTGTTCATCCCTCAGTTGCGCATGACAGAATGACTGAGCCCCAAGCAGTAAACCCAGCTGAGTTTGCTCGCCTCTGTGATGTGGTTGACCAGCATGCCGAACTGATCAATAAGCTCCGTGGTGAAGTCGTGTCTCTCCAAAAGGACCTCCAAGACGTTGCGGCCTTGCGCTGTGAGGTGGCCGAGCTACGGCAGGAGAACGCGACCCTCCGCGGGGTGGGAGGGACTCTGCGCCTATTGTGGGTCGGCGGCCAGGCCCGGTGAGCCCTGGGAACAGTTCACCGGGCTCCCTCCATCTCTCTGCCACCACACCCAGCGTCTCTCGCCTCATGGTCCAGGTACACCTCCAGTTTGACCACACACGGGTCAGAAGTACCGCGTTCATCGATTCTGGTGCTGCAGGTAACTTCACTGACTCTTCTTACACCAAGGAACTGGGGGTGGAAGTCGAGGCGTTATCCCAGCCGGTTCGGATCACCTCTGTAGATGGTCGGCCCCTCTCCTCCAGTCCCATCACCTCCCAGACCCAACCGATCACCGTCACAATCAACAAACATCAGGAGCAGATCTAATTCTACCTCACCTCAATTTCCTCCCCTACCATCATCCTTGGACATCCTTGGCCCTCCTCTTCGCCTGCCAAAGCAGGGTTTTTCTTTGTGAAGAAGGGGGATGGTGATTTACGCCCATGTGTCGACCATCGGGGGCTTAACAACATCACAGTCAAGAATCGTCATCCTCTGCCTCTTACCAACTCTGCCCTGGACGCCCTCTCTGGTGCCACCATTTTCACGTCTCCACCACGTTCCTGGGTTTTGTCATCTCGCCCCAGGGTGTGGCCAACAGCCCCAAAGTTATGGAATAATCTTCCAAATAATGTTTGGGACTCAGATACAGTCTCAGTGTTTAAGTCTAGGCTAAAAACCTATTTATTTAACCAAGCATTTTGTAAGTAGATTTACAAAAGGAGCAGATCTGGGGGACTCATTGATGTAGAGTATTATGGTTAACTGGTATGTTTAGATGCTGCCTTCCCCACTCTCATTGATCACTCAGGTTTGTTGACGGTGAGGTGATTGGTTGCTTTACATCTCAGGGAGCCCTCATGTCTGTGTTTCTTTCTGGCTCTCCCTTTTAGTTATGTTGTTATAGTTAGTCCTGCCGGAGTACCTGATTGCACTCTACACTAAATATACATTCACCTTATACCTTATGTGACCTCTTCTGGTCCCCCCCCTCTCTCTCTTTCCCTCTCTCTGTCGAGCTACACATGTCGTTCCTGAATTTCCTACAAGTCTACCTGAACCTCCAATAACTACCTGGACTCCATATTAACATCAGTTAACATGTTATATCAAGTGTTATACTGAACTGCCTGCCACCTAACACACAGTATGAATGCAGATCAATTCCTGCTTTCTGTTCACCAAAATGAGGATGGGGTCCCTTTTGAGTCCGGTTCCTCTCAAAGTTTCTTCTTACTGCCATGTCGGGGAATTTTTCTTTGCCACTGTTGCCCTCGGCTAGCTCATCAGGGAATATCTGACTATCTGACCAGTTTTGATTCATACACATTCACATTTCTTACAAGCTTAAATAATTATTTTTATTGTGTAAAGCTGCTTTGTGGTGATAACAATTGTTAAAAGCCCTATACAAAAATTTTTTAATTGAATTTAACTGAAAATGGATAGAGAGTGACAGTGTAGGAAAAAATGGGACAGACAGGGCATAACTCATGGCAATAGTATTTTGCCCTACTGGGACACTTTAAAGATTTTTTAAAATAGTGTATCTGCCGTATGCCTCTTTGTTCATTGAAGGCATGTGGAGAAACACGGTGCATCTTGTGTTCTGGTATCAATGAGGTGGTCAGTGGCCGGAGTTAGGGAGGGTGTTTCCCCCACTCAAAGGTGTAAAAGGTGCCTCTTTTGTTTATCTGATGGCCAATTTACACCATTGTAGTCAAGGTCAACCGGACTTTTATGGCTCCAGGTGCAGCAGACTTGCTTTCCCAAGCTTGGTTAAGTTCCCCATCTCTTCATGTTAGATATGCTGCCTTGTCTCAAAGGACAGATAAGATTAGTGGGATGGCACCATGGGCTGGAAGAGGGGTTCTGGAATGTGACCGATTGTTTGCTTGCTTTGGGGGCCTGCTCATCCCTACACTGTTGCTCAGAAAAATTAATATTTTGTAACTATATCATGTGATAATGTAGCTATATTTGGGATATTGTAACTATAGTAACTATATTCTAAAATGTAAGGTATTGTAACAGTATTACTGCACTAACAGTATATCACACTGATAATGTCAGTGGGCTGTTAGTGGTTCACTGGGAGCAGCTCTGATTGTACTGTCTAATAGCAGAAGGGAGAAAAGACTGATATAGCTCCTTCAGACACTTAGGATGCAACAATCTGTCATTGAAGGAGCTGCTTAGCGATGAAATTTTTTTATATAGGAGGTGAGAGTCAGGCTCCAGCAATGATGATTTCTCCCACCTCCTGTACATTGTCCATGGGAATCCCCAGAACTGAGCTGACCTTCTTTATCTGATTTATCTTCTTTATCCATTTTCTTCCTATCTGCATTAAAGATGCTGCTGCACCAGCAAACAACTCCATATAAGATGACTGAAGCCAAACTAGAGTAAAAAAAGGTCTTCAGTAGTACTCTTGCACTCCAAAAGAACTATGTCTCCTCAGCAGAAAGAGTCTGCTCTGTCCTTTTCTATAGGCATCCGTGTTGTTTGGATCCAGTCCAGTTTGCTGTTTAGATGAACACTCACATATTTATAATGTCCTTTCCAATGTCCTTTCCCTGAATGTTTGTTGGTGATAGTGAAGTATGTTTGTGTCTGCAGAAATCCACCATCAGTTCTTTGGTTTTCCCCACATTTATCTGGAGGCAGTTGCATTGGCACCAGTCCAAGTTCTGAATCAGTCCTCTGTACTCCGTCATCATACTCTGTGATCAGGCCAATGATGGCAGAGTCATCAGAGAACTTCTACAGGTACAGGTTACTGAGCTGAACATGAAGTTCACAGTGTAGACGGCGAAGAGGAATGGAGCCAGGACCATTCCCTGCATGGTTGCAGACAATCATGTCAGACTCACAGACTTGAGTCCTCGAGTCTTGATCTGACCAAATCTGTTAAAGAATAAATTCAGATCATTCACCCACTTCTGGTTATCCTCCACCTGAGAGCTGGACTATTTATGACCAGTGATAGTTTTGGGCACCTTCTAAAGCTGTAATTGGGCCTTAAAATTTAGGCCTGACAGGGCCCGAGCACGACAGAATTCGGCCCGAGCCCGACAAGTACATTTTGATTTTGATGCCTCCGTTACACCTCCTCAACATCGTTGCATCTTTCTCATGCTAATTGGAACTCATCACATAACCATTCATTTACCGCTTAAGCCCGAGCCCGACCTGAGCCCATGTAAAATGTTAGAAATTAAGCCCAAACATGATCAAAGCCATTGGATCCTGTCGGGTCCCGTTGGGTTTGGGCAAAGATCTTCAGCTCTAGCAACGATCTTCTAGCACTCTCCTAGAAGTGAAGTGTGACCACGCACCTCATAGGCTAGGGCAATAGTATCCCTCACCCTTCTAATGTGACCCAGATTGTTTAGTGGCAGGTTGCGGCATAACATATAAACACCCAGTTGCGGCATAACATATAAAGAGCTGCCCCTCTTGCACCACTGACTAGTGCAGTGGACTTAAATCTAGTGCATATAAAGAGCTGCCCCTCTTGCACCACTGACTAGTGCAGTGGACTTAAATCTGTAGAGCATGTACTGGACACAATGAGTGAAATCCTTCCTGCTCCTGAGCATTAGATGGCGGAGGACAGAAGGTTTCAAGAACAACTGGTTGCGTAATCAAAAATTGAACTTTCGGAAGATAATTCGGGTGAGGATGCATAAAAGGCAAAAGTTCTTGAGGTTCGAAAGGGGCCTCAGCCAACCTTTGAACACAATAGCTTTGTCCCTTAAAGGGACCGTTGTCCTAGGCCTGAGGACAATTTCTCATGCAGGAACTCCAGCACTGAGACAGTCTGGCAGTGGACTGGGTCTACATGGTTTGCCATACGTCCAAAATCATGTTCGAGAAAGCCCTAGTGCTTGGAATAGTTTATATTAGTTTACCGGGATCTCTTAGGAGTGTGAATCGCCATGAGGGACAGGAACTTGTCCTAAGCCTGAAGCAAAATCTGCTGCGCTAGCTCGTTCAAGCAGCGCGGACGCAATTCGCCATGGCGATTTATATAGGAGACTTCCATTGTGCTGCCCACACTAGGACATGGTAGCCTCTTAGCTGGAGGAAGTATTCCAGGGCCAGAAATAAGCCATCGTTTCGAGGCAACTGGAGTGCCATGTGAGAAGATGACCTCTCCAGATCCTTTGAGCTGAACGGCCATCCAAGACTGCACCCCAACCCAAAGGAAAGCGTTTGTCATTAGAATTTCGTGATGACAGAGACCTAGAGTGGGACCCAAAGTTAAAACCCAGGGTCTGAACCACATACAAAGGATACGAAGCCCCTGGCGCGTATCCTATTTGCTCAGGGGATTGGCCCTTGAATGAAATCCCCTGGCTCTCAGCCACAACAGAAGGTCTCATAAGCAGGGGGCCCAGGATATCACCATGGATACACCTGTCATGAGACCTAGATTCTCTGAAAGCAACAAAGATTCACCTTCTGGCCTATTTTGATGCTCCTTAGGATACTAAAGATAGATTCAGTACATACAGGAGACAATGTGCATGTATTCAGACTGAAACCTCCTAAAGCCCCCAAATACGTTGTCCTGTGAGTGGGAGAGACAATGCTTTTCTTGGCGTTAAGTCTCATTTCGAAGCGCTAGCTCCCGAGGCTGAGGCAAGTCGTGAATAAAATTCTAATTGCGGATGTCCTGGAACCACATAGGAAACAGTGCTGCATCCAGCCTGCTATATATATGCAGATGCAATGTTTCTATATAAAATATGCGTCCTTCAGGTCGATTGTCACAAACTTGTGATTGGATTTGAGAAACTATCATCTTGACCGGCAAAATTTTTAATTTTAATATCCTGAGATAGCGGTAACACCCGCAAGGATGTAGAATTGGATGCACCCCCCCTATTTATTTTTATAATTTATTTTTTTGGACCAGGAAAAACCAGAAGTAGCAGCCTGACTGTGTGTCTGGGAGAGGAACATGTTCTATGGCCCCTGTACCCAGCAAAGTCTATAATAGCAAAATGAGCTCGTTCCGGTTTCATGGAAGTGAAGACCACACCGCTGAAACACGAAAGGTGATGCGCAGGTTGGATCCACACTCTCCTTCTGCGCCTCACGTCTCATTAGAACCGGACCTAGTCGGGCCGATGGTCCCAATTCCTGAGCACGGCGGGGAAGAAACCTCAAACGCCTCCTCGTGGCATTTCGGCTCTCGAAACCTATTGGTGACGGTGTTCACAATATATATATGTGAGACGGAGAGACAAATCCGTGGCTCGGCAAAGCTCTGAAAAAGCTTGCTGGTCGATGGACCCGCCAGTGCTCAGGTCCTTCAGCAGATCAGCCTGGTATGCCTGCAACACCGCCATAGTATGCAGCGCTGCACCCGCTGACTGAAAAGCCTTCCCCACTAGCGAAGATGTTAGTCTACACAGCTTAGTGGGGAGTTTAGGCTTCTTCAGCGAAGATGAGCATCCAGGAGAGAGATAGCTCGCAAGCGTCTCCTCAACCTGGGGCATCATCATGTAGCCCCGCGTGCTTGCATCAACAATCGTTGATGCAACGATGCAACGTTGATGCAACGATCGAAGTCGTTGGCACAAATATGCGGGACGAATATGGTTTACTCCATGAACAAGTTACCTCGTCCTGGAGATCACCAAAACAGGGGAGGGACCTTCATTGAGGTCCCTCACCTCGGCCACCTGTTGTCTAACTTTGAGTGTTTGGGACTCACCTGTTCCTGAGGCCAGTCGAGATGTAGGCATTCGACTGCACTGGTTACCACCTCTAGCAATTCCTCACACTCTCGCTCACCGCGAGAGGAGCGTCCCGGGGTGGTGAACTCACTGGAGAGAAGGGAGGAAGTCTTCGGCGCCCGATCAGAAGAAGCATCGAGATGCGCTTCAGAAGCGGACGCAGGAATTCCTGATCCGACGAGAGCGTGAGAGAAAAGGGAAAATCCATCTCACGTGCGAACACCAAGAGTGAAGTGCGGCTCGCGATTTCTCTTTGAAGAATGCGAGCCGGGCGCGCAGCGCTTTGATCGGAAGCAGTTCACAGTGCTCGCATATATATATATATTTTTTTTTTTCAGTTTTTTTTAAACTGCCGCGCAGTAACGTTAGTGACACACGCAAACACAATACAGCCTTGAAGACAAAAGACCTGAGGATGTTTCCGGTTCAGACCTATTTATAACCTCCAGCTGTACCTGGTCAGATGACGTCACCTGACTGAGGGTGTACGGGCCAAGTTTTTGGCGTGTTTGACACACATGCTTCAACAACCGGTCAGTGAAGACCTTTTCCTATAGCGTTTTCAAGCGCAGCATTGAGTGTAGCTTTGAAAGGGAACTATATAATCTGTTATTCTGTCTGTTAAATTGTCAATATCCTTCCCATGTGGAGTCCACAGTTCCTACCACACAGTTGTACCAAAACAGTTTTTCAGAGCCTCACTTGTCTCATCAGACCATGTCCTAACTGTGAGGAAGATAGCTGATTGCCTGCATACAAGAGGTTTGTACACAGGTAGTAGATGACCGGATTGTGAGCCGATCTTCCCAAATGGGGGGAGGGGTGCTGCATTATAAGTCTCCTTGGAGTTGGCATAAAATAAATATAGTTTTTCATTGTCTTTGTTGTGGCATGAAACATACTGGGTGAATGCAGGCAGAGTAGAGGACGACGAAGAGCATTTGGACTACTTACAATAAGGGCATTTGGCCTGTTAACAATAAAATGCTGGACATTGCATGCCTCTTCACCATCAGCAGAGGGGGGAATATACACAGCTATTGCAATAACATGTGAGGATTCTCTCGACAGCTAGTACAGTCTCATACTAACGGCTAACAGTTCAATGCTCTTACAGCAGATTTGCTCTTTTAAATAGTGATATGACCAGGTTTACACCATCTATTATTCACAAATACTGCCAGACCTCATCCCTTTTTCTTACCACTTTCTATCATTAACTGTACTAGGTAATTGTTATAGTTATACTTTGTTTAGCTTAAATCATTCTTCTTCTATTTATTTTTATATATGTTAATTATACTTCATTCTACGTCATCACATCATATGTAATACTATATAATGATAAAGTTTTATCTATCTACCTATCTATCTATATCATGTGATACTCACATGAAATTATTCTTCAGGTTATTGTTCAGAGTGATGAGAGTGTACTCTTAATACAGTGCATTAGTGTCTGTCATGTGGTTTCTGCCAGACAATGATTCCATCCTCAGAGAGACATAAATCTAGCAGCAGCTTTCTGGTGTCTAGCTACAGCTGTCTACTTGTCAGTAATGACTAAACACCTCCGTGTCCCTCTTAGCATGGCTCCATACACCAAGCCTCATTTGCCCACAAAGATACACAGATACACACTCACCTTCAGAGGAGCCCAACATTAAGGTCATGGAAGAAAAAGGATATACACAAACAAGGACACATTTTGCCATTACTTTTAAAAAGCAGAATTAAGTGTTGTTAAGCATGTTATTGAACCAACCAACCAACCTTCCTTCCTTACTCCCTCCCTCCCTTCCTTAAGAAGCAAGACCATAAACTTCGACCTAATAATTTTTGTGCTCTCTTTGTAAAATTCATGATTACAGGTAGCAGATACAGATAGTAGGTACACCCTTGATGGGGGTGCCAACCCATTGCAGGGCACACAAATACAACCATATGTAGTCTGCTGTAGCTAGAGAGGGTCTCATAGGAGAATGTATACTTGACTGTGGCACCTTGGGTAGTGAACATCTTTGGTACAGATGTGGCCATTATGAATGAACGTTTTTTTTTCCCCGTGGAAGGCAGCAATTCATCCCACGGAGTGCCGCCAGATCCCGCAAGCAACATTTTAGAACTTATTGTTTCATTGTGCTTCACAGAATATCTGCCAGATGGCGCATGGAAGGACATCTAAAGGCCAAACCAAGTACAACAAAGAATTGTGTATAATATGTTAGCCTAAAACAATGGTTTCCAATGCTGAAGCAAACAAATTTAATTTTGTTTTACAATAGATTTTGTATCTTGTTCTTTCATGATGAATGTGTGTATATATTCGGCAGTGAGAAGTATCTTCCTGTTGTCCTTTTCTGCTTCACATATCCAATGTAACTTTAATTTATTAATGGCTCCCCATCATTTCTAGCGTTACTTTGTAATAATTTTATCACAAGTTATTTTCTGGAGATATAAGTGTGTTTTCTTATTATTGGGAATCATGAAATGAGTCTAATTTAATTTCCACTACTGATCCAACAATGTGCTATCTGGGCATGATTTGGCCTCCTCACAGGCCTGACATTAACTGCATCGAAAGTCTTTGGGAAGTGCTGGAGTAGATTTTATAGAGCAGTCTGGCTCTCCCATCCTCGTGCATATTACTAAACTGTGTGTACAGATTAATAAAACTGAGTGCTCACATTAATAATCTGTGCTTGCGGATTACAAAAACTGAGCACGAGAATTAATAAACCAAGCACACTGATTGGTTGACCGGTGTTATGTCGAAGTTGGCTCCCCAAACAAGATGAGTTTTTTAATCACTCTATGCACAACCCATGTTTTTCTTGTGCCATTTTCCATCTTTGGTACTTTTTGATATAATATTTTAATTGTATATTTTTTTTTTAAATTTGACCACTACCAGTGCTGATTCCTTTTATACTCAGTTTGGGTTTATTCAAATACAGATCTGGCCATTCGGAACACACATTTCGAGAAAAGGGATCGACGTTCGAAAATGACGTTCATTACCTGTAGGGGGAAGTCGGTTTCAATCTGAAGTATTTTGTCTACTGAAGCTGAAAATGTGTTATGTCTCTTAGGCGCCCATTGACAGCAAGCGACAGAGCTCATAAACGTGTCAAGCTCAAACTGTAAATACTGATATGTTTTTATTTTTCATTTTCTTTTCTCCTTCAATGATGATACTTCTTTGACTGCACTTTCTCCATTCAGTATTATCATTATTATTATTATTATTATTATTATAGTAGTAGTAGTAGTAATAGTATTAGTACTGTGAATTTATTGTTATTGTTATTATTCGTATTATTATTGTAACGCACCCACACGTGTGTGCAAAAAGACGAAGTACAACAAAGAGTACAAAAATGTAGGATTGTTTAGCCTAAAATAATATTGTTTTATTGTGAATATGCACTTTAAATATACACTAAACAATAAACACTGCCTTTTGTAAAATTAAAGTAAGTTGTGCATGCGCACTTTTTGATCAAAAGGCTGATAAATGCGTGCGCAGATATTCAATTAAATTTTATTTATATAGCTTTTAACAATGGTCATTGTCTCAAAGCAGCTTTACAAAAATGAAATGAAAATTTATGGGAGTGTGTATGTGTGAAAAAAAATGTGTCTAGATAATAATGAGATTGTCCCTGATGAGCAAGCCAAGGGTGACAGTGGCAAGGAAAAACTCCCTGAGATGACAATAGGAAGAAACCTTGAGAGGAACCAGACTCAACAGGGAACCCATCCTCATTTGGGTGATAACGGATAGAAATTATATAACATCATGTTATATAACTGCTGAAAGTTCAATATAACAGAAATTATTTAAATTAACATGAGGTCCAGTTCAGCACAGGGATGAGTCAGCAGGTGCAGAAGGAAGGTGGGGTCTGGATCACTGGGAGCACAGGAGCAGCATGTGTAGTGCCAAATCACCATAAAGCAGAATCCAGCTGGAGGTGGTCCTTCTCTGTATGCCTCAGTATCCTCACAGGGTTGGTCTTTGTCTACTGAAGCTGGCACAATCTCTAGAATCCTCAGGATTGGTAGAAAAATAAAGAACAGGTAGAAAGAATTAGCATAGTTGCCATTCAGGATAGATGTACTGGAGTATGAGGTCATGGGATGAATTACATGTATGCCAGAGAGGCATCTTGAGTCTACTTTTAGCATTGGCAATATTTCTAAGGTGGAAAAATGGTGTTTTTGTGATATTAGAAATATGATTTTGAAAAGACAAGTTCCTGTCTAATATTAATTACGCCCAAGTCTTTCACTGTTGAGCTGGTAGTAATAGTACCTCCTTCTAAACGCAAGCTGAATTGTTGTGAGTTGTTGTGTACTGGTTTTTGGGCCAATAAGTAATATCTCTGTCTTATCTGAATTTAGTAAAAGAAAGTTATCGGTCATCCAGTCTTTTATATCCTGGACACACTCAGTTAGTCTAGACAACTTGGGTATTTCGTCTGGTTTTGTTGAGATGTATAACTGGGTATCATCAGCATAACACTGGAAACTAAGCTCATGTCTTCTAATGATGTTAGCCAAGGGAAACATGTATATCGAGAACAGCAGAGATCCTAAAACTGACCCTTGTGGGAACCCATATTTCACTGGCATTACACCGGACAGTATGAGCAGATTTATTGATAAAACTGCAGACATACTCCCCCAGAAATGCAACAAACACAAAAATATATGCTACTCACTGAATACAATGTGACAGCACGCAGAATCCCTGAGTTTTGACTGCACTGTCACCATTCATTAGTAGTAGTAGTAGTAGTACACTAAAAAATGCTGAATTTCTGTAAATACATCGTTGGGTTGTTTATACTGGGTCAAAATTCTGTTTTATTTCAGGTACTTTAATGACACTGATGGGTTGCTTTTGCGATGAATACCGAAAGTGCTACATGATTAAACTCAATGCAAAAAACGGAAAAAAATGTCTCCAATCCCTTTCAAAAGCTACACTTGATGCTACATGAAAACGCTATTGAGAACGTCTCTTTGTTTAACTGGTTATGAAGCATGTGTGTATCAAACATGCCAAACTTTGGCTTATATAACCTCAGTCAGGTGACATCATCTGATGAGGTGCACCTGCAGGTTACAAATAGATCTGAACTGGAACCATCCTCAAGTCTTTTTGTCTTCAAGGACTGCATTGTGTGCACGTGTGTGCAAAGCAGTTTATATAAAAAAAAAACGAGAAAGAAAGTGTTAGACTACTCACCAGTATGGCAGAGGTAGGTAGGAGATGCGTGTCTCCGTGTGAGAGATATGTCTCGAATGGCATATGTCTCAGATGGATCTCCACACTTTCTGTTTTCAGTGTTTGGGGGAAGAGCATGCTATCTTTAGGCTCGAGGAAGAGTGCTTCGCGATCGGCTCGCCTTCAGTCACACCTAGACTGGCCACAGAAGCAAGAGTCCACCAAGCACCTAAAGTTAGACATTTCTGTCAGGTGGTTGGGGGGAGGGGCCTCAACGACGCCTTCCCACCTTCTTTGGCGATCTCTATGATGAGTTAACTCATTCATGGAATAAGCCCTATTCATCCCGTGTTTTTGTGCAATCGACATTGCGTGGGGTTATATGATGATGCCCCAGAATGAAGAGACACTTGCAGACTATCTCTCTCCTGGGACCTCATCCTCCCTGAAAAAGCCAACACTCCCCACCAAGCCATGTAGACCAACATCTTCGTTGGTTGGGAAAGCTTTTCAGGCAGTGGGTCAGGCTGATGCTGCCCTGCACACCATGGTGGTTTTGCAGGCTTACCAGGCTGACCTGCTAAAGAACTTGAGCACTGGTGGGTCTATCGATGAAAGGCTCCACTCTAGGTCTGTGTTGTCGTCTCAAGATTGCCATCCAGCCCAAGGGAACCGGGGGGCCATTTTCTCACCTGGCACATCAATTGCCTCGAAATTATGGCTCTATTTCTGGCCCTGAAATACTCCCTCCAGCAGTTGAGAGGCAGTCACATACATAAATCGCCAGGGTGGACTGTGCTCGATCCACTGGAAAAAGCTAGCACACTAGGTTCTGCTTTGGATACAGGACAAGGTACTGTCGCTCAGGGCAATTTACATTCTGAGGCATATGAATATGGGAGCAGACTTGCTGTCCAGACAAGCTGTGACACACGGGGATTGGAAACTCCACCCCGTAATAGTCAGTCGAATCTGGGAGAGATTTTATGTGGCAGAGGTGGACCTCTTTGGCTCACAGGAGAAGGCACAATGTTCCCTTTATTACTTTCCGAGTCCTCCAGCTCCCCTGGGTCTGGACGCGATGGCCCATACGTGGCCAGATTGTGTTTTTATACAGTAGTGTTTTTATTCAGTACCTCTGCTCCTGGGAGTCCTGGTGAAGGTCCATCAACATGGCATGCGCCTTGATAGAGCCACATTGGCCGACCAGAGTGTGGTTTTCGGATCTAATATCTCTCCACGAACATTCACTGTGGGTGACTCCAATGAGGAGGGATCTTTTGTCCCAGGGTACAATCCCCGGCCCAAGCTTTGGAACCTTCACCTCTGGCCCCTGAAGGGGACCAATTAAGAGATGCTGGTCTTCCATCCAACGTAATTGAAACAAAAGTACAGTCGTGGCCAAAAGTTTTGAGAATGACACAAATATTAGTTTTCACAAAGTTTGCTGCTAAACTGCTTTTAGATCTTTGTTTCAGTTGTTTCTGTGATGTACTGAAATATAATTACAAGCACTTCATACATTTCAGAGGCTTTTATTGACAATTACATGACATTCATGCAAAGAGTCAGTATTTGCAGTGTTGGCCCTTCTTTTTCAGGACCTCTACAATTCGACTGCGCATGCTCTCAGGCAACTTCTGGGCCAAATCTTGACTGATAGCAACCCATTCTATCATAATCACTTCTTGAAGTCAGAATTAGTGGAATTTTGTTTGTCCACCCGCCTCTTGAGGATTGACCACAAGTTCTCAATGGGATTAAGATCTGGGGAGTTTCCAGTCCATGGACCCAAAATTTCAACGTTTCGGTCCCCGAGCCACTTAGTTATTACTTTTGCCATATGGCACGGTGCTCCATCGTGCTGGAAAATGCATTGTTCTTCACCAAACTGTTGTTGGATTGTTGGAAGAAGTTGCTGTTGGAGGGTGTTTTGGTACCATTCTTTATTCATGCCTGTGTTTTTGAGCAAAATTGTGAGTGAGCCCACTCCGTTGGATGAGACGCAACCCCACACATGAATGGTCTCAGGATGCTTTTCATGTTGGCATGACACAGGACTGATGGTAGCTCTGCACTGGTGGCACTCCGATCCCACAGCTGAATTGTCCTTAGGAGATGATCCTGGTGCTTACTTTCTTGGACGCGCTGAAGCCTTCTAAACAAGAATTGAACCTCTTTCCTTGAAGTTCTTGATAATCATATAAATTGTTAATTTAGGTGCAATCTTAGTAGCCACAATATCCTTGCCTGTGAATTCATTTTTATCCAACGCAATGATGGCTGCACGCGTTTCTTTGCAGGTCACCATGGTTAACAATCAAAGAACAATGATTTCAAGCATCACCCTCTTTTTAACATGTCAAGTCTGCCATTCTAACCCAATCAGCCTGACATAATGATCTCCAGCCTTGTGCTCGTCAACATTCTCACCTGAGTTAACAAGATGATTACTGAAATGATCTCAGCAGGTCCTTTAATGACAGCAATGAAATGCAGTGGAAATGTTTTTTTCAGGATTAAGTTAATTTTCATGGCAAAGAAGGACTATGCAATTCATCTGATCACTCTTCATAACATTCTGCAGTATATGCAAATTGCTATTATAAAAACTTAAGCAGCAACTTTTCCAATTTCCAATATTTATGTAATTCTCAAAACTTTTGGCCACGACTGTAAGTGCTAGGGCTCTCTCCACTAGAAGGATTTATACCCTCAAATGGAGTGTATTTGAGGTAAAGTTTGCAGTCAGTGGTGGTTTGGGGAGCCATGTCATCTGCTGATGTTGGTCCACTGTGGTTTATCAGGTCCAAGGTAAGCACAGCCGTGCTATCAGGAAGTTTTAGAGCACTTCATGCTTCCCTTTGCTGACCAGCTTTATGGAAATGCGGATTTCATTTCCCAGCAGGATTTGGCACCTTCCCGCACTGCAACATGTACTAATACCTGGTTCAAGTATCATGGTATCCCAATGCTTGATGGACTGGCAAACTCACCCAACCTAAACTCCATAGGTAATCTATAGGGTACCGTGAGGAAGATGCGAGACACCAGACTCGACAATGCAAAAGAGCTGAAGGCCACTATCAGAGCAACCTGGTCTTCCATAACATGTCAGCAGTGCCACAGAATAATCGCCTCCATGCCACACCGCATTGCTGCAGTAATTCATGCAAAGTGATCCCTGACCAAGTATTGAGAACTGTACATGTTCATAGTTTTCAGTAGTCCAACATTTCTGTGTTAAAAATCTTTTTTTTATTTTTTATTATTATCTTTTTTTTATTTTTATTATTATTCTTTTTTTATTTTTATTTTTATTTATTTTTTTTATTCATCTACTATTCATATACTACATATACTATTCAATTTTCTGAGATGCTAAATTAATTTGGGGTTTTTGTTAGGTGTAAGCCATAATCATCGAAATGAAAAGAAATAAACACTTGAAATATATTGGTCTGTGTGTAATGAATCTGTATAATATATGAGTTTTACTTTTTGAATTGAATTATGGAAATAAATAAATTATATGGAAATAATTTATTTCCATAATTCAATTCAAAAAGTAAATAAATAAACCTTTTGATTAGAATATAATCAAAAGGTTTATTTATTTACTTTTTGAATTGAATTATGGAAATAAATAAACCTTTTGATTATATTCTAATTTTTTGAGGTGCACCTGTATGTGGTGTATGCTGTAGAATGCTGTGTGGTTGGGAGTGGGAATTGAGCTTTTCTCAGCCTTTGCAGAAAGTGGAAACACTGGCAGGTTACTGAAAAAGTGTTTCTATGGTGTTTGGAGATAATCAGAATTCTCCTTGTCAAACCCGTAGAGGATTGGTCATGAAAATCTTTTGTCATAAGTAGCAAGTGTGAAACACAAGAAACGTCTCGGGTTACTTGACTGTAACCCTGTTCCCTGATAAAGCGGGAACGAGATGCTGCGTGAAAACGCTATGGGAACATCTCTTTGTTGCCCGGTTGAGAAGCCTGTGCATGTCAAACCCGCCGAATACCTTCGGCTTATAACCTGTGCCAGGCATGACGTCACCGAATAAGGTGCACCTGCAGGTTATAAATAGGAGTGAACCGGAAACATCCTCAGGTCAATTTTGTCTGAAGGACGTCCAGGCACGCCAGCAGTGCGGCATCGGAACGCAGCATCTCGTTCCCGCTTTATCAGGGAACAGGGTTACAGTCAAGTAACCCGAGACGTTCCCTTTCAAAAGCTACACTCAATGCTGCGTGAAAACGCTATGGGAACGAGAATACCAACGCCGCCGCACTGCAAGTGTCTGGACCCCCAGGTTGTGTAGCGTGTGCGCACAAGCCGAGGAGGTCTCAGACCTAGCTCTGGGATGCTGACTGAAGGATCCGTGAACCCGGAGTAGCATTGACATCCAGACTATAAAATCTAACAAACGTGTGTGGAGAGGACCAGCCCGCCGCATCACACACCTGCTGCTGGGGGACGCCTCTTGCCAAGGCAATTGATGAGCCAATCCCCCTGGTTGAGTGAGCCCTGATTCCCAGAGGCGAAGTGTGACCACGCGCCTCATAGGCTAGGGCAATGGCATCTCTCACCCAGTGTGACAGAGTCTGTCTAATGGCAGACCCCCATGGCAAATAAAGAACTGCTCTGACTTACGCCACTGGCTAGTGCGGTGGACGTAGATCCTAAGAGCACGTACTGGACACAGTAAGTGAAGTCTTTCCTGCTCCGGAGCTGTGAAAGGTGGAGGACAGAAGGCCGCGAGAACAACTGGGTGCATGGTCGAGAATGGAACCTTGGAAGATAGTTCGGGTGAGGATGCAGAATAGCTTTAGACGTAATAGCCATAAGAAAAACCATCTTAAGAGGCAGACGCCTGACAGGCGCTGACTCTAGTGGTTCGAAAGGGGTGTCGGCCAGGCCTTCGAGTACGATAGTTAAGTCCCACAAAGGGACCGTCGCTTTAGTGGGCGGCTTCAACCGTTTAGCTCCACGAAAAAAACGGGCAACTAAATGGTGCTTGTCCACAGAAACCCCATCATTCAGAGCGTGACAAGCCGAAATAGCAGCTACGTATGTTCTGAGCGTACTAGGGCATACGCCCTAGGACAACTTTTCTTGCAGAAACTCCAGCACTGAAACAATCTGGCAGTGAACTGGGTCTACGTGTCTTGCCATGCACCAATTTTCAAATACACTCCATTTGAGGGCATAAGTTCTCCTAGTGGAGGGAGCCCTGGCACTTAAAATGGTTTCAATTACGCTGGCTGAAAGCCCAGCATGTCTTAGTTGGTCCGTTCAGGGGCCAAACGTGAAGGTTCCAGAGGACCTTCCAGAGGACCCAGGGGAGCTGGAGGAGTCAGAGAGTAGTAAAGGGGGCATTCTGCTGCCTCTTATGAGACAAAGAGGTCCACCTCTGCTTCGTAAAATCTTTCCCAGATTGACTGACTACTTCGGGGTGGAGTTTCCATTCCCCATGTTTTACAGCTTGTCTGGATAGCAAGTCTGCTCCTACATTCATATGCCCTGGAATGTAAATCGCCCTGAGGGACAGGAACTTGTCCTGTGCCCAAAGCAGAACCTGGTGCGCTAGCTTGTTCAAGCGGCGCGAGCACAGTCCACCCTGGCGATTTATGTACGAGACTACCGCAGTGCTGTCCACCCGCACTAGGACATGGTAGCCTCTCAACTGCTGGAGGAAGTGTTTCAGGGCCAGAAACAGAGCCATCATGTCGAGGCAATTGATGTGCCACGCGAGAAGATGACCTCTCCAGCTCCCTTGTGCTGGACGGCCATCCAAGACCGCACCCCAGCCCGTGAGGGAAGCGTCTGTCGTTAGCATCTTGCGATGACAAGACGGACCTAGAGTGGGACCCAAAGTCAGAAACTGGGGTCTGAACAACATAGAAAGGGTACGAAGCCCCCGGCGCGTAACCCTTATTAGCCTCTAGGGGTTAGCCCTTGAATGAAACCCCTTGGCTCTTAGCCACAGCTTAAATGCTCTCATGTGCAGAAGGCCCAAAGGTATCACCGTGGACGCAGCTGCCATGAGGCCTAAAGATTTCTGAAAGTGATGAACAGTGACCTTCTGGCCTAGCTTGATTTCCTTCAGGGTGTTGAGAATGGATTCGACACGTGCAGGAGACAACTGTGCCCGCATTGTGACCGAATCTCATGTGACACCCAAATATGTTGTCCTCTGAACAGGAAGGAGAACGCTTTTTGTGGCGTTGAGTCTCAATCCTAAAGAATGAAGATGGGCTAGGACGACATCCCGATGTCGAAACGCTAGCTCCTAAGACTGGGCCAGAATCAGCCAGTCGTTTATGTAATTCAAAATACGGATGCCCTGGAGTCATAAAGGAGCCAGAGTTGCATCCATGCATTTTGTATATGTGCGGGGTGACAGAGCTAGGCCAAATGGAAGGACCAAATACTGGTAAGCTTCGCCCCCAAAGCGAACCTCAGGAACTTCCTGTGCTGTGGCAATATTTCTATAGAAATATGCGTCCTTGAGATCGATTGACACAACCAATCCTCTAGTTGGATTTGAGAAACAATAATTTTGACAGTCAAACTTTTGAATCTGGATTTCTGAGATAGCGGTTCAAGCCACGAAGATCCAAGATCAGACGCAACCCTCCCCCTCTCTTGGGCACCAAAAGGTACCGACTGTAGTAGCCCGACTCTCTGTCTGGGAGGGGAACATGTTCTATGGCCCCTTTGCCCAGCAGAGTCTGTAACTGCTGGGCCAGCAGATGTGCTCGATCCGGTTTCACGGAAGTGGAGACCACGCCGTTGAAACGCGGAGAACGATGTGCAAACTGAATCCTGTAGCCTGTGCCTACAGTCCTTTATACCCAAGGAGATACACCTGGCAGTAGTTTCCACGCTGCCAGCTTCTCCGAAAGGGGCACGAGCTTTGACACTTCGGCTAGATGGGGGGGGGGTGTTAGGTGTTGGGAGATGAAGTGTGGCAGATGATGCCTGAACACTCAACTTTTCATTGGAGACCGGCGCTCCCCGAACACCAGTGGTGGCGGGGATTGAACACCGGCCTCCCGGGAGTGCCAGGGAGGAGGCCCTGTTTTGTGATGAAAATCCAGGCGCCCCTCCCCGGGGGGAGACACCCCCATGGCCCCAGGCGCACGAACTCAGGGCTTCTTCTTTGAAGAGAGGAAGCTACTCAGATCCGGTCTTTTCGAAGCAGATTTTTGAGAAGAGCGGCGAGCCCCACCCCAGTCTTTACGGGGGGGTGCGCGGCTGGTCACGCTCTCCTTCTGCACCTCATGCCTGATAGGGGCCAGACCTGGCCGGGGCCGGGTGGCCGACGGTCCCGGTTCTTGAGCACGGCGGGGAAGGAACCTCCCAAAGGCCTGTTCATATAGCTTTGCCTCTCTAAACCTAGTGGCGGCGGAATTAACAGCGTCGCCAAAAGGCCGGAAGGCGAGATGGGGGCATCGAGGAAGACAACAAGATCCTTATCCCTGATGCCCGTGAGGTTCAGCCACTGATGCCTCTTCGTGGATACCATGGCAGCCATGGAACGGCCCACAGCACGGGCCGTCCGCTTGGTTGCACAGAGAGACAGGTCTGTGGCTAGGCGCAGCTCTGCAAACGCCTTGTCATCAATAGCCCCGCCGCTGCTCAGGTCCTTCAGCAGGTCAGTCTGGTAAACCTGCAAAACCGCCATGGTGTGCAGTGAAGCACCAGCCTGTCCTGCTGCCTGAAAAGCTTTACCCACAAAAGCAGGTGTCAATGTGCACGACTTGGAGGGGAGAGTAGGCTTTTTCAGGGAGGATGATGTCCCAGGAGAGAGATAGCCCACAAGCGTCTCTTCTATCTGGGCATCATCATATAACCGCGTGCCTTCGCATCAATAATATCATTCGAATAAGTCGAAGGAACAAAAACACGCGATGAATACAGCTTGCTCCATGAAAGAGTTAATTCATCATGGACGTCACCAAAGAAGGGGAGAGAGAGACGTTGAGGCTCCTCCCCCCGGCCACCCGACAGACACCTGTCGTTCAATCTCGAACGCTTGGGGGAATCTCGCTGCTGCGGCCAGTCGATATGCAATCGCCCGACCGCACGCGTTATAGCCTCTAATAATTCCTCAAAAGCTCTGTCAGCACTGGAAGAGCGTTATGAGGAGGCTACTTCCATGGAAGCAAGAGAGGAAGATTCTTCCGATCCTTCACAAGAAGCGCCGGAGCGCGCTTGCGAAGCGGAAGCTAAAACTTCCTGATCCGGAGAGAGCGAGAGAGAAATCGGAAATTCCATCTCGTGCGCGTCTGCCAGATCAACACGCGAGCCTCAGGAATGCGCCGCGGCTCGCGGTTTCTCTTTAAAGAAAGCGAGCCGCACGTGAAGCACCTTAATAAGGAGAAGATAGCAGTACTCAGATTCTCCCTGAAGCCCGAGGCGAGCGTGTTCTTCCCAAGCACTCGACAAACTCGCCATATCGGTGAGTTAATGCTGTTATTTTTATTTCGCTTTCGCTACGGCTTGTACATGCACACGCAAACACAAAGCGGTCCTGAAGACAAAAAGATCTGAGGATGTTTCCGGTTCACTCCTATTTATAACCTGCAGGTGCACCTTATTCGGTGACGTCATGCCTGGCACAGGTTATAAGCCGAAGGTATTCGGCGGGTTTGACATGCACAGGCTTCACAACCGGGCAACAAAGAGATGTTCCCATAGCGTTTTCACGCAGCATTGAGTGTAGCTTTTGAAAGGGAACAGAAAAGAACAATATATGAAAACGAATCATCCTTTTTTTTTGATCCACTGTGATAAAAAAGGCATGGCAGCCTTTTGGGCACTGAAGAAAGCTCACCTATCTGCTTAGATACTCTGAACATCTATGATTAAGGATAGCTACAATCTGTATTTTAGTGTGCTACAGCAGCTGGTGTGCATCCAACTGGAAAGCCATCCAGCAGGTGGTGAAAAGCACATAACTGGTGCTCAGCTATCATTCAACACAGTGTAGGAGGTGTCCACAACACATACATCTCTTGCTTCAACCACTCCTGTTCAGAAAGCAGTTCAAGAGAAAACATACTGTCACATCAGCAGGCTAAGAGGGCTTTCCCATATTCTCAGATGTGATGCTGAATTGCTGTGAGCTTTATCATAGAAACCATAGGGAGATCATCAGAAAGTTTGTAATGGCATATATAGATGGCAAAAAAAATGAAAGAAAGAATCCAGTGTGGTATTTGTGTTTTTTACCATCATTGTGACTTAAAGAAGTTTAGAAATGCTTTTGGTGTGAACTCCTAACGCCACTAAAATAGCAGTAATACCACCTGACACACAAGGTAGAAATAACCCAGTTGTTGGCAAAATAGCCACCTAGGTAGCAAAACAATTCATTTGCAGTGTACTTTTTTCATTTAATTCTGTCAATTCCTTCAATTACCATGTGCGTAATGACAATATTAGTGAATTCACATTTCATCTGTATTTATTTATTAATATGATGTTAAAATACTGCAGAAGCGTTCCAATGATTTTCACCACTCACTGAGTTATATCTCAAATTAGAATAAATATTTTTAATTTGAACCATAAAAACAACTAAAAATGCCCCGTCAATAAACATGCCACTGTAATTGATTCATACCTTCCTAATTAAATGTGGAAAAGAGTGGGTAAAACATACAGGATGGTATGTGTACATCATTTGACTATTGACTATTAAAAATAACAATGAACAAGCAGGAAAAAGACACTGTATGTTTGAGTGCTTCCCATGAAAGAACAGGGAATTACTTCTGCAGAAACTTTAAATTTTTCTTGCTAGGGAGTGAGCACCTTGCATGCTAAGTAGACCCCTTGTACCCCTCTCTTACTGTTTCCAGGGGAACACAAAGTGCAGTTCTTGATACCACCCCCTCAGCTCACCCACATAAGTTGGCTTTGAGATAAATTAGAGGAATGCAATAGCAGCCTTGTTTTGTGTGGAGGATGGTGCCTCCAAGCTAGGATAGGATAGGATAGAATGGTTCACTTGGGTCCATGATATAGTTAGAACATGCAGTAACCCATATGGTAATAATATGTATTTTATTCCTTTCTGATCAAAGTGAAGGAATGACCTTTTGCCTTGAACCCAAATCGGAGTTGGGATTTGTAATATGTTATTGTCATCTGCCTAGGTACCTTATATGAAAAATCACCCATAAAATGTTTATAACTGAGCTTTGTCTTGAAAGCTAAGTGAATTTAGTTGGTTATCATACCATTAGGAAATATTATAAATTTCCCTTGCATTAATGCACTAATTTACCAGTATTTTGCAATTCATCACTGACTGACTGAAATAAAACCTTCTTAAACAATATTTAATATGTAGAATAAACATGTTTTAGTTCTGAATAACTTAATATTTTTAAATACTAAAACATAACAAGCAGTTGCCTAATTAAATAAAAACAACATATTAGTTATCTAAATAGAGAAATTACTAGCACCATCCATTTAAATGAAAATATGGTTTTTAATATGTAATAATTGCAGATCAGAAAAAAAGTAAGAATTATTAACTTGCCCGTATATTTGGTAGAGAAGATTTATTGACAAATCAAACTCTTAATATAAGCCCTCCCAAAAATATAATGGTGCAATGTGCAGTACCTTCCCCTTTCTTAGGGTGTCTAGATAGAAAAATGGTGATCTTATGTAGTGACATCTATAAGTGTGCACCCAATTCCCTGTGCAGACCTCAAAACCAGCAGAAACTGCAGCAGACAAAATCTTACACTTAGCTCACATTAAGTAATACCCTGGTAATACCATCATGGTCGACTCACTGACTGAAAGTGTTTGACAGTGGGTATGAGGTGTTTCTGATGAAATGCTGTTTGTTTTTTGCCAAACTGTGTGCTAGACTTTCTCCTGACAATCCCTCCTAACAATCTACATTTGTTCAGTCTTCCTCTAATTGTAGAAGTCTATCTACATGTAAATAATTTTTTCACTCAGAATGTTGTAATAATAAGTTTATAACTCTTTCCACATTTACACTACTGTCAAAAGTTTGGTGTCACTTGCTAACTCCATGGTAGTTCCTGATTTTTATTTCTTTCTACATTGTAAAATAATGCTGAAAGTGCCCAAAATATGCAATCTATGCAAATCTCTATTGAACGGTTGATGTTAAAATGTATCTGTGACTGTATATGATCCGTAAAGCCTTTATAATGGCTCTAAACCGAGATGCTATTAATTCAGTGATTTTTAAGGCTGGTACATCTAAATTAACTTCATCTCTGCAGCAGACATAAGTTTTTAGTCTTGCCTTCCTGGGAAGGGCTTCATGAGAGCCAGTTTCATCATGGTGCTTGATGGGTTTTTCAAATGGACTTGATAGTATAGTTCTTGCAAGCACTCTTCCAGAAAGGCTGACCTCTGTGTCTTAAAATAACAACTGACTGTTGTTGTTTTTGTTACATGATTACCTAATTCCACATGTGTTATTTCATAGTTTTGAAATCCCCAGTATTGATGTGGAATGTAGAAAATAGGTCAACAAAAACAATGAACTTTGCAAGTGGATCCCAAACTTTTGAGTGGTAGTGTACAACAACAATTGCTTATCTAAAACATTGCTTATGTCTTTCCCGCTTGGCATTTACCACACACCTGAATGCTCCAGACCAGCAAACTGCCAAAACTTCTGGTTTTTTAGAGGTCTGCACACCTGCTGATGATCACTTAATATAGGGCTGATGATTAGCAGCACCTGGCTATGACGTTATATTCATGCCACAATTCTGAGCGTACAGTTTAGACATTTTGAGAGCACACAAAGCATGTCTCCCCTGCGCGCTCAACAGCTCAGTTCTGTGTGTGCAGCATCTCCCCTGCTTACTCAACATAATTTTTCTGTGCGTGCTCAACTTTGCCTGCATGCTCACTCAACTATGTCCAGCTTTACAAAATCTGATTGGCTGTTTTTTCTCTATCAGCTTGCACTATTGACCGCATAACGGAATTCAATTCAATTAAATTTTATTTGTATAGCGCTTTTAATAATAGTCATTGTCT
Organism: Clarias magur; assembly: GCA_013621035.1. Classification (NCBI taxonomy): domain Eukaryota; kingdom Metazoa; phylum Chordata; class Actinopteri; order Siluriformes; family Clariidae; genus Clarias; species Clarias magur. The sequence continues at coordinate 1,508,225 of QNUK01000066.1, read as the reverse complement.
CAAAGCAGCTCTACAAAATCAAAAGCAAATGTTTTTATATATATATATATTTTTATCTCTCTCTCCCTAATTTAGTCATGTACAAATCCTCCCTGTCATGATGTCAACACACATTAAGGCAACTACCACTCAGTCGGGAAGGAAGAGGATTATCACATGTTTCCTCCGAACCACATGACGCCAGCCGACCTCATCTTTTTGAACTGCTTGCTCACGCCAGCGTGAGCTCACAGATGCTCCTGATTGGCTGTAAAGCCGTGATTAATGTAGGAGCACGAAGTACCACTCATCCCTCCCCTCTGAGAGAGATCAGCCGATCAGCTCTCTAGGCCTCTGGCTGCAAGGGGTTACAGCATCACCCAGGAATCAAACTCGTGGATGATATCAAAATTTCTGGATGATAGGGCAAGCACTTTATCACTGCACCACTCAGTGGCCACCCATGATGAGCTACATGGGTACTTCTTTGGGGTTCTTTTTTACTTAATTTTTATTAAATAAATAGTGGCACAATGAAAAAAAGTTATGTCGTCTGAGGTTTTGTTTTGTAGACACACTACGATATTGGATTATTTTTTACCCATTTGTATTATGTTTTTACACGAATAAAACTGAGAATTAAAAGAGCGGGAACTTACTGTCAAACCTGACTGGATGTGAAGATATCGAGATCATGGCAGTGAAGCACATGAACAACTTCAAAGCAAAATAAAGATTTTTGCACTTTTTAGTTAAAAAAATTATTATTTTTTTTTATTTCTGCATGTTTGAGTCATAATAGTGTTAAAAGGCTTTTTGCCAATATTTTGAATTTGTAAAAAAGTAAAAAAAAAATATATATATATATATATATATATATATATATTTTTTTTTTTTTTTCAAAGAACTATAACTCCATCTCCCACTCTTTTATCATAATGGATAAATCAGCCTGCAGTTGCATGTGTGCAATTTAGTAATAATACATTACAAAGTTTGAGCAAAGTCAGACTTCAAATTAGATTTTTATGTCAAACAGAAAGTAGTGGAAGCAAATTAGTTCAAGGAAATGGTGCTTTTTAATTACTAAGATTGTTGAAAATGAGTATAAACCTGGAAAAGGCTTTTTCCACATGGAGCAATTCCATATCATACAGGGTAGGTGGGTACTCTTTGTCATGTTGTGTTGACTATTCGTTTGAAATTGAAGACCCAATTACCCAAAAAAGAGATTAAAATACTTTGCAAAAAGTGTCATGAACTGATGACCAGAATCATGCACTGACATTGTACATATTGTCAACATATTTGGTAAATATCTTTATACTTTGTTAAAAAAGTTAGTTGTCAGCGAGCTTGCCAGAATGCATCTAAAATGATGAATAGCTAGCAGGTGTTCTTCACCACTGTAGACAGCTATTAATCTTGTGCCTGCATGAGCAGAAGACAAAAGCTTTGTACAGTGAACAAAGCTATTGTTCACATTACTCATTTGTGACTTGCTCTGTCATGGGTTGATGGTAATATGTCTTTCTTTCCTCCAGGGAAGCTGTTGAAGCTTCCATTTATGGAACAAAACAAGTAAAAAGCAAATATCCAAAGTCATTACCACTTACAACATTTCAACAAACAGGGTGAATGGAGAAACGAGCCTCAAATGAGTCTGACCTTGATTTCCAAATGAAATGCAAAATTTACTTTCATCTGAAAAGAAGACTTTGCCCCACTAATCAACAGTACAATTCCTTTTTTCCTTAGCCCAGGTAAGATAAATTTGGTGTTGACCCTCTCGACAGCTGGATACATTTGTGTGTGGTTGCTCTTGAAGCACTGACTCCAGCTGCTGTCCACTCCTGTTGAATCTCCCCAAAATTCTTAAAGTGGATTCGTTTCACAATACACTCACCCCAGAACTGTGGTTATCCCTGTTGCTTGTGTACATTTTTTTACCACGTTTTTTCCTCCCATTCAACTTTTCGATGATATTCTAATTTATTGAGATGCACCTGTATGTGAATAAATAATATAAGCAAATAACAGAATTATAACAATAATAACAAAGTACAGTGGTACCGCACCATATGAATGCCATGCTATAAGAATTTTTATTTTGCCTTAAGAACTGAAATTTCACAAGAAATTTGATGCTGCTTACATTTTCATATTTTACTTAATTTATATGACTTTTCTAAATGTTTTCATTTTTTTATATACCAAAATATGATTATAGTATTGGAAATTGGTAATATTGATAATATTTTTGGGTTGCCGGAATGGATTATCTGCAATTATTTCCTACGGGAAAATGCATTTTGCCATACAAAATTTTGACTTAAGACGGACTAAATTCGCCTGCTGAGGTACCACTGTAAAAAAGAAAATAACCAAATTATGCAAATAGAAAGTAAATAATAAAAAAGATGTAACAAAACACAAATAAAATTGTTATATGGAATCAGGATGTATAGTTGAAACTGTGCATATGAATATTTGAAACAGCAAAACAGAAATGAAAATGACATGAGAATTGCAGAAACTCTTGGATTATGTAGCAAAACATAAGCCATTTATTGTATTCCCTTACTTTTTAATGAGAAAAAAGTAAGGGAATACAATAAAACGAAAAAATAAAAAGTAGTGAAGAGAGATGTACGAAGTGATATCCTGTCATTTGCTGTTTACAACTGAGGTTAAAACCAGGAAATCAGGAAGTGTGCACGTTGCTAAGCATCAGTTATTCTGACAAAATGTGTCTGTAGCAGAAAAAAAAAAAGATTAATTAAAAATAAAATTCTAATCTTATCTCATCTGTGAACATAAAGCAGCGTCTGTGAAAGAAGCCGCGAGAAACTTAAACAGGCATGGGACAGGAAGTCCGCTGTGCCTGGCGCCACGCTGAGACCAGATGTCGCAAATTAAACCCAAACACAATGGTGTGAATAAGTGATCTGTTAAAAAAGCAGACAGTTTTACAGCTTCACCCCGTGTTGGTGGGGGGGGGGGTCACACTTAGACTCTCATTGACCCCAGGACACGGGATGTCCCATGGCTCAACGAACAAAGAGGCATACGGCAGAGACATTATTTCAGACAATCTTTAAAGAGTGCCAGTAGGACAAAACTTGTATACATATATTTACTTTGTATGTTTTATTCCTGTGTGTATGTTTGATTATTTTCCATAACATGAAAGATGTAATCAGTATTTAAAAACCCTTTTTATAAGATGAAGTTATGAATGAGTGTGCAAGATATGGGATGTATGATATCAACATTCAAAGAACATTGGTGTACACAGAAAATTGGTATCATAAAAAAATTACATTATGAAGGTATTAAAAAAACACGGTGTGTTTGGATGGACCTCACGTGTCAGGCTCCGTGGTGGGTTTGGTGGATCCAAAAGCAGAACGTGGAGAGGGAGGAACTCGGGTTGAGTAGTGGTGTAACTGACTGTAACTGGAGGGTGGTGACAGTAACGTGACGAGGTTGATCTTGGTGAGAATGGTGCTCCGTGCTGCGGTGGGAACCGTAGTGTGCTCGCTGGAGAAGCTCGAGCCACTTGGCGAACGTAGCGTTAACTTGGTAGGGCGTGAGGACTGACACAGGATTGTAGAGCAAGCGAGGGTCGAAGCCGGAGAGCTGGGGGGAAAATCCATGATCCAAATCCGTAGTCGAGAAAACAGGCAAGCAGTCAATGATCCGAAATCCAAACAAGGGTAAATCCAAAAAATGTGAGGCAAAGACGTAGTCAAAGAACGAAGCGTGGTCGGTAACTTGGCAGGGTGTGACAAGACAAGACGCGGGAATATTGGGCTGGTAAGGCACTCAATAATCTGGCAATGGGAGGTTGTTTGTGAGCAGGTTAAATAGAGCAGAGCCATGATTGAAATGAGCAACAGGTGTGTGGAGAGCAGAGAGTGAGCCAGTGAGATCAAAGGAGTGGAGTGGAATCTGGAGCGGAAGTAGGCAGGTGAATCAGACGTGACATCACGTGACAGTCAAAACATCGGGCTAATGTATGCACAAAAGGGGGAACCACGTGAGCCCCGCAACCACATCCGATTGGACCAATCACCCGTGGGACGGACTGACTCTGAAGGGTCAAAAACCCAAAGGTCCAAACAGCCTAGACACGTTGTCTACACATCTGAAGGTCGAAGCAAGCTCTCGTCGCTCTTCCACCGTCGTTTTTCGCCCTGCGTCTGACCCGCAAATGAACAACACATTCGCTATCCAAGACCTTTTTCTTCGTGCTAAATTCTTAGAAGTGCCAGAGCTCCGCCATCAGTAACCAAGCAACCAATGCATTACCGAAGGGCTTTCCTGAGAGACATCATCCCAGCATCAGAGCACCAGCCAATCAGCAATGTAGTGATTCCCTAACACTGAAGGTGAATCACAGAGGAAGACCACAACTCAATGCAAGTAAACAAACAAAGCTTCATACCTTGTTTAAAACTGGTGCTCAATTCATAATTAAGATTAAACTCAAGACTCTTGTGAAGGTCTCGTGACTTTTTCTGGTCTAGTACATTAGTGCATACAGTATGTCACAAAAGTGAGTACACCCCTCACATCTCTGCAAATATTTAGTTATATCTTTTCATAGGACAACACTGCATAAATTACTCTTTGACTAAATGAAAAGTAATCAGTGTAAAGTTTGTATAGCAGTGTAAATTTATTGTCCCATCAAAATAACTAAAAATACAGCCAATAATAGCTGAACCCCTGGCAACAAAAGTGAGTACACCCCTAAGTGAAAATGTACAAATTGAGTACAATTAGGAATTTTCCTTTCCCTTTGTCATGTGACTCATTGGTGTACCTGTGACGGCAGATCCACCACCCGCACTGCACATAAACTCGCAGCTTTTCGCTCAGATGGGAAATAGCGCGCATTCGACACCTTGGAGCTACAAAGTTACCACTTTTGCCTTAGTTATCACTTTTACTGGAACATGCATTGTTCTTCACCAAACTGTTGTTAGATTGTTGGAAGAAGTTGCTGTTGGAGGGTCTTTTCGTACCATTCTTTATTCATGGCTGTGTTTTTGGCCAAAATTGTAAGTGAGTCCACTCCCTTGGATGAGAAGCAACCCCACACATGAATGTCTCAGGATGCTTTACTGTTGGCATGACACAGGGCTGATGGTAGCGCTCACCTTTTCTTCTCCGGATAAGCCTTTTTCCAGATGCCCCAAACAATCGGAAAGAGTCTTCATCCAAGAATATGACTTTGCCCCAGTCCTCAGCAGCCATACTTTTTGCAGAAGATCAATCTGTCCCTGATGTTTTTTTTTGTAGAGAAGTGGCTTCTTTGCTGCCCTTCTTGACACCAGACCATCTTCCAAAAGTCTTCGCCTCACTGTGCATGCAGATGCGCTCACACCTGCCTGCTGCCATTCCTGAGCAAGCTCTGCACTGGTGGCACTCCGATCCCGCAGCTGAATCCTCTTTAGGAGACGATCCTGGCCCTTTTTTATGCAACACAATGATGGCTTCTTTGCAGGTCACCATGGTTAACAATGAAAGAACAATGATTTCAAGCCTCACTCTCCTTTTAACATGTCAAGTCTGCCATTCTAACCCAATCAGCCTGACATAATGATCTCCAGCCTTGTGCTCGTCAACATTCTCACCTGAGTTAACAAGACGATTACTGAAATGATCTCAGCAGGTACTTTAATGACAGCAATAAGCTGCAGTGGAAAGTTTTTTTTTCGGGATTAAGTTAATTTTCCTAGCAAAGAAGGACTATGCAATTCATCTGATCACTCTTCATAACATTCTGGAGCATATGCAAATTGCTATTATAAAAACTTAAGCAGCAACTTTTCCAATTTCCAATATTTATGTAATTCTCAAAACTTTTGGCCACGACTGTACATACACACATAAAATGTAACACAGGCAGCACTCACGTATTTAATCATTACTTTTATTTTAATTTATCTTTATTTAGGGGTTGTGATCAGTGTTTCTACTGTCGATGCATATCGCCTGTTAAACCAACGCACAAACGCGCAATAATCCTAGACAACTCAATCCAGCTATACTAATCATCAACAACAAGTGTGCTAGAAGAACCAAATTAGCTGCATCGTAATTAGCACAATGATCTCATCTTAGATGTGTCAATTCATCTCGGATGTTTCAAGCAACGTACGAAGAACGGACCCCAGATGCAAGACCAAGACTAACTGAACTCAGGAACCTTTATAACAAAAATAATGAGTAACCTCGGTTCAGGTGAGTGCTCCCATCACCTGATCGAGGTGCATTCTGGGAAATGGAGTTTATAAACACATAAAAACAACAGAAAACAAAAAGACACCCTCTAGGGGTTATCCCTGACAAGAATGGACATGTTGGTCGCTATAGCAAAAATAATTAATTATTGGCATGCATCGAGCTTGATAGATGGGGCAGTTTCTAAGATTATACTTAAAAACTTTTATGAGTGTTGATGTGTTTATATATTTGCTTAAAATTGCAAAGATGTCGTAAATTAGCGTTTTTTCATTCATCCTCGATGTTAGAGGGCTCCCTCTTAAACAAAACAAGTCACAAACACCATAGAAGCAACACGATAATGTTCCAGGAATTGATATGGACATAACCATGCTTTTGACTAGTTGAAGAATACAAACATCTTTGCAATAATTAAGGCAAGATCAGTCTCCACAAAGAGTAAGATATATCTATAGCAGTTTACATTTTCTCTTTGATTAATCTATGTAAAATTCAACCTGAGTGAAGGTATTTAAACACATTTGAGATTTATTAAAATGCAAATCTATTTAAAAGTAGTCTTTAACAATATTTAAAAATGTTTAGACCTGTTTAGCAGTAATGGGTTTCTAGGCTTAAACCATTCCAATTTCATGATTTTGGTGATTAAAAATATGTAATAAATATTTCACAAACCTTACATTAAATGTAAACCCTTATAACTAATTTTAGAATAATAATTTTAACAGCAACTTCTGAGATAACAATGAAGCTTGTGGTGCAAGTAATTACTTAAACTAAATTATGTCATTGTCTATGCTTAAAATTTTTAAATATTACATTATACAACTGATTTTATTTGATACAGTTTTGGCAAGTGAATGATTTTTACAAATCTGCTTCAGTTTTTTATTAAAAATTTTTTTTACAGATCATCGCGAGAGATGTTGATGCACATCTTTAAAAGCATTTGAGTTTTCAATGGTGGTATTTTTCTACTATCTTATAGGTACATTTCCAGTTTAAGCATGATGCATTTAAGCATTATGAAAAGATTTATGCATTGTGAAAAGATCGCTTGAGATCATGCTATGGCGGTGTAAGGTTTGCCAGTGGACATCAAAACATTCAAAACGGGTCTTTTAAGGCACTACAGCTTGGGCCATTTACACACAGCCATACTATACCTTGTCCACATTACAGATGTCCATGCTCTTTCCAAACACATGGTGCCCTTCGCACACATATGAGTAGAAATCATTTAGCTGAGGAAACTGTGGAGTCAGGAACAGTGCTTTCCTTTGACTGTAAAATTTGTAATACACAATTTCCTCCGAAAAACTATTTTCAACATTTAGGTCAACAGGAATTACAAAACAGTATAATGTGTTGTTTCTGGATGTGATTTTATGGCAAATGTGTATGGGACCTTTGTGAGTCACAAAAGTAGAAAACACAATCCCCATTCTTCCAATGATCTTAAGGCAGAGGTGCTTGTGATATGTAAGTCCACACAGCATTAATTTGCCCCTGATCCACACTGGGAGGATTCAAAAGAATCCAAGGAGAAACTGATGACCAGATCCAAGATGTTGTTAATAAAACAACAGTTGTTGTTAATACAGTTGTTAATAAACTAGCTTTGCTTTTTTTTTTTGAAGCTGGAGAGTGTTTATAATGTTTCTTCTAGGTGTATAGATGACTTGGCGGGAGAGCTCAAGTTTATTTCTTCTCTGGCAGTGGGACAAGATGTGTGAAACACTGTTGAGTTAAATTTATATAACTGTGTTCTCAGTGAAGACAGTATTAATGAGTTTGTCAGTGAACTTTGTAAGATCAACCCAATAAAATCAACACTTGATGTAGGAAGTCCCCTTGGCTCTGCTTTTGAAATAAAATTATAATTTAAAGACAATTTGAAAGTTGTTGAACCTGTGGAATATATTTTGGATGCCGCTGAGTGTAGACACTATCAGTATGTACAGTACCTATTCTCCAGACATTACAGAAAGGGTTGAATAGCCAGCACATGAACATGGAAAGGTCTCAACAGAGTTCATAAGTCCCTTTAACATTTAAATCCTTTGTTAATGGGAGATATTTAATGGGAAATTAATTTCTTGCTGGAGATGAGATAAAAAATCTCTTTGATACTATATGATCTATAAGTCCAAGATGGCGGCGTGGCAGTAGCACGCAGCGGCCACTCCGGAGCCAAAATGGTGCTACATTGTTTATGTCGTGTCGTGGCGTTTTTATTTTGCAAAGTTTATGGACACCGGCACAAACGGTGCTCATACTTACCACCGCCAGAAACTTTTGCAACTCAATAAATCGGCATATTTCATTCAAGATGAGCTGCGGGAGAAGCTACGCGACCTCGGCTTGCTTCGGGATCCAGGCCTCCACTCCTCGGCGTTGCCTGATGCTGGTGGCCGGAGGAGGGGGACATCGTAAGCGGTGCGCGAGGAAGCGGAAGCGCGGCAAGCGGGCGGGAGTCTGTGCTAGGCTAAAAACAAATCCTAGCCGGCCGGCTCTTCCGTCCATCATCTTATCTAACGTCTGCTCTCTGGAAAATAAACTGGACTACATCCGACTACAACAGGCTACACAGCGGGAGGTTAGGGACTGCTGTGTGTTTGTTTTCACGGAGACATGGCTCAGCGACAGAGTTCCAGACACCAGCATTCAGCTAGACGGACTAGCCTTGTTTCGCGCCGACAGAAACGCAGCTCGGTGTGGTAAGACTCGCGGCGGCGACTTGTGTGTCTACATCAACGCGAAATGGTGTAAGAACTCTGTGCTAGTTTCTAGTTTTTGCTCATCGCTGGTGGAGATTGTGACTGTTAGATGTAGACCTTTTTATTTACCGCGGGAATTCACCACTGTTTTCATTATCGGAGTGTACATTTCACCTAGCGCTAATGCTAAGGAAGCATTATGGGAACTGTATGCTAAGATCAGTAATCTGCAGAACACACACCCTGATGGACTGTTTATTGTTGCTGGCGATTTCAACCATGCAAATCTCAAGTCAGTGCTTCCTAAATTCCATCAGTATGTGGACTTTGCAACGAGAGGGAAAACACGCTGGTCTGATTACAAGATTGTAGACACCTGTGATGCTAATTAGTGGACACACCTTGTATTAACATGTCCCTTTGGTCACATTATTTTCAGTATTTTCTAGGGGTACCATCATTTTTGTCCAGGCCTGTTCCATGAGTTTATTTTTTAAAATAATTCTGTTAAAGCATGGTTGAAAAGCAATGTCTGACTTTCATTGGTTAACATTCATAGAATTTTTTTTATTATTACTTTTGTCAGATTAAAGTTATTTATGTGACCATTGTGAGTTTTTCTTTCATTGACTGAAGGGTACCAACAATTTTGTCCACATAATTAAATCTCTTAAAATGCTACATGCAGTCATGTCCAGTTATAAGGAAATTTTTAACAGTGTTGTGGTTACAAGCCCTTAGTTAATATTTGTCCTATGTCTTTTTTGCCATGACTTTTTTGCCAGAAAAATGTTGTGGAACATCTGTGATCTTATCTGCTATATTTATCTGCTAAGATATTTACATTTACATTTTGTTTACACAAACATCCCCGGCGCATATCGGGCAGAGCCCCGCCCCCACCTCGGCTACTCAGACCACATCTCTGTTATGCTAATTCCAGCATACTGACCACTCGTCAGGTGTTCAAAACCGGTTCTGAAGCAGGTGAAAAGGAGCCGTCTCTGCTCTTCAGGACTGTTTCGAGAACACTGACTGGAACATGTTTAGGGAGGCTGCAACTTACGGCGACTACACTGACTTGGAGGAGTACACGTCATCAGTGACCAGCTACATCAACAAGTGCACCGATGACGTCACTGTCTCCAAGAACATCATCTCACATCCCAACCAGAAACCATGGATTACAGCGGAGGTGCGTGCACTACTGAAAACCAGAGACTCACGAGCCTTCAAAGCGGGGGACAAGGCAGCCCTAAGAACAGCAAGGGCCAAACTGTCCCGGGCCATCAGAGAGGCGAAGCGCGCACACGCCCAGAGAATCCACAATCACTTCAGGGACAGCGGTGACACACGGCACATGTGGCAGGGTATACAAGCCATCACCAACTACAGGACTTCATCACCTTCCTGTAACAGTGACGGGTTCTTCCAGATGCGCTGAATAACTTCTACGCACGGTTCGACATGCAGAACGACGTGACGCCGAGGAAGACTATCCTTCCGCCAAACGACCAGGTGCTGTGTCTCACCACGGCTGATGTGAGGAAAACTCTATGCAGAGTCAACCCACGTAAAGCTGCTGGACCAGACAACATCACAGGCAGAGTGCTCAGAGAATGTGCAGAACAGCTGACAGGTGTTCTCACCGACATATTCAACATCTCTCTGAGCAGCGCCGTCGTTCCCACATGTTTCAAGTCTACCACCATCGTCCCCGTGCCGAAGAAGTCTTCTGTGTCCTGTCTCAATGACTACCGCCCTGTTGCACTCACACCCATCATCATGAAGTGCTTCGAGCGGCTTGTCATGAGACACATCAAGACCCTCCTGCCCCCCTCACTAGACCCGCTGCAGTTCGCGTATTGTCCAAACCGTTCAACAGACGATGCCATCTCCACCACACTCCACCTGGCACTGTCACATCTTGAAAAGAAAGACACTTACACTAGAATGCTGTACATAGACTTCAGTTCAGCATTCAATACAATCATCCCCCAACACCTGATCGGGAAGCTGAGCTTGTTGGGCCTGACCACCTCCCTCTGCAACTGGATCCTGGACTTTCTGACCGAAAGACCTCAAGCAGTGCGGATCGGGAGCTACACCTCCAGCACCACCACACTGAGCACTGGGCCCCCCCAGGGCTGCGTGCTCAGCCCCCTGCTGTTCACACTGCTGATTCATGATTGTGTAGCGACACTCAGCTCCAATCATATCATCAAGTTCGCTGATGACACGACCGTGGTGGGTCTCATCAGCAAGAACGACGAGTCGGCGTACAGAGAGGAAGTGCAGAGGCTAACGGACTGGTGTAAAGACAACAACCTGGCTCTGAACGTCGAAAAGACAAAAGAGATGGTTGTTGACTTCAGGAGGACTCGGAGCGAACACTCTCCGCTCAGCATCGACGGCTCTTCTGTGGAGATCTTCAAGAGCACAAAATTCCTAGGAGTCCACCTGGAGGAGAACCTCTCCTGGTCCCTCAACACCAGCTCTCTGCATAAGAAAGCCCAACAACGTCTTTTCTTCCTGAGAAGGCTGAGAAAGACACAGCTTCCACCACCGATCCTCACCACCTTCTATAGAGGAACTATTGAGAGCATCCTAAGCAGCTGCATCACTGAATTGTACCATGTCAGACCGCAAGACCCTACAGCGGATAGTGAGGACAGCTGAGAAGATCATCGGGGTCTCTCTCCCTTCTATCGAAGACATTTAATTCAAATTCAAATTCAAATTCAAATTTTATTTGTCACATACACAGTCATACACAGTACGATATGCAGTGAAATGCTTATACGACCGCTCCGTGACCTTAAATAATTTTTACAAAAGGAACCTATAAAACAGATTCCAACAAAGTTACAAAATATATATATATATACATAAAATCTGAGGTATGAAAGAATGTGCTCTTGTCAGAAGTGGAATGTGATGTAATATATTACGGCTATAGTCAGTGAAAAAACTTGAGGTAGTTTTTTTTTTTTTTTTTTTTTTTAATGAGATGAGGGGGGTGTGAAAAGAGGTCCTTGAAGTGTGCAAAATGTGCATATGTGCATATATGTGCAATGTGCATCGACATAATTGTCCGTTCTGTGTGTGCAAGAAAATGCAAAGGTGTTTTAGTCCAGTGTGTTGGTTTGATTGAGAGACCGTATCGCCTGCGGGAAGAAGCTCCTTCTCAGTCTCTCTGTATTGGCCTTGAGGGAGCGGAAGCGCTTCCCAGACCGCAGCAGAGAGAACAGTCCATTGCTGGGGTGGCTGAGGTCCTTCATGATTTTCCTGGCCTTGGTCCAGCACCGCTTGTTGTAGACAGAGTGCAGGTCAGGAAGCTCAGTTCGGATGATGCGCTCAGCTGATCGCACCACCCTCTGTAAGGCTCGTCTGTCCTGCATGGTGCTGTTCCCGAACCAGGATGCGATGTTTCCCGTCAGGATGCTCTCTATGGTGCAGGAGTAAAAGTTCCTGAGCACCTTGGAGGGCAGTCTGAAGTCTCTCAGGCGTCTGAGGTGGTAGAGACGCTGTCGGGCCTTTTTCACCACGGTGTTGATGTGACAGGACCATGATAGGTCCTGCGTGATGTGAACACCGAGGTACTTGAAGCAGTCCACTCTCTCCACTGGGCTCTCGTTGATGACGGGGGTCTGGTAGTTCCTCTCCTGCTTAGTGCTGAAGTCCACTATCAGCTCCTTTGTTTTACTGACATTTAGAAGAAGGTTGTTCCTCTGGCACCAGTTCTCCAGATTTCCAATCTCCTTCAAGTAGGCCGTCTCGTCGTTGTCAGAGATCAGACCCACCACGACGGTGTCGTCAGCAAACTTGATGATGGTGGTGGAGCTGGTAGTGGCTGCACAGTCATGTGTGTACAGAGAGTACAGCAGGGGGCTCAGAACACAGCCCTGTGGGGCTCCAGTGCTGAGAGTGAGAGAGGCTGAGACGTGTCCACCCATCCTTACTGCCTGTGGTCTCCCAGTTAGGAAATTAGAGATCCACTGACACAGAGATGAGCTTAGTCCCAGATGCTCCAGCTTGGTGGTGAGTGTGGAGGGAATTATGGTATTAAATGCTGAGCTGTAGTCGATGAAAAGCATTTTAACATAATTCCCCCTTCTAGTGTCCAGGTGAGTGAGTGTTGTGTGGAGGAGATGAGAGATGGCATCATCTGTAGAGCGGTTCGGGCGGTATGCAAACTGTAGTGGGTCCAGAGTGTCGGGTAGTGAAGAGATGATGAAGTCTCTGACCAGCCGTTCAAAGCATTTCATCACCACTGAGGTGAGGGCTACAGGTCGATAGTCATTGAGGGAAGCAGGATGTGGTTTCTTCGGAACAGGAACAATGATGGACTCTTTGAAGCATGTGGGGATCACCGACTGAGATAAGGAGAGGTTGAATATCTCTGTGAACACAGGTGCAAGCTGGTCTGCGCAGGCTCTGAGGACTCGACCTGAGATGCCGTCTGGTCCTGCTGCTTTCCTGGTGTTCACTCTCCTGAAGGCTCTCCTCACGTCATGCTCGGAGATGATGAACGCGTTTCCGGTGCTGGCAGTGACTTCCTCTCTGCAGCCGTTAGCGCCGCTAGCATTAGCAACGCTAGCGTCTTTAGCTGCAGCCTCGAAGCGAGCATAAAAGGTGTTCAGCTCGTCTGCCAGAGTCATGTCCGCGTTCGTCATACCGGATGTTGGTGTTTTATAATCCGTGATTGTCCTTAGTCCCTGCCACAGGCTCCTAGAGTCACTCTGTTGGAGTTGTGACTCTAGTTTCCTTCCGTAGCGCTGCTTCGCCTCTTTAACCGCCTTCCGGACGTTATAGGACGCAGCCTTGTACTGGTTCATGTCCCCCGATGTAAGTCCCGCGTTGTAGGCAGCGGCGCGAGATCTCAGAGCGTCGCGGATGGTTTTATCCACCCACGGCTTCTGATTGGGAAACGTTCTGATGGTCGTTTTCTGCACGGTATCATCCGCTAGTTTCCCGACGAATCCCACGACCGCTTCCGTAAACATGCTGACGTCATCGGAGCTGTTCCGGAACATGTCCCAGTCTGCGTCATCGAGTGCGTCCTGAAGCGCGGCCACCGATTGGTCCGTCCAGCGCGCGACCTCCCTCTGAACCGGAAGTTCCTGTTTAAGCCTTTGTTTATATTTTGGCATGAGGAAGATGGCGGCATGGTCGGATTTCCCAAACGGTGGACGAGATTGTGCCTTGTAGCCGTCCTTGACTGTTGTATAACAATGATCCAGTGTCCTTTCACCCCTGGTTGGGCATGTGATGTGCTGATGAAAGTTCGGCGCTGCGCGTTTGAGGTTGGCACTGTTAAAGTCTCCCGCCACAATGAGCGCAGCGTCCCGGTGCTGTGTTTGGTGCTGTGTGAGTGCCTCGTGCAGCTCGCATAAGGCAGTGTCCGTGTCCGCTTGTGGCGGAATATAAACGGCGCTGATTATGACCGATGTAAACTCCCGAGGAAGATAAAAAGGACGACACTTGATGGTCAATAGTTCCAGGTTGGGTGTGCAGGAGCGTGCGAGAGGAACAACGCTCGCGCTGTTGCACCAGCCGCTGTTCACCATTAAACACACGCCGCCTCCCCTTGTCTTCCCCGAGTCCCTTGTCCTGTCCATGCGGTGAACCGAGAAGAACTCGGCCGGCTGGATGGCGTGGTCCGGCACCGCTGGGTTCAGCCATGTCTCGGTGAAGCAGAGAAGATTGCAGTCCCGAATGTCTCTCTGGAACTTTATCCTGGCCCTGAGGTCATCGAGCTTGTTCTCCAGTGACTGGACGTTGGCGAGCAGGATGCTAGGCAGAGGTGTGCGGTGTGCACGGGCTCTCAGCCTGTTCCTGACGCCGGCTCGTTTTCCTCGGGGCCGCCGCTTCGCGTCGCGTCCTTTGTTTTCCCTCAGGATCTCACTCGGCCAGCTCGGATCCGGAGTCAAAAACGTCGAATTGTGAGTACATTGTAGACCAATAGAAATAAGAGTATCTCTATCGTACCTAATGCACTCAATTGTGATGAATTGGCCGGATTAAAGTTGCTAGAAATTAAATAAAAAGACGAAAACAAAGTAAAGTCGGTCGGAGCAGTCGTGACGGCAGCCGACCTCACCGGCGCCATCTTGTGTGTCACGCTTTTACACCACACGCTGCATCCGCAAAGCCACTAGCATTGTGGCTGACCGGACACACCCCTCACACACACTCTTCACCCTCCTGCCATCTGGAAAAAGGTACCGAAGCATTCGGGCACTCACATCCAGACTGAGAAACAGTTTTTATCCGCAAGCCATCCGTCTCCTAAACACAAAGGGACTGGACTGATACACACACACACACACACACACACAAATCACTCAGACGAACTAAATAACATCTGGACTGAACTGATAAACACACATGCACAATCATACTGATGTACACCCATCTCAATCTGCTCATACCTACCTACCTGTGCTGCTCCTCGCAATTTTTTGCACAATATTCATTGCTATTTGCACACAATACTTCTGTCAAAATTGTAAACTGTTTAATGCTGCTCTTCCCACTACCTCAATTCATCCTTCATCAAAAAGTACTGTTATGTCTTACATTGTTGTGTCTGTCATGTACCACTTTGTTTGCACATTTGCACGTGCACTTTGTCTATTTTAGTATTTTTTGTATAGATATTGATAGTTCTTCTTTTAGGGTAACTTAAAAATTTAAAATTTATGTTGTACATTTATTTTGTTACATGTATGTAGCACCCTGGTCCTGGAGGAACATTGTTTCGTTTCACTGTGTACTAACTGTATATGGTTGGAATGACAATAAAAGCCTACTTGACTTGACTTGACTTGATGTTGATGACTTTGAAATGTGCAATCCGCTTGGAACATCCAAGAAAAAGCACAAAATCACAGCGGTTTATTCGGTTTTGGCAAATTTGCCTCCTGAATTACATTCTGATCTTACATCAATACATTTACCTGTTCTCAACAAAACTGATGTAAAAATGTTTGGATATTAAGTCATTTTAGAACCACTTTTGAATTATCTTTCTACATTGGAGCAGGACAGAGTTTTCATTGCTAATTATGGAAAAAAAACATCAAAGGGACTGTGATCAATGTGGTAGCAGATAGCCTTGGTGCCCATACAATTGGTGGTTTAGTTGAAAATTTTACTGGGGATTACATCTGTCGATTCTGTCTTGGATGTCACGCTTGAATCTGCTAAGCCTGTAGTAAGGACTGTAAAAAGATGGACCAGTGGAGCAGAGCAGGAATTACAGGCCAACACAGGAGTGTTTTTGAAGCTGCTGCCACCAATCTGGACGAGCTCACGGATTCGGTAACATCCTACATCAGTTTCTGTGAATATATCTGCATTCCTACCAAGGCATTTTTAACATATAATAATGACACACCATGGTTTACAGCAAAACTCAGACAGCTTCGTCAGGCTAAAGAGGAAGCCTACAGGAGTGGGGACAGGATCTTGTACAACCAGGCCAGGAACACACTAACAAGGGCCATCAGAGTGGCTAAGAGAAGCTACTCTAAAAAGCTGGAAAATCAGTTTTCTGCAAATGACCCTGCTTCATTGTGGAAAGGCCTGAAAACTATCACTAATTACAAGACGCCATCCCCCAACTCTGTAGGCAATCAACAACTGGTTGATGACCTGAATGAGTTCTATTGTAGATTTGAAACTCCCAGTCTCACACCACACTCCTGTCCTGATCATCTTTCCACACCACCATTATCAAATTCAAATTTCACCTCTGAAAACCACACCCCTCTGAAAACCACACCCCCTGTACTCCAGGTCTGTGAAAAAGATGTTCGCCAGATCTTCCTGAAACAAAAGAGTAGGAAGGCTCCAGGTCCAGACGGCGTTACACCAGCCTGTCTGAAATCCTGTGCTGACCAGCTGGCTCCCATCTTCATACACATCTTCAACAGATCACTGGAACTATGTGAAGTCCCCTCATGCTTTAAACGTTCCAGAATTGTCCCCATTCCAAAAAAAAAAAACTAAAATCACAGGACTTAATGACTACTGACCAGTTGCCTTAACATCTGTGGTCATGAAGTCATTTGAAAGGCTTGTGTTGGCCTACCTAAAGGACATCATTGGTCCCTTATTGAACCCCCTGCAGTTTGCCTATAGGGCAAACAGGTCTGCGGATGATGCGGTCAATATGGGACTGCACTTCATCCTTCAACATCTGGACAAACCAGGGGCTTATGCAAGAGTCTTGTTCATAGACTTTTCATATGCATGTAATACGATCATCCCAGCACTGCTTCAGTCCAAACTAACCCAGCTCTCTGTTCCTACCTCCGTCTGCCACTGGATCACCAGCTTTCTGACGGACAGGCAGCAGCTAGTGAGACTGGGATTTCATGTCCAACAGCTGCACCACCAACACTGGAGCACCTCAGCGATGTGTTCTCTCCCCACTGCTCTTCAGCCTCTATACCAACGACTGCACCTCTACAGACCCCACTGCCAAGCTCCTGAAATTTGCAGGTGACACTACAATCATCGGCCTCATCCAGGACGGTGATGAGTCTGCATAAGGAAGGGAGGTTGAGCAACTGGCTGTCTGGTGCAGTCACAACAACCTGGAGCTGAACACACTCAAAACAGTGGAGATGATCGTGGACTTCAGGAGAAACCCACCTGCACTTCCCCCACTCAACTTCATGAACAGCACTGTGACAGCAGTGGAGTCATTCACATTGACTCCATTGTTAAAAAGGCCCATCAGAGGTTGTATTTTCTTCGCCAGCTGAAGAAGTTCAACCTCCCACAGGAGCTGCTCATACAGTACTACTCAGCCGTCATCGAATCCGCCCTGTGCACTTCAATAACTGTCTGGTTTGGTTCAGCTACAAAAACAGGATTATCAGCACTCATTATCAGCACTCCCCTACCCATACTGCAAGAACTGTATATATCCAGAGTGAAGAAAAGGGCTTGGAATATCACTTTGGACCCCTCACACCAAAGCCACCTTCTTTTTGAACTTTTGCCGTCTGGCCGAAGATACAGAGCACCGAACACCAGGACAGTCAGGCACAAGAACAGTTTTTTTCCCCAGGCAATTTACCTCATGAACAGCTAACACATTCTTCTCACTGTGCATTAAATACATGTGCAATATTGTGTGCAACACACTGTGCAATATACTGTGCAATACCATAGATTTCTTTTAACTTATTTGTAAGTAATCTTACACGCTACTCCATTTGATGTTAACCCGAAAACCCATCCTTATTCTTATTTTTATTTCTTTTCCCTGTTTTGTGTCGTGCTGTTTTATCTTATTTGTTTTGTTATGTCATGCACACTCATAACACGACCGGCACTAGGACCCGGAAGTAATACGGCCGGGTTTCAGGAAGCATAAAAGGAAACAAGATGACGCATCACATCGCTCAGTCATTGAGTTATGCCCGTGCTATCGCCGTCGCCTCGCTCGTCCAAACGTGAGTACTCACTTTCTTGGGTTATCGCTTCTGATTGGGTGTGTGTATTTAGAACGCGGGTTTATTTGTGTAAACTCTTGCTCTCGCTTCGGGAGAGTTCTAAGAATAACTTGCGTGGTTATCCTGCCTGCTCGCGCTACTTCCGCGTTTGGGTTTACCATCCACGCTACAGGGCTAACTGCTAAGTCTTCTGCTTCATCTCCGGTTAGTCCGTGACAGAATGACTGAGCCTCGGCAGTAAACCCAGCGGAGTTTGCTCACCTCTGCGATGTGGTTGACCGGCATGCTAAGCTGATCGATCAGCTCCGTGGTGAGTCGCATCGCTCCGCACGGAGCTCCAGGGCGTCGCGGCCTTGCGCCGCGAGGTGGCGGAGCTGGACAGGAGAATGCGATCCTCCGCGGGGCGGCTGCTCAGCCGGCTGTGGCCACGCCCATCGCAGCGGCTGCTGCGCCGCCAACTCCCTCTCCACCTTCTGATGTTTTCTATCTTTACCGGATAAATGGAATGGCACGGATGGGAAGTGCAGTGTTTTTCTAACTGCATTGGATCTTGTGTTTGAGTTTAATTCCACCAGATACTCCACAGACCGACTGCGCATTGCTCTTCTCGTTTCGTTGCTATCCGGGCAGGCAGCTGAGTGGGCCACGGCGGTTCTTCGTTCGGATTCAGATGTCGCCTACTCCTCCACCGAGTTCACCCGCCAGCTCAAGCTCACCTTTGAACATCCAGCTGCTGAGGTGGAGACCGACTCCAAGTTGTATCATCTAAAGCAGGGAGGGTCGTCCGTGAGCCGTTACACCGCGGAGTTTCGTAGTCTCGCCGTACAGACCGACTGGGGAGACTCCGCACTCCGGACGGCCTACTACGAGGGACTGGCTGCACGGATAAAAGACGAGCTCGCCGGACGAGAGCTTCCAGCTACCTTGGAGGGTTTAATTCAACTCGCCCTCCGGATCGACCAACGGCTGCTCGTTCGCCCCAAGCCAGCTCCTCGTACCCTGCCACCCACCATGACTGCACTACCACACACCACGCCCTTCTTCTCCCGCCCACCAGTTCCAGAAGTTCACGCCCCATTCACTGCAGCACCCACCAGGACCGTCGGTACTCCACCTCCCGCCGTGGTTGACACAGGAGTCGGGGAACCCATGCAATTAGGGCGCGCCTCCTTGACCGCTGCAGAACGGGAACGCCGATTCAGAGAGGGGCTCTGCGCGTATTGTGGATCTTCTGCACATCATCGGGCCATCTGTCCTCTGCGGCCGGGAAACGCGCAGCCCCGGTGAGAAATTGGAGGAACTCACCGGGTCCCATGTCCCTCTCCACCACCATGACCAGTGATTCCCGTCTCACGGTGAAAGTACATCTCCAGTTTGGCCACAAACGGGTCGGAAGTACCGCGTTCGTCGACTCCGGGGCAGCAGGTAACTTCATTGACTCTTCCTATGCCAAAAATTGGGGATAAAGATTGAGGCGTTATCCCAGCCTGTAACCATTACATCAGTCGATGGTCGGCCTCTCTCCTCCAGCCCCATATCCTTTCAAACCCAACCTATCACCCTCATCATTAACCAACATCAAGAACAGAACCAGTTTCACACCACCACTATCTCCTCACCACCTATCATCCTCGGACACCCTTGGCTGCTGCAGCACGACCCGCTCATATCCTGGACCCAAAGCCGGATCCTCCAATGGGGCCGACCTGCACTGAGCTTTGCCTACGGGCCGAGGCTGGGACGTGCTCTAGGGAGTCCGAGGCCCCCGATGTCGACACAGATAAAATCCCGCTAGACTACCGGGACCTGGCTGAAGTCTTTTGTAAGAGACGGGCGACCCATCTACCACCTCATCGCTCATACGACCTGGCGATCGATCTTCAGCCAGGTGCGACACCACCCCGCGGCCATCTCTATTCATTGTCCAACACCGAGACGAAGGCGATGGAGGAGTATGTTTCCAGTGGACTTCGCCATGGTACCATCCGGCCCTCCTCCTCACCTGCCGCTGCGGGGTTCTTTTTCGTGAAGAAACGCGATGGTAGTCTACGTCCCTGTGTCGATTATCGGGGGCTCAACAATATCACCATAAAGAACCGACATCCATTGCCTCTTACCAACTCTGCCCTGGACGCCCTCTCTGGTGCCACCATCTTCACTAAGTTGGACCTCCGGAGCGCCTACAACTTGGTGCGCATCAGAGAGGGCGATGAGTGGAAGACGGCCTTCATCACCCCACAGGACATTACGAAAGTCTGGTCATCCCGTTTGGTCTCTGCAACGCACCTGCCGCTTTCCAACAGTTCATAAATGACGTTCTCAGAGACATGTTAGGCCGTTGGGTGTTCGTCTACCTTGACGACATCCTCATCTACTCCCGAACACTCAACGAGCATATCCAGCATGTCAGAGCGGTTCTAAAGAGATTGCTCGCCCACCAGATGTACTGTAAGTTGGAGAAGTGCGCTTTCCACGAGCGCTCCACCACGTTCCTGGGTTTTGTCATCTCGCCCCAGGGTGTGGCCATGGACCCGCAGAAATTGGAAGTTGTGAGTCATTGGCCCCTACCCAAGACTCTTAAACAGTTCCAGAGATTTCTCGGGTTTGCCAATTTTTATCGCCGCTTTATCCGGGACTACAGTACCGTTGCAGCGCCACTAACCGCTCTGACCCGCCCATCATCTCACCTTTTCAATCTCCCCCCAACTGCTGTCTCCGCCTTCCATGAGCTCTGTCGCCGCTTCACCACTGCTCCCATCCTCCTTCACCCGGATGCTGATAAACCATTCGTTGTGGAGGTGGACGCTTCGGATGTGGGCGCCGGGGCTGTTCTCTCCCAGCGAGGTCCAGACCAAAAACTGCATCCCCGCAGTTTTTTCTCCAAGAAATTTGACGCCACTCAGCAGCGATACGGAGTAGGGGACCGCGAGCTGCTGGCCATAAAGTGGGCCTTGGAGGAATGGCGACACTGGCTCCAGGGCGCCAGAGAGCCGTTCATCGTCTGGACCGACCACCAAAACCTCATTACAATCCGCACGTTAAAACAGTTGAACCCCAGACAGGCGCGATGGGCACTATTCTTTGAAAATTACAATTTCCACCTGTCATACCGCCCGGGGTCCAAGAACACCAAAGCCGACGCCCTCTCCCGACAACACGAGGAAGACGTCCCCCGGGCGGACCCCGCGCCTGTACTACCAGCCACCAAGATCCTCGCATCGCTCAGGTGGGACCTGGAGACGAGGGTTCGCCAGGCACAAGCTACGGAGACCGCACCAGCAGGTGTGCCGCCTGGCCGACTCTACGTCCCCAACGCCATCAGGGCCGAAGTGCTTCAGTGGGGACACTCCTCCCCCCTTTCAGGACACCCCGGGAGACGGCGGACCCTACTGTTTGTACAACGTGCTTTCTGGTGGCCCAGTATGAAGAAGGACGTAGATGAGTTCGTCCAGGCGTGCCCAGTGTGTGCCAGGTCCAAGGACAGCAACAGACCATCACCCGGGGAACTTCAACCCCCCCCGGTCCCCCGCCGACCCTGGACACACATTGCCGTTGACTTCATCACGGGCCTGCCGGTTTCGGAAGGAAAGGACACCATCCTCACCATCGTCGACCGGTTCTCCAAAGCTGTTCACCTGGTGGCCCTCTCCGGACTCCCGTCAGCTAAAAGGACCGCTGAGCTGATATTAGAGCACGGAGTCCGCCTGCATGGGTTCCCAAAGGACATTGTCTCGGACAGGGGGCCCCAGTTCACGTCCCGGTTCTGGAAGGCCTTCTGCCGTCTGATCAATTCCACCTGCAGTCTGTCCTCCGGTTACCACCCACAGACTAACGGTCAGACGGAGCGAACCAACCAACAACTGGAGCGCTACCTGAGATGCTTCATTGCTGATCGCCAGTGCTCCTGGGCCCGCTACCTCATTTGGGCTGAACTGTCCCACAACCTCCACCTATCTTCTGCCACCAACCTAAGCCCATTTGAGGTATGTTACGGCTTCCAACCTCCGATGTTCGATCATCAGGAACCGGAGGTGGAAGTGCCGTCGGCCCAACAGTTGGTTCGCCGGTGTCGACGGCTTTGGAGACAAGCAAACCACGCCATTCAAAAGGCCAATCGCCGCTACATCCTGCAACATCGCCGTCGACACCCACCGGGACGAATGTACCAAGTAGGTGATAAGGTATGGCTCTCAACAAAAAACCTACACCTGCAGACTGAGTCAAGGAAACTATCACCCAGATTCATCGGACCATACCGCATCAACCTCCGGATTAACCCTGTCACCTACCGGCTCCAGCTGCCTGCGGCGCTCCGGATCCATCCGGTATTCCACACCTCCCAGCTCAAACCCTCCACCACCTCACCTATGGTTCCACCCACCCACCCTGCTCCTCCTCCCCGTATGATTGAGGGTGGTCCCGCCTACACCGTTCGCCGGATCCTTGACTCACGCCCTCGGGGCAGAGGGCTCCAGTACCTGGTGGATTGGGAAGGTTACGGTCCCGAGGAGAGATCTTGGATTCCGGCTCGGTTCGTCTTAGACCCCGAACTCATCCGGGACTACCGTCGTCGGGTATCCTCCACCCCAGGACCGTCGAGAGTCGGTCCTGGACGGGGGGGTACTGTCATGCACACTCATAACACGACCGGCACTAGGACCCGGAAGTAATACGGCCGGGTTTCAGGAAGCATAAAAGGAAACAAGATGACGCATCACATCGCTCAGTCATTGAGTTATGCCCGTGCTATCGCCGTCGCCTCGCTCGTCCAAACGTGAGTACTCACTTTCTTGGGTTATCGCTTCTGATTGGGTGTGTGTATTTAGAACGCGGGTTTATTTGTGTAAACTCTTGCTCTCGCTTCGGGAGAGTTCTAAGAATAACTTGCGTGGTTATCCTGCCTACTCGCGCTACTTCCGCGTTTGGGTTTACCATCCACGCTACAGGGCTAACTGCTAAGTCTTCTGCTTCATCTCCGGTTAGTCCGTGACATGTTATGGAAGCTCTGTCACTAAAACAAATTCCTTGTACGTGTAAGCGTACTTACAATAAAAATGCTTAATGCCAGGAAAAGGAAATGAGATTAGGCCCTTTTTCTCCAAGGAAAAAGATGTCTTATGCAGTCCATGTTCAGACTGTGAAGAATAATCCTACACTCACCCACTCCTTTGGTGTCAAAAAGGTTTGTCCATTTACTGACAAACTGAAGCATTTTCATTTCACTACTGACTATCCCCCTCACAAAGCCTATGACTTATTTGAAGGTGTCATTCCTGTGTAGCTAGCACTGTGCCTCTATTTCTTCTTCACTAAGATAGAGTTCACATTGAGTTCACTCAATGAGGCAATTGCACTCTTTCCCTACAAATGGACAGATAAAACGAACAGTCCTCATGTAATCCCCCAAAATTTTGCTGCACGTCGAAGTGTAGGGGGGAATATGCATGAGAACTGGGCTCTTATCAGACTTCTGCCATTTTTGATAGGATCCAAAATACCTGTAGATGAACCTGCCTGGCAAATTCTCATGAATTTGAAAGATATTGTTGAGCTGGTTGTGTCACCTGTCCACACTGCAGAAAGTATTGGTTTTCTTGATTCCAAGATATCAAAACATCAAAATCAATTTCTTGAATTTTTCCCACACGAAAGACTGCTCCCAGAATACCATTTCCTGGAGCATTATTCTGAGTTGATTGTGTCTTTTGGTCCAGTTGTTGGACTTTGGTCCATACACTTTCAATCTAAGCATAGCTTTTTCAAGCATGTAGTGAAACATACTAAAACATTTATTTTTAAATGTCTTGATGTCTCTTGCTACAAGGCATCAGCTAATGATGGCACTTCATTGCATGTGAGTAAAGTTTCCAATATGCCTTTGGAAGTTCTGCATGAAGAGGTACAGCAGGTCATAAACATTTCAGATCAAACAAGTGTCTCTTTGTCCACTTCAGTGTCTTAACTAGGTAAAACATAGAGTGGGAATGATTCTGTCTTATGGTTGCACTGAAGGTTTACATGACCTTGCTGAAATTGCAGATTGTTGTTTTGGACAAAAGTCTTCATTATCAAGACTTTTAGCTCTTGGTACTGTACAATTAACATTTGAGATCTTACTGTCTTCAATCAAGTGGGAAAGTACAACTTCCCTGTCACCCTGAAACATCATATCTGTTGTTCTTATTAGATGATGGTAGTATGATTTGTACAAGAGGCTGTCAATCCATAAAAGGATAATTCATATGTAAAAGAGTAAGTAAAGAGTAAAAGATAAGGAATTTTCTTTTTTTGGATGAAATATTCTATCCTTAACATTCAGTTCAACATCCATAGATGCATGTTTAAAATGACAATGTCAGTAAAATAATAATATTTAACTTATACCTATAAATAGTTTTTATTTTGCTATTAGTAACTTTAGTTTTATGCCAAATGTTTCATAACTGTTAAACTGTTACAGACTTGATGTTCATCAGACTTGTGCTTTATATATATATATATATTTTTACGCATTCAGATGACAACATGGACCCTGCAGCATTAAGATTACTTATGCAACAAGAAATCAGGAAGATAATCCTTCCCTCAGGAATCCCAAAAACTTTAGATGACCTTGCGTTAGCAGTTAAGGAGGCATTTGATATCCATGAGGATTTTTCTCTCCAGTATAAAGATTCAAAATCTGGTGACTTTTTTTTTACCCTTGCATTCACTGACCAAATTCAGCACAAGCATACTATAAAAGTTGTTTTCCCTACACCAATTATTCTTACACTCTTCGCTGAAAATGATGGAAACCCTAGTGCCAGTACGTCAATTTCAGTAGATGAAGAATCCTCTATTTCTTGCACTACATGTCCACTTGACGATGTTGGCCAACATCTATCCACATCCATTTACAGTCATCCTTGTACAGGATGTACAGTCATCCTTTCTCCGCAAAGTAGCCCTGATAGGTTGCCGTGGCCTCAAGAGTTTCCAATTCCATATTTTTCTCCAGAAGTAGACATGGTTCTCAAAAAGGGCATGAAGGCTTCCAAGAAAGATGGCAGCCTTGTAAATGTTCAAACTGTGAACAGGGATGTAAATGAGCATTTAGTAAAGGCCATTCATACGTACACATCATATCCTTCTGGCATTCGGGTTGCCAGTGTTGCTGAAGCACTTATCCGAAAATATCCATGTCTGAAGGAACCAGGCAGTTTTTCATGGCTTTTATGGTTGGCAGATGAGACTAAAGTATAAGATGGCAGATTATAGAAGACGACTTAGTAAGTTTGGTTTTTCTGAGGTTGCATGTAACACACTTCAAAAGAAGAACCCTGAAGACAGGAAACCTGCAAAAAATGTCAAAAAACCTCGTCAAGCAGAAATGAATTACTTACCACCATATCCACCAGGTGAAAATCAAGACAGTTTAGATCATGAGAGGGTTGAACTCCTGTCTGAATTACTACTCTGCACCTTGAGCCAACATATATTAAGATATTGGATTAATACACTCCTAAACTTTTCACAATATTTTCCTGCAAAGGAGAAGCACTCTGACAGATTTTGAAGAAGAAAATGGGTGACATACAGCAGGTATTTTAATTGGTATTTTTTTATTATTATTTGATTGATATTTGCCCTATTATTATTGGGTACTATCACTAATCTCTACACTTTGGGTGCCTCACATCAAAACATAGAACAGACAAGAGATGTTGTACTCCGTTGCTTGGTCAATTTCTTGGGTGAGTAGGAGGAAGACCTTATCCAGGAGTACAATGTAAGTGTCTAAAGCTATTTCAGATATTTATTGTTTTTAGAAAACTGCATTTAGCATTTGTTTTCGTTTACAAAAACAGAAATACATCTTATACATAAGTACGTTCCTTGTGTAAAAAAAATCTTGCACTTGTGTCAGCAATATAAATGAAATAAATTAAACATTGTCAACATTTCTGAAAACATCCTGTCCGCCATTAGCCATAGTATACTTGAGTTTGTTGTAGTGTCAGTCTGCATAGTTCACTGAAACAAGTTTTGGGGAGTTAGTGTTTTACAATGTTACAAAAATATTAACCTAGAAATGGTTTACTGTAGTTCCTTGAGGTATCTGCATTTATTTATTTCTCATGAGGAACACATGTTTGAATATCTTACTTCATAAATAACTGCATAAATAAGGGATCTTTATGATAAAATATGTTATGATAATTTGACAGTGAGACAATGTGGATGTGCAGCAAAGTCTACTGCAGCATGTAATGAAAATTGCTGTCTGCAAGAAGGATGACCAGGAGGACTTTAGCATTGTCTTGGAGGGTATGCAAGTCATGGCTGGCTTGGGAAATCTGATTAGAGCCTGCGCCGTGCTTTTTGGATTCACATATGCGCTAAACCTCACCTATCCCAAACAACTGAGGAACACGTTTGAGGCCTTTCAGAAGCTCTTCTTGGAACTGGATGTTTGCAGGTTTCCCCCCAAATTACAATCTGTCTCTGTGTGCATGGAGTTTGCATGTTGGGTTTCCTCCGGGTACTCTGGTTTCCTCCCACAGTCCAAAGACTGTGTAGGTTAGGCTAATTGGCGTAGTGAGTGTATGTATGTATGTGTGTGTATCTGTGCCCTGTGATGGATTGGCACCCTGTCCAGGTTGTACCCTGCCATGTGCCCAAATTACAATCTCTCAAAAACAAACTTGTGTGTTAGGTTGTGGGAGACACATTCCATTGTTACTAAGTTTTGGTGAAAATGCCCAGGTTGAGGTTTGAGATTGTTCTGCAGCTTGTTCTACAAAAGTTTATCTGGTTTGATGCTAAACAGTTGATTTCAATGACATAAATTGTCAATTACAAACTGTTCTACAAGTTTTTCTTCTTAAAACTGCTGTAAATGTTATATACACTATTTTACAAAGTGTTTAATATTTTGATACCAGTGTAACATGGAATAGAGGCATGTTTAACACCAAAATGCATTATGTATTCATTTCATTATAAAAAGTTTAAAAAAAAAAAAAAAAAAAAAATATATATATATATATATATATATATATATATATATATATATATATTATTAAATACATATGAGTACATTTTGTTATATATGCTTAAACTAAAAATGATTATTCCACTAATAATGTTAAAATCATCATGTGTCTGGCTAAATAATTTAGGATGTTTTACATGATTTATTCAAGTAAATTATTCTAAAAACATCATTCAGAGGAACTAAAATGCACCCCTCCCCACTTTAAGACTCTCTTGGATCTGAGGCCTTTCTGAAGACCTGCAGTGCTTCAGGGCCCATATTCACAAAGCTTCTTAAGTCTAAAAGTTGCTCCTAGTGACAAAATTCTAAGAAAAATCTTAGAATTAGGGCATTTTCTTAGAATTTTCCCTTAAATTTAGGATTAAATCTTAGTAAAGATAAAAATTATTCACAAAACATCTTAGCCCTAAAAACAGCTCCTAAGGTAAAATTTGTTAAGAGTAGAGAGGCGGACTTTTAAGAGGCTTAAGAGTTTCTCTATCAGAGGACAAAATGGCGTAAGGAAGAAATATTCTCCAAAAACTGGACGTAAAAGTAAACACTGATCTTCTGTTCAATTTGGCTTTCTTGTTGTTTTACTTCCTTCCAGCTCTCTTGGATTGTTGGCTACAGTACATACCATCCAAAAGTGCAAATTAAATAAACTGTCCTGCCATCATGTAAATTGTAAAAGCTGAGACATTTTGCTCCCATCAATCTAAAATGGATTCCAAGTAATAAAATCAGTACAGTAAATAAATATGAGAACTTAAATATAGTAACTACTTTGTGGAAATTGGCTGCTTCAAAAGTAGACACATTTTCAACATTTGGGTGTTTAATTATCTTTAAGATGTTTAGCCTAGAAACTTTGCATAAAGTAGTCTGTAGTCATGATTATACAATTTCTTCATATACAAAAATGATTTCACTGTTTGTTCATTATCATGTATTCTGTCTTTACAAAGAGCTCATTTCAAAACCTTTGCAGAGGTCAGAGGTTATTTTTTTTTTATTAACCAATCACAGTCCTTGAATTGCTGCATCATCCCTAGCAACAGGGTCAACCACACCTCCTCACTAAGATAAAAGTTTTTCTACTTTCCTTACTCAGAGTTGCTTTAAAAAGTTTCCTAAATCACTTTTAGTCTAGGATGGCGGCACGGTGGTGTAGTGGTTAGCACTGTTGCCTTGCACCGCCAGGATCCGGGTTTGATCCCCGTCTCTGTGTGCATGGAGTTTGCATGTTGGGTTTCCTCCGGGTACTCTGGTTTCCTCCCACAGTCCAAAGACTGTGTAGGTTAGGCTAATTGGCGTAGTGAGTGTATGTATGTATGTGTAATGTAATGTGTGTGTATCTGTGCCCTGTGATGGATTGGCACCCTGTCCAGGTTGTACCCTGCCATGTGCCCTAAGTCTCCTGGGATAGGCTCCAGGCCCTCATGACCCTGAATACAAGATTAAACGGTATAGAGTGAGCGACTTTTAAAGCTAAGATAGGAGCTCTCTGAGAGAATTCTAAAAAGCTTTGTGAATACGGGCCCAGGTCTCTTAAATTTGTGCAATATAATATATTTATAGAATATTTAATTTTTATATTTTATAAACAATGAAAATAAATAAACCAAAGAAAATGATTCCATTTGTATTTTCATTTCTATTTTCTTTGCAAATTGTATTTGGTATGTGTATAGAGTGATTGTAAACAATACAAGGCATGCTATGATAAGGAAACTTTCTCCTTAAGGTTAAGGATTATTTTTATTGTCTAAATAAAATGATTTTCTAAATATGGACTATTGTTGTTTACTTACACTATTTAATTTAATTTGGGTTTGGGCTCAGGATGTTGAGCCCTGATCCTCGCGCCAGCGCACAGAGCGCACTGACATTAGTAGACTAGTGATTATGAATGCATCGGGAAAAACAGTAGAAATTTGTTTTCCATTAGTTTATGTAAAAGCTGACATTTCGCTTTCTATAAGGTTATATTTTTCACATCTGTGAGGCAAGTATACACATTGTTTCAGTTCTTTTTCGAACATGCTCAAATTCACCAAAACCAATACAGACCACGCACCCTGTTTGCTTTCATTATTTTACAAAATCATAACACTTAAGTAAAAGTAGAGTCTTATAAAGGCTATATAGTTTTATTGTATATTTTTTGCTCATTAATCTGACAATAACTGTGGCACACCCACTTTTTTGATGCACACCCAGAGTCTGTTTTCTGGCTACGCTAGTGTACATGATATAATCCTAAGGCTCACTGTGTTAACATTTACTTTGCTTAAATTCCATGCAAATAAGAAACTCCTATATTTAATTTAAATTCGTTTAATGTTTCACTTGTATTTTTCACTTGTATTTGCAACAAGGGTGCTACTGGGATGTAAAAATGTAATTTGTTAAAATGTTTTCATTATTTTAAAAAAATATGATGATGTAACAGCCTACTGCATGTCATTCTTATAATAATGCAAAAATACATCGACAAATATACCTGACGCAGTAGAACGTCATGACAATGTTAGAATTTTATGGTCATTTATTTCAGTTAATAAAACTGCTACAAATTTAAAGAACACAAAGTATAAGATAACATGAGATAAAGATGACACAAAATCCTACATGCATAACTTTTTTAATTACACATGATAAAATCTAAAGGCTCATGATGTTGATGTTTACCTTGCTTAAATTTGATCCTAATAAGATTTAATTGAATTTGAATTCTAAATTTGTACTGTAATTTTAATACTGTGATTATGAATTTGTTTAATTACAATGTTTTACTTCATTTTATCCACTACTACGTGCAGCTCTAAAAGACCTGCAGAGCTGCAGCTCATTCATCCTTGAGAGAACAAACTAAAGCCTGAGGCATCAGTCTATAGTTATATAGCGCCACTCAGCGGTAAAAGCCAGCCAACACACAAACCCAAATGCTGTCGCCATGAGACACGGCGGTAAAACCATTATTCCGGTTGAGTCCCATCTGTGTTTATATTTATATAAAGTGTCTCAGAGTAGGACATTGCATCCAAGTGGCCAAAATTCAAGAGTGATTAAATTTTTGTCCTACTTTTAGGAGTCGGAGTAAGAACAATTTATCAGCGTCCTTAAAATAAGAAATTACTCCAAAATGTAGGAGAGCTCCAGAGGCGTTAGGAGTAGCGAGGAAATAACGTTCAGAAAGGAATGCAGAGGAGACATTTTTAGTACCATTAAGTGACATGGAGCTCATGAAAGAGTTTGGACAAAAATGGAAACTTTTATTTTGTAACACAATATATATTTGAAAAAAAGAAAGGTTTTTTATGTTTCGTACATCAGAGGATCAGAAATCACCAAGTGTGGACTAATTTACTTTTGACTTCTTCAGCTCTTCTTCTATGTGTCTGTATATGCATATGTTCATCCAGCTGAGTTTATCACATTTAAACACAAAACTGGCTTGACAAAATTCAGTGAAACTTTGCCAGCCCGTCGTTATTTCCCAGTTCAATCTTCGCCAAAAATGTAAAAATCTAAATGTTGGGTATAAGGGATGTTATGAGCAGTTTTATGCCATATTATGTCACAGCATCTAGCACTTTTATTTTTACTCACAAATATATAATATACAAATATAATACAAATATAAGTTTCCCTTGAGGTGGGCATGGCTATATGCATCACTCAACACAGCCAATCAATGCGCTAGTTTACCAAAAATACACAGAGTATGCAGAAATACACATATTACAGTAATACATCTACAAGTTTTCAAATCCTCCAAATACACAAACAAAACCATGACACAGCATGTCTTACTCCAGCATACAGTGGCCGTTGTGGTGGAAATTATTTAAAGAAATCTGAGACTCAGTCTAAAGCACTATTCGGACAGGACTAGTTTTACTGGGGAACGTTGGAGAAATTTCTGTTTCACAGAGGTACTTTGTGATTTTAATCCCGTCCGAATCTGCCATGTCAGTCTTTTTCTCACACGACCTCTGTGTAAAAATTCCAGATCAAATTACCTACTGTTTTTCAGCAAACTCGGTGGTCCTCTGAGAAATCTAGTCCCGTCCAAATGCGAATGTCTGTGTTTGCCGAAAAGTTTTTTTCCTAAACGCGTTTTCTTGTGTGTTTTGGTCAACGTGAACTACCGTACAATCTCTAGCGCGCTGGTATTCGAGTTTCTGCTTTCTACGCTCCACTAGAAATCCTCATCCACAAATCCTCATCCTCATTGTGCCACGCCCACATGTAAAACACAGACACGCCTACCGCCGTAATAAGCACGGAGATGTTAGTCCCGTCCGAATCCATACATGAAATGACAGACGTCGGCTGAAAAAAAATCAAACTCGAACATCCCCCAGTAAAACTAGTCCCGGCCGAATAGTGCTTAAGTTACAATAATTGCAGAAGAGTTTATAAGAGACTGCTCAGGACATCTCAGTGACACACACACAAAGTGCATCTGTGAGAGAGAGGTACTTCCACTTCTCTAACTCTGCTTATATACACTGACGATTACTCATGGCCACACAAAATGTATATGTTGCTGGACAGATGTTTTCTGTCCTTCTCTCTAAAGCTGGGGTGTTAAAATTATGGGTCCCACACCTTGTTAATTTACCCTCCAAGGGGAACATGTTGCTCTAGCAGTTATCTTGTAAGCCTTTCTATCATCACTATAACTGCTAAGTACAGATCTGGCCATTAAGAATGCATGCTTTTCCCCGCGAAATCCCGCAATTCGGCGCATGCCATGCTGCGAGATCCCACAAGCAACATTCAGGAATTTAAATAAATGTGTTGTGCTTCACTGAATATTCGCCAGATGGCGCATGGATGGACTTTACCTAAAAGCCAGGCCAAGTACAACGAAGAATTGTGTATATTTAGTTAGCCGTAAACAATATTGTTTCCAACGCTGAAGCAAACATGAATTTTATTGTGTTTTACAAAAGATCTTTCATGATGAATGTGCATATATGTGCTTCATATTATGTTCATAATGATGAAAAGAGATGCCCTATATCCTGCTTTAAAATTCATAATAAGTTTCTTTTATAATTTTTGTAATGTCTTAACAGGGACAAAACCTGAGAATGCCTCAGTTTAAATGGTCTTGGAATTTATTACATTTTCTGTTAGTAGGCTATCTGATAGTGTTAACTATGCGAATGTCCTGATTCGTGAATATGTCAACATGTCTTCTTTAAAACAATGGTCACATAAATAACTTTTAATCTGACAAAAGTAATAATTAAAAAAATTCTATGAATGTTATCCAATGAAAGTCAGACATGCTTTTCATACTTCAACAGAATTATAAAAAAAAAAAAAAACTCATGGAACAGGCCTGGACAAAAATGATGGTACCCCTAGAAAATACTGAAAATAATGTGATCAAAGGGACATGTTAATTCAAGGTGTGTCCACTAATTAGCATCACAGGTGTCTACAATCTTGTAATCAGTCAGTGGGGCTCCAGGTAGTCACTGTGTTGTTTGGTGACATATTATGTACCACACTCAAGATGGACCAGAAGAAGCAAAGGAAAGAGTTGTCTCAGGAGATTCAAAAGAAAATTATAGACAAGCATGTTAAAGGTAAAGGCTATAAAACCATTTCCAAGTAGCTAGATGTTCCTGTGACTACAGTTGCACATATTATTCAGAAATTTAAGATCCAAGGGACTGTAGCCAACCTCCCTAGACGTGCGTTTCATGGATTCATGACAAATCAAAGAGACGGATAATCCGAATGGTAACAAAAGAGCCCAGGAAGACTTCTAAAGAGATCCAAGGTGAACTTCATCCTCAAGGAACATCAGTGTTAGATCGCACCATCCGTCGTTGTTTGAGCCAAAGTGGACTACATGGGAGACGACCAAAGAGGACACCATTGTTGAAAACAAATCATAAAAAAGTCAGACTGGAATATGCCAAACTACATGTTGACAAGCCACAAAGCTTCTGGGAGAATGTCCTATGGACAGATGAGACAAAAATGGAACTTTTTGCCAAGGCACATCAGCTCTATGTTCACAGACGGAAAAATGAAGCATATCAAGAAAAGAACACTGTCCCTACTGTGAAACATGGAGGAGGCTCTGTTATGTTCTGGGACTGCTTTGCTGCATCTGACACAAGGTGTCTTCAATCTGTGCAGGGTACAATGAAATCTCAAGACTATCGAGGGATTCTAGAGAGAAATGTGCTGGCCAGTGTCAGAAAGCTGGGTCTCAGTCGCAGGTCATGGGTCTTGCAACAGGACAATGACCCAAAACACATAGCTAAAAACACCCAAGAATGGCTAAGAGGAAAACATTGGACTATTATAAAGTGGCCTTCTATGAGCCCTGACCTCAATCCTATTGAGCATCTTTGGAAGGAGCTGAAACATGGTGTCTGGAAAAGGCACCCTTCAAACCGGAAACAACTGGAGCAGTTTGCTCATGAGGAGTGGGCCAAAATACCTGCAGAGAGGTGCAGAAGTCTCATTGACAGTTACAGGAATCGTTTGATTGCAGTGATTGCCTCAAAAGGTTGTGCAACAAACTATTAAGTTAGGGGTACCATCATTTTTGTCCAGGCCTGTTCCATGAGTTCATTTTTTTTATAATTCCGTTGAAGCATGGTTGAAAAACAATGTCTGACTTTCATTGGTTAACATTCATAGAATTCTTATTTATTATTACTTTTGTCAGATTAAAGTTATTTCTGTGACCATTGTGAGTTTTTCTTTCATTGACCAAAGGGTACCAACAATTTTGTCCATGTGTGTACGCAAAATGTATTTCACTTGAACATTACAGATTAAAACAAGGAAATTTCAGGAAACTGAGGTTCAGTTCATTCGAACAAAACGGGTTTTGTTATTTTACAAAATAAGAATATATTCAGTAAATTCGTGAATTACACGCAAAGTATCAACTCCAACTATGAAGACTGATTTAATTGATACCATTAAAAATTTTATTTGTTATTTATGTTTTGCTCGTGAAATACATTTTAGGCAGAGACATCTGCTCGGTCTTGTTAATTTATTTTAAACCCCTCAATTCTGCCAATTCCCCCCATCAGTGAAACAGGGTTGATAAGTTCACACCTATCATGAATGAAAGGTGAGAAGAGAAATTACAGTACCTGGGGGGGGGTGGTCTGTGGGTGTTCATCTTGGAGCGTGCTGTCGCGCTGTATTCAGCGAATAGACTAAAACAAAATCATGTTTGCTTCAGCTTTGGAAACAATACTGTTTTAGGCTGACTTTATTAAAGATTATACACTTTCGTATTCATTGTTGTCATTCGTCTTTTTGCACACACGTGCGGGCATCTTTACATTTGAACAGAAAATAATAGCGGGCTGGTAGGCACATTATTTTTTCACGTAACTTAAATGGCTGAATGGAGTTAAATATACACAATAAATTAATAATTGTGTTCGCTTTACATTTGAGCACTCATGTGTAAATGGCTTTTTCATTGTATATACTACCATATCATATGTGTGTCTAATACTGTTTTATTCACATTTTACATTACATGCACTTTGTAATTTACTTGTAATTGTACTTTTAAAATGCTACCTATGTACCTACAGTATAAGCATATTTAACTACTTCAGTAGTGAATGAGAAATTTGGTCTGGCTTTTAGATAAAATCATTATTTGATATATAATTATTATTTTATTAATTATCTTGTAAGTTGTCCAAAGTTACTGGAAGTTTATTTTCTTATATTGCTGGATGACGAGGGCACTACAGGGCACTAGAGGGCGCTCGAGAGAGTTTTCATGCAGGGTATAGAGGCAGCTGCTAGAGAGCAGAAGAGGCGGGGGATTTTGTTTGGTGGGGGGAGCATGCAGTTGTTTCACCTTTAGCTTAGCCCAAAAAATATATATATCTCTGAGTCCTAATTGAGAAACCTTTTTGAATTTTAGCTCAAACTAAAGGACTTAATATCTTAATATGTAAGAAAGGAGAGTATTCACAATAGCTACCCATTTATGACTGTGTGCTGACCTGAAAAAGAGGAAAGCTGAAGTTGGATTGTTGCTCCAAAACCACTTGATTTTCAGCATACTCAATGTTTTTCCCACACACTGGACTAAACCTGCAACATTTGGGGAAGTACTTTTTTTTTATTTTTATTTTTTTATAATCCAAGGACACTGGACTGTTCTTTATCTGATCTTTGTTTCTGAAGCCACCTGATTTAAGTTTTTGAAGTTTGTTAGATTAAGAAAATGGTTTAATCAGCTCGGTGGTTGTTTCTTAAAATAAAAACAAAGAAATTACTCTGATAACATTGGAAGTGTTACAATCTTATTATAAATATGATTCTTTTTTTCTATATTCTTATCGAATATACTGTAGTCCTTCAGAGCCAGCAATGTGTCAGAAGAGTCTGCAGAATCTCTTCTCACCTTTCATTCACGATAGGTGAGAATTTATCAAACTGGGTGCAGTGTTGGCAAATACTGTAGGGGGGTTTTAGATGAATCAACAAGACAGAGTGGGCATCTCTGCCTAAATTCTATTTCCCCAGCAAATTAAATCAGACTTCATAGTTGTAATTGATACTTTGAGTGTAATTCACAAATTTACTGAATATATTCAGATTCTGTAAAATAACAAACTGTTTCCTTCCTAGGCCTTTTGTCCACATCACAATGAACTGAAGCTCGACACATCTGCTTTCCTTGTTTTAATCTGTAATATTTAAGTGAAATATATTCAGCGTATATGCCTAAATATTCTTTTTTATTCAGGTGTATTACGAAGTGAAGACCTGTTGTTCCCTCCACTGTGAGATTGTGTGTGCGTCTGCACGGAGAGTTTGTGTGCCGGCGTCTCATACTGTAGGTGTTTATGCACGGAGAGTTTGTGTGTGTTTCTGCGCATCTCATACTGTAGGTGTGTGTGCATGGAGAGTTTGCGTGTGTTTGTGCACGCGTCTCATATGTGACATTCATATGAAATGCAATTCTTGATAATTGCTGATAAATCTATGTTGATAAGTAACTCTTCATTTATTTGAACATGGTAAAGGTGTTAATGTTTTGTGCATTCCTTTATTTGTTCTTTCTATTTGTGTTTAGGTATCACTGTTTTACATATACTTAAAATGTATGGACAACAATGTTCTGGAAGCGTTATTAAATAAGGAAAATACACAATTTTGGTTCGGTACTGTTTTATTAAATATAGAATATAGCAGACAGGTATATGGCAAATTGTCACTCAAAGCCTACTGTATGTGTCATAGATAACTGCACTTTTGATCTGCTGGTTACAGCGGAGAACCGCTGTATCAGTGTAGCCTGTAAAAGGCAACATAAAAAGCATTTAATACCTTTAGCACACCTCTGACATGTACGGATTGTTTACTGGTGTTGCAAGAAAAATACATTCCCTTTTCTTTTTTACGAGTCGGGTGTTCACAGTTTTTTTTGGTGCTTTGAGGCAACTTGTTCTCTTTTCCAGAATGCTGTACAGACAGTAAAAAGTTAAGATACAAGTACATCAAAATCGTAATGTCAAATAAAGTCAGTGGAAAAATCGGTAACTGAATAAGTACTATATACTATTAAAAGGCTTTCTTACCCTTTATTTTTTGCCCGCACAAACGGCAACATTCTTCGTAGAATAAAACGTCTTTGCCTCCATGTCAGTTGCTATTAATCTGTAGGAACTGTAAATGCCTACAGTGGTTTCGTTCACTTTCTTTTATAGCTTAGGTTTTATATATATAACTCTTGCTATGGTATTTTTACTACGATGAAGGACCATTTAAAGCTATTATTAATTTATCTTTTATTTGCTTACTCACTTAGAGATTGTTTGATTTCAAATGCAGATGGACCTGTACTGTATATCAACTTGATAACTAGCAAATGCTTTAGTAAAGGGCTCTAAAACAGCGGCATTATGAATGACAATGGAATATTGCGGAACGTGCGAGTTGACACCCATGCACAATCACTAACCATTAAAATGTTGGATTTGTAATAAAATGCCATATATGTTTTAAATTCAAATCCAGCATGGCATGCTCTGAAGACTATATTTGAAAAGAAGCAAAACCAACTCTAAAATCAGATTTAATTGCTGCCATTAATAAATTCTGGTTTGAGATACAGAAGAGGCATGTAATACATATACATAAATAGGTTGTTTAAAGTTCTTCCAGTCATAGTTAAAAATCAGGGTGGACACATATATTTATAACTAAACACTGCATTTATGACACAAAAAATAAAAGCTTTGAGATGATATATTTGACATATGTTGTGTTTATTTTATTAAACTTAAACCATTTTTATGTTCTTTAATAATGAACACAAATATTTTTAAAAATATAATCTAATGGTATAGAAGCCATAAAAAAGCTTTGAGATGACCATTGTGTCGTATTTTTTGTTTATTTGATTAAACTATTTTTTTAAATTACTTGATATAATTGTTTCATTTATATATATTTGTGTTTCTTTCATTTTTACGGATAAAACAGCAGGTGTTTATCACCTTTTGATCAAAACGCTGCCCTTTTGTAAAATGAAATTGCGAGCCGCGGTTTCGAAATGTATTGTACTGGGTGGGCCATTTATATGGATACACCTTAATAAAATGGCAATGGTTGGTGATATTAACGTCCTGTTTGTGGCACATTAGTATATGTGAGCGGGCAAACATTTCAAGATGGGTGGTGACCATGGTGGCCATTTGGAAGTCGGCCATTTTGGATCCAACTTTTGTTTTTTCAATAGGAAGTGCTTGGTTTTAATGTAACTTTATTCTTTCATGAGTTATTTACAAGTTTCTGACCACTTATGAAATGTGTTCAATGTGCTGCCCATTGTGATGGATTGTCAATGCAACCCTCTTCTCCCACTCTTCACACACTGATAGCAACACCGCAGGAGAAATGCCAGCACAGGCTTCCAATATCCGTAGTTTTAGGTGCTGCACATCTCGTATCTTCACACCATAGACAATTGCCTTCAGATGACCCCGAAGATAAAAGTCTAAGAGGGTCAGATCGGGAGACCTTGGGGGCCATTCAACTGGCCCACGGCGATCAATCCACTTTTCAGGAAACTCTTCATCTAGGAATGCTCGGACCTGACACCCGTAATGTGGTGGTGCACCATCTTGCTGGAAAAACTCAGGGAACATGCCAGCTTCAGTGCATAAAGAGGGAAACACATCATCATGTAGCAATTTCAAATATCCAGTGGCCTTGAGGTTTCCATTGATGAAGAATGGCCCCACTATCTTTGTACCCCATATACCACACCATACCATCACTTTTTTTGTTCCAACAGTTTTGGAGGGATCTATCCAATGTGGGTTAATGTCAGACCAATAGCGGTGGTTTTGTTTGTTAACTTCACCATTCACATAAAAGTTTGCCTCGTCACTGAACAAAATCTTCTGCGTGAACTGAGGGTCCTGTTCCAATTTTTGTTTTGCCCATTCTGCAAATTGTGTGCGCCGATCTGGATCATCCTCGCTGAGATGCTGCAGTAGCTGGAGTTTGTAAGGGAGCCATTTGTGAGTAGCTAATATCCGCCGAAGGCATGTTCGACTAATGCCACTCTCCAGTGACATGCGGCGAGTGCTACACTGTGGGCTCTTGCTGAATGAAGCTAGGACAGCCACTGATGTTTGTTCATTAGTGACAGTTTTCATGCGTCCACATTTTGGCAAATCCAACACTGAACCAGTTTCACGTCTCGTAGGGTGTCTTGCATTGAAATCTGCTGCAATGACCCGATTACTGTCATTTGCAAGGCTTTTTTCAAATCCATGAACGCTTGCTCTGCTTTTGCTGTCCAACTAAGTGCACTATGGGCCAGTAGACCCTTCCCATGAGCTATTGCACTCAAGGGAGCCTCGAGGATAGCATAGTCAGTTACAGATCTGGCCATTAAGAACGCACGGTTAGATAAAAGGGATCTCGCGCGCTTCCGCGGCAGCTCACGGGAAGCTGTGAAAATGCCGTTCATTACCTGTAGGGGGCAGTCGTGTTTCAATCTGAAGTATTGTGTGTCCACTGAAGCCAAACATGTGTTCTCTCTCTTAGGCGCCCATTGACAGCAAGCGACAGAGCTCATAAACGTGTTAAGATCAAACTTTAAATACTGACATGTATTTATTCTTCATTTTCTTCTCTCCTGCAATACTCTCCAGTATTGGTAGTAGTGAAAACTACCGCTAATTAACTATCTCTGCAGTGGTTAAAACAGTAACAGCTCAAAAAACTCAGCACTTTAACATTTAACCCAGCAGTTTTTAGAGTGTAACATAAAAAATATTCCATTTGTAAAATAGCATAGGTGAAATCAAAGGTTGTGTATAGAGTGATTAAAAACAATACAACAAAGCTTATGGTAAATAAATTCTCAGACCCTTCCACTGCAGGTATTAAAAAACAGTAACTGTCAATTTTAGAATCTGTAGAAGCTCAGTGGTCCGCACAAAACCTCTCGTGGGGGAGCATTTCCCTGAATTCGCCATTTTCACAGGGGTGGGCATCTCGGTTTCTTCATATAGATGTACAGTACCTATTGGCAGTATATGGAATTTTATGGGGTTGTCACTGAACGATTTACCCTGACAAAGAGCAATATAAGAATAGTGCCAGGTGGCACACCTTAAAAATAATCCGGCATTTATTTAGAGTCAATTTTTTTGCTAAACGTGTGCTACTGCTGTTTGCTTACAATATTTGTTAATTAAAATTTTTTATTCAAATGATGCTTGGGCTGCGAGATGTTGAGCCTACTGTAAGTAGTCTAATCGGAGCTCTACTGCCCGTTCAAGTGTAATTCATAAATTATGTATGCTCGCAGTTTCACTTTAAAAGGCAGCTTTTTGATCAAAAGGTGATAAACACATGCTATTTATCGATAAAAATGCAGACATACTGCAATGATGGATGAATGTTCTTGATAAATAATTATAATTATTATGATAATGATAATTAAATAAATAGCTGTCCATCTTTTTTGTGTTTATCATTTAGGTTTATTATACACCTCTGCACCACTTATTATAATAAATAGTTTTAAATGTTAGTAAAGGTGTGTGTGAGAAATGTATTTTCATTTTCCATTTTAATTCAAATCAAACATTTTAATGGTTTGTGATCAGTGCATGGGCGTCAACTTGCACGTTCTGTAATATTCCATTGTCATTCATATTGCCGCTGTTTTAGAGCCCTTTACTAAAGCATTCGCTAATTAACAACTTGATATACAGGTCAATCTGCATTTTAAAGTATTCAGTAAATTTGTGAATTACACTCAAAGTATCAACTCCAACTATGAAGTCTGATTTAATTTGCTGGGGAAATAAAATTTGGGCAGAGACGTCCGCTCTGTCTTGTTAATTCATCTAAAACCCCCCTATAGTATTTGCCAACAGCGTACCCAGTTGGATAAATTCACACCTATCGTGAATGAAAGGTGAGAAGAGATTCAGCAGAATCGTCTGACACAGTGCTTGCTCTGAAGGACTATATTCGACAATATAGAGAATATAAATTGTATTTATAATAAGATAATTAATTAAATAATACAATTATATCAAATATCCGTATTTATCTAAATCACTTTTTATTTACTTTATCCAAAGGCCAGACCAAATTTCTCATTCACAGCTGAAGTAGTTAAATATGCTTATACTGTAGATACGTTGTTATATTTTAAAAGTACAATTGCAAGTAAATTACAAACTGCATGTAATGTAAAATATGAATAAAACAGTATTAGACACACATATATAATATGGTAGTATATACAATGAAAATGCTATTTACACATGAGTGCTTAAATGTAAAGCAAACGTAATTATTAATTTATTGTGTATATTTAACTTCATTCATCCGTTTAAGTTACATGAAAAAATAACGTGCCTGCCAGTTCACTATTATTTTCTGTTCAAATTTAAAG
Organism: Clarias magur; assembly: GCA_013621035.1. NCBI lineage: Eukaryota > Metazoa > Chordata > Actinopteri > Siluriformes > Clariidae > Clarias > Clarias magur. The sequence goes on along the minus strand of QNUK01000066.1, from coordinate 1,466,810 downwards.
ATGCACACGCGTGTGCAAAAAGACGAAGTAGGCGCTCGAGGGTGAACACATGCAGACCCCCAGTTACTATAAGCCCTATTGTCACCTTTCTTTCACAATAGGTGTGAAGTTATCAAACCGGTTTCGCTGATGGGGGAATTGGCAGAATTGAGGAGTTTAAAAAGAATTAACAAGATGGAGCAGACGTCTCTGCCTAAAATGTATTTCGCCAGAAAAACATAAACATAAATAGAAACAAATAAAATGTTTAATGGTATCAATTAAATCAGACTTCATAGTTGGATTTGATACTTTGAGTGTAATTCATGAATTTACTTAATATATTCAGATTTTGTAAAATAACGAAACCCGTTTCCTTCCTGGACCTTTTGTCTGCATCACAATGAACTGAAGCTTAGCACGTTTACTTTCCTCGTTTTAATCTGTAATATTTAAGTGAAATACATTTTGCGTATATACTTAAATATTCCTTTTTATTTATGGACAGGTGATGTATGTTTGATCTGCATTATTGCAAGAGACGATGACTTTCTAGGGGAGTATGTCTGCACCTTTTGTAAAGTGAAAGTACGAGCCGCGGGTTCATGCATGCCAATGAACAGCTTTATTTCAGTCATAAAATCACAATCACATTCCAGCTATTATTTCCAGTCGTGGTCAAATAATGGATGAAATAATTATTCAATGCTGGACACAAACAGCAAAAAAGCTAGATGATTATTTTTTTATAAAAAGCCCGAAGCACTTCGTGTTCATATTTGTTCCTTCATGTCTTCTGATGGTGTTCGACACATTTTTACTTTTTAACGAAGACATGTTGAAGACATAGGTGTGTGTGCGCGAAGAGTTTGTGGCTATGTGCGTGCGTCTCATAGGTGTGTGTGCGCGCATTTCATATGTAGTTGTGTGAGCAGTTAGTACTATATATAGATGTGTGACTGTTTCATATATGTGAATGCAAGTGTTTCACTTGTGTGTGCATGAGTGAAGTTTGATTTAAGCCCTATACGTCGCCTCATAATTTAGGGCATCTCTTTTCATCATTATGAACATAATATGAAGCACATATACGCACATTCATCATAAAATATTATTATTGTAAAACAAAATATAATTCATGTTTGCTTCAGCATTGGACACAATATTGTTTTAGCCTAACTAATTATACACAATTCTTTGTTGTACTCTTCGTTATGGTCTGGCTTTCAGATAAAGTCTTTCCATGCGCGATCTGGCAGATATTCAATGAAGCAAAACACATTTATTTAAATTCCCGAATGTTGCTTCAGGGATCTCGCGGCATGTCGCCCGCTAAATTGCGGGATCTCGCGGGAAAAAGCGTGCATTCTTAATGGCCAGATCTGTATGAACGTCCTACAGTATGAACTATAGGGACTGGCTGGCCACCTCAAAAGGAGCTGTTGAATGAGGAAGACAGTTCACGACATCAGCAACTAAGGAAAGACACGTCTCCAACTCAGATGGTGCAAATATGCAAAGAAACTTGCTGAAAATTAGTGCTCGATTCATTACTAAAGAGTAAGATTAAACCCAAGACTCTGCTCTTGTGACTTTCTCAGGTCTAGTAAACATTACTAGAAGAAATCCATTAACTTCCACCCCCTGAACTGTTTGTGTGTGTGTGTGTGTGTGTGTGTGTGTGTGTGTGTGTGTGTGTGAGAGAGAGAGAGAGAGATTAATTAGTGTAGTTTCATGCATCGTAGATTAGTCAAATAAATTCTTGTTTCTTTATAATGAACTGTTGTCTTGGTCATGTATTTTAAAGTTTAAACATTTGCCCAGATCTTACGTTACCTTGCTCATAAATTGGTAAATACCTGATTTTGTATTATCATCGTCGGCCGCGGGATAAACAGAATTGGTAAGATACACTAAATCGTGCTGGATGGATAGATGATTAAGTGTATGAATTTATAACTGTATAAATTCTATTCAGTTTAATAAAATTAACCCGAATAGTTAAGGATTCAATTCACCATTGACCCAGAGTTGAAACCCTACAGAACACACGTGGTACACAATGGGCACTTCTGTGAGCCACCTGGAATCACATCCACAACCATCTGCACCTTAACCACCAAGTTAAGTGACATGCTGTAAGCATCTGCCCTAGGGCTATAGCTGACCATTGGGTCAGTGGTTGGGACCTAGTCCCTTTGCTTCACAGCATTTAGCACCCAAGGACCAACGTCCTTCCACTCAGACTGGCATGGTTTAGACATGGAGATGTGTGAACATGATTGCCACATGGTGTATGGGTGTGACTTACCTGCCTGTTGTGTTCTCTTCCATTTCATTGTTCTTATTCCTGTCCACTAGGGGGGGCTGTGGGGATAAACAAAAGAGAAAAGAAGAACGGAGAGGAGAGTATAAGTGAAGTAAAAAGAAATGATGATTAACTAAGCCCGTGTTGGTCTGATTTATTGTGCTGGCTTCCAAAGAAAACAGAACTTAACACTGCCTTAATCATTATTCTATACAAGTCTGCTTCTGTTGCACAAAAATATGCATTCCTCCACATGTGTCTCTGCCTGAATGTCATTTGCTTGCTACTCCTAACCAGTTAGCACACCTCTGGAGCGCTCCTACATTTTGTTGGAGGTAGGAGTGATTTCCTATTTTAAGAATGTTTATTAATTGCTCTTACTCCTACTTCTAAAAGTAAGACCAAAATGTCCATTGATGTAAGATACATGTGCAACATTCAAACACACTCATTCTTACTCAAGTCATTAGTTCTATCTGCTTAGTAAACAAACAGAGTGACTCACTAGCTTGACAGCCGCATCAAGTCTCTGAGATTATCATAATGCAAATATCCATGCAATAAAAAGTAATCCTTAGTCATATTTCATCTATCTTGTTGACAAATGACCCGGAGTTCATGAGAAAGAGAAGCAGCAGCATTGGTCTGATTAACTTCATCTAATGCCTTACGGATGGAATGCTGATCATTCCGCTGGGCTCTTCTGAGCTCTTCAGGATGCAGAAACCTGACTGGCAGTCTGTGGGCCCTGCTAGCTAGCTTAACTAGCACAATGTCCCCTAAAACAGTTTTAAATTCAGGCTGTTCAACACTCGCGCACTTTCCAATATGGTCTGTCTAATTCATGATCTTGTGGATGATCATAAGTTTGACTTCTGCTTAACTAACCCTTTGACTGTGTCGCATCTGAGCTGCTTATATCTGACTATAAATGACTCTCATTCACTGTTAATATTCCACTATATGAATCTCTTAAGCAGCGCTCAATGTCTTTCCAGAACTAAAAAAAATAAAAACATTGATCTTTTCACTTTGTCTACTGCTATTAAAAATCTCCTATCCAGTGTCCATCTATCCACTTCTGATGACTTGATATCTTAGTACAACTCTGAACTACAGATCCTCCTGGACGCTCCTGTACCTCTAAAAACCTGAACTGTCACTTTTCTTCATTCATTCATTCATTCATTCATTATACCTGAGCTTTGTCATGTCAAGTCCAGATGTTGTCATCTGGAATGCCTGTACAAAAGAACTGGACTTACTGTACACAGAGAAATGTTCAGTGAGTATGTGATTCTCTCTAAAACACATTGTCTTCAGCGAAATCTGCTCATTACAATAAGCTTCTGGCATCTGGTGAAGGGAAGACAAAAGCCTTGTTTACGACTGTAAACAGTAATCCAAAACTATCTGACACACTTCCACCCCAACTATTGCACTGCTCAGTGTGATGCTTTTGTAACCCTACCCAAATTTGGGGGTAAGCTAATATAGCTTTCTCTTTTGAATGTTTAGCTGCTGATATCATATCAGTAAACACTAAAAAACTGTATAATGTTTATTACCTATTAACAAGAAGGGTTAGACATACATCCCATTTGAAGGTTTTTTTGTCTATTACTTCTCATTTGATTCACTGTGATGGGTGTGCGCCCAAATCAATATCGCTCCTCACTCACTCCGAAGCTCACTAGGTAGGCGGCCTAGGCGCACACTAGGCACAACTGGTGGGCTATGAGTGATAATGATCCCGAGCTTCTCTCCGCGCTATAAAACGCAGAGGGGGATGCATCTCGGGGTCTGTTGGGGAAACTGGACTTTAAAAAGCAGCGCACGGTGGAGTTTATGAAGGAGAGTGGCTCACATGCCCCAGAGACTTTAAAAAGGGAAATGCCGCCTTTTGATCTCCACGAGAGGACAGCATGTGAACAAGCCTTTATAAGGCTCCACTTTTATTTAAGTGCACTCACAATGACGGAAAACCCTTATGATTTTTTAAATAATGAAAGTAAACAGGGTACGCTAACTTGATCGCGTAAGAAAATTAACCAAAACTCCGTGTATATTTGCCTCACAGACGTGAAAAATATATAAAAAGCAAAATGTCTGCATGTCTGTTTTTATGTAAATAATAAATTTGTAATTTTTTTATGTAGTGGTCTGCTTTCTGTGTGTTTTGGTGTTTGTTTGTTTTTTTTTTTTGAGGGGGGGGGGGCATCACCTGAGAGGTGTCAAAGGTGCCTTGTACTATTTTTAATCACTCTATACACAACAAATGAAAATACAAATGGTCTATTCTTTTGTTTTTTATTTTCATTTTGTATTCAATTTTAATATATATATTTTTTTAAACAAAGAAAATTGTGTATAGACTGATTTAAAACAATACAATTCATGTATTGTATGTTATATACATGTATAACATGTCATCATGTTATGATAAGTAAAATCTCAATGTCTTCCATTCCAGGGATTAAAAATGGTAACAATGTCAATTTTAGAACCTGGAATCCAGAAGGTGAAATTTAAAGAGAGGTCTGAAGCACTGCAGGTCTTCAGAAGAGCCTCAGATCCAAAAAGGTCTTAAAGTGGGGAGGGGTGCATTTTAGTTTCTCTGAATGTACAGATGAGAACCGCTGATTCACACATGGGCAGGGGTAAATTATTTGCATTTAAATGTTGTCTGAAATTGTAAAGCACACACAGTAACCCTAAAACATGATTATCTTCATCACTACACTGTATCACTAATCACTAATGCTCAATGTAATTAAACACATTGAGAACTGCTTAAATAATTGAATGAGTAATAATTTTGAGTTTTCAGAACTTTTTGGTATTTATGAGTTTGTAGAAATGACACTTTCCAAGTTAGCTGAACAAATTCAACAAAATTCAAAAATTGATAGTTCTGTTTACTTAAAATTGGAAACATCATTACTTAAAAATTATTATGTAACTGATTACCTCAAATATTTTGAGTTTTGCCAACTTAATCGGGTTTACTGTGCAACAGACCCCGAGCTACCCTCCCTGCTGTATTTTATAGGGTGGGGAGAAGCCCGGGAGCATTAGCTGCGATAGCTCACCAGCCGTGCCTAATTCTGTGGCCCTGCTCCTTCGCGCACCAGCAGAAGGAGAGGCCGCCTAGCTAGTGAGCGAGGAGCGATATTGATTTGGCCGCACTAGTCTGAGAGGCCGTCTAGCTAGTGAGCGAGGAGCGATATTGACCATCACAGACGCACGCCGTGACAACTTAACACAATAACGATAACATTTTGCAGGCTGCCATTTGGAGAAACCAGATAATAAGTAATAAACAAGTTGTTGGGTCAAAATTACCCAACCAGGTGTTCATTTGTAAATGAGTCACTACATCCCATTTGACCCAACAAGAGCAACCCAACAATGTGTTTAAAGTACCTGAAATAACCCAGAATTTTGACCCAGCATAAACAACCCAACAATGTGTTTACAGAAACAACACAGCATTTTTAGAGAGTCTTTTTTGACTGCTACACTGTAAACCCGATTAAGTTGGCAAAACTCAAAATATTTGAGGTAATCAGTTACATCACATTTTTTAATTAATGATGTTTCCAATTTTAAGTAAACAGAACTATTAATTTTTGAGTTTGTTGAACACATTTTTAAAAAATGGTGCAGACCATCCAGCATGGGAATCAAACCCGGGCTTTCGCATGGCACGCGAAATACCACTGTGCCACGAGTGCTCTATAGATTTTACATTGGTGGAAGTTTTACTTAAGTGATTGTTACTTACGTACTCAAAATTATTACTCATTCAATTATTTAGGTTAACAGTACTCAATGTGTTTAATTACTTTGAGCATTAGGGTTTACAGTGTAGTGAACTTGTTTTAATGTTCAACTTCAATGTTTTTTTTTTTATCATTATTGTACAGCAAATATCAATAGCTCTGATTCAGATTTTTTATGCTTGTTATATAAAATACACAGATGTGCAAATTACCATTACTGTAGTATTTCTTCGACACAGCATATTGTTTTGACATTTTTATGACTTAAAATCGAGACGGCAAAAAATGTCACTTTTCACCACTTGGCGGTCATTTCACGAATTACTCTGAAATGCGATTTATTTTGGCCGCTGTCGTTTTGTCAAGGTGGTGAGCGTTGCAATAATAGACATTCCCCTCTTCACACGTCTGTAAGTATAATGGGAGTAAAAACATTTAATCCGTTGCAAAGTTATCACAACCAGATAAACCAGGCGACAAATCAAATGAGGAAATAGTGTGTTTACTTAAAGAACATTATTCTCCAAAACCACTGATAATCGCTGAGAGATTTCGGTTCCACAAAAGAAATAGGCAAGATGGGGAATTAATCTCCCAATTCATGGCTGTGTTGAAATGGTTGTCCGAACATTGTGAGTTTGCTCAGTCACTGAGCGCCACCATACGTGACAGACTCGTTTGCAGCCTACGTAGAGAAGCTATACAAAAGCGGCTGCTAACTGAAAGCAACTTAACATAATGGAAGGCCATAGAAATCAGTACATCAATGGAGATGGCCGCCAAGGAATCGGAACAACTAAGTGCTGATGGTTAAACCAGGAAGTACACCCAAGTGTTTGAAAGCAAGACCAGTAGCGTACGCCCTAAAACCCAAGCTCGAAGCTGAGTTAGAGTGATTGGTAAAGTCTGGAGTACTGCGACCAATACGTGTGAGTGAGTGGGCCACACCAATTGTGCCTGTTTTAAAAAAGGACCGGTCCCTCAGAATTTGTGGAGACTTTAAAGTGACCATAAATCCGGTCCTGACTACCGAACAATACCTGTTACCTCTCATTGAGGATCTTTTCTTCAGGTCTAGCTCAAGGAAAAAGGTTCAGTAAAATGGACCTTTGTCAGACATCTTTACAGATGCACGTGGACCCAAGCTCTCAAACGCTTGACCATTGTGACCCATACGGGAATGTACCAATACCAGAGACTGCCTTTTAGGATTACATCAGCCCCAGCATTTTTCCAAAAAGCAATGGATAAAATTCTCAGTGGACTAAGTGGGGTACAATGTTATCTTGATGATTTATTAATTACCGGAGAGGATGAACAAAGTCATGTGAGAAACATGGAAGCTTCTTTGAAAAAACTGGAGAGTTTTGGACTGAAGGTTAGGAAGGACAAGTGTGAGTTTTTCCGGCCCTCAGTGGAGTACTTAGGTCATGTGATTGATGGTGCTGGACTTCACAAAGCTCCTTCTAAAGTGAAGGCAATAGTTGAAGCACCATCTCCACAAAATGTGAGTCAGTTTCAGTCATTTCTGGGACTATTGACGTATTATGCAAAATTTGTGTCAAACCTCGCAAACAGGTTGAAACCATTACATGAACTACTAAATAAATCCACTCCATGGAAGTGGATTAGGCAATGTGTGGAGGCGTTCAAGGGGTTAAAGATAGCCTTGGCCAAATCGGAAGCTCTCACTCATTTCAACCCTGTTCTCCCAGCTGGCCTGTGATGCATCACCTTATAGGGTAGGGGCAGTGGTGTCACACATCATGCCATCGGGTGAAGAAAAACCCATCGCCTTTGCATCGCGAACATTGAACAAGGCTGAATGTAATTATGCTCAAATAGAGTGGGAGGCACTGGCTATTGTGTTTGGGGAAAAAAAAAAAATTCACTAATTCTTGTTTGGAAGGCGGTTTGACTGACCACAGACCTCTCACCTCCATTCTTGGCCCACATTCCGGTCTTCCTTCGCTGGCAGCTGTGAGAATGCAGCGCTGGGCCCTACTTCTGTCTGCACAGCAATATGATATTAAGTACAGAAGGTCAGAGCACCATGCTAATGCTGACGGGCTCTCTCGACTTCCATTGGCCATCACCCATCCAGAGCCAGCCACAATGGAAATTTGTTACTTCAAGGAGATAGATAATCCTCCCATCACGGCAGCTCAAGTGAAATTGCACACACACACAGATCCCGTGATGTCAAAAGTTCTAGACATAGTGCTCAAAGGGGAAATAGGAAAAATGTCACCATCTCTAAAGCCTTACATGACCAGGAGAAATGAGTTAACAGTAGAATCTGGGTGTTTACTGTGGGTTACCAGGGTCATCATTCCAGCACCACTGAGACAGCGAGTCTTAGAGGAACTTCATTCTGGACATTGTGGTGTGGTTTGGATGAAGGAAATTGCTCATAGCTACCTGTGGTGGCCAAGTGTAGATTCAGAAATTGAGGAAAAAGCCAAATCATGTTGCTCATGTCAAAAATTGAGAAACACTCCTCAACCAGCTCCCCTACACCCATGGCAATGGTCTGAGGAGCCTTGGGTAAGAGTTCACATCGATTTTGCTGGACCGTTGGAAGACCACATGTTTTTAGTTCTTGTTGACACCCACAGCAAATGGCCTGAAGTTGAGATAATGAAAAGCACTACGTCAGAGAAAACAATAGAAGCTCTTCGTTTAATTTTCGATCGTTTTGGTCTGCCCCCGCAACTTGTCAGTGACAACGAACCTCAACTGGTCTCAGAGGAGTTTGAGGCTTTCATGAAGGCTAATGGAATACAACACATTCAATCAGCACCATACCATCCGTCTATGGTCTTGCTGAGCGATTTGTACAGAAAATGAAGCAAACTTTAAAGTCATCGCAAGGTAGAGGATCTCTTAACCAATGTCTTAACACTTTTTTGCTCACCTACCGAAACACCCTTCATGTTACCACTAAAGTGTCTCCAGCCACGGCCATGTTCAAGAGACAGCATCGCACCCGTCTGGACTTGTTGAAACCCTTGAAAACTAAACAGATTGTTCAGGCTCAACAACATAGGCAAGTGGAATGGCGGGTAAAAGCAAAACATCGTAGTTTCAGACCCGGAGAGAGAGTTCTGGCTCGTAATTATGGGAAGAGTTACAAGTAATTGCACAGATTGGTCCAGTGTCTTACACAGTTAAGCTTGCTGATTAACATCTCTATTCTCTGTTGGAGAAGACATGTAGATCAGTTGCTAGCTGCAGATTGCTGTGACAACTAATGACAGATCTGCACCTAGAGGTTGCACCGAATTACATGTGCCGGACATTCATCCTGTGCCTGAGTCTTCATTGACACCTTCTTTGCTTGAAACTCCATTAACTGAAACTGTGTCAAGTCAGGAGACAGAGGTCGTCTCTAGCACCGATCAGCCTGTGCTTTTGCAACATCAGACCCCTATAAAAGTGCCTGTGGCCGGCAAACAGACTGACATTTTAGTCTGGTGACTAACCCTCACGGGGACAGAATAATTCCCAGGGTTATGTCTGGGAACAGAGGTAGTCCACCCTCTATCCCTAGTTAAGTTATGTGTTACCAATTCGTGAGAAAAATGTTACTGTTGAAGTAATATAAGTTTGTTGTTGTTGAAAAATATTTATTTAGTTTTCTTGTAAAAAAAAATATGAGGGGAGAAATATGTTATGTATTTGTGAAACGAGAACCAAATGCCTCTCTGTGTTCCTTTAAATTGGTCTTTGGTACATTATGGGTTAAAAAGAGAACCCGGATGTGTGTTGTTGTACTATAGAGAAAATAAAGAAAAATGACTATAGTCGGATTGTTCACTACTCACGACTTCTCTGAATGAATTGTGTAGTTCTTAATTATATACTAAAAATATTATGGAAGTATGTAACACTAATTCTCCTAGAAACAATTTCACAATTTGAGTCCTAGAATATCCCTGTGCCATCACGGAAGAAAACCTCCATTGATGTGATACCATGGTCATTCAGTATATTCAGGTAAAAAATGACTTCACTTTATTACGACATATCATTGCTGAGCCTAGCCCTGGCCAAGGGAATTACAGCATCCTTCCATGGCTTGTCCAGTGGCCACTATGCATGATGGGTCCATCACTTTATTTGCTTCCCTTCTTACCCTGATATGCTCATTGCTCTGTAATAGGGTCAATTTGAACTCATCAGACCACATGATCTGTCCCTTGCTTCAAAGTCCAGCCTTTATGTTTCCTAAGGGAACATAAAGACTGGACTTTGAATTGAATCTTTTTTTCTGATAATCTCACTTACTAAATGTGGTTTTCTTGGCCACACAGCTGCTTAGTCTCAACCATGTTCTCATCACATTGTGTGCATATGGAAATGCTCTTACTTTCACTTTTAAACATTCCTATTATTTTTGTTGATATTTATACCATGCAATTTCACCAAGTGTTTAAGTGATATAATTTTTTTAACCACATTCCTTTAACAAATTAATTGATTAATGATTTAATTGTGAATACAAGTGATGAAGTGACAAGAGAGAGGAAGAAGGAAGTTTGTGATAGTCTATGCTGTGATGAAAACAAACAAGGATTCATAATGGAACACATGGAGGAAAGCAGAGCAGAGATCAATTCTGAAAGTGGCATTCATTATATTGATCTCGCCCAAATATGAATGAAATGAATTAGTCTCCCAGCCCTTCAATCAAACCACTTAGCCTGCAGGGCTGTGTGATCACAACTGCCCACCTACAGGTGCTAGTACTTCAGCCTCTATTTCCATATCTTTCCTGCCCCCTCCACACTTTTTATGGCAGGAAAGTACTTTTGACAATCATTAGAATAATCACACGACACATTCTTACGAATCTATGATATTTGAACTTTAACTTTTGTTAACATTGCACCTCATTTAAGATACAATAGCTACATATTACAAAGCTGTCTACAAAAAAAGATAGCAAATAAAAAATATTATTGAAGCTGACACAAACATTCTTTAAAATAAAATGATTAATAATACCATTTGCAAAATGTTCTTTTCATAAAATTTGGTCCAAAACAACAGTTGAAAGCGACCATGGCATGGCTTCTATGTTTCAGGCAACAACAAAAAAGAAAAAGAAAAGTAAACAGGTATTTATATTTAGAAGTTATTGTTTGTGATAACACTCATGTGCTAGGAGTTATTATGAATTATTAGAACTGAGCCAGACACTCCTTGTTCTCTCTTTAGTGTATTGCAGGCTCACACAACGTTTCATTATACACAATTGAGAAGCCTCCAATAATCCTTCCAAAATGCCTTCTTATTCTGCTTCCTGCATGAGGTCACTGCTGGGGTCAGACATAAACCACTGAACAATAACGATGCAGCACTCTGTACTCAGTACTCTCTCTGTCTCTCTCTCTCTCTCTGTGTGTGTGTGTGTGTGTGCGTGTGTGCGTGCACGTATGCATGTGTCTAGGTAATGTTAGTAATGTCAGAACTATGTGTGTAGTGTTAAAACACTGGTGTCCTTTCCTTTTCATTTTCTCTTGTGGGACAACTATTGATTGTGGCTTAAAGGGGGGCATTGATTTTACTCCTAGTTCCTGCCTGATTCACTCTCTCAAACCCCAACCCACACCACCTAAACATTATTTTATTCTCTCTCTCTTTCATTATCCATTTATCTATTAATGTACATAGATAATGGCTTTTTACTGCTCTCTTATTATCTGCCAACCATATCTTCTTCAACTAGTGCAGTCTGCCTAACCCCCCTTTAATATCATTCCCCAGTATACTCTTTACAGTACTTTATTTTCTTAATCTATATATTTTGTGTGACAATGCATTTATTTGGGATTTTCTAAATAATAATTCATAATTCACCAATAATACATGTTCATGGATTCATAATCCATCTAAAAGTAATCACAATATTTGTGATAAAGAGAATCCAGTCCAACTGTTAACTTCTAATGAGGAGGTTAACAAAGAGGTCACCCATGATAGCAGATATTGCCTCGATTTGTTATGCCATATGAAATGAAAGACCTCTGACACAAGAATTTGGTTGCTCTGACTGACTTGTCAGCAGTGTACAGTAACAATGTAAATATAATTTGTTACTGTAGAATTTGTACTTGTGTACTTATGTATTTCCATTTGGGGACTTTTTACTCCACTACATTTCAAACTAAAATACCATGCTTTTTACTTCCCCACATCTGCCATTTCTTCTTACTTATTAGTGGGAAAAAAAAGATGCGAGTCATAGTACCATGTTCATTTTAGTTTGCCTAGACCAAAAGCATATAGCTAATATTACAAGATCAGTGCAACAGCCTACAATATTGAGAACCAGGAATGGCTGAAAAAAAAAAAACTTAATTCTAAATTTAATTCTAAGTCAATTCAACAGCCAGGGACTTTTTTTCTGGTTGTTGATCAGGAGTCATGCTTTTTTAAATACCTACTGTAAGTATTAAGATAATAAAGATTGTCACATGAACCTTTCATTATCTTTTTTTCCCCATATCCCAGGTAATAAGCTGGGGTCAGACCTCAAGGTACCATAACCTGCTGGTCTAAAGTCTATAGCTGCTTGCATGACCATAAATATGTATGATGCCTTTTGATTTTATGGTAAGGCTTTGGATGTTTGTATGGAATGTGGGGGAATTAAAGGAGTGGGGTAAACTCTTTATTGGCATGTGTGGGAAGAAGCAAAACTTCTAACCTCAGTTGCAGTCTAACTACAATCTACAGCCAAATGTAATGATTTTTTTTTTTTTTACTAAAGTATAGCAGTGAAATATGTACAATAAGTAAGTGAATAACTATTTTATATGCGTGCAGTAAATAAATGCAATTGGAGGAGCAGTTTAAATTCTTCTGTGGTCCCTGTAGACACAGTTTGGTCACATTCCTTCTTTCTGCAGTGAAATTATTGTTTGCTTATGCAACCATTCACTGTATCTAATTAAACATAGGAAGCATCTAGTCTATGGATGAAGCATTTGAAAAAAAAAAAAAAAACTCTCCACTATAATACTGCTATGTGTTTACAAGTCAATATACCATAAATCCTGAGACATACAGTACAGACCAAAAGTTTGGACACACCTTCTCATTCAAAGAGGTTGAATTTGTATTATGGCAAGAAAAAAGCAGCTAAGTAAAGAAAAACGAGTGGCCATCATTACTTTAAGAAATGAAAGTCAGTCAGTCCGAAAAATTGGGAAAACTTTGAAAGTGTCCACAAGTGCAGTCACAAAAACCATCAAGCGCTACAAAGAAACTGGCTCACATGCGGACCACCCCAGGAAAGGAAGACCAAGAGTCACCTCTGCTGCGGTTCATCCGAGTCACCAGCCTCAGAACTCGCAGGATAACAGCAACTCAGATCAGAGACCAGGTCAATGCCACACAGAGTTCTAGCAGCAGACCCATCTCTAGAACAACTGTTAAGAGGAGACTGTGTGAATCAGGCCTTCATGGTAGAATATCTGCTAGGAAACTACTGCTAAGGACAGGTAACAAGCAGAAGAGACTTGTTTGGGCTAAAGAAGACAATAAAGAACACAATAAAGAAAATTCTTTAAATGAGAACGTGTGTCCAAACTTTTGGTCTGTACTGTGTGTATATATATATATATATATATATATATATATATATATATATATATATATATAAGGTGGGCCAAAAGTAGGGTTACAGTTACTTCATTATCTGCTTCACCTTCACTATCACATTTTAGATATAAAAATTATCAAAAAGGTGGACTCTTTGAGAACTTGAGCGTTTAAATGTTCAATGTAAAAATTTATAATATATGTAAATAAAAGTCTAAATTTCAAATAAAGGAAAATTGTTTAAGTGTTAACTGTAACCCTATTTTTGGCCTACCCTATAAATACAGGGTGGGCCATTTATATGGATACACCTTAATAAAATGTGAATGGTTGGTGATATTAACGTCCTGTTTGTGGCACATTAGTATATGTGAGCGGGCAAACATTTCAAGATGGGTGGTGACCATGGTGGCCATTTGGAAGTCGGCCATCTTGGATCCAACTTTTGTTTTTTCAATAGGAAGAGGGTCATGTGACACATCAAACTTATTGGGAATTTCACAAGAAAAACAATGGTGTGCTTGGTTTTATAAAATGTGTTCAATGTGCTGCCCATTGTGATGGATTGTCAGACCTTGGGGGTCAACTGGGCCACGACGACCAATCCACTTTTCAGGAAACTGTTCATCTAGGAATGCTCGGACCTGACACCCATAATGTGGTGGTGCACCATCTTGCTGGAAAAACTCAGGGAACATGCCAGCTTCAGTGCATAAAGAGGGAAACACATCATCATGTAGCAATTTCAAATATCCAGTGGCCTTGAGGTTTCCATTGATGAAAAATGGCCCCACTATCTTTGTAACCCATATACCACACCATACCATAATTTTTTTTGTTCCAACAGTCTTGGAGGGATCTTGTGGGTTAGTGTCAGACCAGTTGAATGGCCCCCAAGGTCCCCCGATCTGACCCCCTTAGACTTTTATCTTTGGGGTCATCTGAAGGCAATTGTCTATGGTGTGAAGATACGAGATGTGCAGCACCTGAAACTACGGATACTGGAAGCCTGTGCTGGCATTTCTCCTGCGGTGTTGCTATCAGTGTGTGAAGAGTGGGAGAAGAGGGTTGCATTGACAATCCATCACAATGGGCAGCACATTGAACACATTTTATAAGTGGTCAGAAATTTGTAAATAACTCATGAAAGAATAAAGTTACATTAAAACCAAGCACACCATTACATACGTTTGATGTGTCACATGACCCTCTTCCTATTGAAAAAACAAAAGTTGGATCCAAGATGGCCGACTTCCAAATGGCCACCATGGTCACCACCCATCTTGAAAAGTTTGCCCCCTCACATATACTAATGTGCCACAAACAGGACGTTAATATCACCAACCATTGCCATTTTATTAAGGTGTATCCATATAAATGGCCCACCCTGTAGTATGACTACATATTAAATATGTGTCATAGATTTTACTACAAAGGACAAACTGCCACTCTGTGGAATTCCTCTTTAATGACACGCAGAGTGGCCAGGGAACTGTACAATCATGTGTAAGAAGTGTTTAAGTACCAGACATACTGTGCGAACGGCTCTGCACAGTTACCTTTCCCACATGCTCTGCACTGTACAAAAATGCCCTGACGCGAATAACTGAAGTGCTACTGTATGCACAGAATGTTTTCTAAGCCCAGACCCGCGATCGTAAATTAACAGTTCCCTTAAAAACCGATAATGCTCTTTCAAATAATCATTAAGAAATTCAAAGACATCAATACGCGGTCTTATAACTCTCTCCCAGAGAAAAAACCTCGTATAATTTGCGCCTCCATGTCCACAGAATCATCATCAAAAGCGCACATCATGCTCAATAAACTTCTAAAACAAACTTACCCTGGAACATAACTTGCTACCGAGCAGGTTATCTTCAGAGAGTAAGTTGCTATGGTTACATACATACCTAGGAAGTTACCTCCGTTTTTGGAACCAAAAGTTGAGGTTATCCACTAACTTACTCTTAAACTTACCCGGGTATGTCACATAACCTGCTTTCTGGAATACCCCCCAGATATAGCTTCCTGTTTTCGTATTGTTACCGCGAAAGTTCCTTGATTGTTTATATCAGCGTTTAAATTATACTCCCTTTTTTCCGTTTATATTAAATAACAATATTAACTATTTTTTCGGTCTACTACTACAGAACTTTTGCCTTTTTCCATTTTTTGAGCTTTTTTGGAGAACCAGCATATCTCCTCATCTAAGGACAACAAGCGGAATCCATCAACAAACAACTAAACTCCGACTCAGGTATGTTATCATGGATACTATTCAGCTTGTTCAGTGTGTGGAGTGCAGGATGTTTAGACATTCTTCCTCCATCGTTAGTGATCATTTTACTTGTGATAGGTGTGTGTTAGTTAGCATTCTGACGAAGAAAATATTAGTATTAGAGGAGCGCATCCAGACTTTAGAGAGGGTTAGAAAGCGTGAGAGTAGTGTTATTCCCGTAGCGGAAAGTCTGGGTGCCGCAGGCGGAGATAACCAGCGCCGACTCCGGCATTAGAGTCTTCACAGCGGGGCGAGTGGGTGGCGACTCAGCGGCATACTCATTCAGCCAAAGCTAACGTGAAGGCTAACCCACCAGAGCACACCTCTTCTGCACTTCACGTGTTCAACAGGTTTGCTCTCCTCAGTGATGCACCCGCTGACAAACCTGAAAGAGCTCTGGCTATAGGAGACTCAATACTGAGGCACGTGAAATTAGCTAGGCCTTTAGGGGCGCCAACGGCAGTGCTTAGGTGTGCCAACGGCAGTGCTTAGG
The DNA here is from genome assembly GCA_013621035.1 of Clarias magur. NCBI lineage: Eukaryota > Metazoa > Chordata > Actinopteri > Siluriformes > Clariidae > Clarias > Clarias magur. The sequence goes on along the minus strand of QNUK01000066.1, from coordinate 1,450,353 downwards.
TGTATCCCAGGAGCCAGAGCACCGGACATAGCAGGTAATATTAGGGCTCTAGGACAGCATAGATTCTCTAAGATAGCAGTACATGCTGGAGCTAACGATATATGCCAGAAAGTCTGTTTTAGTAATTTAATTAACATAGTTACCACAAACTTCGATCACACTGAATGTGCAGCCGGCACCTCTGATCTAAAGCTAGGACTGTTAAATATTAGATCCCTCGCATATAAAGCAGTTATTGTTAATGAAACTATCACAGATCAAGAGTTTGATATATTATGTTTAACAGAAACCTGGATTAAAGAGAATGAGTATGTAGCTCTAAATGAAGCTAGTTCCTGGATAAAGCTACATACACCAGCCTCGGCTAACTGGTAGAGGAGGCGTTGCAGTTATTTACAATGATAATCTGTGTATCATAAAAAAAGCACAGACTCAAATTTAATGCATTTGAAGTTCTCTATACTAACTTAAAAAGTGTAGCTACAAATATAAAGTCAGCTCAGTCAATCCCACTAATTATCATTTACAGACCCCCAGGGTCATACTGTGAATTTCTTTGTGAATTTGCAGACTTACTCTCAAACCTTGTCGTCTCTGTAGACAAAGTGTTAATTGCCGGAGACTTTAATATTAATTTTGAGAATCCAGAAAAAACCCTGAGAACAGCATTTATGTCCATACTGGACTCAGTAGGAGTAAATCAATGTGGAGCAGTAGGACGCACTCATAAAGCAGGTCACTCTTTAGACTTAATATTATACTTCGGATTAGTATAAGAAATATAACCACAATTCCACAGTGTGAAGCTATTTCAGACCACTGTCTTGTCTCAATTAAAGTGTGTTATAGTAATAATATACACACAGTGCCGCGCTACCACATTAAACGTACATTCACATCAAATACCATACAGAGCTTTATCAATAATCTCCCAGAGTTATCAACTTTGATTGGATTGCCATCCAACTCCACAGAACTCGATCAGGTGACTGAATATTTAGAGTCAACATTTCGTTATACCTTAGATAATGTACCTCCAGCTAAAAGGAAATTGATTAGAGATATCCCTGGTATAATAACCACACACGCACTTTAAAACAGACCTCTCGAAAATTAGAACATAAATGGCGTCAAACTAAATTGTTAGTCAAATTAAAATTAAAATTTTATTTGTCACATGCACAGTCATACACAGTACGATATGCAGTGAAATGCTTAGGCAACTGCCCTGACCTTAAAACAAGACTATTAAAAGGAATAATACAAACAAGTTACTTAGTAAATTTAACTAAGAAAGAACAAATTTAACTAAAAAAGAATAAAATTAAATATTAAATATCTGTATGATACAAAATACAAAATATACACTATAGGAAGATATAAGAAAAATATAAGAAAATAAGATAAATCTAACTGTAAAATAGAAAATATAGAAAATATAGAATTGTGGGAATGGCGTGAACTTAAAAAAACAGAATGTCCAGGGGTGTGCAAATATGCAGTAAAGTGTCGTATTAGAGTGGCTTGTGTGCATATTTAAAGTGTCTAATGTGGATAATTCAATTCAATTCAATTCAATTTTATTTCTATAGCGCTTTTAACAATGGTCATTGTCTCAAAGCAGCTTCACAGAAATGAAAAGAAGACTTATGGAAATGTATATATGTGTAAGAAAAATGTGACTAGATAATGAGATTGTCCCTGATGAGCAAGCCAAGGGTGACGGCGACAGTGGCAAGGAAAAACTCCCTGAGATGGCAACAGGAAGAAACCTTGAGAGGAACCAGACTCAACAGGGAACCCATCCTCATCTGGGTGATAACAGATAACAGAAATTGTATAACATCATGTGTGTCATGCAGATGAAAGTTCCATATAACAGAAGTTAATTTGAATTAACACAAAGTCCAGTTCAGCACAGGGATGAGTCAGCAAGTGCAGAGGGCAGATGGGGGTCTGGATCACTGGGAGCTCAGGAGCAGCATGTGTAGATCCAAACCAAAATGAAGAAGAATCCAGCTGGAGTTGGTCCTTCTCTGGATGCCTCTGGGTCAAAGCAGGGTCGGCCTCTGTCTACTGAAGCTGGCACGATCTCCAGATGCCTCGGGATGGGTGGAAAAATAAAGAGCAGGTGAAAAGAATTAGCGTGGTTGCCATTCAGGATAGATGTACTGGAGTATCAGGTAAAGAAATTAATTATGTGTATGCCAGATTAAAGAGATGCGTCTTGAGTCTACTTTGAAATTGGGAAACTGTGTCTGAGCCCCGAACACTGTCAGGAAGGCTATTCCAAAGTTTTGGAGCTAAATATGAAAAAGCCCTACCTCCTTTTGTAGATTTTGATATTCTGGGAACTACCAGTAGTCCGGAGTTTTCTGATCTTAAGGAGCGTCCTGGATTGTAATGTATCAGAAGACTGGCTAGGTATGTGGGAGCTAGACCGTTTAGAGCCTTGTACGTAAGTAATGCTATTTTGTAATTAATTCTAAACTGAACAGGCAGCCAGTGCAAGGATGATAATATTGGGGTTATATGATCATATTTTCTGGATCTAGTGAGAACCCTGGCGGCTGCATTTTGGACTAACTGTAGCTTGTTAATTGAGGATGCAGGACAGCCACCCAGTAATGCATTACAGTAGTCCAGTCTGGAGGTCATGAATGCATGAACCAGCTTTTCTGCATCAGATACAGATAAAATGTTCCTAAGCTTGGCAATATTCCTAAGGTGGAAAAAGGCTGTTTTTGTGATGTTGGAGATATGATTTTCAAAGGATAAATTACTGTCTAATATCACACCCAGGTCTTTCACTGTCGAGCTGGTGGTAACAGAACATCCTTCTAAACGCAGGCTGAATTGTGAGAGCTGGTATGTACTGGTTTTTGGGCCAATAAGTAATATCTCTGTCTTATCTGAATTTAGTCAAAGAAAATTATCGGTCATCCAGTCTTTTATATCTTGAATACACTCAGTTAGTCTAGACAATTTGGGTATTTCATCTGGTTTTGTGGAAATGTATAACTGAGTATCATCAGCATAACACTGGAAACTAATCCCATGTCTTCTGTTGATGTTACCCAAGGGAAGCATGTATATTGAGAACAACAGAGGTCCTAAAACTGACCCTTGTGGCACCCCATATTTCACTGGCATTACATTAGACTGTTCTCCATTCAGATCTACAAAATGGAATCGATCAGACAGGTAGGATCTAAACCATTTTAACGCCTGTCCCTGAATACCAATGTGATTTTGTAAGCGATCTATTAGAATATCATGATCTATAGTGTCGAATGCAGCACTAAGATCAAGTAAGACAAGAATTGAGATGCAGCCTTGGTCTGAAGCCATTTGCAATTTTAACTAGTGCAGTTTCTGTACTATGATGGGGCCTGAAACCTGACTGAAATTCCTCGAGGATATCGTTTTCCTGCAAGAATGTGCATATTTGGGCTGATACTATCTTTTCTAATATCTTTGATATAAACGGAAGGTTTGAAATCGGTCTGTAATTTATTATATCATTTGGGTCTAAATTAGATTTTTTAAGAAGAGGCTTAATAACTGCCAACTTGAAAGGTTTAGGGACATGACCTAGACATAATGAAGAGTTGATAATATTTAGAAGTGGCGCTCCGGCTATACTTATCACTTCTTTTAAAAGTCTAGTTGGGATTGGATCCAACAAGCATGTTGTTGATTTAGCCGAGGTGATAAGTTTGTACAGCTCTTCCTGTCCTACACCTGTAAAGCTCTGAAAATCTAATTGTGAAGCTTTAGACTGGACTGGATCATGAGATGTTAGAGGTTGAATTTCCATTATTTTCTTCCTGATACTATCAATCTTTTCATTGAAGAAGTTCATGAAGTCTTCACTTCTAAGCTGTGATGGGATACTCCCTGCAGGCATCTTAGGATTTGTTAGGCTAGCCACTGTACTAAATAGGAACCTGGGATTGTTTTGGTTTCTTGCTATGAGTTGGCTCAGATGCTCGGCCCTAGCCGCTTTTAGAGCCCGTCTATAGCTGCACATACTACCTTTATACGCGATTCTAAAAACTTCTAATTTAGTTTTTCTCCATTTTCGCTCGTGGTTACGGGTTGCTCTCTTTAGGGCGCGAGTATGACTGTTGTACCATGGTGCAAGTGTTTTATCTCTGACTTTTTTAATCTGATGGGAGCAACAGTGTCTAATGTACTGGTAAAAATAGTGCCCATGCTGCTAGTCACTTCATCTAGATCGTCTGCACTTAGGGGTCTGATAAGAAATTGGGACAGATCCGGCAGATTACTTGTGAATTTGTCTTTAGTAGTCGGATTAATATTTCTACTGAATTGATAACGTGGGGAGGCACAGCTACTTTGTTCTACAGGTAGAGTATATACTAAGAGATGATGATCTGTGATATCATCACTTTGTGGTAGAATGTCTATATTAGAGACATCTATACCATGGGATATAATTAAATCTAGCGTATGATTAAAGCGATGAGTTGGTCTATTTATATTTTGTTTAACCCCAAAGGAATTTAGCAAATCTATAAATGCGAGTGCTGAAGTGTTGTTAGCATCGTCTACATGAATGTTAAAGTCTCCTACTATCAGCACTTTGTCAGAGTTAACCAATAGGTCTGATAGCAGATGTCCAAACTCTTTAAGAAAATCGACATATGGCCCTGGGGGTCTGTACACGGTGGCCAGAACGAAGTGTTGCAAGGGTTTATTATGTATTTCGCTGAGTGCAACATTAATGATAAGCACTTCAAACGAGTTGAACTTGGGCCTTGTTTTCTGGGTAACAGTGAGAACATCACTGTAGATAGTTGCGGTAATAATGTTCATGAGTGTGCAGGTGTGCAGTGACCACTAGTGTCAGTGAATGTCCAGAATGTCCAGAGTGAGTGCAGAAACATGTGTAGATGTGCAAAATGGATCAGTACTGTGTGGTGTGCTGTACCTGCGGGAAGAAGCACCTCCTCAGTCGCTCTGTGTTGGCCTTCAGGGAGCGGAATCGCTTTCCTGACCTCAACAGAGAGAACAGTCCATTGCTGGGGTGATTGAGGTCCTTCATGATCTTGGTCCAGCACCGCTTGCTGTAGATCGAGTGAAGGTCAGGGAGCTCGGTGTGGATGATATTTAGTATTCCAAATAGCATGGAAGAAGAGCATCCTGAACTATAAAAAAGCTCTCAGTGATGCTAGATCATTGTATCTGTCCACTCTTATTGAAAATAACAAAAATAACCCTTACTTTTTTATTTAACACTGTAGCTAAATTAACTCCACAACACAGAAATCTCCACAACAACATACAGTAGTGAGGACGTAAAAAGTAATGAACTTTTTCAACAACAAAATCATACATATTAGGCAAAAAATTCAGGCTTTGAAACCAGACATTTTAAGTTATACAGAAGATAAACTAACCACATCTAGAATAGAATCATCTAGAATCTAGAATCATCTCTTCTTCAAAATCGTCAACCTGTGTATTAGATCCTATACTGACACATTTTCTCAAGCAGATAGTACCAGCAATAACAGAACCCCTGTTGAAAATAATTAACTTTTCACTCAGCAGTGGGTATCTTCCCAAATGTATATAGCCATTATTAAACAACTAATTAACAATCCTGACCTTGACTCTTGTCAGCTGTCCAATTACAGGCCGATATCAAACATCCCTTTTATTTCTAAGATTCTGGAAAAGATAGTAGCACAGCAACTATGTTCATATCTACATAGGAATGGCAAATTATAAAATAAACAAATTGTATCAGTTAGTATTTAGGCCTCATCACAGCACAGAGACAGCATTTGTTAAAGTAGTAAATACCTCCTATTAGCCTCTGATCAATATACACGTCACTATACTTGTGTTACTCGACCTCAGTGCAGCTTTTGACACTATTGATCATAGTATTCTCCTTCACAGATTAGAAAATGTAGTAAGAATTAAGGGAACAGCCCTCTCGTGGCTCAGATCCTATTTGCCTGATCGTTATTAGTTTGTAGATTTAAATGATGACACAGGGTTGATTTTTAGGCCCACTGCTTTTTTCTCTTTACATGCTTCCTCTGGGCAACATAATTCGTAAGCATGGTATTAGTTTTCATTGTTATGCTGATGACACACAGTTATACGTCTCAGCAAAACCAGATGAGAAAAACCAGCCTACTAAAGTTAAGCAATGTGTGCAGGACAGATTGGATGTTAATTAACTTCCTTCTGCTTAATCCTGATAAGACAGAAGTTCTAGTCATAGGACCACAAGCAGCTAGAAGCAAGCTTTCTGATCACACTGTAACTTTAAATGACCTTGCTGTTCCATCAAGTGCAACAGTGAAAGACCTCGGTGTGATTATAGATCCCAGCCTTTCATTTGAAGCTCATGTAGACAACATCACCAGTATGGCATTCTTTCACCTTAGAAATATTGCCAAAATAAGAAATATACTACCACTAAACGATGCAGAAAAACTAGTTCATGCTTTTATCACCTCTAGGTTGGAGTATTGTAACGCCACTGGCTCCCTGTGAAATTTTGCATCAATTTTAAAATACTACTATTGACATATAAAGCATTAAATGGTCTTGTGCTACTTCGATCAAAGGATGCAGGCTGCTTGTCAGTACCGTGTATTATGAAAACTACAGCAGGGGGCAGAGCTTTTTCTTACAAAGCCCGAAAGTTATGGAATAGCCTTCCGGTTAATGTTCAGGACTCAGACACAGTCTCAGTGTTCAAGTCTAGGCTAAAATCCTATTTATTTAGCCAAGCATTTTTGTAAATAAATTTGCCTTAGATAAAGGAGCAGATCTGGGGGACTCATGGACAGAGTATTATGGTGAACTGGTATGTTTAGATGCTATCTTCGCTATTAATCACTCAGGTTCATTGACGGTGAGGTGATTGGTTGCTTTACATCTCAGGGAGCCCTCATGTCTGTTTCATTCTGCCTCTCCCTTTTAGTTATGCTGTCATAGTTAGTCCTGCCAGAGTCCCTGCTTGCACTCTGCACTAAAGATACATTCACATTATACATTGTTTGATTGTGGCCATACCTAACTGCCATCTCTTCTGCTCTCTCCTCTTCTCTCTCTCTCCCTCTCTCTCTTTCCCCCTACCCGTCTCTCTGTCGAGCTATACATGTCGCTCCCAGTGATCCAGACCACCTCTGCCCCCTGGAGCTGTCTGACTTGTCCTGGTTACTACAATCTACCTGAGCCTCCAATAACGAACTGGACTCAATTTTAACTTACACATCTCCTGTTGTACTGGACTTCCAATCTCACACAGTAGGATGCAGATCGAACCAAATATGGATGGATTCCCTGCTGAGTCTGGTTCCTCTCAAGGTTTCTTCCTATTTCTAAGGTTTCGTCTTATCATTTTGATTCATACATGTTCACTTCTCATAGAAACTTATATAATTATTTTGATTGTGTAAAGCTGCTTTGCGACAATGTCAATTGTTAAAAGCGCTATACAGTCGTGGCCAAAAGTTTTGAGAATGACATAAATATTAGTTTTCACAAAGTTGGCTGCTAAATTGCTTTTTAGATCTTTGTTTCAGTTGTTTCTGTGATGTACTGAAATATAATTACAAGCACCTCATATATTTCACAGGCTTTTATCGACAATTACATGACATTTATGCAAAGAGTCAGTATTTGCAGTGTTGGCCCTTCTTTTTCAGGACCTCTGCAATTCGACTGGGCATGCTCTCAATCAACTTCTGGGCCAAATCTTGACTGATAGCAACCCATTCTTTCATAATCACTTCTTGGAGTTTGTCAGAATTAGTGGGTTTTTGTTTCTCCACCCGCCTCTTGAGGATTGACCACAAGTTCACAATGGGATTAAGATCTGGGGAGTTTCCAGGTCATGGACCCAAAATTTTAACGTTTTGGTCCCCGAGCCACTTAGTTATCACTTTTACTGGAAAATGCATTGTTCTTCACCTAACTGTTGGATTGTTTGAAGAAGTTGCCATTGGAGGGTGTTTTGGTACCATTCTTTATTCATGGCTGTGTTTTTGGGCAAAATTGTGAGTGAGCCCACTCCCTTGGATGAGAATCAACCCCACACATGAATGGTCTCAGGATGCTTTACTGTTGGCATGACACAGAACTGATGGTCGCGCTCACCTTTTATTCTCCAGACAAGCCTTTTTCCAGATGACCCAAACAATCGGAAAGAGGCTTCATCCGAGAATATGACTTTGCCCCAGTCTTCAGCAGTCCATTCGCCATACTTTTTGCAGAAGATCAATCTTTCCCTGATGTTTTTTTGGACCTCGCCTCACTCTGCGTGCAGATGCGCTCACACCTGCCTGCTGCCATTCCTGAGCAAGCTCTGCACTAGTAGCACTCCGATCCCGTAGCTGAATCCTCTTTAGGAGACGATCCTAGCGCTTGCTGGACTTTCTTGGACGCCCTGAAGCCTTCTTAACAAGAATTGAACCTCTTTCCGTGAAGTTCTTGATGATCCTATAAATTGTTGATTTAGGTGCTGTCACGAACTAACCGGAGATGAATCAGAAGACTAGCAGTTAGCCCTGTAGCGTGGATTGTAAACCCAAACGCGGAAGTAGCGCGAGCAGGCAGGATAACCACGCTAGTTATTCTTAGAACTCTCCCGAAGCGAGAGCAAGAGTTTACACAAATAAACCCGCGTTCTAAATACACACACCCAATCAGAAGCGATAACCCAAGAAAGTGAGTACTCACGTTTAGACGAGCGAGGCGTCAGCGATAGCATGGGCAGAACTCAATGACTGAGCAATGTGAGGCGCCATCTTGTTTCCTTTTATGCTTCCTGAAACCCGACCGTATTACTTCCGGGTCCTAGTGCCGGTCGTGTTACGAGTGTGCATGACAGTACCCCCCCGTCCAGGACCGACTCTCGACGGTCCTGGGGTGGAGGATACCCGACGACGGTAGTCCCGGATGAGTTCGGGGTCTAGGACAAACCGAGCCGGAATCCAAGATCGCTCCTCGGGACCGTAACCTTCCCAATCCACCAGGTACTGGAGCCCTCTGCCCCGAGGACGTGAGTCAAGGATCCGGCGAACGGTGTAGGCGGGACCACCCTCAATGATACGGGGAGGAGGAGCAGGGGGGGTGGGTGGAACCATTGGTGAAGTGATGAAGGGTTTGAGCTGGGAGGTGGGGAATACCGGATGGATCTGGAGAGCCGCAGCCAGCTAGAGCTGGTAGGTGACAGGGTTAATCCGGACGTTGACACGGTATGGTCTGATGAATCTTGGTGACAACTTTTGTGATTCTATCTGCAGGTGTAGGTTTTTTGTTGATAGCCATACCTTGTCACCTACTTGGCACATTCGTCCCGGTTGTTGCAGAGTGTAGTGGGTGTTAGCCTGTTGAATGGCGTCATTTGCTTGTCTCCAGAGCTGTCGACACTGGCGAACCAACTGTTGGGCCGACGGCACTTCCACCTCTGGTTCTTGATGGTTGAACATCAGAGGTTGGAAGCCGTAGCATACCTCGAATGGGCTTAGGATGGTGGCAGAGGAGGTGTGGACGTTGTGGGATAGCTCAACCCAAATGACGTAGCGGGCCCAGGATCATTGACGGTCAGCAATAAAGCATCGCAGGTAGCGCTCCAGTTGTTGGTTGGTCCGCTCCGTCTGACCGTTAGTCTGTGGGTGATAACCAGAGGACAGACTGCAGGTGGAATTGATCGGTTGACAGAAGACCTTCCAGAACCGGGACGTGAACTGGGGCCCCCTGTCCGAGACGATGTCCTTTGGGAACCCATGCAGGCGGACTACGTGCTCTAATATCAGCTCGGCTGTCCTTTTAGCTGACGGGAGACCGGAGAGGGCCACCAGCTCACCAGAGGTGAACAGCTTTGGAGAACCGGTCGACGATGGTGAGGATGGTGTCTCTTCCTTCGGAAACTGGCAGGCCCGTGATGAAGTCAACGGCAATGTGTGTCCAGGGTCGGCGGGGAACCGGGAGTGGTTGAAGTTCCCCTGGCGATGGTCGGTTGCTGTCCTTGGACCTGGCACACACTGGGCACGCCTGGACGAACTCGTCTACATCCTTCTTCATACTGGGCCACCAGAAAGCACGTTGAACGAAAAGTAGGGTACGCCGCTTTCCGGGGTGTCCAGAAAGAGGGGAGGAGTGTCCCCACTGGAGTACTTCGGCCCTGATGGCATTGGGTACATAGAGTCGGCCAGGCGGCACACCTGCTGGTTCGGTCTCCGTAGCTTGTGCCTGGCGGACCCTCGTTTCCAGGTTCCAACTGAGCGGTGCGAGGATCTTGGTGGGTGGCAGTACAGGCGCAGGGTCCGCCCGGGGGACGTCTTCCTCGTGCTGTCGGGAGAGGGCGTCAGCTTTGGTGTTCTTGGACCCCGGGCGGTATGACAGGTGGAAATTATAATTCTCGAAGAACAGTGCCCACCGCGCCTGTCTGGGGTTCAGTTGTTTTAAGGTGCGGATAGTGATGAGGTTTTGATGGTCGGTCCAGACGATGAATGGCTCTCTGGCACCCTGGAGCCAGTGTCGCCATTCCTCCAAGGCCCACTTTATGGCCAGCAGCTCACGGTCCCCTACTCCGTATCGCTGCTGAGTGGCGTCAAATTTCTTGGGGAAAAAACTGCAGGGGTGCAGTTTTTGGTCTGGACCTCGCTGGGAGAGAACAGCCCCGGCGCCCATATCTGAAGCGTCCACCTCCACAACGAACGGTTTGTCAGCATCCGGGTGAAGGAGGATGGGAGCAGTGGTGAAGCGGCGACAGAGCTCATGGAAGGCAGAGACGGCAGTTGAGGTGAGGTTGAAGGGGTGAGATGATGGGCGGGTCAGAGCGGTTAGTGGAGCTGCAACGGGACTGTAGTCCCGGATAAAGCGGCGATAGAAATTGGCAAACCCGAGAAATCTCTGGAGTTGTTTAAGAGTCTTGGGTAGGGGCCAATGACCCACAACTTCCAGTTTCTGCGGGTCCATGGCCACACCCTGGGGCGAGATGACAAAACCCAGGAACGTGGTGGAGCGCTCGTGAAAAGCGCACTTCTCCAACTTACAGTACAGCTGGTGGGCGAGCAATCTCTTTAGAACCGCTCTGACGTGCTGGATATGTTCGTTGACGGTTCGGGAGTAGATGAGGATGTCGTCAAGGTAGACGAACACCCAACGGCCTAACATGTCTCTGAGGACGTCATTGATGAATTGTTGAAAAGCGGCAGGTGCGCTGCAGAGACCAAACGGGATGACCAGACTCTCGTAGTGCCCTGTAGGGGTGATGAAGGCCGTCTTCCACTCATCGCCCTCTCTGATGCGCACCAAGTTGTAGGCGCTCCGGAGATCCAACTTAGTGAAGATGGTGGCACCAGAGAGGGCGTCCAGGGCAGAGTTGGTAAGAGGCAGTGGGTGTCGGTTTTTTATGGTGATATTATTGAGCCCCCGGTAATCGACACAGGGACGTAGACTACCATCGCTTTTTTTCACGAAGAAGAACCCCGCAGCGGCAGGTGAGGAGGAGGGCCGGATGGTACCATGGCGAAGTCCGCTGGAAACATACTCCTCCATCGCCTGCATCTCGGTGTTAGATAGTGAATAGAGGTGGCCGCGGGGTGGTGTCGCACCTGGCTGAAGATCGATTGCCAGGTCGTATGAGCGATGAAGAGGTAGGTGGGTAGCGCGTCTCTTACAGAAGACTTCAGCCAGGTCCCGGTAGTCTAGCGGGATGTTGTCTGTGTCGACATTGGGGGCCTCGGACTCCCTAGAGCACGTCCCAGCCTCGGCCCGTAGGCAGAGCTCGGTGCAGGTCGGCCCCCATTGTAGAATTCGATTTTGGGTCCATGATATGAGTGGGTCATGATGCAACAGCCAAGGGTGTCCGAGGATGATGGGTGGTGATGAAATGGTGGTGGTGTAAAACTGAATCTGTTCCCGATGCTGGTTGATGATGAGGGTGATAGGCTGAGTTTGAAAGGAGATGGGACTGGAGGAAAGAGGCCGACCGTCGACTGATGTAATGGTTACGGGCTGGGATAACGCCTCGATCTTTATCCCCAGCTTTTTGGCATATGAAGAGTCAATGAAGTTACCTGCTGCCCCGGAGTCGACGAACGCGGTACTTCCGACCCGTTTGTGGCCAAACTGGAGGTGTACTTTTACCGTGAGACGGGAATCATTAGTCAGGGTGGTGGAGAGGAAGATGGGACCCGGTGAACTACTCTCATTTCTCACCGGGCTGCGCGTTTCCCGGCTGCAGAGGACAGATGGCTCGATGGTGTGCAGCGGATCCACAATACGCGCAGAGCCCCTCTCTAAAACGGCGTTCCCGTTCTGCAGCGGTTAAGGAGGCGCGCCCTAATTGCATGGGTTCCTCGGCTCCTGTGTCAACCACGGCGGGAGGTGGAGTACCGACGGTTCTGGTGGGTGCTGCAGTGAATGAGGCGTGGACTTCTGGAACTGGAGCGTGGGAGAGGAAGGGTGTGGTGCGAGGTAGTGCTGTCGTGATGGGTGGCAGGGTACGGGGAGCTGGCTTGGGGCGAGCGAGCAGACGTTGGTCGATCCGGAGGGCGAGTTGGATTAAGCCCTCCAAGGTCGCTGGGAGCTCTCGTCCGGCGAGCTCGTCTTTTATACGTGAAGCCAGTCCCTCGTAGTAGGCCGTCCGGAGTGCGGAGTCTCCCCAGTCGGTCTGCACTGCGAGAGTGCGAATCTCCGCGGTGTAGCGGCTCACAGACGACCCTCCCTGCTGTAGATGATATAACTTAGAGTCGGTCTCCACCTCAGCAGCCGGATGCTCAAAGGTGAGTTTAAGCTGACGGGTGAATTCTGTGTAGGAGTAGGCGACGTCTGAATCTGAACGAAGAACCGCCGTGGCCCACTCAGCTGCCTGCCCGGATAGCAACGAGACGAGAAGAGCAATGCGCAGTCGGTCTGTGGAGTATCTGGTGGAATTAAACTCAAACACAAGATCCAATGCAGTTAGAAAAACACTGCACTTCCCATCCGTGCCATTCCATTTGTCCGGTAAAGCTAGAAAAACATCAGAAGGTGGGGAGGGGGTTGGCGGCGCAGCAGCCGCTGCGATGGGCGTGGCAACAGCCGGCTGAGCGGCCGCCCCGCGGAGGATCGCATTCTCCTGTCGCAGCTCCGTCACCTCGCGGCGCAAGACCGCGACGCCCTGGAGCTCCGTGCGGAGAGATGCGACTTCACCACGGAGCTGATCGATCAGCTTAGCATGCCGGTCAACCACATCACAGAGGTGAGCAAACTCCGCTGGGTTTACTGCAGATGGCTCAGTCATTCTGTCACGAACTAACCGGAGATGAATCAGAAGACTAGCAGTTAGCCCTGTAGCGTGGATGGTAAACCCAAACGCGGAAGTAGCGCGAGCAGGCAGGATAACCACGCTAGTTATTCTTAGAACTCTCCCGAAGCGAGAGCAAGAGTTTACACAAATAAACCCGCGTTCTAAATACACACACCCAATCAGAAGCGATAACCCAAGAAAGTGAGTACTCACGTTTAGACGAGCGAGGCGTCAGCGATAGCATGGGCAGAACTCAATGACTGAGCAATGTGAGGCGCCATCTTGTTTCCTTTTATGCTTCCTGAAACCCGACCGTATTACTTCCGGGTCCTAGTGCCGGTCGTGTTACGAGTGTGCATGACAGGTGCAATCTTAGTAGCCACAATATCCTTGCCTGTGGAGCCATTTTTATGCAACGCAGTGATGGCTGCATGCGTTTCTTTGCAGGTCAACATGGTTAACAATGAAAGAACAATGATTTCAAGCATCACCCTCCTTTTAACATGATTACTGAAATGATCTCAGCAGGTACTTTAATGACAGCAATGAAATGCAGTGGAAAGTTTTTTGGGGGATTAAGTTAATTTTCATGGCAAAGAAGGACTATGCAATTCATCTGATCACTCTTCATAACAGTCTGGAGTATATGCAAATTGCTATTATAAAAACTTGAACAGCAACTTTTCAAATTTCCAATATTTATGTAATTCTCAAAACTTTTGGCCACGACTGTACTTCAGGGCCCATAAGCCTGCAGACCCCTAAATAAAGAGTGAGGGCCAAGCTCAATCATTTACACTCCTGTGGTGTGAAAGTGTCCCGGAGAGGTTGGTCTCATGTTATGCTGTTTTTTTCCAGCAGGGATAAGCTTTTAAATATGTTACAGAAGTAAATGTTTCCTGAAATGCTATTCAAATCAGAGACAAAACAACCTGAAAGACATATAATGTTTGACCAGAATTGCTATGCTTTGTGTCACTGAAATAATCTTCATCTACATATTGTCATATAGAACTTTTTTGTTGTTGTTGTTCATACATCTTCAGGCACACAGTAAATCTGGAACCTGTCTCAAGAAACCTGAGTGCAATGCAGGAGAATTCACTCCAAATGGGGCATGAATCCACAGGGCATTGTTCACGCACAAACATTCAAATCCTGCCTCACATCTAAGGTCAATTTAACATAGACCATCCAGCTACACTATATGGGCAAAAGTAAGTGAACATTTGGCTATCAGTACACACATGGACAAAATTGTTGGTACCCTTCGGTCAATGAAAGAAAAACTCACAATGGTCACATAAATAACTTTAATCTGACAAAAGTAATAATTAAAAAAAATTCTATGAATGTTAACCAATGAAAGTCAGACATTGATTTTCAACCATGCTTCAACAGAATTATTTACAAACATAAACTCATGGAACAGGCCTGGACAAAAATGATGGTACCCCTAGAAAATACTGAAAATAATGTGACCAAAGGGACATGTTAATTCAAGGTGTGTCCACTAATTAGCATGACAGGTGTCTACAATCTTGTAATCAGTCAGTGGGTCTATATATAGGGCTCCAGGTAGTCACTGTGTTGTTTGGTGACATGGTATGTACCACACTCAACATGGACCAGAGGAAGCAAAGGAAAGAGTTGTCTCAGGAGATTCGAAAGAAAATTATAGACAAGCATGTTAAAGGTAAAGGCTATAAGACCATTTCCAAGCAGCTAGATGTTCCTGTGACTACAGTTGCACATATTATTCAGAAATTTAAGATCCATGGGACTGTAGCCAACCTCCCTGGACGTGGCCGCACGAGGAAAATTGATGACAAATCAAAGAGACAGATAATCTGAATGGTAACAATAGAGCCCAGAAAGACTTCTAAAGAGATCCAAGGTGAACTTCATGCTCAAGGAACATCAGTGTCAGATCGCACCATCCGTCGTTGTTTCAGCCAAAGTGGACTACATGGGAGACGACCAAGGAGGACACCATTGTTGAAAACAAATCATAAAAAAGCCAGACTAGAATATGACAAACTACATGTTGACTTCTGGGAGAATGTCCTATGGACAGATGAGGCAAAAATGGAACTTTTGCCAAGGCACATCAGCTCTATGTTCACAGACGGAAAAATGAAGCATATGAAGAAAAGAACACTGTCCCTACTGTGAAACATGGAGGAGGCTCTGTTATGTTCTGGGGCTGCTTTGCTGCATCTGGCACAGGGTGTCTTGAATCTGTGCAGGGTACAATGAAATCTCAAGACCATCAAGGGATTCTAGAGAGAAATGTGCTGGCCAGTGTCAGAAAGCTGGGTCTCAGTCGCAGGTCATGGGTCTTGCAACAGGACAATGACCCAAAACACACAGCTAAAAACACCCAAGAATGGCTAAGAGGAAAACATTGGACTATTCTAAAGTGGCCTTCTATGAGCCCTGACCTCAATCCTATTGAGCATCTTTGGAAGGAGCTGAAACATGCTGTCTGGAAAAGGCACCCTTCAAACAGGAAACAACTGGAGCAGCTTGCTCATGAGGAGTGGGCCAAAATACCTGCAGAGAGGAGCAGAAGTCTCATTGACAGTTACAGGAATTGTTTGATTGCAGTGATTGCCTCAAAAGGTTGTGCAACAAACTATTAAATTAGGGGTACCATCATTTTTGTCCAGGCCTATTCTATGAGTTCTTTTTTTTTAATAATTCCATTGAAGCATGGTTGAAAAGGAATGTCTGACTTTCATTGGTTAACATTCATAGAATTCTTATTATTACTTTTGTCAGATGAAAGTTATTTCTGTGACCATTGTGAGTTTTTCTTTCATTGACCGAAGGGTACCAACAATTTTGTCCACGTGTATATATACATCATCTCTCTGTCTCTCTCTCTTTCTCACACACACCAGTTCAGAAAATCTAAAAGCACAAAGAGACATATTTCCTGATATATTTTCAATCCACAGTGGGTTGAATCTATTATTATTATTTTTATTGTTGTAAGAAATGTTTCTCTTATATTGCTATCACACCACAATACAGATGGCAATGTGCATGAAGAGCACTGATTGAAAAACCTGATTGGTTAAAATGATATCCATGTCAGCTTATTATGTGCTGTCTACTCCGTATATAATTAATTTTAGATAACAGTTTTAAAATGCAATCCACTTTTCCTCATATGGCAATGATGGGATCTGGCAGTGGCACTGTACTACTGTGCCGTCCTAGCATCTGGTTGTGAAAAAATGGCAGCAATAAAGAGCGAAAAAAGACGCAGCACAGTATGTTACATGACCTTGGCTTAATCCATCACTTGTGTGACAGCCAGAAAGAATACTAGGAGAACAGGGGCAAGACAATCTCTATTCTCACATTTTATCCTACAGTGTAAAAATCTTTGATTATTACTTCAAATAGCAGTAGCAATAGCCTTGAAATATGCCCTCTTTAGGAACATGTACCATGAGAAAGGGTTATTTATGAGAAATAAAGATATAGATCCTGTAACAGTTTACACAGTAAACTATACTTTTATTAACATCACATAAAATTGTGTGGACTCACTTATGGCTGATGACAACAAGAGAGGTAATCATGGAAAGGGAGAGTTAGAGAAAGGAAATCAGTTAAATGGATAGACTTCAATTGTTTTCTTTGAATTATCTTTAAAAAGATATAGCTGGGCATTTTATTGCAAAAAAAAGTTTAAACAATCATAAAAGTAACCACACTTAATCATTTGATGGCATCATGATGGCCAATAGAGTGACCAATAAGAAAAGTATTTAGACCTTATTAATCTGATGACAATTTATTATTATTTTTTAACCACTCAGGCACAATAATATATTTGTATAACAATACCAATAAATTAATATATACAACAATAATAATAATAATATTTTTTATCATCAAAAACTGTGACTTTTTTTCTATTTAGAGAAGACAAATGTGCATCATTGTATCCCTTTAACATAACCCTTTGTTTTAGCCGTATGCTTCTAGACACTTATTCAACATCAGCTAAATATGATCCAGGTCATAGCCACTTGCAGCTACAGTTATGGAAGCAAATTAGCATCATAATTATTTTAATTATATCAGCCTTTGAAAAATAAGTTTTTGAAATTTAATCACTGTTGAGTTGTTAAATTTGAAATTTAAATACTACTGAATTTATTAAACTGAAATATTTGACTTTAAAAAGCAACATCTTTAAATTTAAGCGCTCTGAATGTCACATTAAATTTTCAACAATCCATTTCAAGCTGTGAAATTCAGATAGAAAAATTCAAGCTTAGAAATTCAAGTACAAATTCAATATAGGAAAAGCAATCAAGCCAGAACGGAATCCGTTCGTCAGTCACGTGACCCAGGGAAGTGGATGTCTTCGATACTGGCTCCCAGTGGGTCTAGTTAGAAGACAGAACAGACCTGCAGGAGAAAGTGCTTCATCGTGATGGAAGTGCACCTGCAATATGTTACACTAATTATATACTGTCAGATATTCTAGTAATTTCGTGTGATAAAGGAATTTAGTCAAAGTTTAGTTAAAGTGGGGCTAGTGAGCATGAGACCCAGACTGATGTTTGTTACACACACACGTGCGAAAGAGAGAGAGAGATACACAGTGGTGGCCAAAAGTATTAAGACAGCATGTACCATGTATTAGTTCACTCTGTGCACAGGTGACATCACCAGTTAGTTCAGGTCTGGGTGAAGAGTTATGTTAATTACAATCAGCTGCTTTAGTTAATTGATAGAACAAATAAGTGGCAGAACTTATCCTTTCTGAAGCCAGGGTGTCCACCTCTGTACAAAATCTTCAGGTTTAGAAGAAAATTACTTAAAACCGATAGTTATATGGCAATTTAGTAGCATAAAATAAGTATACAGAAAATAAGGTTAAGTCATTATTTAAAGGTTTGAGGTTATGAAAGCAGTGACGTTCACTTTTGTTCACCACTGTATATATTATTATAAAGCTAGATATAATTATGTTGAACTTGTGTGAATATACTGCCTCAGGACAACTTGATTTAGTCCCTGATCTTTTTGTTATTGCTTTCAATATAGGTTGTCCTCTAGCACATTATCTGGCCTCATGATGGAGATGAGGATGATTGTTCACTTGATTCGCATGTCAGGCTATCAGCGTCAGATCATCAAAGATTTTATGTGATTTATGTAGATTTTCTGTTTTGTAAATTACTATACTTTATGTAAATGTGAGTTGATATTACTTATTAAAGACATGTCCAGTAAGCAGTTCTGGGGTTGTTACTCATAAAAATGAACAGCAGTAGATGGAAAAGAAGCTGTATTCTCATCGTGATGGTGTCCAACTTAAAAATAACTATTTTACAGGCCAAAAGCACAATCACTTTGCTTGGTCATCAGAGCATGTATGTGTACTAAATTAGTCTAGATTATTTGATAAGCCGTGGTTATATCTCATGAGGAGGCGTTTTTTTAATTGTTTGTCAGACAAACTGTTCCTCTTTGGAATCAGCTCTTAACTGCCCACTTATCACAACTGTGAATAGATGCGGCAGCATAGACAGATTAAATCCCCATAAACACTCACAATTCTAAAACAACTAAAAAGTTCCAGAGGGGTGGTGCCTGTTATTGCAGGACATGGATAGTTTACCTAGAGTAAATTACTGGATTTTTACTGCTTAGATTTTTGCCCTAGTTTGGTTTTACGCAAGTTCATGTCCTATGTTTGAGAGAGAGAGATCTTATATTGTCTTGGATTACTACTACCACCACTACTATTAAAAATAATCATTTTTGTTACGTAAATTTAACCAATGGGCCTCAATCATCATCAGTCATCATTTCAGGTGCTATTTGTGTGTGCGTGTATGTGTGTGCGAGAGAGCTTAAAGTATATTGTATGAGGTTGCTAAAGCCTGGCTTACTACTACTACTAAAAATTATTTCAATTAAAACCCTTAGGGGCCGACGGCATCGTCGACGATGCCAAACACTTTTTTTTTTCTTTGCAAGTGTTTTAGTGAATGAAATTATATTGCAGTAACCCAGTAAAAAATATGTACACAAACAGTAAACGGTTTTCTTTCCAAAAAAGTTTATCGCCAAATAAATGTTTGTTTTTGAATTAATGATAAAAATTTTAAACAGGGCCTCCGAGTGGCGCAGTGGGTAAAGCGCTCGCCCTATCATCCGGAGATCGCTAGTTCGAATCCCGGGTGGTGCTGTAACCTCTCGCAGCCGGAGGTCTAGAGAGAGCTGATTGGCCGAACTCTCTCAGAGGGGAGGGATGAGAGGTACTTAGTGCTCCGACATTAATCATGGCTCTACAGCTCCGACATTAATCATGGCTCTACAGCCAGTCAGGGGCGTCTGTGAGCTCGCGCAGCGGAGGGAGCGGATAGCGCTGTCCTCCGAGTGTGTTACGCCGCCCCCAATGGTGCGCGAGCGAGCAGTTCGAAAAGATGTGGTCGGCTGGCGTCACGTGGTTCGGAGGAAACACGTGATAGTCTTCGGCCCTCCCGGCTGAGTGGTAGTAGTAGCCTTAATGTGGGAGCCCCCTAGTGACGGGGAGAAATTGGACACGACTAAAAAATTAGGGGAGAAAAAAAAAAAAAAAAAATTTTAAACAGACGCATGTCAGATTCTTGTCACCACACGCGTTGGAGCCCCGCCCCCGCACCTCATGCTCCATTCACATGCAAGATTTATGTAAACGGCTCCATTCAGATGTAAGTAAATGCTAATTGCACGTAAGAATCTCTCCATGATAAAATGACTCGTGACATGAATCCACACGAAGTGCTTCAGTTTCAAATAATCATTCAATGCTGGACACAAACAGTAAAAAGGCATTATGATTATTATTCTTCTGATTATTATTAACATGTTTTTTTGCTGTTTGTGTCCAGTGGTGAATAATTATTTGACCACGAATGGCTGGAATGATGAAATAAAGCTGCTCACCGTGCACGCTTTCACTTTTAAAAATGCATTGTTTATTCAGCAAGTGTATGTTTCTGCTCTGTTGTTTTTCTGGGATACTGAGTTTAGATTTTGTCTGCTTTGCCAAAGTTGCCCCATTTGTGATCTGTGTATATTATGACTGAAACAAAGCTGCTCGTATCGGCTCATATCGGCAGCGTTTTGATCAAAGGGGAGATGAAAAGTGAAAGTGTACACCAAAAGCAGCAGCTTTATTTCATTCATAAAATACTGAGATGACAAACAACGACATACTGTAGCACAATGCATGGTGTCTGTGTGTGGATGAATTGTAGTTGTGAATAAGCCTTTTGGTGACTAAAATGTCCGTGTGAGCCCGCGGCGCGAGCTCTTTCACTTTGCGGAGTTTTGATCAAAAGGCAGATGAACGCGCGCGTGCCGATTTATAAGCGATTTATTTTTTAAAATGCAGTTTCTCTTCTCATAATCCCCTAGAAATACAACAAACAAATTTATACTCACTAAAATGCCTTTGTGGCGCTGCGCAAAACGTGTGCCGATATGAGGCACTTTATTTCAGCTTTATATTCAGTGCTTTATACCAATATACAGTATTTTTGCTGTGTAGTTTTGTACATAAGAATTGTATTTCAATTAATGTTTCAGAAACCTGCTTTATTATTATTTTTTTTATCTCAAAACAAGCCCTGTTTGTGTGAGGACTCTGAGTGTGTATAGGTGTGAACAGCTGAGACAATAGGAGACCTGGTGAAGCCTGATGTTACCTGAGCCAGGTGTGAATGGGTCTTACATATCCATGAAAAGTCATAGATTATTCAGTGAAACAGAGGTTCACAGAGGCTGAAAAAAGTTAGGCACATCAGTCACTTTACCCCAAATAAAAGGTCTTTCTGAGTGTTATAATTTAGTTGTTTTGCTATTGACACACACCCAACACTTGCATGAACCCATTGCTGTGTTCAAAACAATCTGCCAGGTTTGTTTATGCTTCTTTTTATCTGCTTTTCTGATTTTTTTGTGTGTGCAATTTGACATAAGTTTAAAAGTTGCACATGAATCTGACATATATACATCAGCAATCTTATGAAAGCCCAGTTTCTGCTCTACATAAATAAGGGAAATATATTAACTACTATATTGGTAAAGATTTGAAATTTACACAAATTTATGAAGAGCGCTGAATCACTGCAAGTCTTCAAAAAGGCCTCAGACCCCTAAGGGTTAAACAAATTTGTCTCAATCACAAATTAAGCCAATGCTGTAAACAGGTTACAAGTTATACATATATATTTTCAAATATAACATTTGAAAATATATATACAAAAACAATAAATGAAAACAATCACCAATTGTTGCTAAAGCCAGGCAGTGGCTGTTCAGTGTCAAATTTATAAGGGCATTTGTTAATACAGAGTACTGCAATGCATCAAACACTTATTTTCCTGGTTTGTTCTATTGTAAATATTGCTTATTAAAGATGCACTGTTTTATGGGACATGAAACGTTAAACTCTCCATGCAGGAAACAACTGAACACAGGTCTTCACTTCGTAATACACATGTCCATAAATAAAAAGGAATGGTTAGACATATACGCTAAACATATTTCACTTAAATATTACAGATTAAAACAAGGAAAGAAGGGCCCTCCAAGTGGCGCAGTGGTAAAAGCGCATCTGGAGATCGCTAGTTCGAATCCCGGGTGGTGCTGTAACCTCTTGCAGCCCGGAGGTCTAGAGAGAGCTGATTGGCCGAGCTCTCTCAGAGGGGAGCTCTAACAGGCACTGCACACTGACAGTGCGCCAGTCAGGGGCGTCTGTGAGCTCGCGCAACGGAGGGAGAGGATAGCGCTGTCCTCCGAGTGGGTTACGCCGCCCCCAACGGTGCGCGAGCAAGCAGTTCGAAAAGATGCGGTCGGCTGGCGTCATGTGGTTCGGAGGAAACACATGATAGTCTTCGGCCCTCCCGGCTGAGTGGTAGTAGTAGCCTTAATGAACACGCCGATGAACAGCTTTATTTCAGTCAGAAATTCACAATCACATTCCAGCTATGATTTCTAGCCATGGTCAAATAATAAATGAAATAATTATTCAATGCTGGACACAAACAGCAACAAAAAAAAATATTTTTATAAAAAGGCTGAAGCACTTCATGTTCATATTTGTTAAAATCATGTGATTGCAACTCAGCGCAGTTAAATTGTTGGCTTGTGTTAATGTGTTCTTGAGAACACTAGAAAAATCTAGTGGTGGCACCAGGTAAATTAATAAATAGAGCTTGAATGAGCATGTTTTCTGTGAAATCTTGACACACCTTCCTGGCAGGAGAGGGAGAGATGACCATGGGGTCTAAAGGGAAGCCGCATGGGATCCGCATGGCATTCACATGGCCTCGGCTATTTGGTGTGGCTTCTACTGTATGGGAAGGATGTAGACATACAATGGTTAGTTATGGTTAAAATATTGCATATTCATACAGTATTTGGGAGCAATAGTTAATTCAAGCACTGATCAGAGGTGCTAGAGCATTAAACATTTTCTGACTGCAAAATTTTTTTTAACTCTATTTTAGACACACATCCATTCACATACCAGTAAAAACAAACTGTTGTATCACAGATGCAACCATTTCACTGTGCTCATTTAGTACAAAATTTATAAATGGGAGCATTGGCTCCCAATAGTTAATAGCATTAATCAGGAATATTATGATCATAAAACAGCAAATATAGTATTTTACAGGTAGTCCATTTTAAGTATGAACAGGATCAGTCAGTCACAAATGTTACTCATTGTTCAAAAGATTTTCCATTGATGAGGGGGATTCCCAGAAATGGGACACACCACTGGAGTGGTCAGAAAGAGGTATGCTACTGTCCTCCCAATCAGCAGATTGTTGACAGCTAAAAAAAAATTATGCTGAATAGGGTTGGGTATTATTTGGGGTTTTGTCGATACCGGTGCCAAATCAATACTTTTAAAACGGTACCAAAACGGTGCCTGAGCCTATACTTTGCAAAAGCCAGAAAATGATGTTGGATGACTCAAGAATTAAATTTTCTTAAAATTAAAAATTTTATGCTTAAAATTTAACAATATATTAAAAGTTTAAAGTATATATGAATATATAAATACAAAAAAGCAACAACAAAACATAAGCCACCAAACCCAACTACCATAACTAAACCGCTTCAAATTTTAGCAATTCTTTTGCAGAAATATCACCATATTTGCCTTTTCTGGCAAAATACGACACCTTTCCTGACTTATTACATGCCCTGCACAGGAAAAAAAAAAAAAAAAAACTCAGATGGTGTAGATGAGGCCTGCACACAAAGGTATGTGTTTGAAGCTGTCAAACACGGTGCATACCTCTGCTTTTAAGTTTATTCCGTGTGCCCTCAAATGTTTAATTAGATTTGATGCGTTTCCTCATTTACATGCAACTGCTCAACTCATCTTTATTTGTATAGCACTTTAACAACAAGAATGCCCCAAAGTGCTTCACATAAATAATAAAATAATATAGTAATATAATAAAATAAGGAACTGAATTAAGAAATTAAATAATGATAATAATAAAATATTAAAAAGGAACATAATTAGAATCACATCACACACAATCTCATGTTGGTTTAAATGCCAAAGAAATTTTTTTTGTTTGTTTTGAGATGGGACTTAAACACCCTCAGTGATGTGGACTCACGAATGGTCAAGGGTAGGTCATTCCACAGTTTGGGTGCCGCCACAGAGAATGCCAGATCACCCCTGAGCTTGCACTTGGTCTTGGGTACCGTCAGCAGAAGTTTATCTGATGATCTGAGAGTCCGTGATGGAGCATATGGCTTAAGCAGATCCGAGAGGTAGGGCGGGGCAAGGCCATGTTAAACGTGACCAAAAGAATTTTCAAATTAATTCGGTACAGTACCGGGAGCCAATGAAGAGAAGCCAGAACTGGAGAGACATGTTCTTTTTCACGTGTAGACATTAATAGTCGAGCAGCAGAATTTTGGATCAGCCGTAGTCGATGTAATGCTGCTTGAGAAACCCCAAAATACAGGGCATTGTAGTAATCAATACAAGTGGTGATGAAGGCGTGGATGGCTATTTCGAAAAGCCTAAAGGACAAAACAGTTTTAAGTTTTGCCAATTGCCTTAACTGAAAGAAACTGGACCGAACCACAGCACTGATCTGTTTATCAAATTTAAGGCCATGGTCAAAAATAACACCTAAATTTGATGCTGTGGGTTTAACATACTGCTACAAAGCTCCTAAATCCATAGGTGGAACTCTACCTCTGGCACCAGGACCAAATACCAAAACCTCTGTCTTTTTATCATTAAAATTTAAAACATTTTGTGCTAACCATGCCTTTATGTCATCTAGACATGTTAACAGAGCCTTGACAGAGTATCCTTCCTTCTGCTTTAACGGGAGATAGATTTGACTGTCATCTGCATAGCAATGAAAGGAGATGCCATGTTTTCTCAGGATATAACCAAGCGGCAACAAATATAACAAGAAAAGAAGGGGTCCAAGGATAGAACCCTGTGGGACCCCATTTGTCAGAGGAGCTGATGAGGACTCCAGATCTCCAAGACTAACCGAAAATGTTCTATCAGTAAAATAGGACCTAAACCAGTCTAGAGCTGTCCCCGTAATTCCCACCCAGTGCTCTAAGCGTGACAGAAGGATGTCATGGTCTACTGTATCAAAGGCAGTTGTTAAACATTACTGCTGTAAAACATTTGCTGCACGCTGCAGTGTTGGAATCCTTTCTTGTGAAATATAGCCACAATTTCGACCGTTTAGTTTTAGGCATTTTAATGAAAGTTGTTTATTTAGCAAGTTAAGATGAGTTTTTGTTGCTGCATTCACACGCATCTCGGATAGTCTCATTTCCTGATGATTTGTGCTTTTAATTTTTTTATCTAATCTAATAAACTTTTAATCTACAAAAGTAAAATGGACAGTAACATTACTGTCCATTTTACATTACAATGTTTTGGATTTGTATTATCAAAGCTTTCCGAAGTCCTAAAGATTTTTCCAATTAAGGAAATAATTTATTTTTCCGATCATTTCTGCAGTATTTGCAGTATGCAGTATTTAAATTTTACTAGCGATCATGTGTGTTGATAAATCTAATGCTTATTACATCTGTGTCATCATAGCCCCACAGAACAAATATTTCAATCGACAGTTCAGGTATTTAAGTGGCACCGAAATGGGGCACCGAAATTCACTTTCTGTTTCGGTCCAGTACATACCGGTTATACAGGTACTAGTGCCGTATTGGCACAGGTTTTCGGTACCCAACCCTAATGCTGAATAAGTTAATTGAACTTCACATGCGATAACAATCAAACATACACCCAGTATAAATTTTGTAATGTTTTGGCATTTGACCTCTGTACATCACCACATTTAATTTTGTAACTCTCAAATTACTATTATTTTTCATTTTTCCAATTGTTTGAAAGGCAATGAGCATACTGACAAGTTTTTTTTTTTTTTTTAAGTTTTATGTTCACAATATGTTGTGTCCGCCATAGTGGACAACGGAAGTTAGTTTATCCGAAAACAAACCACGAACACAAGAAAATTACAAAGAAATCAAGAATCAGTATGAACTTTAACTTGAACTAACACATCATTGTTAGTGTGGTGTTTGTATTTTGGAACTTATGTATTTTATGGAACTTATTAATTATGTTTATGGGATATGATATTTCAAGAAGCAATTCCCCTTCTTTGAAACACAGAGAAAGCTCTTACACTTTATACACACCACGTATGTTTTGCTGTTACATCCAGATCTGCGACACCTGGATGCATGTGCTTCATCCACCATTTCTGGAAGATGGGTGGCTCTATAGCGTCACAGGGATGCATTCGGCCGAGGTTTTCACTTTTTTTTATGCATGTACGTATATATACATACACATACATACAGTGGAACCTTGGATTACGAGCATAATTCATTCCGGAAGTAAGCTCGTGTTCCAAAACACTTGTAAACCAAATCATCATTTCCCATAAGAAATAATGAAAACTCTAATTATTTGTTCCACAGCCCCAAAAAATAAATACATAAAAATAATTAATACAGTTTATAAAATGAACATAAAACAAATTAATCTGCACTTTACCTTTAAAAAAACGTACAAATAAATCCTGACAGATAAGTGTTTCTGTTGGTGCGCGCAGACGCCGTGTGTGTATGTGTGTGTGTGTGTGTGTGTGTGGAATTAGCCCCTTCCCTTGCCTCGTTTTACACAGTAACACTCCTCCATCTACCCACCTCTCTTATTAAGTTTCACAACAAACACACACACACACACACACACACACACACACATACCACGGAAACACCATTTTAACAGGAAAAAAATAAATCTCTCTGAGACTGGTATCAGTGTATATTAAAGGAATCACTTTTTAAGTTTCACAACAAACGCATAAGGTGAAAAGGTGAGAGAGTGACGCTTGGTGTCAAAATAAGAGTCGCATGCGTGATACATGATATTCGGCGCTCGTAAACTAATACTAAGTTAAAACTAAACTAATACTTGCTCGGTTTCCGATTAAAAATGTATTAAAAATCTTTGCTCGGTTTGCGGAACACTCGTAAACCACATTACTCGCAATCCGAGGTTCCACTGTACATACATACACACACACACATATATATATGTAGGTGTGCACTTACTCAGTATGATTCTCGATTGCCATCAAAACTGACCATCTCATGTCTCCCGGTGTGAGGTGCTGGCAAAGGCAAGGGTGATGCAGACACATTCCTAAAAAATAAATAAATAAATATATATATAAATAAATAAATGTTAGCCTGTATTGTTCCAAGTAAACGAACAAAATTATACAGAGAGGCCCCAAAAATGTATAAACACTCCAACATGAATAATATACACCTCTCTTCTGATGGTCACATGACAGCATCAACAATAGGGCGACTACTGATATCTTTGGAGGAAACATAATACTACTTACTGCTGACATAATTCAATCAAGTTTTAAAAAAAGAACATAGATAACAACTGTCAGTCTGTATACACTTTTGTGCCCCTCTGTATTTGTTGATGGGCCACAGACCATGTAGTGTATCTCAAACATTTACACCCGAGACATTAGCATAATGCCATGCACCAGGCATGTTTTACATACACATTTAACAGATTGTAAACATTTACACCTGAGCAGATAATGTAAATATCTGCTAAACTAAAGCTATTGTGAAGATTTACACCATAGAAAATATTCATAAACATCCCTTAGCTGCATAAGGCATTATTTTAGCCAGCTGTAGCTTACGTGCTTGTGCTAAATAACATTACCGATAGCAGTGTCATAAGCTAACCAAAACTGAGCCAAATAAATATTAGCAACTATAATCTAAAGCTATCCAAAACGAGGTGAAATACATTAGAACATTTATAAACATCTGTAAACTCCATAACTAACATGTTTGTGCTAAGCTACTGTGACGACGGGCTTCCAGCCAGTGCACATAGGAAGAGAAAGCTTCCTCACTCGCCTAAGACAAATCACTCGATAGCCCAAAAGGGGGCGGGGCGCCATCGTGCACGAGAAGTGGCCACAGGAGGGAACCTACCCTCCACCTGTCGACCGCTCCAGATGAAAGCATCCCGGCGGCGCATACCAGGAGGGGAGGACATAAGCAGAGAGATTTATGTGTGTGTTGTTCTCTTTTTGCAGACTCGGATTCTGGAGGGAAATATTGGACGCGGACGCCAACAAGAAGGGGCCGCCACTCCTGTGCACCTGCCGCCCCGCGCTTCTACTCTGGCCCCAGCAACCCACCTGCATGAGACACCTGAGCACGGACCTCCGGCCGCCAACTGGGTCTCCTGCTCTCTACTCTCCTCACTCACACACCACAAATAGTAGAAGAGTAGAAGAAACCGTTCCACTTTTTTGGCAACATTGTAAATAAAGCGCACCTGTCTTTCACTGCATCTGTGTCTCTGTGTGTCCGTGAATTTGTGCCCCCTACGGAAAGGCTTTACACTACATAAAGCAGCATGTTAGCATGATAAACATGCTAATCTAAACAAGTGACATTGAAAGACAAAAGTTTCACATAAACTGGCATAAGCTAGCCGAAGCGAGGAAAATATAATATTAGCTTTATATTATCAGAATAAGAGAAAGACTTAATAACTTACCCATTGTCATAACAGCTTGCTTGAAAATCCTCTGCTGGATCTATTCTCTCTTCAAATTGCTCCCGTTCATCGTTGGAGTCATAATCTTCTTCTGGGGAAAAGGTAAATTCTTCCTCACTGTCCAGAACATTCTGAAGAGCTTCCTCGGCTCTATAGTGCGTGAAAAAAATATATTTTTGCGGAGACTGAGACGGCTGAAAGCGCACCCTGTTTATTTTCTTTATTTTACAAAAGCACACGTTTTGTGGATATTGTGAGTGTTCATCAATAAAAGTAGACCCTTTACAGACAGATTCAAATGATGTAATACACTTATGTCTAGGATCAAAAATGACAGAGCATTTTAAATTCTTTTCACGTTTACCAGAAAAAAATGCAAGTGGACCCGCCGGCGTTTTTCCAAAGGGAAAAAACGTTATTCGATTTATCAGAATATATAATTTTTGTGACTAACTATAAGTAAAAAATAAAAACCTATACGTACTGTCAATAGAGATAAATATTTATAATACAATGACAGGGTGTACATTGTAGTCTTGGTCCAGAGGAGACGATGACCAGATTTGGATGGATGTTCTCTCGCCGACTCTTCTGTCTCTGTTTGCCCTGTCTGAACTTAATCATCTGTGCTTTTCTTTCTGACTCTGCCTCAACCTCTGCATTTTCATTGTCCTCGTCTGACAACTCAATATCTGAGTTTTCACCAACAATTTGCAGCAAAATTCTCTCTGTCTCTGAAAGTGACTCCCTTCCTGCTTACGATAATCAAAATATTGGTAATAATTATAACTGTCCACTAATGAGGACATTTTATAAATGCTCACTTATCATGGAAAAACATTCATACATTACACTAGAAAATTAATTAAAAAGTGTTTTTTAGGAGATTCATATAAAATAAAACAACAACATTTTAAGATAAAATTTTATCAATAAAAAATATTAAGCACTTACTTTTCTTCTTTCCATAAAATGTCCTGGTGGTGATAGATGCCATTTTCTTAAAGGAGGAAGAGGAAGTTCCCAAAGCCCCACCCCTATAAATCTGGTATCATTTAAAAGTCCTGAATGTCCTCTTTAAAGTACAAGAGTAGTTAATATATGGGCGATATTAAAGTTTACAAATGTACTCTAGAGAGAACAAATTTTAACTGCAGGTAGTCAAGAGGATAATATGCCAGTGAAATCAAAAGAAAAGTGTGGCATTTACCATTCAGGAATTACAGACATGTTCCCATACACACACCCATTTTGGGGGTTCATAAATAATGGGGAAAAACAATTAAACTTAAGGACTGCCGTTAATATTTGAATGAAAATTATTTGCAGTCAACAACTGCCTGACATCTAAAACCCATGGACATAACCAATGCCGAGTTTCCTCTCTCTAGATCAGGGGTGTCCAAATCCAGTCCTGGAGGGCCAGTGTCCAACACAGTTTGGTGCTTCTTCTTAAACACAGCTGATTTAACTAATCTGCTAATTTCTAGGTTCAGTGGGTGTGTTTAGGTGTTGGTGAATTACAAACTGTGCACTGGCCCTCCAGGACGGGATTTGGACACTCCTGCTCCAGATGCTTTGACTTGTGGGTCTTCCTGCTTTCAGTCTTTGTTCTTTCTTTAGTGAAAAGCATGCTCTACTTTTATTTACTTGCTTAGACATGCTACACCTGGCCATGCAACTACTTGTCAGCCATTTTTCCCCATTATTTATGAGCCCCAACCCAACTTTTGTGGCGGTTTTTAATTAATTAAAACATTTAACCCAACAGTTACTGTAACATCACAGTGGCTTTTCATGCAGCTGCACACAGTCAGAGCACACTAACAAACTCTGCATTGTCATTTCCTTCCCAATTACAGATTTTTTTTTTTTATTATTTTTTTTATCACAAATGCTATCAATTTACCAGTAACTTTTGGTGGTACTGAATATACAGTGAGGCCAATAAGTATTTGTTCACTCTGTGATCATTGATACGCCATGAGGAGGACAGATCTTCCGTGGAGCCCCAGTCCGAGGGACATTGACAGTCATCATTAGCCTCTTCCATTTTCTGAAAATTGCTCCAAAACGTTATTCTTTTTTCACCAAGCTGCTTGGCAATTGCCCCGTAGCCCTTTCCAGTCTAAAATTTTGTCTCTTGTGTCTTTTGACAGCTCTTTGGTTTTGCCCATGTTGCTATTTATTGCTATCTACTTTGGCTGATTGTGGGGTGCACAGGTGTCTTTATGACGGCTAATGACCTCAAACAATTTTGAATCATGAGCAGAGTGTAGCTGGACTATTTAAAAGCAAAATAACAGGTCATTGAGGGTCAGAAATCTGGCTGATAAGCAAATGATCAAATACTTATTTGACACAGTAATTCACAAATAAATTGTTTTTAAAAAATCATACAATGTGATTTCCGGATTCTGTCTCGCACAGTGGAAATGCACCTATGCTGAAAATTGTAGACCCCTCCATGATTTCTAAGTAAGAGAACGTGCAAAATCACAGAGTGATCAAATACTTATTGATCTCACTGTAATTGAACTGTTCCATAAATACTTGTAATAGCCATATTTATTTGTAGGTGACTAATTTCAGAATCATCGCTTTTTAGGCACTTAGTAGCTGATTCTCCATTTTTGCCAGACTACTTTTATGACCTCTCACCTGCTATGGTCATTACTTTGCCAGGACTTAAAAGGTAGGGAAGATTTAGCAGAATGTATAGGAACATGAACATCATGCACACAAATTTGCGACAGAGGTTCAAGATTCACTTGAGAACGTCTAGGCACTTTGTACAGAGGTGGACACCCTGGTTTCAGAAAGTATAAGTAGTGCCACTTTATTTGTTCCATCAATTAACTAAAGCAGTTGTTTTTAATTAACATAACTCTTCACCCAGACCTGAACTAACTGGTGACGTCACCTGTTCTGTGTACAGAGAGAACTAATACATGGCTATCGTAATACTTTTGGCCACCACTGTTTATCTCTCTCTCTCGCTCTCTCACTCTCTCAGTCTGGGTCTCATGCTCACTAGCCCCACTTTGACTAAATTCCTTTATCACACTAAATTACTAAAGTATCTGATAATATATAATTAGTGTAACACTGCAGGTGCAGTTAGCGAGCTGCTGACCTCCGCCATCACGGTGAAGCACTTTCTCCTGCAGGTCTGTTTTGTCTTCTAGCTAGATTCACTGGGAGCCGGTATTGAAGGTGCCCACCTCCCACATGGGTCACATGACTGACGAATGGATTCCGTTCTGGCTCGATTGCTTTTCCTGTATTGAATTTATACTTGAATTTCCAAGATTTAATTTTTCTATCTGAATTTCACAGCTTGAAATGGACTGTTGAAAATTTCGTGTGACATTCAGAGCGCTTACATTTAAAGATGTTGCTTTTTAAAGTCAGATATTTCAGTTTAATAAATTCAGTATTATTTAAATTTCAAAATTAACAATTCAACAGTGATTACATTTCCAAACATATTTTTCAAAGGCTGATATCATTATTAATCTTGATAATCTTCTATTAATCGCCTCCTGAAACCGCAATTTCAATCCCATCTGGAAGCTACAGAGGAGAGATGCAATAACATAATTACTTTTTTCAGGAAAAAAGTGGACACCATCCACTCATCAATTTCCAGTTCCTCTGCACTGCCTGACTTGATGGATGACCCACGGCCAGGGACTTTTCAACATTTCAGCTGTTTTTCTGACGTTTCGCAGCAAGAGGTTGAGGTCATTATCAGAAAGATGAAACCATCAAATTGTGCTATGGACCCTTTTCCTGCAGTTCTGATTAAATCCAACCTCTGTGCTCATAAATCACTCTCTCCAGTCTGGCTATGTTCCCCCTTCACTGAAAACTGCTGTCATCAGGCCACTTCTTAAGAAATCCACCTTAGATCCAGAAGTGCTTGCAAACTACAGGCCTATTTCTAACCTCCCTTTCCTTTCAAAAGTGCTGGAAAAAGTCGTCGCTGCACAGCTTCAGTCTCATCTGAAACAAAATGATTTGTTTGAGAAATTCCAGTCTGGTTTCCGCCCCTGTCACAGTGTGGAAACAGCTCTGGTAAGAGTCACGAATGACCTGCTGATGTCGGCGGATGCTGGCTCTCCATCACTCCTCATTCTGTTGGACTTAACCTCGGCCTTTGATACTGTTGATCACAACATTCTTCTTCACAGATTACGTCATACTGTAGGTCTCTCTGATTCTGTTTACAACTGGATCACATCTTATCTCACTGGAAGAATGGAGCATGTTGCCCTGGGAGCCGCTAAATCCTCTACACACAGTGTTACATGTGGTGTTCCTCAGGGCTCAGTGCTCGGTCCTATGTTGTTTATATTGTTTATATAATATTTATATTATATTGTTTATATCAATTCTTCTAATTGATTCTTGCTGCTTCCATCACTAGCATTGTAGAAAATTTTACTGTGAGATAACACTACAGCGCTCAATAGATGTGTGAGATCTTTGTGTGAAAGAGACATGAAAGACACTTGTGCTGGAGCTGATGTGTTCATCCCACTCTTCAGTCTGAACTACAAATAAATTATGATAGTCTCTTGTTTTAAAATTGTATTTGCAGCATTATGTTGGGGTGATTCTTTCAACATTATCTTACCATCATTTTATCAAACTTATTTTAACTTTCAAAAAGAATATGTTTTGGATGGAACATATCACAACACAATTACATCTAAATAAAAACGTCATCCAAAATTAGGATTCATGCCCTGAACACATCATAGAAACTATATTAGAAACATTAAGAGCGCTTAAAAACTTTCCATTCATGTTTTAACATTTCACCTATTTATAATTCCAATGTGACAATTGCTAGAACATAACATATTCAATTCAATTCAATTTTATTTATATAGCGCTTTTAACAATTGACATTGTCGCAAAGCAGCTTTACACAATAAAAAGAAGTAAGTTTTTATGCAATGTGTATGAATCAAAATGATAAGATTGTCCCTGATGAGCAAGCCGAGGGCGACGGTGGCAAGGAAAAACTCCCTGAGATGGTAATAGGAAGAAACCTTGAGAGGAACCAGACTCAACAGGGAACCCATCCTCATCTGGGTGATAACGGATAGCAGAGAATGATCAGCATAATAATGTGTACTGGAAGTTCAGTGTAACAGGAGATGTGTTAAAATTAAAATTAAAAGGAGTCCAGTTTGTTCCTGGAGGCTCTGGTAGACTGTAGGAGATTCCAGTCCTGAGCTATCGAACAACTGAAGTCACAGGTCCCCAGAGCATCAATCGATGATAGGACAGTCTTCATGGAAACCATCCCCAGCCACCAAGCGCATCCAGGCAGACCACACGGGGCATCCATGCGATGAGATCTCCAACCAGAAGCAGGACTCCAGGACGGGTTAGACGGCTCCAGAGGGCAGAGGGGTCTGGATCACTGGCAACTCAGGAGCGACATGTATAGCTCGACAGAGAGACAGAGAGAGGGAAAGGAGAGAGGGAGAGGGAGAGAGAGAGGAGAGAGCAGAAAAGGAGAGAACAGAAAATAAGGAGAGATGGCAGTTAGGTATGGTCACAGTCAACATGTATAAGGTGAATGTATATTAGTGCAAAGTGCAAGCAGGGACTCTGGCAGGACTAACTATAACAGCATAACTAAAAGGGAGAGCCAGAAGGAAACACTAACATGAGGGCTCCCTGAGATGTAAAGCAACCAATCACCTCACCGTCAACAAACCTGAGTGAACAATGAGAGTGGGAGGACAGCATCTAAACATACCAGTTCACCAGAATACTCTACGTCCATGAGTCCCCCAGATCTGCTCCTTTACCTAAGGTTAATCTATTTACAAAAATGCTTGGCTAAATAAATTAGTTTTTAGCCTAGACCTAAACACTGAGACTGTGTCTGAGTCCCGAACATTAATAGGAAGACTATTCCATAACTTTGGGGCTTTGTAAGAAAAAGCTGTGCCCCTGCTGTAGTTTTAATAATACGTGGTACTGACAGGCAGCCTGCATCCTTTGATCGAAGTAGGCGTGGCGGATCGTAAGACACTAACAGTTCACTCAAATACTGTGGCGCGAGACCATTTAGTGCTTTAAATGTCAAAAGTAGTATCTTGAAATCGATGCGAAATTTCACAGGGAGCCAATGCAGTGTAGATAAGATAGGGTTGATGTGCTCGTATCTTCTGGTTCTAGTGAGGACTCTCGCTGCTGCATTCTGAACTAACTGAAGCTTGTTTATACACCTAGTTGAACAACCAGACAGTAAGGCGTTACAATAGTCCAACCTAGAGGTGATAAAGCCATGAACTAGTTTTTCTGCATCATTTAGTGACAATATGTTTCTTATCTTGGCAATATTTCTAAGGTGAAAGAAAGCTATCCTGGTGATATTATCTACATGAGCTTCAAACGAAAGGCTGGAATCTATAATCACACCGAGGTCTTTAACTGTTGCATTTGATGGAACAGAAAGGCATCTAAAGTTACAGTCTGATCAGAAAGCTTACTTCTAGCTACTTGTGGTCCTATGACTAGAACTTCTGTCTTATCAGGATTAAGCAGAAGAAAATTAATTAACATCCAATCTCGTATGTCCTGCACACACTGCTCAATTTTAGCAAGCTGTTTTTTCTCATCTGGTTTTGCTGAGACATATAATTGTGTGTCATCAGCATAACAATGAAAACTAATACCATGTTTACGAATAATGTTGCCCAGAGGAAGCATGTAAAGGGAAAAAGCAGTGGGCCTAAAACTGAGCCCTGTGGAACACCAAACTCCACTTGAGAACATGAGGAATGATCACCATCTAAATCTACAAACTGATAACGATCAGTCAAGTAGGATCTAAGCCACAAGAGGGCAGTTCCCTTAATTCCAACTACCTTTTCTAATCTGTGAAGGAGAATACTATGATCAATGGTGTCAAAATCTGCACTGAGGTCCAGTAACACAAGTATAGTGACGCAACCCTGATCAGAGGCCCATAGGAGGTCGTTTACTACTTTAACAAGTGCTGTCTCTGTGCTGTGATGAGGCCTAAATCCTGACTGATACAGTTCATTTATGCTATTTCTGTGTAGATGTGAACGTAGCTGCTGTGATACTACCTTTTCCAAAATCTTGGAGATAAAGGGAAGGTTTGATATCGGCCTGTAATTAGAAAGCAGACAGGGGTCAAGGTCAGGTTTCTTGATTAGCGGTTTAATAACGGCTAATTTAAAGGATTTGGGGACATACCCACTACTGAGTGAACAGTTAATTACTTTAAACAGGGGTTCTATTATTGCTGGTACTATCTGCTTGAGAAAATGTGTCGGTATAGGATCTAATATACAGGTTGACGATTTTGAAGAAGAGATGAGTGAAATTGGTTCCCTCGCTTCAAGGGGAGTAAAGTGTTCTAAGTTCTGATGTGATGTGGTTAGATCATCTGAATTATTTAAATTGTCTGGTTTCAAAGCCTGAATTTTTTGCCTAATATTTATGATTTTATTATTGAAAAAGTTCATGAAATCCTCACTACTGCATGATGATGTTGTGGAGATTTCTGCAGTGGTCTTGTTTTTAGTTAATTTAGCTACGGTATTAAATAAAAATCTCGGGTTGTTTTTGTTATTTTCTATTAGAGTGGAGAAATATGTTGATCTAGCATCACTGAGAGCTTTTTTATAGTTCAGGATGCTCTCCTTCCAAGCTATTTTAAATACTATCAATTTAGTTTGGCGCCATTTACGTTCGAATTTGCGAGCGGTTTGTTTTAAAGCACGTGTGTGGTCATTATACCAAGGAGCGAGTTTCTTATCTCTAATCATTTTCCTTTTAACTGGAGCGATATTATCTAAGCTATAACGAAGTGCTGACTCTAGATATTCATTCGCCTGTTCGAGTTCTACAACATATGGGTTGTAGTATTACCTTATCTTGAAACCTGTTAAAGTAGGAAAAAACACTGATGTGGCATAATACATTATAAAGCAGCTCTTGTTAGCTATAAGTAGAAGCTTCTCTACATTTGAAAAAAGCAACGCTGATCAATATGTCAGAGGTGCTTGCTGAATCTTCAATTAAAATGAGTTTGCAGTGCCTCTGTCATTAAGGTCACAGTCAGCAAAGTCTGCCCATCAGTTTACATCCCTATGCAGCACAGGCTTTTGAGATATAATTAAATTTTCTTTTAAAAAGGGTTTAAACAACTTTTCAAATAAAGAAAAAGACCAATATTTTTCTCCATGCCAGAAGCCAATCATGATCACACATACAACCTTGGAAATATATTTCAAGGCCAGATATAGAGAGAATGACATGAGAGTGCAAACGTATGAAAGACAAACATTAAACTTTGAACACATCATAGTTTTAACTTTATTTTGAACTGGTCTATGAAGCTTTACAAACAGCATTCCCATTCAGGCTTGTCTTTCTTTCTGTATCAGCTATTTACTAAAATAATAATGGAACAGCTTGTTGGTACATGTAGCACAGCCTGTACAGTAATATTTTTGTTGTTTTGGCTCTACACTCAGTAAACTAAAAATCAAACTTATGTAGGACTTCAGCTCTGGTTCAGAGGTGAATCGAATCTTTAAGGATTCGGGTCAATTTTATTAAAACTGAATTAAAATTTATAGCGTACACTTTATCAACTACCCGACCAGCGTTTAGTATGATTTAGTGTAACTTTACCAGTTCTGCTTATCACGTGGTTTAATCTTACGGTTTGTTATGACATGAGCACCAATTTCAGCAAGGTATGAAGCTTTTGTTTGTTTACTTGCGTTGCGCTGCGGTCTTCCTCTGTGATTCGTGTTTGGTGTTAGTGAATCATGGCGTTGCTGATTGGTGCTCTAGCGCTGTGATGAAGTCTCTCTGGGAAGCCCTTCGCTGATGCGCTGGTTGCTCGGTTACTGACGGCGGAGCTCTGACGCTTCTTCTAGCGGAGCCTTTGTGGCGTATTTGAAGTTCTGGCGCGAAGTTTTGTGCCGCCGTGGAGAGCAGATCAGCTGTTAGCTTGCCGGTCAGACGCAAGGCGAGAGTCGACAGTGGACGAGCGACGAGAGAGAGAGCTTGCTTCGGATGTGCGGATGGTCAGTCATTGGATGACGTGACGTTGGAAGACGTGACATTAGAAGACGTCGTAGCGCTCACAAGGGCCGAAGCCCGAGTGGCGAGCTTGCTTCCTTCAGATGGTCAGTCATTGGATGATGTTGGAAGACGCTGGAAGACCCCGATGTGCTCGGACCGTGGCGTTTTAACCCTTTGTTATCGGTCCATCCCACGAGTGATTGCTTCAATCAGAGGGGGTTGTGGGATTATCCCCGCCTCACGTGTTTCCTCCCCTTGTGCATACATTAGGCCAGGTTATATGGCCATCACGTGGTACTTATCCGGTTGGAAACTTTTAATACCTTTATGAATTAACTTTACACATGCTCTGTTCATGTTACTAGTAATTCATGTACATAAGCATTCCTTGAATAGGATAAGCTTTCCGTAGATACCACACATCGCATGTCTCACACATTCATTCATGCCTTCATCTAGTTAAAAAGACTTTATAACTGCTGGTTACGTGTTCTATGACAGGTAGAGTCAACAGAGATAC
The DNA here is from genome assembly GCA_013621035.1 of Clarias magur. NCBI lineage: Eukaryota > Metazoa > Chordata > Actinopteri > Siluriformes > Clariidae > Clarias > Clarias magur. The sequence continues at coordinate 1,412,268 of QNUK01000066.1, read as the reverse complement.
ATATAGATATTAACATGATAATACAGATGATATGATATAATATGATACCTATTTATAGGTGTCAGTTTGTCCCATTGGTACTTTTAGAGTTGATCGGCAGCAGTGTCTCTGCCATGTGCCCCTTTGTTCACGAAAAGGCCTCTCTGGAGGTCAAAGGGGGTATCAGTGAACTTAGGTTAGGGAGGGTGTTTCCCCCACTCAGCGGTGTAAAGATGTCTCCCTTGTTTACCAGATGGCCAATTTACAGGTTGGAGGTCGAGGTCTTTGGCCTTTTACAGCTTCCAGGTGTGGCAGGCCCTCTTCTCCAGGGCCTCTTACAAGTCCTGCTTCCAGATAAGAGAGGGACTTTATTGTCGAAGAAGACAGATAAAAGGAGGAGCTGGAGTCATGTAGTTTACTTAAAGGGGACCCCTGGGGTGCAATAGAGTGATAGCCCACTCTGCGTCCAGTTCATTCCTACACTTAATTAATTGTAAGATAAATATAACTGATTACTTGTATGTTATTGATAATCAGAAACAACTCTAGATATGGCATTTCCATTACAGTGGCAATCCCAGTAAACAAGATGGAAGGGAAGACAGACTATGGAACTATGACATTGGTGATCGATATGTACATACTGCATAAGCTTCTCTGCTCAAGCCCGTAGCCCTTCCAGCCCACTAGATACTGGATGCCCCTTCCTTGGCGACGGGCCTTAATAAGTCGGTGGGCTGTGAATGCTTTTCCACCGTCTATGAAACATGGAGAAGGAGGCGGGCAGGTGGGTGGACATAGCGGATTGGAAACCAGACGGTGCATAGTTGAAGGCAAGTGTAATCTAACAGAGCAAAGGTTGAAACTAGGAGATCATTTATATGAGGCGGCCTTGATGGGAATGTCTCATGTGGCGAGCATTGATCTATCACCGACATTGTATTTTGGGGCAGCAGACCGTCATCAATTCACCTTTTGTTTGAAGGCCCTTTGAGCTCCCTGCCAAAAAAATTGTGCCTGAGGAATCGCTACCTCCCTTCTCTTGAGAAGAGAAAAGGGGGAGTTGATACCCTAAACAGCACTGAAAGGGGGACATTCTGATGGAGGAGGTGAGAAGGGAGTGGCTCAGTCCTCTCCCCTCCAGTGTGTTGTTTTGTTATTTATGTTAGAGTTGTTATATGTTTGGTGCATATTCTGCTTAGCGGGTAAGCTCCTTAAAATATGAAGTGTGCAAACAAGCTGTTACAGCTGATTTTCTCTGCTCTCACACTATACCTGTGGATATAGCTAGGACCTCTGGGTCTCCATGGATGATCATCCTGGCGAGGAGGAAACGAATCCAGTGTAAGGACAGAAGGCAAAAATAGGGCCAGCACACTGTGAGGCTGCATAAGCACGAGCCTCCACTTCCCAGCATTTTTCTTGCCCACATAAGATCCCTGGCCAACAATATAGATGAGCTGAGGCTATAGGTTGGAACACAAAGGCTTGTCAAGGACTGTTGCATTCTGCTTTTTGTCGAGAGCTTGCTTCAGCCATCAATAATGGATGCAACTATTGAGTTAGCAGGCTTCACACCTGACCGAACAAACCGCTCGAAAATTCGAACGTTAATGGCGCCGAACTAAATTGACAGTATTCAAAATAGCTTGGAAGGAGAGCATCCTGAACTATAAAAAAAGCTCTCAGTGATGCTAGATCAACGTATCTCTCCACCCTTATAGAAAATAACAAAAACAACCCGAGATTTTTATTTAATACCGTAGCTAAATTAACTAAAAACAAGACCACTGCAGAAATCTCCACAACAACATCATGCAGTAGTGAGGATTTCATGAACTTTTTCAATAATAAAATCATAAATATTAGGCAAAAAATTCAGGCTTCGAAACCAGACAATTTAAATAATTCAGATGATCTAACCACATCACATCAGAACTTAGAACACTTTACTCCTCTTGAATTGAGGGAATTAATTTCACTCATCTCTTCTTCAAAATCGTCAACCTGTATATTAGATCCTATACCAACACATTTTCTCAAACAGATAGTACCAGCAATAATAGAACCTCTGTTGAAAGTAATTAACTGTTCACTCAGTAGTGGGTATGTCCCCAAATCCTTTAAATTAGCCATTATTAAACCGCTAATCAAGAAACCTGAACTTGACCCCCGTCTGCTTTCTAATTACAGGCCAATATCAAACCTTCCGTTTATCTCCAAGATTTTGGAAAAGGTAGTATCACAGCAGCTATGTTCACATCTACACAGAAATAGCATAGATGAACTGTATCAGTCAGGATTTAGGCCTCATCACAGCACAGAGACAGCACTTGTTAAAGTAGTAACCGACCTCCTATGGGCCTCTGATCAGGGTTGCGTCACTATACTTGTGTTACTGGACCTCAGTGCAGCTTTTGACACCATTGATCATAGTATTCTCCTTCACAGATTAGAAAAGGTAGTAGGAATTAAGGGAACTGCCCTCTTGTGGCTCAGATCCTATTTGACTGATCGTTATCAGTTTGTAGATTTAGATGGTGACCATTCCTCATGTTCTCAAGTGGAGTTTGGTGTTCCACAGGGCTCAGTTTTAGGCCCACTGCTTTTTTCCCTTTACATGCTTCCTCTGGGCAACATAATTCGTAAACATGGTATTAGTTTTCATTGTTATGCTGATGACACACAATTATATGTCTCAGCAAAACCAGATGAGAAAAACCAGTTTGCTAAAATTGAGCAGTGTGTGCAGGACATACGAGATTGGATGTTAATTAATTTTCTTCTACTTAATCCTGATAAGACAGAAGTTCTAGTCATAGGACCACAAGTAGCTAGAAGTACGCTTTCTGATCACACTGTAACTTTAGATGGCCTTTCTGTTCCATCAAGTGCAACAGTAAAAGACCTCGGTGTGATTATAGATTCCAGCCTTTCGTTTGAAGCTCATGTAGATAATATTACCAGGATAGCTTTTCACCTTATTTCACCAGAAATATTGCCAAGATAATAAACATGTTGTCACTAAATGATGCATAAAAACTAGTTCATGCTTTTATCACCTCTAGGTTGGACTATTGTAACGCCTTACTGTCTGGTTGTTCAACTAGGTGTATAAACAAGCTTCAGTTAGTACAGAATGCAGCAGCGAGAGTCCTCACTAGAACCAGAAGATACGAGCACATCACCCCTATCTTATCTACACGGCATTGGCTCCCTGTGAAATTTCGCATCGATTTTAAGATACTACTTTTGACATTTAAAGCACTAAAATGGTCTCGCGCCACAGTATTTGAGTGAACTGTTAGTGTCTTGCGATCCGCCATGCCTACTTCGATCAAAGAATGCAGGCTGCCTGTCAGTACCACGTATTATTAAAACTACTGCAGGGGGCAGAGCTTTTTCTTACAAAGCCCCAAAGTTATGGAATAGTCTTCCTAGCAATGTTCGGGACTCAGACACAGTCTCAGTGTTTAAGTCTAGGCTAAAAACCTATTTATTTAGCCAAGCATTTTTGTAAATAGATTAACCTTAGGTAAAGGAGCAGATCTGGGGGACTCATGGACGTAGAGTATTCTGGTGAACTGGTATGTTTAGATGCTGTCCTCCCCACTCTCATTGTTCACTCAGGTTTGTTGACGGTGAGGTGATTGGTTGCTTTACATCTCAGGGAGCCCTCATGTTTGTGTTTTCTTCTGGCTCTCCCTTTTAGTTATGCTGTCATAGTTAGTCCTGCCGGAGTCCCTGCTTGCACTTTGCACAATTATAAATTCACCTTATACATGTTGACTGTGACCAGACCTAACTGCCATCTCTCCTTATTTTCTGTTCTCTCCTTTTCTGCTCTCTCCTCTCCCTCTCCCTGTCTCTCTGTCGAGCTATACATGTTCGCTCCTGAGTTGCCAGTGATCCAGACCCCTCTGCCCTCTGGAGCCGTCTAACCCGTCCTGGAGTCCTGCTTTTGGTTGGAGATCTCGTCGCATGGATGCGCCGTGTGGTCTGCCTGGATTCGTATGGTGGCTGGGGATGGTTTCCATTAAGACTGTCCTATCATCGATTGATGCTCTGGGGACCTGCGACTTCAGTTGTTCGATAGCTCAGGACTGGAATCTCCTACAGTCTACCTGAGCCTCCGGGAACAAACTGGACTCCTTTTAATTTTAATTTTAACACATCTCCTGTTACACTGAACTTCCAGTAAACATTATTATGCTGATCATTCTCTGCTATCCGTTATCACCCAGATGAGGATGGGTTCCCTGTTGAGTCTGGTTCCTCTCAAGGTTTCTTCCTATTACCATCTCAGGGAGTTTTTCCTTGCCACCATCGCCCTCGGCTTGCTCATCAGGGACAATCTTATCATTTTGATTCATACACATTGCATAAAAACTTACTTCTTTTATTGTGTAAAGCTGCTTTGCAACAATGTCAATTGTTAAAAGTGCTATATAAATAAAATTGAATTGAATTGAACTCCACCAACATGACAGAAGCAGGGACTCCGGTAAGAGCAAAGGAGGGGGTTTATGTATATATATGTGATCAATACTTGGTGTAGTAACACAAATATTATAGAAAGGCACTGCTCCCCAGACTTGGAGTTTGTGACGGTTAAATGTAGACCCTCTTACCTCCCAAGAGAATTTACTGTGATCATGTTAACTGCGCTGCATATATCATCTGATGCTACTGCTAACTTGGTTCTAGGACTTTAGTACAGCATTACTGACGTTGGACAAGGTACATTCCAACAGCAAAAAGGGATACAGGGGTATCCAGCTACCACACTTAGGCCAGTCTGTTACAACTGTTAAAACTTGGCTAAAAAGGTACTTACCAACAGCTGCAGGATCACTTAAAAAAACAAACTGGGATATTTTTGACCACCCAGATCTGAAGAAAAATACATCAGCTGTTTTAGTATGTGTGTGTGTGTGTGTGTATAAAATGCATAGATAATGTCATTGTGGATAAACACATCTAGATTTATCCTAATTAGAAACCCAGAAGTGTCCTGTGCCTGGTGCAGAAGTGATATGGCACTATATTGTGTGGCCAGAGCCAACCTGAAGTGAGCTCAAGTTAGAATACAAGAGTAAGATAGAGGACCATTTCAGCAGCAACAACATGAGGCAAGGATGGAAGGTGTAATGATCAGCCAATAGGTGATTGGGTTGTTGATCCCCCCTCCCCCTTTTCTTTTTTCTCTCACTTTCTTATACACTTTAAGATGTATGGCTGCTCATTATTAGCGTAATGGCTATTCATGGAAATATGTGAATTTATACTTCACATTTTTGTAGATTTAGATGGTGACCATTCCTCATGTTCTCAAGTGGAGTTTGGTGTTCCACAGGGTTCAGTTTTAGGCCAACTCCTTTTTTTCCCTTTACATGCTTCCTCTGGGCAACATAAGCCGTAAACATGGTATTAGTTTTCATTGTTATGCTGATGACACACAATTATATGTCTCAGCAAAACCAGATGAGAAAAAACAGTTTGCTAAAATTGAGCAGTGTGTGCAGGACATAAGAGATTGGATGTTAATTAATTTTCTTCTGCTTAATCCTGATAAGACAGAAGTTCTGGTCATAGGACCACAAGTAGCTACAAGTAAGCTTTCTGATCACACTGTAACTTGAGATCAAAATTCAAAAAATTCAAAATTCAAATTTTATTTGTCACATACACAGTCATACACAGTACGATATGCAGTGAAATGCTTATACGACCGCTCCGTGACCTTAAATAATTTTTACAAAAGGAACCTATAAAACAGATTCCAACAAAGTTACAAAATATATATATATATACATAAAATCTGAGGTATGAAAGAATGTGCTCTTGTCAGAAGTGGATGTGATGTAATATATTACGGCTATAGTCAGTGAAAAAAACTTGAGGTAGTTTTTTAATGAGATGAGGGGGGTGTGAAAAGAGGTCCTTGAAGTGTGCAAAATGTGCATATGTGCATATATGTGCATCGACATAATTGTCCGTTCTGTGTGTGCAAGAAAATGCAAAGGTGATTAGTCCAGTGTGTTGGTTTGATTGAGAGACCGTATCGCCTGCGGGAAGAAGCTCCTTCTCAGTCTCTCTGTATTGGCCTTGAGGGAGCGGAAGCGCTTCCCAGACCGCAGCAGAGAGAACAGTCCATTGCTGGGGTGGCTGAGGTCCTTCATGATTTTCCTGGCCTTGGTCCAGCACCGCTTGTTGTAGACAGAGTGCAGGTCAGGAAGCTCAGTTCGGATGATGCGCTCAGCTGATCGCACCACCCTCTGTAAGGCTCGTCTGTCCTGCATGGTGCTGTTCCCGAACCAGGATGCGATGTTTCCCGTCAGGATGCTCTCTATGGTGCAGGAGTAAAAGTTCCTGAGCACCTTGGAGGGCAGTCTGAAGTCTCTCAGGCGTCTGAGGTGGTAGAGACGCTGTCGGGCCTTTTTCACCACGGTGTTGATGTGACAGGACCATGACAGGTCCTGCGTGATGTGAACACCGAGGTACTTGAAGCAGTCCACTCTCTCCACTGGGCTCTCGTTGATGACGGGGGTCTGGTAGTTCCTCTCCTGCTTAGTGCTGAAGTCCACTATCAGCTCCTTTGTTTTACTGACATTTAGAAGAAGGTTGTTCCTCTGGCACCAGTTCTCCAGATTTCCAATCTCCTTCAAGTAGGCCGTCTCGTCGTTGTCAGAGATCAGACCCACCACGACGGTGTCGTCAGCAAACTTGATGATGGTGGTGGAGCTGGTAGTGGCCGCACAGTCATGTGTGTACAGAGAGTACAGCAGGGGGCTCAGAACACAACCCTGGGGGGCTCCAGTGCTGAGAGTGAGAGAGGCTGAGACGTGTCCACCCATCCTTACTGCCTGTGGTCTCCCAGTTAGGAAATTAGAGATCCACTGACACAGAGATGAGCTTAGTCCCAGATGCTCCAGCTTGGTGGTGAGTGTGGAGGGAATTATGGTATTAAATGCTGAGCTGTAGTCGATGAAAAGCATTTTAACATAATTCCCCCTTCTAGTGTCCAGGTGAGTGAGTGTTGTGTGGAGGAGATGAGAGATGGCATCATCTGTGGAGCGGTTCGGGCGGTATGCAAACTGTAGTGGGTCCAGAGTGTCGGGTAGTGAAGAGATGATGAAGTCTCTGACCAGCCGTTCAAAGCACTTCATCACCACTGAGGTGAGGGCTACAGGTCGATAGTCATTGAGGGAAGCAGGATGTGGTTTCTTCGGAACAGGAACAATGATGGACTCTTTGAAGCATGTGGGGATCACCGACTGAGATAAGGAGAGGTTGAATATCTCTGTGAACACAGGTGCAAGCTGGTCTGCGCAGGCTCTGAGGACTCTACCTGAGATGCCGTCTGGTCCTGCTGCTTTCCTGATGTTCACTCTCCTGAAGGCTCTCCTCACGTCATGCTCGGAGATGATGAACGCGTTTCCGGTGCTGGCAGTGACTTCCTCTCCGCAGCCGTTAGCACCGCTAGCATTAGCAACGCTAGCGTCTTTAGCTGCAGCCTCGAAGCGAGCATAAAAGGTGTTCAGCTCGTCTGCCAGAGTCATGTCCGCGTTCGTCATACCGGATGTTGGTGTTTTATAATCCGTGATTGTCCTTAGTCCCTGCCACAGGCTCCTAGAGTCACTCTGTTGGAGTTGTGACTCTAGTTTCCTTCCGTAGCGCTGCTTCGCCTCTTTAACCGCCTTCCGGACGTTATAGGACGCAGCCTTGTACTGGTTCATGTCCCCCGATGCAAGTCCCGCGTTGTAGGCAGCGGCGCGAGATCTCAGAGCGTCGCGGATGGTTTTATCCACCCACGGCTTCTGATTGGGAAACGTTCTGATGGTCGTTTTCTGCACGGTATCATCCGCTAGTTTCCCGACGAATCCCACGACCGCTTCCGTAAACATGCTGACGTCATCGGAGCTGTTCCGGAACATGTCCCAGTCTGCGTCATCGAGTGCGTCCTGAAGCGCGGCCACCGATTGGTCCGTCCAGCGCGCGACCTCCCTCTGAACCGGAAGTTCCTGTTTAAGCCTTTGTTTATATTTTGGCATGAGGAAGATGGCGGCATGGTCGGATTTCCCAAACGATGGACGAGATTGTGCCTTGTAGCCGTCCTTGACTGTTGTATAACAATGATCCAGTGTCCTTACACCCCTGGTTGGGCATGTGATGTGCTGATGAAAGTTCGGCGCTGCGCGTTTGAGGTTGGCACTGTTAAAGTCTCCCGCCACAATGAGCGCAGCGTCCCGGTGCTGTGTCTGGTGCTGTGTGAGTGCCTCGTGCAGCTCGCATAAGGCAGTGTCCGTGTCCGCTTGTGGCGGAATATAAACGGCGCTGATTATGACCGATGTAAACTCCCGAGGAAGATAAAAAGGACGACACTTGATGGTCAATAGTTCCAGGTTGGGTGTGCAGGAGCGTGCGAGAGGAACAACGCTCGCGCTGTTGCACCAGCCGCTGTTCACCATTAAACACACGCCGCCTCCCCTTGTCTTCCCCGAGTCCCTTGTCCTGTCCATGCGGTGAACCGAGAAGAACTCGGCCGGCTGGATGGCGTGGTCCGGCACCGCTGGGTTCAGCCATGTCTCGGTGAAGCAGAGAAGATTGCAGTCCCGAATGTCTCTCTGGAACTTTATCCTGGCCCTGAGGTCATCGAGCTTGTTCTCCAGTGACTGGACGTTGGCGAGCAGGATGCTAGGCAGAGGTGTGCGGTGTGCACGGGCTCTCAGCCTGTTCCTGACGCCGGCTCGTTTTCCTCGGGGCCGCCGCTTCGCGTCGCGTCCTTTGTTTTCCCTCAGGATCTCACTCGGCCAGCTCGGATCCGGAGTCAAAAACGTCGAATTGTGAGTACATTGTAGACCAATAGAAATAAGAGTATCTCTATCATACCTAATGCACTCAATTGTGATGAATTGGCCGGATTAAAGTTGCTAGAAATTAAATAAAAAGACGAAAACAAAGTAAAGTCGGTCGGAGCAGTCGTGACGGCAGCCGACCTCACCGGCGCCATCTTGAACCCTTTCTTGATGCCCTTTCTGTTCCATCAAGTGCAACAGTAAAAGACCTTGGTGTGATTATAGATTCCAGCCTTTCGTTTGAAGCACATGTAGATAATATTACCAGGATAGCTTTCTTTCACCTTAGAAATATTGCCAAGATAATAAACATATTGTCACTAAATGATGCAGAAAAACTAGTTCATGCTTTTAATCACCTCTAGGTTGGACTATTGTAACGCCTTACTGTCTGGTTGTTCAACTAGGTGTATAAACAAGCTTCAGTTAGTACAGAATGCAGCAGCGAGAGTCCTCACTAAAACCAGAAAATACGAGCACATCACCCCTATCTTATCTACACTGCATTGGCTCCCTGTGAAATTTCGTATCGATTTTAAGATACTACTTTTGACATTTAAAGCATTAAATGGTCTCGCGCCACAGTATTTGAGTGAACTGCTAGTGTCTTACGATCTGCCACGCCTATTTCGATCAAAGAATGCAGGCTGCCTGTCAGTACCACGTATTATTAAAACTACAGCAGGGGGAAGAGCTTTTTCTTACAAAGCCCCAAAGTTATGGAATAGTCTTCCTATTAATGTTCAGGACTCAGACACAGTCTCAGTGTTTAAGTCTAGGCTAAAAACCTATTTATTTAGCCAAGCATTTTTGTAAATAGATTAACCTTAGGTAAAGGAGCAGATCTGGGGGACTCATGGACGTAGAGTATTCTGGTGAACTGGTATGTTTAGATGCTGTCCTCCCCACTCTCATTGTTCACTCAGGTTTGTTGACGGTGAGGTGATTGGTTGCTTTACATCACAGGGAGCCCTCATGTCTGTGTTTCCTTCTGGCTCTCTCTTTTAGTTATGCTGTTATAGTTAGTCCTGCTGGAGTCCCTGCTTGCACTTTGCACTAAATATACATTCACCTTATACATGTTGACTGTGACCATACCTAACTGCCATCTCTCCTTATTTTCTGTTCTCTCCTCTTCTGCTCTCTCCTCACTCTCTCTCCCTCTCTCCTTTCCCTCTCTCTGTCTCTCTGTCGAGCTATACATGTCACTCCTGAGTTGCCAGTGATCCAGACCCCTCTGCCCTCTGGACGCATCTAACCTGTCCTGGAGTCCTGCTTCTGGTTGGAGATCTCGTCGCATGGATGCGCCGTGTGGTTTGCCTGGATTCATGTGGTGGCTGGGGTTGGTTTCCATGAAGACTGTCCTGTCATTGATTGATGCTCTGGGGACCTGTGACTTCAGTTGTTTGATAGCTCAGGCCTGGAATCTACTACAGTCTACCTGAGCCTCCATGAACAAACTGGACTCCTTTTAATTTTAACACATCTCCTGTTATACTATATAGGCAGGATAACCACTATATAGGCAGGATAACCACGCGATTAGTTTAAGAACTCTCTTACACGAAGAGCAAGGATCTACACAAATAAACCCGCGTTCTAGCAACACACACTCAATCAAAGAAGCAACCAGAATTGGTGAGTACTCACAGAATAGTCGGCGTAGTGTCAGCAAAGGCATGGGCAAACTCAATGACTGAGCAGTGTGAAGCGCCATTTTGTCTCCTTTTATGCTTCCTGAAAACCCGACCATATTACTTCCGGGTCCTAGTGCCAGTCGTGTTACGAGTGTGCATGACATTCAGTAAATAAACAAAAGACAGCAGTATTTTCCATATAAGTCCGACTGAGTTGTCTTTGTTTCTCAACGCACGGTGAGGATAACTATTCGAATCCTTACAAAGGGAATCCAGCAACTATAGACCTAAACTCGTGATCACCAAAAGGGAACCCTCATTGGTGGAGGAGCTTAATGACTTCTTTGCCCGATTCTGTATTACAGTTATAAGCCCAGGGTGGTCCCTCTGTCACTATGATAATGTGTTGTGGTGAACTCTGAGGGTGGTGAACCCAAGGAAGACTGCTGGACCGAATGATGTATGATGTTGCAAGACGGGTGTTGAAGGAATATGCAGACCAACTCATGGATGTTTTTTTCCAGAATATTCAAACGGCCCTTACGCCGGTCCACTGTTCTTTCCTGCCTGAAGTCCTCCATCATAGTGCCCCTGCTTAAGAAGTCCTATGTCATCAGCCTCAATGATTATGGACCAGTGGCACTAACTGCAATTATTATGAAAGGCCTCGAGAAGCTTGTCCGTAGTCACAATTTCCTGGCTCCCATCAACAATGGATAAATACAGTAGGTAGTCAACGGGAATGCCTATTACCACCATGCTTACAGCCGAAGCAAAACGACAGCGGCGAAAAAAAATCAGTCACATTTCAAAGTCATTCGTCAAATGACCGCCAGGTGGTACAAATTGACATTTTCATTAGCCACAGTTTTCAAATTAGCGCTTAAGTCAGAACAATATGTTGTATCAAAGAAATACTACAGTGATGGTAATTTCGTCATCTGAGTACTTTACCAACATTTAACAAACATGAAAAATCTGAAATCAGAGCTATTGCTATTTACTGTTCAATAATGAGTTGGAAAAAAAAAAAAACATTGGTTTAATGTTGTTTAGACAGATGATCAATTTCACTAGCTGACAATTTTATTTGTACAAATAATGAACTGTTATATACACTCTAAAAATGCTGGGTTAAAAACAACCCAAACTGGGTTGTTTTTAACCTAGCTGCTGGATAAATATTGGACCAACTACATGCTGGGTTAATTTAACCCAGCAAGATGGGTAAAATATTCAATCCAAATGCTAGGTCATATTTAACTATAATGCTGAGTTAATTCTACCTCACAAATAGGTTATTATTATTTTTATGTTTTACATGTCTATGGGTAAAACAGTTTAAACAGTTGAATTACTTTGATATACTGGTACAAAAGAAAACACTAAGTTTTGCAAATCATACATATATGCAATAAACAACACCCAATTAATTGTACAAAAAATAGAAAAATATTTATTTTTCAAAAGCACAAGATCAGATAATACAAAACAAGTTCAACAGCGACATCATTACGATACTATAGCTGAGAAGCACTAATGCCTGAGAGCAGTGCTGGCCATTATCTCCTAACATCAGCATGTAGGTGTACAGCCTTGACTGACAGATATTCCACGGTGTCAGTTCCAACCTTAGAAAGAAAGAAAGTAAAAGTTTATGGAAAAATTCGAGAGGGTTGGCTAGTATGCATATTTGTAAGATGATTAGTGTTTTGTAACACGTCAGCTATTTTATATGTGTTTGCTAACGCTAGCAACCTAGCTAAATGCTAGCGTCATGCTGGCACTACAGTTAACAGTTTAGCTTTCATTCATCACTTCACCAACTTCATACACCCTGCAAGCATTCTACAAAGAAAGCTAAAAAGATCAGCCATTTTTGCTGTTTCTTTCATGCACAGGTGGGGTTCTTTGGTTTGGCTAGTTAGCAGCCATTGTCAGATAAACTAGCATGTTATAGCACAGACCAGGTTGAAAGTTTGAGTGTAACACGGTAACAATAATAAATGTTACATACAGTGAACAAATTCAGTCATAGATGAGTGAAAGTGTGTATACAGACCTTATATTGAACGTTTACATTTCCTCTTAAATGCGTGAGGAGGACGAAAAAAGACACGAAGCTGACACAGCCACTGAATACCATGGTGAACTTCGGGGGAGGGGCGGTCTGATCTGTGATGTTAGCTGTCGCTAGCTAACCCAACTCCAACCCAGCAAGCTGGGTTAAACAAAAAGTACCCAACTCCCTGTAAATAACCCAGAAAAATTACCCAACAGAGGCAACCCAGCGTTTGGGTAGTAAAAACAACCCAGCATTTTTTAGTGTGTAGCCTATCTCTGTTTGTATCCGATTATTGTTATTAAAATAATACATTCAAAGACATCAAACTTTAAAAATGGAAAGTTCCTGGAAAAATAGACTTTCAGAATAAAAGATTACAATAATGCAAAAGACTCTCTAAAAATGCTATGGTTGTTTCTGTAAACACATTGTTGGGTTGTTTATGCTGAGTAAAAATCATTTTGACCCAACCACTAGTTTATTCTTTATTCTCTTTATTTCTCCAAATGGTAGCCTGCAAAATGTTTGAAATATTATTGTTATTGTGTCACAAGTGTAGTTTTAAGAGTTGTTTAGGCAAGAATGCATGTGTGTACAGCTCAAAACATCCAACTGTTATTAAAGATAGCGTCTGTTTAGAAAAAAAATGCCCCAATGATTTCTGAGATTTGAGCTTCAGGAAATCTACCGGTGCTCTGCGCATAACACAGTCCCAGACTCATCTTGGAAAGAATTTCTAAACTTTTTCTAAATGTGGGCTATTGTTGTATGTGGGCTAATATTTGTTAATTTAATTTAAGTGAGGTTTGGGCCCGGAATTTTGATTTGACATCGTGATCCTCCTCTTTAGCTTCCTACGTAGTCTAATCACTGCTCAGCTACACGTATAAAGTTAAAAACTCCACAACAGGAGTGCTACTGGGATATAAAAATGTATTTTTTTTCCTTATTTATTAAGAAAAATTATGATTATCATAACAGCTTACTGTATTTAATTCTTATATTTGTATACTGGTATTCTTTGGTATAATATGCTTATAGTATAATATATCGTGGCTGTGTGAAGGATACTGTACTCTGTGTTCCAGACTTTGGTAGAGGCTGTTTATGTTTGTTTTAAAGGTTTTCTTGGGTTTGAACTACACAAAGCAGTGTCTTTCCACCTGGGAGTTTCTCCAGCATACTGTATATCAGATTGATGAACATGAGTCCTCATCTATTCAATTTTTGAGGACAACAGTTTTTTTTTTAAGTTTTATTGTTCTTGTTTTTAATGTTATTTTGAAGTAAATGAAACAGTAATAGCTAAAACAGTAAAATAAATAGTTTCATGGTTTAAAAATTTTTTATGTCATGTGGACATTATAAGATTTGTATTGAAAACTTCTAACTAAAAAGTTATCTGTGTTAGAAATTTTATTGTACTAAATAATATTTATGCAGTATAACCAAGGCCTCTTATTCTTATTTATCATGGGTTGATGTTGTTTTAGTGTTACTGTGTGTGCTTCACAATGTCCGACAACATTCAAATGCAAATGATTTACCCCTCTCCAGGTGTGAATCAGCTGTTCGTCCCTTGGATCTTTGGCTACTAGTCTCTTTAGCTACCATCCAGCTTAGCAGCTAGTGTGTGTAACAGCTACTGTAGTAGGCCAAGTAGGTCTGTCTAGTATGTTTAGTCCCTTGTCTGTTTTGTATCACAGTCTGTTTAAGCCCCTAGTCTGATGTCCTAGTCTGTGTAAATTGTTATTTGATTAATGCTTTTGTTTGTAACATGCTCCAGTAGAAAGCCAATATCCTTTCTTCAAGTTTTGTTTAAAGTTCATGTTTTATTTTGTTTAAAATAAAAAGACTCCTTTACGTTCTGACCCTCTGCGTCTATGCCTCAACCATCAGCCCATGGCAACAACAACAGCCGGTAATACCTCCCATTCGTGACAAGCACACCTAAAAATAAATGCAGGATTATTTTTTTATAGTGTAAATAAAAATGCTTTTCTAATTGTTGGCTATTGTTATTTACTACAATATTTGTTCATTTAATTTAAATGTGGTTTGAGCTCTGGGATGTTGAGCATCGTGATCCTCCTCTTTAATTTCTTACGTAGTCTAATCAGCACTCAACCGCACGCATACAGTTTTCCAGAGCGCACCGGCAGAAGTAGACTAATGATTATGAATGCATCAGGAAAAACAGCAGGGAGACTGACTCTGGCCATTTTAATAATTAATTGATAAATTAGTGATTTCTTTGATTTCGGCTGTAGTGATGAGTGTGATCATGTCATCTCGTCATCTCCGCAGGAGTGGATCCACCTATAATTCACATAGTCATAGAATTACATCGTCAAAAAATTGTTGTTCGCTTTCATTACTGTCAGGGATTACCCCTAGAGGGCGACAAAGCGCCCAGAGAGTTCCTTTGTTTTTTCTGTTTTCTTTGTGTTCTTTGAGTGAAGGACTCTAACCCCCAGAATGCACCTCAGTCAGGTGATGTGGTGCTCACCTGAACTGAGTTTGCTAATTAGTGTGATTATAAATGTTCCTGAGTTCTGTGTCCTGGTCTTGCATCTGTTCGTTTAGGGTTACTGTTTGTCTGGTATGTTCATTCTAGCTCTGTGTTCTTCCTGGTTCTGTGTTCTTCCTGGTTCTGTGTTCTTCCTGGTTCTGTGTTCTCCTGGCTCTGTGTTCCTAGCTTTGTGTTCTCCTTGGCTCCGTGTTCTCCTGGTTTGTCTGTCTCCTAGTCTGTCTGTCTGTCTCCTAGCCTGTCTGTCTCTCAGTCTGTTTGTAATGTCTAGTTCGGTATAGCTCCATGTTTAGTTTATCCTGGTTTAAGTTCATGTGCTGTTCCTTTGGTTCCCTGTTTTGTGTTATCATTAAAATCCTTTGATCACTTCCACCTCTGCTATCATGCCTCTCTTTCGTCCGGCAAGCAGTAACCGTGACAATTACTTTACAAAATCAGAAAGTTCTTTCATCATTGTGAGTGCACTTAAATAAAAATAGAGTCGTATAAAGGTTTATATAGTTTTATTGTACAGTTTTTACACATTAATCTGTCAAACGTTTTTCTGATGCACACCCAGAGTCTGTTTTCTGGATATACACTAGTGGTACACATGATATAACCTAAAGGCTAGATATAAAGGTATACATTTACTTTGCTTAAATTCGATGCAAATTAGAAACGCCTATATTTAATTAAAACTCTAAATTTGTACTGTAATTTTAATACTGTGATTGGAAATTCGTTTAATGTTTCACTTGTACTTCATAAGGATTTGCCAGTGGTAGTACAGCGCAATGGGGATAATTATTTATTAAAGAAAATTATGATGATCATAACAGCCTACTTCATGTCATTCTTATAATAACGCAAAAATACAAGCGGGGATGAATGGCATCGACATCTGCTGACGCAGTAGCACGTCCTAACAATGTTTGAATTTTATGGCCATTGAGTTTCATTTATTTAAGTTAATAAATCTACTACAAATTTAAAGAACACAAAGTATGAGATGACACAAAACCCTACATACATAGCTTTTCTAATTACACATGATAAAATCTAAAGGCTCACTACTTTGCTTAAATTCAATCTTAAGATTTCATTTCATTCAAATTTTAAATTTATACTGTAATTTTAGTACTGTAATTATGAATTCGTTTAATTACAATGTTTCACTTAATTTTTTTTGCTACTACGTGCAGCTCCAAATGCTGTCGCCATGAGATGTTGAAAATAATAAATTCTTCACTCAGCAGTGGGTATGTTACAGCTATACTCATATCTACATAGAAATAGCATACACAAACTGTATCAGTCAGGATTTAGGCACCATCACAGCACAGAGATAGCACTCATTAAAATAGTAAATGACCTCCTATTGGCTTCTGATCAGGGTTACGTCACTATACAGATCTGGCCATTAAGAACGCACGTTTCAAGAAAAGTGAAAGCAGTAGTGCGCGGGAGCCTGTGAAAATGACGTTCATCACCTGTAGGGAGCAGTCGTGTTTCAAGCCGAAAATATGTTAATCTCTCTTAGACACCCATTGACAGGAAGCGACAGAGCTCATAAACATGTCGAGCTCAAACTGTAAATACTGATATGCACTGTAAAAAATAAATTGTAAATTTTACGGTAAAAAAGCGCAGCTGTGGTTGCCAGAATTTTACCGTAAAAAATACGTTATTGCACTGTAAGCAAATAAGCGTAAATTTTTACGGTAAAAAAAACGGCAGCTGTGGATTTTTACGGTAAAAAAACGGCAGCTGTGGTTGCCAGAAGTTTACCACAAAAAAAAAAGGTAGCAACATTTTTGGTTGTACAGGATTGCACTCATTATACTGTATATTCCTATGGATTTAATTTTTTTTTTTTTTCGAGCCTAGCCAGGAATCGAACCCAGACCCTGGTGGTGCAAAGCAACAGTGCTAACTACTGTGTTTGCTGTGCAATTGTCATTGTTGGACTTCCTCGGTTTCCCCGCATCCCCCGCATGACTTGCACTCCAGCAACGACAACATTTGTGTGTAGCAAGTACAGTAGTGTAGGGTCTGGGTTCGATTCCTGGCCATGCTTGAAAAAAAAAAACTATTGAAATTCGTGAAATGAGTTAAATTCTGTACAACCTAAAAACATTGCTACCATATTTTTTACGGTAAACTTCTGGCACCCACAGCTGCCAGTTTTTTACCATAAAATTTACATTTAATTTTTACAGTGTGTATTTATTCTTTATTTTAGTTTCTTCGTCAATGGTGATTATTCTTTCTCCATTCAGTATTATAATAATAATAATATAATTATTATTATTATTAGTAGTAGTAGTAGTAGTAGTAGTAGTAATAATAATTTAGTAGTAGTAGTGTTGTGAATATATTATTCTTATTATTACTGTATTATTGTAACGCACCCACGCGTGTGTGCAAAAAGACAAAGTACAACAAAGAATAAAAAAGTCTGTGATAAGTTAGCCTAAAACAATACTCTTTTATTGTGTATATGCATTTAAATATACACTAAACAACAAACAGTGCTTTTTGCTAAGTGAAAGTTAGTTGCGCGTGCACACTCTTATGAATACTACAAGTGCTACATGATTAATCTCAATGCAAAAAACAGAAAAAGAAATGTCTCTGTTTCCTCCCTAGACCTTTTTTGTCTGCATCACAATGAACTGAAGCTGAGCACATCTTCATTCCTTGTTTGAATCTGTAATATTTAAGTGAAATATATTTTGCATATAGGCCTAAATATTTATTTTTATTTTTATTTATGGACAGATATTGAGTTTCATCTAGAAGCACTGCAATTTTTGCTGGTTTCAAAACGTTTTCGGAGATTTGAGCTCCAGACAATCCCCAGACGCTCTGAGCTCATGTACCCGTGCAATGCAGCCACACCTCGGAACAAACTTCTGAAAACTACCGCCGGTTAACTATCTCTGCAGTGGTTAAAACAGCAGATCAGTTTCAGTTGGGGTATTTCTAACAGGCAATCTACTGTATTTACATTATTTGAAGTTGTGTACATTTTGTGACTTTTTTGAAAACAAAATGGTTCTATGTACTAAATGAAATGGAATGTGTCAACCCAGCAAGTGTTAATTTACCCACTGGTTGGGTCAAATAAAATACCTAGCACCTAAACATTTAACCCAGCAGTTTTTAGAGTATAACATAAAAAATATTCCATTTGTAAATGTAGGGACTTTTGAGGCCACCTCAAAGAGGGCCGCTGGAAGAGGAAGAAGCAGTTCGCGATCAGCAAATAAGGAAAGAAACAGTGACTCTTTTCCAACTCAGTTGGAGCAGATCTGCAAAAACAACTTCCTTGCACAAGAGAAAAGCATCTCATATCTCCACTCAAAACGGTGTAGAGCAGCACAAGCCCGTGGAATAGGGAAGTTTCACAACCCCCTGACAGTTGCTGACCCCCCGGAAAGCGTTTCCTCTGGGCCCCAGAACAGAGAACATACAAAGCTTTAGGGACATGTACTATGTTAATCAGTTAAAGTATGCCAGTAGGGCAAATACCTTCTATATGCACACATATATAATTTTGTATGATGTCTTTGTGTTGGGTTCAACATGTTTATCATAAACTTAAGTAGTGTAATTAACGTATAACCCTTGCTATAGATAAGGACATGAATGGGTATACAAGACATTTACAAGATGTTTGCTATCAAATGAAAGCTCTGTATATTCAATAAACGTTGATGTGCAGGAAATCTTAGTCATATGAACCAGACTCATGTTACTACACTTTACTGACATTACTAAAACTTCACTGAGATGGCCTCCTACATGGCAGACCAAACCACAGGTTAAATGTATGCACAAAAAGGAGGAACCATGTGGACGTGGCTACACTCACAACCATCTCTGATTAGGACAAACGGCTGTGGGACAGACCTGCACCGTGACATTAAAAACCTAAGGTCTGAGCAGCCTCGGCATGTTTTTGAACGTCACGCCATCTGAATGAGGCACGCGGACCTCTCTTTCTCCGCTCTCAACCAACGACTGAACTTTGACTTCTGACTTGCGCCACCCAACGATTAAAGACTCCGCTCTCCTCAACATGCAAAGAAACTTCGGTTTGAACTCCGTTGCCGCTTGAACCCCTCCTTCGTGCAACGAAGAGGCCCGCAGAAGAAGTCTCAAAGCGTTGTCGTTGACCAATCAGCAATGCCGTTATTCCCTTTGCTGAGGGAACAACCTTCACGTAACGCAAGTAAAACAAACAGTTCAATTCAATTCAATTTTATTTATATAGCGCTTTTAACAATTGACATTGTCACAAAGCAGCTTTACACAATAAAAAGAAGTAAGTTTTTATGCAATGTGTATGAATCAAAATGATAAGATTGCTTAACAAAGCTTCATACCTTGCTGAAAGTGGTGCGCAATTCATAATTAAACCATAAGATTAAACCCAAGGCTCTGCTCTTGTGACTTTCTCAGGTGTAGTAAACATTACTAGAAGAACTCCATTAACTTTCACCCTCTTAACTGTTTGTTTGTGCCTGTGTGTGATTTAAGTGGCGTAGTTTTATTTATCGTAGATTATTCAAATAAATTTGTTTTCTTATAAAGAACTGTTGTCTTGGTCATGTATTTTAAACATTTGCCTAGATCTTATGTTACCTTGCTCATAAATTGGTAAATACCTGATTTTGCCGCAGGATAAACAGAATTGGGAAGATACACTAAATAGTGCTAAACGCCGGACGGATAGATGATTAAATGTATGAATTTATAACTGTATAAATTTTGTTCAGTTTAATCAAATTAACCTGAATCGTTAAAGATTCAATTCACTTCTAACCCAGAGATGAAACCCTACCTATATTGGTGGAGAATGTGTTGGGAATTGTGTCCACATTAAAACCCTACATAAAATAGCATAAAGAAATCATAGGTTTGGCCCATAATCTGTTAACTGCTAATATTTCACCTACGCGGTTTCGTGCGGTGGCCATAAGTACGGTTCATCATGATTCACCGCGAGGTTTGGCGCTGTGATTAGGTTTCCATCTTTCCAGTTGTCGGTGCTCGCATATTCAAACTGCATAGGTGAGATAGGGGTATAACAGCAGGAATAACAGAGGGGGGGGGCGGGTTATCGGGGGCGGGGCTTGTCAGACGACTTCCTCACACACACACACACACACACACACACTAATGTATTGGGTATGTATTGCTGTCTGGCTCACAAATTACATAAATTGTCTGAATAATGGATACTTGAATGGCGGACCTAACGTATTAGATTACTCGTTACATCCAAAATTAATCCGAGTACTCTAACGCATTACTTTGTAACATGTGCCATGATGCTGGTGCTGGTGTGCTGGTCCCCAACATAACAGCACCAAAATACAACATATTCTGGTATCATTGCTTGTCAAGATAGTCACCAGCTATGCTGGTCTATGCTGTTTTTTTTTCCCACCAGCACTAGCATAAGCAGGGTGACCAGCATACCAGCACCAGCATCACAGGATTATGATGCTGGTCACCAGCATACCAGCACCGAAACCCAACATATGCAGCCCATGCATCCCAGCATACCAACATGCTGTTCACCACCCCATCAAATTTTGGTATGGTATAAAAGCCAGAACACATACAAGATGGTCGTCCAATATGTAAAATATAAAACAGAATTAGTATAAAATCAGCTTTATTGGCCAACACAAACAGTATTAACAATGTGTAATATACAATATGCACATTTGTAACAATATGATAATTTAACAATGAACAGCAAACAAGTTTTGATGAAGTAATAACAAAAACAAAACATGAACGCAAATTCTTAGGGACACAGTTAATTTCACACCACAGTAGTGTAAATGAGTGAGCTTGGCCCTCACTCATTATTTAGGGGTCTGTGGGTTCATGGGCCCTGAAGTAGTTCTGACATGTCCTGACATTTGTGTGTTTTTCTTACTTATAAACGTGTAGATGTAACCTTACTTATAGACATATAAATGTCACCTCCTTCACCTAGTGCAAAGTACATGTCCAGGATTGAGGGAAGAGGGACACAGATGATCTTATACACAGAAGGAACATTTATGGCATACTGTAAATATGGCCATGCAAACAGACATTCAGGTTAAAACAGTGGAAACAGGAACAGTGAACTATGAAGAAAGGGTGTTTGGTTTCTAAAAGCCCACTTTTACACCCTATATACAGTCATACATCTTTTTGCCTCTTTTTTTTTGTAAACACTCTTTGATGTTTTTGGCTGCTTCACATATTTTACCTGATTTGCAATGCACACAGACCCTGTGACCAGCAGTGGCAACATTCCTGGCATCTAAGGTCAGTCCATGTGCAGGTTGTATGCAGTCACAGGTGAAGCCTTATCGCGTGGCCAACCGCTTAAAAAATGCAAGAGATCCATCCCGAATCCAGACCCCTGTCATGGTCCAGGTTCCCATGACATAGTGATGGTCCGTCTGTATCTTGCCTGCTTGTTTGCATTTGGTCTCTATAAAACAAGTGCCTGATCATTTTCACGGTCAAAACTGTTTATAAAAAAGGATAAAGAAACATAAGCTGATAAAAAAGGATAAAGAAACATAAGCTGATAAATAACATAACAATAAAATTACTGTCAATAATCATCAATAACTATTGACAATGCATAAAGACAACACTTTTGTAATGTTATACAACGATTTATATTTTTATATTTCTTGCATTACGATTAACATTTACGCCTTAATATCACAAACATCTGTAAGCTACATGAGGCAGTATTTTAGGCACCGGGAGCTGAAGTGTTTGTGCTAAATAACATATAGATAGCAGTGTCATAAGCTATCCAAAAACTGAACCTAATAGCTACCATAACATGAAGCTATCCAAAACGGGGTGAAATATATTATAAACATTTACACCACAGCTGATACTGACAACCATCTGTAATCTACATACTGTAAGGCATTAGCTTGGCGACCGTGAGCTAACCTGTTTGTGCTAAGCTACATAAGGCAGTATGTTAACATGATTTAACAATGTTATCTATATGCTAACCAAACCATGTAAGAGACAATAAATGACAATGTTTCACGTAAACTGGCAAAAGCTTGTGAGAAAATGAGGAAAAAAAGTAATAATATTAGTTTTACATTATCAGAATAAGTATTATATAAGATTTAATAACTTACCCATGGTAAGAGCTTGCTGGATTCTCCTCCTTCGTTCTCTGTTTAAGTCTCAGTGTTGTCCTGCGGTAAATCTAAACTCGTCCCACTGTCCAGAACATTCTGTAGAGCTCCGGAAACCTGTATAGCATATAAAATCTTACACATGCGCAGGAAACTTATCAAATCTACTGTGTGTGTGTGTGTTTGGGGGCGTGCCCTTGTATGTAGATTATGCTGACCATTTCCCTGTGAATAGCATGTGGGTGTGTCCTCAGGTCATTATCAGATAATGAAGTGTGGCAGAAAGACTGTATCTCTCCTTAAGCTTGCTACATATAAAGGTAGACACTTTAAGCTTTCTATGGATATATATGTATAAATCTATAGATAAATGGATATGTGTGTGCGGTATTCACTGAGTTTCAGTTCATTTTAGTGATGCGTTTCAAAAAGATTTTCGGGGAGACTGAGACTGTTAGGAACCTCCACCAGAGGTCACTGTTCATGTCTATCTGTCTGTAGTTTTTGTTGGTCGACTCAGTTTCCCAAAAGGCACCTCAGTCACGTGATGAGTGCTCACCTGAACTGAGGTGGCTCATTAAAGTTTCTATAAATAGGAGTTTGTTCTGGGAAACTGGGTCGAGAATTGTTAGGCATGTTGTTTTTGTTTGTTTGTATATACCGACATGTGGGCATTTGTTTTTGTTTCTTTGAGTTTATATTTTAGTAATCTTGTTTTACCTTTGTTTTTCTAGAGGGCTCTTGGTTTTCTTTAGATTCCTTGTGTTTGTGGATTCATGGAGCTGTCCTGTTTCATGTTTAGTTAGGCAGTGTCTCCTCTTGTATAAGTACTACTCTGTGTGTCCCTAGTGTTGGTCTTCTTGTTTAGTCCTTTTTAAACAAGAGTTTAAAGCTTCCCTTGTATGTGTAGCCACATGAGGGCTTAGCCGTTAGCAGGGTTAGCCGCTAGTAGGCCTTGACCACTAGTAGGGTTAGCCCCTAGTAGGGTTAGCCTCCAGTAGGCTAGCCTCTAGTGGGATTGACTGCTAGTGGTTCTGGTCGCTAGTAGGTTAGCCGCTAGTTTGGTATAGCCTCATGTGTGCCCTGCCTCTTGTGCTCCGATCCCCTATTAGGTCAGTACTAACCCGGTTAGCCACTAACTCCATTAGCTACTAACCCGGTTAGGTCCGCATCCAGCGTCCCCAATATTCCATGTAGCTACTAACCTCACTAACCCATCCGGTCTCTAGTCTCTGTTGCCCCTAGTCCTGTCTCTTGGCTAGCCCTGTCTCTCCAGTCCTGTCTCTTGGCTAGCCCTGTCTCTCCAGTCCTGTCTCTTGGCTAGCCCTGTCTCTCCAGTCCCGTCCCCTGTCTAGTCCTGTCTCTCCAGTCCAGTCCTGCCTCGTCTCTAGTTCCCTTATGTGTCTTTAGTTAGCTCCAGCAACATGTTTCCTTCTGTCAGTTCCCTGTGTCAGCTCCTGGTTCCTTGTGTTCAGATCCTTTCCAACTGTTTGCCCTGAGCCCTAATTATAGTTTGAGTTTGTTTTAGTTTCTTTGTTTTGTCTGTTTGAGTTTGGAAATAAAAGACTCTTTCTGTTGGCACACCCTTCTGCGTACATGCCTGCCATATTTGCCCACGGCAACTACATCTGCCAGTTTAGCCAGCCAGTACCACCAGCTAGACCCATGACCGAGACGGCAGAAAGCGCACCTTGTTTATTTTCTATATTTTACAGATATGTGAGTGTACATTAACAAATAAAGACAGCAAATTATGTATTACACTTATGTGTATGATTAAAAATGATGGAGCATTTAAGTTATTTTCATGGTTACCATAAAAAATGCAAGTTATCCCACCATCAAAACAGCTAACCCCATGATACTGATGCTGGTACTGTATGCTGGTAGCTTTCTTGATGCAATGTAGGTGACCAGCATTATAACGACCATGATGCTGCTGTTGGTATGCTGGTCACCTTACAGATGTTGGTGCCCAGCACCAAAACAACATATGCTGGTATAATTGCTGGTCAAGCTGGTGATATTTAATAAATGTAAAATAATGTATTTACATGTTTTTGCATTAAATGCATTTAGAGATAACACTACATGGTCCATGTATTTACATCACACACTATTTTCAGTACTACCTATTAAAATGCAAGATACTAAAATGGCAATCTATTTTAATTATCAAAACCTTGCTGGTGGCCCAGCATATAAATCATGCTGGATTTTTCAGCAGGCATGCTGGACTTCCTGAAGTTATGTCGGTTCACCAGCTAAACCAGCACCAGACTAGCACTAACCAGCAAGACCAATGCTGGTGGTAAGGTTTCATCAACGTAGATATGCTGGTCTTCCATCAGTTATGCTGGTTCACTAGCTAAACCAGTATTAGCCCAGCATTAACCAGCATAGACCAGCATATAAATTATGCTAGTCTATGCTGTTTTTTTTTTTTCAGCGTTGTTTAATTCCAAAATTTGGTAACTACATGATGTTAGTATATTTGCAATGTTCTATTGAAAATTTCAATATATTTGTAATACACTAAAGTGTTTTTTTTTTTTTTTCACTGGGGTATCCAACACAACATATCAAGATTTGGGGTTGACAGCATCGTCGACGATGCCAATCACATTTTTCTTGTCATGTTGTTTTGTAAATTGAATTATATTGTAGCAACCCAGAAGAAATATGCACATAAATAGTTTTCAAAATGTTTTTT
This sequence comes from Clarias magur, assembly GCA_013621035.1. NCBI lineage: Eukaryota > Metazoa > Chordata > Actinopteri > Siluriformes > Clariidae > Clarias > Clarias magur. The sequence goes on along the minus strand of QNUK01000066.1, from coordinate 1,387,314 downwards.
TTTCCAAAAAAAAACAGACGTATGACAGATTCTCCTGTCCACATGCGTTGGAGACCCTCCACCACGCTTGGTGCTTTATTCACATGAAAGATTTATATGTAGGCGGCATGGTGGTCAGCACTGTTGCCTTTCACCGCCAGGGTCCGGGTTCGATCCCCGGCCAGGCTCAATTCCCGTCTCTGGTTTCCTCCCACAGTCCAAAGACATGCAGATTAGGCTAATTGGCGTTCCCAAATTGTCTGTAGTGTGTGAAATGAATGAGCGTATGTATGTGTCTGTGCCCTGTGATGGATTGGCACCCTGTGATGGATGGGTGTACCCTGCCATGTGCCCCAAGTCTCCTGGGATAGGCCCCGGGACCCCCTGAATACAGGATTAAGCGGTATAGATGAGTGAGTGACTGAGATTTATATGTACGACTCTATTCAGATGTAAGTAAATCCTAGTTGTTTGTTATTTCGGGGAGTGATGTGCTGATGCATGCCAGTGTCCAACAGAACAGAAAGGGCTTGAATGAAGTAACAAAGAAAATTTTCAATATTTTCATGTAAATATTCTTATATGCTTTCCCCGAGACTAGTTACATGAATACACACGAAGCACTACAGGTTTTTTAAACAGTAGTAATCATCATGCTTTTTTGCTGTTTGTGTTTAGCATCGAATAATTATTTGACTACGAATGGATGAAATGTGGCTGTGAATTTATGACTGAAATAAAGCTGCTCACATCGCCACACGCTTTCAGTTTATAAAAAGAAGTGCTTAATTAACTCTGCTAATTGTGCTATGTTTCTGGGGTACAGATTTTACATTTTGTCTGCTTTGCAAAAGTTGCCCCTCTTTGTGATCTAAATATTGTGACTGAAACAAAGCTGCTCACCTCGGCAGAGTTTTAATCAAAAAAGAGATAAAAAGTGCAAGGTGAAAGTGTGTGCTGAAATGAGCAGCTTTATTTCACTCATAACAAAGTCAGATCACAAACAACGTAGCACGATGCATGTTGATTGTGAATGGCTAAAATGTAGTTGTGAATTAGCCTTTTAGCGAATATAAAATGTTTGCATGAACCTGCGGTGCGCACTTTCACTTTGCAGCGTTTTGATCATAAGACAGATGAACGTGAATTTTGCGCCCTATATAACTAAGGGAAATGTATTAGCTACTATATTGGTAAAGATTTAAAATTCATACAAATTTAAAAAAAGCTCTGAATCACTGCATGTTTTCAGAAATGCCTCAGATCTTTCAGACCTTTCTGGTTAAAACTACAATCCAAGTCAGTTAATTCTGGTTGAGATTTTTTTCATGGAGGTCTCTTAAAAGATGTCGCTCCTGTTGGAGCCTTACTCTTACCTTCAGCTGTTTCTACCTGCCCTCAACTTCATGTAGTGCTACAACAGAGCTAGGTAACTCTTCTATGCATATTGCTACTGATTAGCCGCCAGGGATTATCCGCCCTTTGCTCATCTCTTTCGTCTTAAAGGGTTTATACCTGATGGCGAACTGTGAGCCTGCTCAGCTCCACTGCACTGATCCCTCTTATTTGTCAGATAGAAACATCATGCAAGGTCTCATCTCACCCTCTCCTGAATATTTCTCAGAAGACACAGTCTCTGATAGGCGATCCATTGCGCTGCGCAGCGTGGGCCACAGCGGAAAGCACACGGATGAGCTTGAGCGCTGGCTTCTTCTCGGTGGCATGCTAGAAAGGAGGCTCTCGCTGGTGTCAGAATCTGTGAGCAGAGGACAGCAGTATGAGATATACATCCTGATCGTCCTACTCACCGACATGTGCCACCGAGACCCTTTTATAGGGACTGGCTGATGGGTGGATGGAAGACTATTAGCTGTAGCTGTGAATTCTGTAGCCCCGCCCCTTTTTAATTTTGTGAAGATGTCTATGATGCTGATAGTGCTTTGGATGTACTTTTTCCTGTACAAGTGAGGTGATGCCCATCGCCTCAATCAGAATCATAAACAACAAAAAAATCAGGGTACTAAACAAGATGATAACTGAATAACAAGGCCTCAGGATTCAGGAGTCACCCTAGTTCAAATAGTTTTACCCACAAGCAAACAAATGCAAGCCATAGACTGGCTAGAATCAGGAGATTAAATACTGTATAAGACAGTGATACAGATACAGAAATCAAAGTCCCATGATTAACAAATAGTCCAAGAAGGCACACCGCTGATTTTAAATCTGAAACAATTCTACTGTAGTTAGGGCGTTTCCATCAATGTTCTAGTACGAGTAAACAAGAGAAATGCATTTAAATGACTGACATCAACAAACATTTTTTAATATTACTCAAAGATTACCCAAGTAAATACAACATGCATTTTCTAAATGATACATTAATTTATTAAAGGGACAAAGCTGTTCAAACCTACTTGGGAAACTATGAGAAGTTATTGCTCCCCCCACCCTATTGCTGAAAAATCTCTGCAAACTCAAGCACAGATGGCAGAAAGTAATGTATACCATCTTGTTTCCAAAGACGTTGGTCTTCAATATATGGCCTGGGTGTAATTCACATATTCAGAAAAGTCACATATTATGGGTTATATTGATTAGTTATCAATGGTAATCGTAAACAACATTAATGAAAATGAAACTATTATCCATTCAAGTTTAAAGATGATGAAAATGATACCACCTGGAAACATGGCATTGATTTTTTCCCATTATTTATGCCATTTAGCTCCTTTCAAATCAACATCCCTTTTTCATTTACAATGCATTTACACTTAGATCAATACTCAATAAGTCTGAGGTAGTGGAACAGACACAGAAATGGCCCCAGGGGTTTTCATTCAATATTAGACCCAAAGATGGCCTTTGGAACCTGACCAGGGCCTGCATTAATAAAAGACTCAAGGTGGCCAAACATTCTCAGAATGACGCCACTGTGGTCCTACTTTCAGGAGTAGGAGTAAGAGCTATTTATCGAGATTCCTAAAATAGAAAATCACTTAAAAATTTGAAAATTTTTAAGTGAAAATCTCCACCAAAATTTAGGCACCGGACATGTCCTAACTGGTTAGAAGTAGCAAGGAAAGGGCATTCAGGCAGAGGTGTGCATGAAAGAAAGAAGTTTTAGTAACACTGAGCTCACAAAAGACGTTTTAACAAATATTTTATACTTTTTTTTAAACATTGTGTGCAGTATGTAACTTTAATGAACATTTCATACACTGTCTCCACATTTACATTTTTAGTAACAGTGAAGATGCAGCTTTCAAACAGTGACACAGCCGACAGTGTCGGAAATAATACATTAAACTCTCCTTTTACAGCACCGCAGATCATGCATTTCCCCTCCGTGCAACATGAAAGAAATGTAAAACAAGCTGCATTCATGGAGTTGTGATAATGCATGGCAAACACGTTAAAATAATCAAATTTATACGTATATACATTTTTATATACATATAAAAATTATTTGAATGTACATAACTGTTTATTTTAGATTCCCTGTTATAAGCATCACTTTATCACTTTATGGTGTATCCCCATTTTATATACTCCTCCGGGGTACATGCAGTAAACTGACAGGTGGCATTGATGCTTTCACAAATTGCAGTCTAATCTCTGTTTATCTTTAGAGGTAAGAGTAGGGCATTTTTCTTTGATTATTTCTTTACATTTTACTTGCTCTTCTGCAAGCAAAATGCTCTGATTCTCTCAATTGGACTGATAAGGATAACATCATGCAGTCAAGTCACACATTTTAAGTTTTATCTTTGCATAAAGCTTTCATACAACTGTTGCTTATTTGAGCATTTTCCACCATTTGAAACTACAAAAATCTGTCAAAACTACAACACCCTACTATAATGTGCAGCCGGCAGTACAGGTCTCTGTGTCGCAAAAAGTGATGTCATATGCTTTCCTTTCCTTGGGACAGTTCTACTCCTCACTGAAAAAATAGAGTAGGAAGCTTCATAAATAATGTTTAAGTCTTACTCTGATTGTCACGAACTAACCGGAGATGAATCAGAAGACTAGCAGTTAGCCCTGTAGCGTGGATGGTAAACCCAAATGCGGAAGTAGCGCGAGCAGGCAGGATAACCACGCTGGTTATTATTAGAACTCTCCCGAAGCGAGAGCAAGAGTTTACACAAATAAACCCGCGTTCTAAATACACACACCCGATCAGAAGCGATAACCCAAGAAAGTGAGTACTCACGTTTAGACGAGCGAGGCGTCGGCGATAGCATGGGCAAAACTCAATGACTGAGCAATGTGAGGCGCCATCTTGTTTCCTTTTATGCTTCCTGAAACCCGACCGTATTACTTCCGGGTCCTAGTGCCGGTCGTGTTACGAGTGTGCATGACAGTACCCCCCTGTCCAGGACCGACTCTCGACGGTCCTGGGGTGGAGGATACCCGACGACGGTAGTCCCGGATGAGTTCGGGGTCTAGGACAAACCGAGCCGGAATCCAAGATCGCTCCTCGGGACCGTAACCTTCCCAATCCACCAGGTACTGGAGCCCCGAGGACGTGAGTCAAGGATCCGGCGAACGGTGTAGGCGGGACCACCCTCAATCATACGGGGAGGAGGAGCAGGGTGGGTGGGGGGAACCATTGGTGAAGTGATGAAGGGTTTGAGCTGGGAGGTGTGGAATACCGGATGGATCCGGAGTGCCGCAGGCAGCTGGAGCCGATAGGTGCCAGGGTTAATCCGGAGGTTGATGTGGTATGGTCCGATGAATCTTGGTGACAACTTTCTTGATTCAGTCTGCAGGTGTAGGTTTTTATGTTGATAGCCATACATTATCATCTACTTGGTACATTCGTCCCGGTGGGTGTCGACGGCGATGTTGCAGAGTGTAACGGCGGTTAGCCTGTTGAATGGCGTCGTTTGCTTGTCTCCATAGCTGTCGACACCGGCGAACCAACTGTTGGGCCGACGGTACTTCCATGTCCGGTTTTTGATGGTCGAACATCGGAGGTTGGAAGCCGTAGCATACCTCAAATGGGCTTAGGTTGGTGGCAGAAGACATGTGGAGGTTGTGAGACAGCTCAGCCCAAATGAGGTAGCGGGCCCAGGAGCACTGGCGATCAGCAACGATCTCTTCGTCCGAACGCAATTATGGAATCGGAGACCGTGAGCTGTTAGCCGTAAAGCTAGCACTGGAGGAGTGGAGACACTGGCTGGAGGGTGCTGAACACCCTTTTCTAGTCTGGACAGACCATCGAAACTTGGAATATTTAAGGTCAGCCAAGAGACTTAATTCTCGTCAGGCTCGTTGGTCCTTGTACTTTTCCAGGTTCAATTTTACCTTGTCCTATCGCCCGGGTTCTAAGAATACTAAACCTGATGCCCTCTCTAGACAGTTCTCCCTCCCTATGGATTCCCCCACCCAAGAAACCATTCTCCCTCCACATTGCCTGATGGCTGACACTCGTTTGGACATAGAGAACCAGGTACTGCACGCGCTGGAACATGAACCAGGTCCAAGCAACGTCCCCCCGAACCGACTCTTCGTCCCAAGTCTTCTCCGTCCTGCTGTATTAAACTGGGCCCACAGCTCCAAGTTGGCATGCCATCCAGGCGTTGCCCGCACTCTATTTCTCACTAAACAACGTTTCTGGTGGTCAACTATCAAGGAGGATGTTCAGGGCTTTGTAGCGTCATGTGATACTTGTTCCTGGAATAAGGCCACTAATCGCCCCCCGGAAGGCCTTCTCAGACCACTCCCTATCCCTCATCGCCCATGGTCTCACATCTCCCTCGATTTTGTTACAGGATTACCACCGTCAGGCAATAATACCTGCATCATGACAGTTGTGGACCGATTCTCCAAATCCGCTCACTTCATCTCGCTCCCCAAACTCCCTTCAGCTAAAGAAACAGCCGAACTCCTGGTGTCTCATGTTTTCCGACTCCACGGTCTTCCCTCAGACATCGTCTCTGACGGGCCCACAGTTTTTCTCACAATTCTGGAAAGCCTTCTGCAAGCTTATGGGTGCCACGTCCAGCCTATCCTCTGGATTCCACCCCCAGAGCAATGGACAGACTGAAAGGATCAACCAGGAACTAGAGAAGTCTCTTAGATGTATGGCGTCACGGGACACGGCCTCATGGAATAGAGCTCTCCCGTGGATAGAATACGCCCACAACTCGCTCCCCACGTCCTCCACCGGAATGTCACCTTTTCAGTGCTGTCTGGGATACCAACCGCCTCTGTTCCCTGCTCAAGAGGAGGAAGTCGCAGTGCCTTCTGCCCAAGCGTTCGTCCGGCGCTGTAAAAGGACGTGGCAGCAGGCCCGCTCCCAATTGCGGCGATCAGTAAACATTTTCCGATGTAAAGCCAACCGCCACTGCTCTGCAGCCCCCCGATATCGCATTGGCCAAAGAGTAATGTTATCCACCCGCGACTTACCCTTGAAGACCACATCAAAGAAACTGTCTCCCAGGTATATTGGGCCCTTCTCCATCTCCCGGGTGATCAACCCCTGCTCTGTTAAGCTCGCCTTGCCATTATCCATGCGCCGGATCAACCCCACCTTCCATGTGTCTCAGATTTGATGACTGGTCTCCTGTCCATTATCCTCACCACCTCCCCCTCCCCCCGTCTCATCGAGGGGGGGAAGGTTTCACAATCCGTAAGCTCCTTAAAGCCCGCTACCGGGGACGCGGACTACAATACCTAGTGGACTGGGAGGGATACGGACCCGAAGAGAGAAGCTGGATACCTGCCAGATTTATCCTCGACAAATCCCTCATAACTGAGCTCCATAGCATGAACCCAGAGCGCAGCGTCTAGAACGCCCAGTGGCGTCCGTAGGGGGGAGGGTACTGTCACAACGCGCCGGATTTTGCCCACAACATAGCGCCTATGAAAATAATCAAGATCACTCTGGTTCTAGCGCTGCGCCGCCTCTTGGTTTTTGCCGCCTCAGTCACGGCGCAAGCTCACCTGTTACCGATTTGGAGTGATCAGATCGGCTTATTTAAGACGCCGCTAGACACCCACCCGTTGCCAGATTATTGTGCCGTACTGCCTTTATTCTCGCGTTTTGTTTATGTCTCTGTTTCTCCGGTTACGACCCCGCTTTGCTTCCTGTTTTCCAGCTTTGACCTACGCTTGCTCTCGACCACGTATCTGTCTGCTCTCGGATTTAACGCTATTGGATTTACCGGTTCTCGACCTATGCTCACGTCTGACTACGAGATTGTCTGCCCTGGATGTATATGTGCTGTCAACTCTGATCCCTGCTCGCATCTAACTGCATGCTTCAGGATCACTTCTCACAAGGAAGTTATAGACTTTTGTGGATTGTGTATCAGCGTCCTCATTGACTCCGTGAGTTTATTTGGATTACGGGACAAGGTTTCTCTGATGTGGATTTTGGCACGCCGGAACGCCCTCTGCTGGCCATAAGTCTCCTTCCTGATCTCTTTCTCTCGCTCATTCTCTCCTATTGGATCTGCGTGTTTCCCTCGTAGTGGAGAGCGTGACAGTATGCCTCTTTGTTCATTGAAAGGCATGTGCTCTGGAGGTCAATAAGATGGCCAGTGGTCTGAGTTAGGGAGGGTTCTTCCCCCACGCAGAGGTGTAAAACTGCCCACTTTGTTTATCAGATTGCCAATTTACACCATTGGAGTTCGAGGTCGCCTGGACTTTTATGATTTCCTTGGTTAAGTTTCCCGCTTCTTCATGTTCGAGATGCTGCCTTGTTTAAAAGGGCAGATAATATTAGTGAGATGGCGCCATGGAGGCTGGGAGAGGGTTCTGGAATGTGACCGATTGTTTGCTCTCTTTGGGGGCCTGCTCATCCCTACACTTTTCTTTCCTTTTTTACATATCTGAGTAAAGGTACAAGCTTAATGATATAGGATTTCCCTTTAAAGCAAATTGTGTCCATTAGGTTGATCATGCCCTCTTTCAATGCAGAGTTGTAGAAGAACTTATGTTAAATATATGTCATCTCATTGTTGTGACATCATTCTTTTTTTTAATGTAGATAAACTTTACTTCTTTAATTTCTTTGTAAAAGTGACTCTTCTCACACATTTATAATACCTTTCATACACATAAAAATAGGAGGCACTATCCACATTGTCTAACTGACTTTAAATTAGATGTTGTCACAGTCACTGCAGACTGTCAAGAGTTGATTTTCCTGCATGTTCAACAGAATCTGTGTTAGAGTCATGCAGTGAAGGTAATAATGAAGATATTTCTCAGGCAAGTGTCCTTAATATTGCCCTTGCTTTATTAAAGTTGAAAAACATTTGCATGTCCCAGCCACTGCGGTTGATGAATTACTTTAGGAACTACGTTATTCTTTAACCTCAGCATCAAATCCAGTGAATTGTAGCATCATTTCTGACATGCTAAGAAATCACAAGTTAGAAATTGATGAGTCTGTCGTTCAAAAGCAGTGGGCAGGTCAAATCCCTTAGTTAAAGCCATAGAAAACCATGGTCCCCTTGCCACAGTTCTACAAGAAACATATAAGTGTTGTAGAGCCAACTGAGTTTATCCTTGATAAAAAAAAATCTCAAAAGACCTATCAGTATATACCAATTCTGGCTTCTCTTGATATTTTTAAGTGTGTTACTGGTGAGTATGAGAGACAAAAAAAAAATATTCAGGGGTAGAGAATGACTTGCAGTATAGATCTATCAGAGATGGTCTTTATTGCAGGGATAACTCTTTTTTTATGCGGAGAAGAATTAAAAATATCTTTGTCATTGTTAATCGATGATTTTGAGCTCTGTAAACCTTTAGGCACCTTAAGGTAAAAACACAAACTTCGTGGGGTCTATTGGAATTTGAAAAATTTGCCATCTGGGTGCAGTTCAACATTTTCCTCCATCTAGCTGGCAGTTTTATGCAAAACTGAACATGTATATGGATATGACACAATTTTAGACCCTCTTTTATAGGAATTGGTTACATTAGAGCGTGATGGTGTCTACATTCCAGAGCTTGGATTGTTTGTGAAAGGTACAGTCCAGTCAGTCATTGCAGATAAGTTAGGAGCCTACAGTTTGTCATGCTTCATAGAAAGCTTCTCTGGAGAGTACTTTCAAGGAAATTCATGAAAGGAAATTCATGACAAACATGTTACATTTGCAAAGGAAAACTCTGCTATATTTTGCGGAGTGAAAAGAGGCTGTGTGTTAACAGAGAATTTATCTCACTTTCATGTTACCAGAGGTTACCCACCTGATATTCTACATGACTTGTTTGAGGGCATTGTCCCATTTGAACTTTCACTCTGCTTGAAAGACTTTCTTTCCAAGAAGTATCTATCTCTTGATACTCTAAACATCTTGATCTTGAAATTTTATCAAGTGGGGTGATAAAACCAATAGACTTCACATTATTCCATGTACATATGCCTCCAAGAAGACGCTTGGACGTAATGCACATGAAAATTGGAATTTACTGAGATTGCTTCCATTCATCATTGGAGGCTTGGTACCAGAGGCTGAGCCAGCCTGATTTGTTCTTGATCTGAAAGAAATAATTGAACTTGCTGTTGCCCCTGTTCATAATGAAGAACAATTGCCTACTTGAACTGCAAAATTGTAGAGTACAGACACAGATTTGTTGAACTTTTTCTAGTACTTTTTCCAGGCTACCAAAATATCATTATGTGGAGCATTATCTGCAAATGATTCCGTTTTTGGACCTCTAGTTGGGCAGTGGACCATAAGGTTTGAGGCAAAACATGGTTTATTTAATAAAGTTGCTTGCCCACAAACTATTTCAGAAACATAGTGCTCACACTGGCTGCCAAACACCAGCAAATGATTGCGTATCAGATCCATTCCTGTAGCATTAAGAAGTCCACACTTGAAGTTACACACTACACGTCCTGTGTAACAGGTTTAAAACTGAAATATTCAGGAATTAATGAAGTTCATCTTGCAAAAAATGTGACAAACAATGGGACCAATTATAGAACTGGTATGCTTATTTCATTTGGGTCAGCTGGTGGCCTCCCAGAGTTCGCTGAAATTCTTCAAACCTGTATTGTCAAGAGCAGTTCGACTTTTGTTGTGAAGGTACTGTGTGCATGTGATCAAAAACATTTTAGAGTTTTTCAGTTGACCGTCTCTCCTTATAGAGAGGTTGCCCTAGTTGGTCTTGATCAACAAACAGATGCTTATCCACTGTATGATCATATGGTAGGAGGAAGGCGAATGGTGACCCTGAAGAGGCACATCCTCATTTAAGGTAATGTATGTATTAAGTGTTTTTTATTATTTAAAATAAGTTACAGAGCAAAAAATTGTACTACTGATTTATGTCATGTTCTGCTTCATTCTCTTATTCAAAATAGAAGATACAAATATCGAGTCCAGTTATTCTGAGGATTGTTTTTGGTGAAGATGACAATGCAAGAAAGCTTACACTTAAGACTGGAATCCCAAAGTCTGTGGATGATCCTGTCCATGAAATAATGACTGTTTTTCGGGTGAAGCAAAAGTTTAGGTTCCATTACCAAGATAAGGACTTTGGAAATGAACACATCAATCTCATGTCAATCAGTGGGGATACCCTGAAGGCGATTTTTTACATAATCTGATGACTATAACTCCTGCATTCAAAAGACTCCACCTGACTCACCTTCCTTATCCAGCATTCCTGTTCCTTCACCCAGTTCAACTTGTGGCTCTGACACTCTTGACACAAGGGATGTTAGCCCTTGTGTCACTGACTCAGCCCATTAAGACAGCTTGTCTGATGACTCGTTTTCCAGCAGCTCTGAGACTGTCATAGTTACATCTGTGGAGTCAAGGACCAGTTATTGGCCTCAGGTTTTTGTAGTTCCTCATTTATCATGTTCTGCTTAAATTCAGCTTCAGAGAGTGGACACAAAGTTCAGCAACAGTGGAATACTACTTATTCCACCACCCAAATGAAGATCCGACATTCTTGAAGGCATCTCTGAGGAGATATTTAGGTATGCAAAATACCCCACTGATAGTCAGCTTGATCAGGCAGCTGATAAATGTCCACCCTTGCTTGAGGGAAAAAGGAACTCGCACTGGCCCTGAAGGATGGAATCGGACATTCACTGCTTGCCTAGATGTTTCCTAGATGTACTTTTAGACAAGGATGGCCTGAAAGTGTCACAAACCGGTATGACAGGCGGTTCGGCCGGATGTTATTGCCATGGGCATAAAGGGCAGGCATAGGCGCAGAGGGGTTGTATCAACATAAAATCTTTAATGAACAATCAAACACAAACAAAACATAGGGCTCTGGACATACAAACACACCTAACCCGTCTCTTCAGATGCATAGAGGCTTCTTTTAACAAATAAAGGCTTCTCTTAACAAATACAGATGTAGCTAGACATTAACAGCCCCATTGAGCATTTCAGACTGTTTTAAGCATTTCAGGACTGGACGGGGCCAGGATACTAGACGGGACAGGAACACTAGAGACTGGATGGGACAGGAACACTAGAAACTGGACGGGACAGGAGTTCTAAGGCTGAGGGAACACGCTGGAGGCCGAGGGAACATGCTGGAGGCTGAGCACACGGGAAGCTACAAGGAACACACTGGAAAACACACAACACAGCACATACACATGCACAGAATAAACTAGAAGGTAAACTTACATTTCACACTTAATCACAAAACACAACAGAGCCCAAATAAACAAACATAAGTCAAATAAACCATAAGCAAACCAAATCAAACTACATGCCCACTGACAGTAATAATGCTCGACCCAGTTTCCCAGAACAACCAGCTATTTATAACAATACAATCACCTGACCAAGGTTCCTTCTGGGAAACTGAGTCGACTAACAAAAACTACAAAACAAAAAACAAACATGTGCACACAGCAACCTCTGGTGGTAGTCCCTTAAAGAAAGATATATTTCAACTAGCTGATGCTAACTCCAGCATCAAAGAGACTGCACTTTCCTGCTTAATGTAGCTTTGATACTTTTGATACAGGAAATGTTACCCTATTGCTATTGTGTCCAGGAAGTCAAGTGATTTGTTTTCCAGCAGCATTGAAATTGTCAGTTATGTCTCCAGTCTTTGGCCAAGGGTTTTCGTATCTACCTAATTTTTCATGTTTTGCAAAAATTCAGCTTCAGATAGCTGATAGACTTAAACAAAAGTGAAATAGTTCTTATTCCACCACCCAAACAAAGGTCTGACCAACCTATATGTTATATGTATTAAAAAGCGTTTTTTACACTGTAAAAAAAAGTCCTAATTTTACAGAAAATAACTTAAAAAAGTTATAGTACATTATTTGTAAATTATCAAGTTTTTTAAGGATCATTTCAATACTGAAAAATGTAAAAAAAAAAAATTCAAATTTTTAACAGTAAAAATACCATTTTATATTTACTGTTTTTTTTTGTGTGTAAATTACATACAACTTTATGTAACATTACAATAATACATTGTAATTAAATATGAAACTCATTAGATAAAGGTTAATGTCCATGCTAAAAATTTAATGTTTTTCTTTGTAATTTTGTAATCATATTAATTTTATAATACTTTGACATTCAGGTTTTAGCATTTTCTCATGACATTTTAAAAGATTACCCACAGGAAGTGGCACAGCTAAGGCAGCACACTTACATGTACAGTAGGCTATAGTATCTGCTTTATACCTTCAAAGAATGTGAAGAGAATGTAGGAGACTGATACTCAGTGCAGCACTTATACACAACTTGTAAACGCCACAAATATTTTTTGTTTTGTTTTGATGACATTTGTTCCAAAATACCACCATGGCAATCTAGCCATCAGCTTTCTTAATGCAGGCCTGAATATTCTGACTAAGGATAATGTATTTCCTCTGTAGCTGTTTTAAAGCAGCGCTTTTAGTTAAATTTTTATATTTTGCTTGAATGAAGGATACTATGGTGTTATTTTTGTACCAGAAACGTTAGCGAAAACTCCGTGAGCTCTCCGCATTAACTGTCACAGCCAATCAGAAGCTGGAGGCGGAGAAATTCTAATTACCGCTTTATTATTGGCGCATAAGTATCAGACACAGGTGTAACGTGATATGAACCAGCCAATCGGAAGCAGGCGTCCTTCAAATGAAGTGGTCTGCAGCTGGTAAACGGTTTCTGTGTAAATTTATGGGAGGTGGGGAGGAAAGCAGTCTCTGAGGGACAAAGGAGAAGTCATCATGTTTAAGTGGGAGAAAACATACCTGCAAGCTCAAGAGACAATGACAGTAAGATGTTTTTTATTGTTATTTTAATTCTTATTGTTGTTGCTGTAAATAAAGATCATTTATTACTCATGTATCAATACTGCCATGTTATTAACCATTCATTAACAGCTGCTTTTACTCTCTAAAATGTAAACGTACACAAACATTGTGTATTTGTACTTTTAAACGACAAATTCTTTTCAATAAATGAATGTCAATACTTATATATGACTGTATATGAATGTATATTCATGTAAATATTCTCACATGTGTAATACAATATATACAGTACAGACCAAAAGTTTGGACACACCTTCTCATTCAAAGAGTTTTCTTTGTTGTGTTCTTTATTGTGTTCTTTAGCCCAAACAAGTCTCTTCTGCTTGTTGCCTGTCCTTAGCAGTGGTTTCCTAGCAGATATTCTACCATGAAGGCCTGATTCACACAGTCTCCTCTTAACAGTTGTTCTAGAGATGTGTCTGCTGCTAGAACTCTGTGTGGCATTGACCTGGTCTCTGCTGCAATTTCTGAGGCTGGTGACTCGGATGAACTTATCCTCCGCAGCAGAGGTGACTCTTGGTCTTCCTTTCCTGGGGCGGTCCGCATGTGAGCCAGTTTCTTTGTAGCGCTTGATGGTTTTTGTGACTGCACTTGGGGACACTTTCAAAGTTTTCCCAATTTTTTGGACTGACTGACCTTCATTTCTTAAAGTAATGATGGCCACTCATTTTTCTTTACTTAGCTGCTTTTTTCTTGCCATAATACAAATTCAACCTCTTTGAATGAGAAGGTGTGTCCAAACTTTTGGTCTGTACTCTACATTGACACATCTTGTTCTAATTCCATAGAGATGAATATGTTGAAAACATCTATGTATATGTAGCTGCCTGCTTCTGTATGATGATATGTACATTAACATTTTCCAGCTCTGATTACTGCCAGTGATAATGACACTTGCTTACATTTTTAGATCAAACATTTACCATGGGAGGAGAGGCATCCAGTAGAGAGTACAGTATGGCGTGCAATATAAGACTACTTTGAATCTTTTCATGGTGATTTAAAAGTTAACTCTTGCAACCTTGGATCATTTTGAGTCCAATTTTTTACTGTGTAGAGATCCTTTCTGTTTTGTCTCACTTATAACTTTTAAAAGCCTTTCAGTGCTGAAAATAATGTGTAATAATACTGGACTGATTACGATTATGTTCTCTCTCATATAAAAAAAAGGGCCCCAGTTGAAACTTTTTAGAGTTTCCCTTTAACATATTGTAACAAACCACCTTACTATTTTTCGAAACAATAATTAGCTGTTAACAGAATCAGGGTAGGGAAAGGACCACCAGAGAACAATCTTTCCATAAACCAAAAGTGTATATACATTTATTATTCAGTGCACACCATTCACTTACGTTTTTACACACGCACACACATACATACATACATACATACATGCACCCTCATACAGAGTCATTCACTTCGCTCCGTTTTGGCTGTCCTCCGTGCGCACGTCCCCTTTAATGATGGAGTGGCGGACGCGGAAGATCCCCTCCTCACGAGCGTCGCCAAAACACAGCACGCGATGCACTGACACGCCAGGGCAGGAGACGCAGGAAGAAGAGATAAACAGCCAAAGAGCCGGAGAGAGAAATACACACACAAAAAACTCTCTTGCGTAACCACAGCAGGAGGAATACATGTAAATACACCGGCTATGTGTAACAACAAAATGCCACGGCGGGCCTTACACAATACACCAATACACATTTAACACATATACTCACATGCGTGTTTGGACACAATCTATCCCACATTCGGGTTGCATTATTTTGTTAGTTTTAGTCAGGAGCATTCGCCATAAGAATTAGCCATCTGGTTGCTGCTGTAAGCCTAGCCTAGCCTCTCTTCTTTTATTACCTTAACAGAGAAGTTTCCCTCAGCGCCCCCGGTGGCCGGGAGCATGTAACCAGGCAACAGCCTGTTACACCCCCTCCCCCTCTGAAAAAGGCGTGACTTCGCCGTAAAAGGGCTTTATTTTAGCTACATGGACCGTGAATGGTCCAGCTTGGTTTATCTATTCCACCTGATAATTGACGCTGCTGATAATTGATCAAGGCTGGTCCCTTCCATTTAGGAGCGAGTTTGGCCATATGCGAGTCCTCTGCCCGAGACCGAGGAAAAGCGTGGACCCACACATGTTCGCCCTCACTAAACTTGACTGCCCGTTGTTTGGAGTTCTAATACCTCCCCTGTCGCTCCGGTGCATGGGCCACGTTGCTCCGGACGACCTGAAACAGCTCTTCCTGACACTGTATGATAAGCTGGATGATCAGGTGAGATGTTTCGGTGTAGCATTCTTTTTGGGGTCCCTTCAGCTTGCGTCCAATTGCCACTTCTGCTGGAGTGTAACCGGTGCTCTCCTGCCAGGCCGAATTGATGGCAAACCGAAACTCCGGAAGCCATTGATCCCGCTGCTTATGATTTTCTTTGACAAACGCTGCAATCATGAATTTCAATGTCCGATTGGTTCGCTCTGTGATGTTTGTTTGGGGATGGTATTTCATGGTGAGCTTTTGGGTCACACTTCACCGCCGACAGATGGTGTTAAGTAGCTGGGATGTGAACTGCAGACCTCTGTCAGAAACCAGGTAAGCTGGCGTGCCCCACTGTGTAAAAATTTCCCTGGTTAATATGTTGGCTATGGCTGTTCTTAAGGGGAACATTTCGACCCATTTGCTGCAGTAATCGATGACCACCAGCAGATGTTCATTGAGCTGAGATGATCGGGGAAATGGACCCATAAGATCTACTCCCAACATGAAGCCAGGTTCCACCACAGGTGTACTCTGTAGTAACCCTGCCAATTTACTAATATGGGGCTTGTACTTCTGACACGTAACACAATTTCTGCAATACTCCCAGACATCACGGCGTATTTCCAGCCAGTAGGCGATCTCTAGCAACCTTCTCAGAGTCTTCATCCACCCCAGATGACCACTGAGAGGATTGCCGTGGGGGTACTGCAGGTATTGAGGCCGCAGAGATGTTGGGATGACCAGTTGAAGGAGACTGCACCTATCCTGCTTGGGTATCCGACGGTACAGGAATTGGTTAACCACACAATAGTATTTAATTTGATTAACCTCAGGTTCTAACCTTGCTTCGTCCACAGCGTACGGAGTGTTTCATCTGCCTTTTGGGCCTTCTCCAGCTCTCCCCAGTCACATGGCAGACCCCACTGTAGATCAGCTCCTTGATGCACCGCCAAATGAACATTTATGGTCTCCCCCCCCCCCAGTGCCGTGACAAGGAATCAGGAACGGTGTTGCATTGCCCTTTTCGGTATTGTACTATGAATTTAAATGCCTGCAGCCTGAGTACCCAGCGAGTAAGGCATGTAAAGGGGTTCGGCTGGTTGAAAACCCAAGTTAGGGAAGCGTGATCATGAATAACAGTAAATATTTTACCCTCTAGGTACTGATGCCACTTTTCTACTGCCTATACCACAGCGAGACACTCCTTCTCTAACGCAGAATATTTACTTTCGGCTCCATGTAACAACCTGGAGGCATAAGCGATCACATGTTCCCCATCCTCGTGGTCTTGGGTGAGCACTGGACCTAGGCTGATGTCACTGGAATCAGTCTGCACCTTAAAGGGGCGGTTAAAGTCTGGAGCTGTTAAAATTGGCCTGCTCTGAAGAGCCATTCTCAGGTCCTCGAAGGCTGACTGGCATTCAGAGCTCCACACCCATTTGACTCCTTTCTTCTTCAGGGCATGTAAAGGAGCAGCGCGCTCTGAGAAGTGGGGGATGAACCGGTGGTACCAACCAGCCAGACCTAGGAAGCGCTGTAGCTCCTTAAGGTTGCAGGGAACAGGGTAAGTTTGAATAGCTGCTACTTTGGTTTTTTCGGTTTTAATGCCTTCTGCTGATATGATGTGTCCTAGAAAGGAGAGAGATGTTTGACAGAGGTTACACTTTTTTAGGTTGAGAGTGAGACCAGCAGCTTCAAGGAGTGTAAATACATGTTGGAGATGGTCAAGGTGGGTACTGATGTTTTTGGAATAAATAACAATGTCATCTATATAGACAAAACAATATTTACCAATGGCTTTTGTCCTTAGCCTCTGAAATGTGGCTCCTGCATTTTTCAGGCCAAATGGAAGACGGGTAAACTCATATTGGTTGTTTTTAGTGACAAAAGCTTTTTTGGGGATGCTGTCTAGATGCATTTCCACCTGCCAATACCCACTATGCAGGTCTAATGAGCTGAACACAGTTGCCCCATAGAGTGCTTCTAGGATCTTGTGGACTTGGGGCATAGGGAAACCATCTAGTGGCGTTTTGCTGTTCAGGGATTTAAAGTCTACACAAAACCGGGTCCCACCATCCTTTTTCCCCACCAGCACGACGGGGGAGGCGCATGGCGAGGTAGATGGTCTAATGATCCCTGCTTCCAGCATTTTAGCAACCTCTTCTGCTTGTAGATAGGAATAGGGTATGCTTTCTTTCTAATTGGTCTTTCATCGGTGGTGTAAATATGATGGGTTATAACCTTAGTGTGGCCAATTCTATCCGTGCATACAGTCGGCCACTCTAACAATAGCTCATGTAACTGATATTGGTGTTCTTCTGACATGGCGGCACTTCTCACCAGGTCCGAGATTACTGATTTGGTGGAATCAGTTATCTGAAGCACCGGATTCGCCACATAAAGGGAAACTTGGCCATGTGTAGAGGTACAAAGTGGAAAACTTTCTCCTTCTCTACCTGGGATGAGAAAACTTTCTCCTTCTCTACCACCAAACCTGGGAAAATCTAACTTTACAGGGGCCTTGAAGGTGGAAGTGTGTGAGCAGCTATTAGGGAAGGGTGGATGTGGAGTGAATCCTGGTCGAGGAAAAGGAGTGGACGTAGCGGCAGGTTGGGCATTCAGCATGGCTTTTAACTGTGAGTCTCACTTCTTCATACATTCTACCATGGAATGGCCTACGTCATTCAACTGTTCCTCACACTGCTTTTTCACCGCCTGACACAGTTGTTGCATCTCTGCCTGAACATTCTCCAGTTTGTGATGGTATGTTAACACACTCGTTTTATGGGTGCGTTGCAGCTCACCCACCTGCTCTGAAAGCTCATCCATTCGTTGGGAGAGTTTATCGTCCAGTGCCTATATAGCCATTTCTAGCTGGCTATGGCGGGTTGCCAGCACCATGGAAATTAGGCTCTGATCATCCTCTGTTTTGACGGATGGAGGAGGCAGAGGCAGCTGTTCTTCGGTGAGTAGCTGTTCTACCCTATCGTCATGTGGGCCCCCATCATCCACCCCGGAACCTTCCTCATCATCAGTATCTAGGTAGAGGTGGCTAAGAGTGTTAATAAGTTCTTGGATGGGTTCACGTCTGATCACAAAAGGACCTGCTGTGAAGTCGTGAGCCAGCAACCCTTCCCCATTTCGTGCTTTGGACTCGGCCATATTTTGAATCTACTGTAATTTAAATAAACAGGTTGACTAATCAAACCCCTGAGAGAGTGTACTTTCTGCTGTGTGAAAGTAAACGGTGAAGCAGTGAGGGAGATGGCTAGGTAGCTAACAGCTAACAACCAGGCATCAATGTGCACTACACACAATGTATGATGATACTGAAACTCTGATGGCCCCACGGTGGGCGCCACTATAACAAACCACCTTACTATTTTTCAAAACAGTAATTAGCTGTTAACAGAATCAGGGTGGGAAAGGACCACCAGAGAACAATATTTCCATAAACCAAAAGTGTATATACATTTATTATTCAATGCACACCATTCACTTCCTTTTTTACACACGCACACACACACACATACATACATACATGCACCCTCATACAGAGTCCTTTGTTAATGACTGCGGTTGATTAGAGTCACTGAGCTCATTCCACGACAAAGTTTGTGTGAAAGCGGTACCGTCCCGGGACGCGCTTTGCTCCGTTTCGGCTGTCCTCCGTGCGCACGTCCCCTTTAATGATGGAGTGGCAGACGCCGAAGATTCCCTCCTCACGAGCGCCGCCAAAACACAGCACGCGATGCGCTGACACGCCGGGGCAGGAGACGCAGGAAGAAGAGATAAACAGCCAGAGAGAGAAATACACAAACAAAAAACCCTCCTGCGTAACCACAGCAGGAGGAATACATGTAAATACACCTGCTATGTGTAACAACAAAATGCCACGTAGTAGCAGATAAAATCAAGTGTAACATTGTACTTAAACGAATTCATAAATCAATCATAGTACTGAAATTACAGTACAAATGTAGAATAAAATTTTATTAGTATCGAATTTAAGCAAAGTAAATGTTAACACAGTGAGCCTTTAAAGTTTATCATGTGTAATTAGAAAGCCTCCCGTGTATACTGTAAACCCTAATGCTCAAAGTAATTAAACACATTGAGTACTGTTAACCTAAATAATTGAATGAGTAATAAGTTATTGTTACTTATGTACTCAAAATTAAGTTAAACTTCCACCAGTGTAAACTTTATAGTGCACTTGTGGCGCAGTGGTAAGTGTCTCGCCTACCATGCGGAAAGCCCCGGGTTCGATTCCCGTGCTGGATTGTGTACCATTTTTTTTTATTTTGTCAAGTTCAACAAAATCAAAAATTTATATTTCTGTTTACTTAATTTTGGAAACATCATTAATTAAAAAAAAAATGTAACTGATTACCTCAAATATTTGGAGTTTTGCCAACTTTATCGAGTTTACAGTGTAGGGTTTTGAGTCATCTTAAAATGTTGTGATCTTTAAATTTGTAGTAGATAATACCGAAATAAAGGAAACTAAATGACTATAAAATTAAAACATTGTCAGGACGTGCTACTGTGTAAGCAGATGTCGTTGTCATTCAGCCCTGGTTGTGTTTTTGTGGTATTATGACAATGAAATGCAGTACACTGTTATGTTCTTTAATAAATAATGACCTTCGTTGTGCTGTAACGCCGCTGACAAAACCTTACAATCACATACAAATGATAACAATCACAGTACTAAATTATAGTAATACATATAGCTGTTTCTTATTTGCATCAAATTTAAGCAAAATAAATGTATACTCGTGTCATGGCGTGCGCCTGTGATGGGCATGCGCCCAAATCAATATCGCTCATCACTCACTCCGAAGCTCACTAGGAAATTAGTGAGTATACCTGCGGTGTGCAGCCTAGGCGCACATTGCAGGTATGCGAAGAAGCGGGGCCACCTAACTAGGCACAACTGGTGAGCTATCAGCGCGAATCATCCCGAGATTCTCTCCGTGCTACGAAACACAGCGGGAGTGTATCTCGGGTTCTGTTGGGGAAACTGGACTTTAAAAAGCAGTGCGTGGTGGAGTTGAAAAGTCGTGGATTATTCAGGGAAACAGAGGCTCTGCTGACAAAAATTAGGCATGTCAGTGTGGAAGAGATGGAAAGTTGACTCATCATAACATGCCTTGTACTGCTTTTACTCACTCTATACACAACAAATGAAAATACAAATGGTCTATTTTTGTTTATTTTCATTTTGTATTAAGTTTTAATATTTTATTTTAAAAAATACCAAAGAAAATTGTGTATAGAGTTATTAAAACAATACAATTCATGTCTGAAGCACTGCAGGTCTTCAGAAGAGCCTCAGATCCAAGAGGGTCTTAAAGTGGGGAGGGGTGCATTTTAGTTTCTCTGAATGTATAGGCGAGAACTGCTGATTCACACCTGGGGGAGGGGCGACTTATTTGCATTCGAATGTTGTCTGACATTGTAAAGCACACACAGTAACCCTAAAACATGATTATCTTCATCACTACACAGTAAACCCTAATGCTCAATGTAATTAAACACACTGAGTATCGTTAACTTAAATAATTAAATGAGTAATAACTTTGAGTATTCAAAACTTTTTGGTATTTATGAGTTTGTAGAACTGACACTTTCCAAGTTAGCTGAACAAGTTCAACAAACTTAAAAATTATGATGTAACTGATTACCACAAATATTTTGAGTTTTGCCAACTTAATTGGGTTTACAGTGCAACAGACCCCGAGCTACCCTCCCTGCTGTATTTTATAGCGTGGGGAGAAGCCCAGGATCATTAGCGGTGATAGCTCACCAGCCATGCCTATTTCCGTGGCCCTGCTCCTTCGCGCACCAGCAGAAGGAGAGGCCGCCTAGCTAGTGAGCGAGGAGCGATATTGATTTGGCCACACTAGCCTGAGAGGCCACCTAGCTAGTGAGCGAGGAGCGATATTGATTTTGGCGCACGCCCATCACAGGCGCACGCCGTGACAACTTGTAACACAATAACAATTATATTTTGAACATTTTGCAGGCTGCCGTTTGGAGGAAACAGATAATAAAGACTAAAACAATTGTTGGGTCAAAATAACCCAAACCCATTTGTAAATGACTCACTACATCTCATTTGACCCAACATGAGCAACCCAACAATGTGTTTAAAGTACCTGAAATAACAGAATTTTGACCCAGCATAAACAACCCAACAATGTGTTTACAGAAACAACACAGCATTTTTAGAGAGTATTTTTTGACTGCTACACTGTAAACCCGATTAA
Source organism: Clarias magur (assembly GCA_013621035.1). Lineage (NCBI taxonomy): Eukaryota > Metazoa > Chordata > Actinopteri > Siluriformes > Clariidae > Clarias > Clarias magur. Next base: position 1,365,541 of record QNUK01000066.1, on the reverse strand, counting down.
GTTGGCAAAACTCAAAATATTTGAGGTAATCAGTTACATCACATTTTTTAATTAATGATGTTTCCAATTTTAAGTAAACAGAACTATCAATTTTTGAGTTTGTTGAACCAATTAAAAAAAAACAGTTGCAGACCACCCAGCACGGGAATCGAAAAGCTCATCAAAATCTCGCCGATAGCTCACCAGTTGTGTCTAGTTAGGTGGCCCCGCTTCTTTGCACACCTGCAGTGTGCGCCTAGACCGCCTACCTAGTGAGCTTCAGAGTGAGTGAGGAGCAATGTTGATTTGGACGCATGCCCATCACAGGCGCACACCGTTACACAAGTATACATTTACTTTGCTTAAATTTGAAGCAAATAAGAAACGGCTATACAGATGTGTGAAGACCAGTTTTCTAGTTTTGTCGTCGCACCTCATGGCGACGGTATGCAGTTGCTGGCTTTGACCACTGAGTGGCACTATATAACTATAGACCGATGCGTCAGACCTTATTTCATTCTCTCAAGAATTAATGAGCCGCAGCTCCTTTAGAGCTGCACGTAGTAGCGGATAAAATCAAGTTTAACATTGTACTTAAACAAATTCATAATAACAATACTAAAATTACAGTACAAATGTAGAATTAAATTTTATTAGTATCGAATTTAAGCAAAGTAAATGTTAACACAGTGAGCCTTTAGATTTTATCATGTGTAATTAGAAAGCCAATGCATGTACACTGTAAACCCTAATGCTCAAAGTAATTAAACACATTGAGTACTGTTTACCTAAATAATTGTTTGAGTACAATTATTTATTTGAGTAATTGTTTGAGTACTGTTTACCTAAATAATTGTTTAAGTACATAAGTAACAATAACTTAAGTAAAACTTCCACCAGTGTAATCTCTATAAAGCTCTTGTGGGGCAGTGGTTAAGTGTCTCGCCTTGACCCCCGGTTCAATTCCCGCGCAGGATGGGCTGCAATATATATTTTTTTATTTGTTCAACAAACTCAAAAATTTATGTTTCCAATTTTAAATAAACAGAACTATCATTAATTAAAAAAAAACTATGTAACTGTACCTCAAATATTTGGCGTTTTGCCAACTTAATCGGGTTTACAGTGTAGGGTTTTGGGTCATCTTAAATGTTGTGTTCTTTAAATTTCTAGTAAATAATACCGAAATAAATTAAACCAAATTACTATAAAATAAAAACATTGTCAGGGCGTGCTACTGCGTAAGCAGATGTCGTTGTCATTCAGCCCCACTTGTGTTTTTGCTGTAGTATGGGAATGAAATGCAGTACGATGTTATGATCATAATTTTTTTAAATAAATAATGACCCCAGTTGCGCTGTATCACCGCTGGCAAAACCTTATAAAATATAATCACAGTACTAAAATTATAGTAATACATATAGCCGTTTCTTATTTGCATAAAATTTAAGCAAAGTAAATGTATATTTGTGTCACGGGGTGCGTCTGTGATGGGCGTGCGCCCAAATCAATATCGCTCCTCACTCATTCCGAAGCTCACTAGGTAGGCGGTCTAGGTGCACACTGCAGGTATGCGAAGAAGCGGGGCCGCCTAACTAGGTACAACTGGTGAGCTATCGGCGCTAATGATCCCGAGCTTCTCTCCGCGCTTTGAAATACAGCGGGAGTGTATCTCGGGGTCTGTTGGGGGGAAACTGGAGTTTACTAAGGAGAGTTGCATGCGAGCAGGGTGATGTGACACGCCCCAGAGCCTTTAAAAAGGGGAATGCCGCCTTTGATCTCCGCGAGAGGACAGTGTGTAAACATGCCTTACAAGACTCCACTTTTATTTAAGTCCACTCACAATGACTTTTTGGTTCTTTTTCGTTGAAACCCTTATGATTTTTTAAATTATGAAAGTAAACAGGGTGCACTAACTTGAGCGTGTCAGAAAATGAACAGAAACTCCGTGTATACTTGCCTCACAGACGTGATAAATACACACGTGGACAAAATTGTTGATACCCTTCGGTCAATGAAAGAAAAACTCACAATGGTCACAGAAATAACTTTAATCTGACAAAAGTAATAATAAATAAGAATTCTATGAATGTTAACCAATGAAAGTCAGACATTGCTTTTCAACCATGCTTCAATGGAATTATTAAAAAAATGAACTCATGGAACAGGCCTGGACAAAAATGATGGTACCCATAACTTAATAGTTCGTTGCACAACCTCTTGAGGCAATCACTGCAATCAAACGATTCCTGTAACTGTCAATGAGACTTCTGCACCTCTCTGCAGGTATTTTGGCCCACTCCTCATGAGCAAGCTGCTCCAGTTGTTTTCGGTTTGAAGGGTGCCTTTTCCAGACAGCATGTTTCAGCTCCTTCCAAAGATGCTCAATAGGATTGAGGTCAGGGCTAATGGAGGCCACTTTAGAATAGTCCAATGTTTTCCTCTTAGCCATTCTTGGGTGTTTTGGGTCATTGTCCTGTTGCAAGACCCATGACCTGCGACTGAGACCCAGCTTTCTGACACTGGCCAGCACATTTCTCTCTAGAATCCCTTGATAGTCTTGAGATTTCATTGTACCCTGCACAGATTCAAGACACCCTGTGTCAGATGCAGCAAAGCAGCCCCAGAACATAACAGAGCCTCCTCCATGTTTCACAGTAGGGACAGTGTTCTTTTCTTCATATGCTTCATTTTTCCATCTGTGAACATAGAGCTGATGTGTCTTAGCAAAAAGTTCCATTTTTGTCTCATCTGTCCATAGAACATTCTCCCAGAAGCTTTGTGGCTTGTCAACATGTAGTTTGGCATATTCCAGTCTGGCTTTTTTACGATTTTATCTCAACAAGGGAGAAGACCAAGGAGGACACCAATGTAGTCCACTTTGGCTCAAACAACGATGGATGGTGCGATCTGACACTGATGTTCCTTGAGCATGAAGTTCACCTTGGATCTCTTTAGAAGTCTTTCTGGGCTCTTTTGCTACCATTCGGATTATCCGTCTCTTTGATTTGTCATCAATTTTCCTCGGGCGGCCACGCACGTCCAGGGAGGTTGGCTACAGTCCCATGGATCTTAAATTTCTGAATAATATGTGCAACTGTAGTCACAGGAACATCTAGCTGTTTGGAAATGGTCTTATAGCCTTTACCTTTAACATGCTTGTCTATAATATTCTTTCGAATCTATTGAGACAACTCTTTCCTTCGCTTCCTTTGGTCCATGTTGAGTGTGGTACATACCATGTCACCAAAAAACACAGTGACTACCTGGAGCCCTATATATAGGCCCACTGACTGATTACAAGATTGTAGACACCTGTGATGCTAATTAGTCAACACACCTTGAATTAACATGTCCCGTCCCAGGCCTGTTCCATGAGTTTATTTTTTAAAATAATTCTGTTGAAGCATGGTTGAAAAGCAATGTCTGACTTTCATTGGTTAACATTCATAGAATTTTTTAAAATCATTACTTTTGTCAGATTAAAGTTATTTCTGTGACCATTGTGAGTTTTTCTTTCATTGACCGAAGGGTACCAAAATTTTGTCCACGTGTGTATATACTTATAAAAAGTGAAATGTCTGCTTTTATGTAAATTATAAATTTGTAAATCTTATTTATGTAGTGGTCTGCTTTCTGTGTGTTTTGGTGTGTGTGTGGGGGGGGGGTCAACTAAGAGGTGTCAATAGGTCTTACATATTCATGAAAAGTCGTGGATTAGAGGCTCTGCTGACAAAAGTTAGGCACATCAGTCAGTGTGGAAGAGATGGAAAGTTTCCTCACCATAACATGCATTGTACTGTTTTTAATCACTCTATACACAAAAATGAAAATACAAATGGTCTATTTTGTTTTTTTTTATTTTCATTTTGTATTAAATTTTTATATTTTATTTAAAAATAAATACCCCAAAAATGTGTATAGAGTGATTACAACAATACAATTCATGTTATGATAAGGAAAATCTCAATGTCTTACATTCCAGGGATTAAAAATGGTAACAATTTCAATTTTAGAACCTGGAATCCAGAAGATGAAGTTTAAAAAGAGTCCTGAAGCACTGCAGGTCTTCAGAAGAGCCTCAGATCCAAGAGGGTCTTAAAGTGGGGAGGGGTGCATTTTGGTTTCTCTGAATGTATAGGTGAGAACCGTTGGTTCACACCTGGGGAGGGGTAAATTATTTGCATTTGAATGTTTCTGACATTTTAAAGCAGACACAGTAACCCTAAAACATGATTATCTTCATCACTACACAGTAAACCCTAATGCTCAATGTAATTAAACACACCAAGTACTGTAAACTTAAATAATTGAATGAGTAATAATTGAGTATTCGGAACGTTTTGGCATTCATGAGTTTGTAGAACTGACACTTTCCAAGTTAGCTGAACAAATTCGTCAAACATAAAAATTATGATGTAACTGATTACCTCAATTTTTTTTAGTTTTGCCAACTTAATCGGGTTTACAGTGCAACAGACCCCGAGTTACACTCCCCGCTGTATTTTATAGCGTGGGGAGAAGCCCGGGAGCATTAGCTGCGGTAGCTCACCAGCCGTGCCTAATTCCATGGCCCTGCTCCTTCGCGCACCAGCAGAAGGAGAGGCCGCCTAGCTAGTGAGTGAGGAGCAATATTGACGCCGTGACAACTTGTAACACAATAACAATTATATTTCAAACATTTTGCAGGCTGCCGTTTGGAGGAAACAGATAATAAAGAATAAACCAATTGTTGGGTCAAAATAACCCAACCAGGTGTTAATTTGTAAATGACTCACTGCATCTCATTTGACCCAACATGAGCAACCCAACAATGTGTTCAAAGTACCCGAAATAACCAAGAATTTTGACCCAGCATAAACAACCCAACAATGTGTTTACAAAAACAACAGAGCATTTTTTAAGTATTTTTTTGACTACTACACTGTAAACCCGATTAAGTTGGCAAAACTCCAAATAGTTGAGATAATCAGTTACATTGTAAGTAAACAACGAGATGCTTTTTAAAGTCCAGTTTCCCCCAACAGACCCTGAGAAACACTCCCCGCTGTGTTTGATAGCACGGAGAGAAGCTCGGGATCATTAGCGCCGATAGCTCACCAGTTGTGCCTAGTTAGGCGGCCCCGCTTCTTCGCATACCTGCAGTGTGCACCTAGACCGCCTACCTAGTGAGCTTCGGAATGAGTGAGGGGATATTGATTTGGACGCACGCCCATCACAGACGCACCCCGTGACACAAATATACATTTACTTTGCTTAAATTTTATGCAAATAAGAAACGGCTATATGTATTACTATAATTTTAGTACTGTGATTATATTTTATAAGGTTTTGCCAGCGGTGGTGCAGCGCAAGGGGGTCATTATTTATTAAAGAAAATTATGATGATCATATCGTACTGCATTTCATTCCCATACTCAGGCAAAAACACAAGCGGGGCTGAATGACAACAACAACTGCTTACGCAGTAGCACGTCCTAACAATGTTTTAATTTTATAGTAATTTAGTTTAATTTATTTTGGTATTATCGACTACAAATTTAAAGAACACAACATTTAAGATGACCCAAAACCCTACACTGTAAACCCGATTAAGCCAAATATTTGAGGTAATCAGTTACATATTTTTTTTAATTAATGATGTTTCCAATTTTAAGTAAACAGAACTATAAGTTTTTGAGTTTGTTGAACAAATAAATAAAAAAATATCGCAAACTGTCCAACACAGGAATCGAACCGGGGGTTTTCCACATGGCAGGTGAGACACATAACCACTGCACAACGAGAGATCTATAGAGTTTTCACTGTTTCAAAGTTTTACTTAAGTTACTGTTACTTACGTACTCAAAATTATTATTCATTCAATTATTTAGGTTAACAGTACTCAATGTGTTTAATTACTTTGAGCATTAGGGTTTACAGTGTAGTGTACTTGTTTTAATGTTCAACTTCAATGTTTTTTTTTACTCATTACACTATTGTACAGCAAATATTAATAGCTCTGATTAAGATTTTTCATGCTTGTTGTATAAAATATACATCTGTGGAAATTACCATTACTGTAGTATTTCTTCGATACAGCATATTGTTTTTACTTTTTTATGACTTAATTATTTTTTTAAAACCGAGATGACGGAAATTGTCATTTTACGCCACCTGGCGGTCATTTCACGAATTGCCTTGAAATGCAACTGATTTATTTTGGCCGCTGTCGTTTTGTCGAGACGGTGAGAGGAAACGGTAATAGACATTCTCCTCTTCACACATCTGTATGTATTACCTTAATTTTAGTACTGTGATTGTATTTTATAAGGTTTTGCCAGTAGCGGTACAGCGCAACGGGGGTCATTATTTATAGAACATAATTTAAAGAACACAACATTTAAGATGACCCAAAACACTACACTGTAAACCAGATTAATTTGGCAAAACTCCAATTATTTGAGGTAATCAGTTACATCACATTTTTAAATTAATGATAGTTCTGTTTACTTAAAATTGGAAACATCAATTTTTGAGTTTGTTGAACAAATAAAAAAAAATTGTTGCAGACCACCTAGCACGGGAATTGAACCCAGGGCTTTCCGCATGATAGGCAAAACACTTACCACTGCACCATGAGTGCTCTATAGATTTTACATTGGTGGAAGTTTTATTTAAGTTATTGTTACTTATGTACTCAAAATTATTACTCAGGTTAATTATTCAGGTTAACAGTACTCAATGTGTTTAATTACTTTGAGCATTAGGGTTTACAGTGTAGTGAACTTGTTTTAATGTTCAACTTCAATGTTTTTTTTAACTCATTATTGTACGGCAAATATCAATAGCTCTGATTCAGATTTTTCATGCTTGTTGTATAAAATACACAGATGTAGAAATTACCATTACTGTAGTATTTCTTCGATACAGCATATTGTTTTTACCTTTTTATGACTTAATTGTTTTTTAAACCGAGATGACGGAAAATGGCACTTTGCGCCACATGGCGTTCATTTCACAAATTACTTTGAAATGCAACTGATTTATTTTGGCCGCTGTCGTTTTGTTGCGGCGGTGAGCGTGGTGGTAATAGACATTCCCCTCTTCACTCCTCTGTATTTTGGTATGTTTTATATAAGAACTATAGAGTAAAAAAAGGGACCACATTGTACTTTTCCAATCCAACTTTAATTGGAACATTGGGAATCTTGTTTGAAATTGTTAATTTCTTCATAGGTTTTTAGTCATGAATATTTCACAGCAATGTTTGTTTGTGAAAGATGTTCCACTGTTATAGCACAATGGTCTAAAGATTTCATTTTGTTTTTCATTTTAGGATTTTAGGGTAATGCTATAAAACATCTTTTTATTGTATTTTGCATCATACTACAGAGTATTTTACAAATATTATAATCTTATGTTTGTGTTAACACTTCATAGGAATTTATGAAAAATGTGCGAAATAACATGTTTTTTTGTGTTATTGTTTTATTTGAATGTGTTTGATCTTAAATTTATGAAAAATCTGTAAAATAACAGTGTTTTCCTGCTAATTGTCTAATGTTTTTGCTTTATCGAAGGTGTTTGATTGTTATAATTTTTGAAAAAAACTATAAAATAAAAACATTTTGCTGCAACACATCCGGTGCTGTTTTAATGAAGGTGTTAAATCGTATAAAATTTGGAAAGATCTGTAAAATAATGGTGTTTCACTGCTAAACTTATATTGCTGTTGCTTTATTGAAGGTCTTCAATCGTATAAATTTAGCAAAAATCTGTAAAATAATGGTGTTTTACTGCTAAACTTCTAGTGCTGTTGCTTTAAAGAAGATGTTTAATCGTATAAATCTAGGAAAAATCTGTAAAATAACAGTTTTTATCTGCTAAACTTATATTGCTCTTGCTTTATTGAAGGTCTTTAATTGTATAAATTTAGCAAAAATCTGTAAAATAATGGTGTTTTACTGCTAAACTTCTAGTGCTGTTGCTTTAAAGAAGATGTTTAATCGTAGAAATCTAGGAAAAATCTGTAAACTAACAGTTTTTATCTGCTAAACTTATAGTGCTCTTGCTTTATTGAAGGTCTTTAATTGTATAAATTTAGGAAAAATCTGTAAAAAATGTTTTTTTCTCTGTAAAAGATTAAATAAATTTTTTGTAAATTTAATGTTTTTGCACATAATATGAAGTAGAGTATTTACCTTAATTTTACACTTTTTGACCGTTTTTTATGCTTTTTTTTTACAGTGTATATTTTTCTATTTTTTTTATTTTTATTAATTTTTTTTTCTCCAAGGGTCCTTGTTGTTTAATTATTCTAACAAATATTTAGGAAAAGAAATGACCATTTACATTTGTGGTTTGTGGAGAAAGCACATTATTGTACCATAATATGCAATGATATAACAGTGTTACCTTGAATGTGTGTTCTTAAAGTATGGTTTCTTTTTCATCTCTGTTACTTGTAGGCACACAAGTCTAAATCTAAAAAGTCAAACATAAATCATAACCACTAGAAACTGCAGAAAACAGTTGTCCTTATTTGCTAAGTACTGTCTTGTTGTTTCCATGCTTTTTATTCATTTATTATTATTATTATTATTATTATTGTTGTTGTTGTTTTTCGTCAGATTGGGTGTTGCTTTTGACGCATGGAGCAATTACAATGCAATAAATGTTTAAAAATGTAACATGTTTTTGACCATTTATTTAATAGAATTGAGAAAATGTAAGATGATTATATAAAGCAAGTAACAATAAACTATAATTTTTTTTTTTTAATGTATGTATTATACCCGCTGAAATCGCATCACATCAGTTATCTTAGCATTTATTTAATTAATTCAAGGCAACTAAATATGATGGGCTGAAGCTTAAAGAAATCATACATTTTGCATTGGATTTATGTGATTCACTTGGATGTAAAATTGACATCCATTGATTTTTTTTTTGAGTGCATGGTAGGGTTTCACAGAACACATATGTCATATTAAGAATCACCTGTACATGCTTTTTCACCACTTCCTAATGTAATTGTTTGGTAATTGTCTAATCCAGATGTCTAGTCTTTGTTTACTTGAAGAGATTCCCTAGTGGACACTCAATGCTTTCACTGCTGACACCTTGGTTCAAGTTACAGTCAGGGCATCAGTTTATTTTTGAAAAAAGTTTTATTTATTCTACACTTAATATTAAGAAATTGTATATCTCCACTATAATTACAGTAACGGCAATTGAGGAGAACCTCTCAATCTTTCTGTGTTAGGTTTTAAATGAAGAAGAAGAGTGTCCAAGCTAAGTTTTAAGCTAAGAGAAGAAGAGTTATTGCTTGTTGTGTCCGCTGCACCTTGATACACTTACCGGGCCGGGCCTGATTGACCGAGAAAGACAAACACACACACACACACACACACACACACACACACACACACACACACACACACACACAGGCATGATGTCTGAAGATCTCTGTTTATTCTCAGCAAGGAGAGCACATTTAAATGGTGCTACGTCCTGAACATCAAAAGAACCAGTCATTAACATGTCAGTCATAGAGGGATCCGGAGACAGACAGGAGAGAGGAAATACATTTGCATTCTCCTGATTAAACAAAAGGGTTCTAGCAGACAAGAGCCATTTGGATACAGGATATAGAAGGTGTTACCACAGAAGGCACAAGGAAGCACAATAAGGGGTCTGTTCTCAGGGCACAAGAATATTTCTTATTAGATTACAATGTCTTACAATATTTTAAAACCTTACACTCTGCTAATGAAGTCTGCCATTGTAAGCCAGACAAGTATATGATAGAAAACCATACATACTTGGAATAACCCATAGGTATTTCTCTTGGACTGTTTCTCTATATATTTCAATAGGACAAGAGTGTAAAAAGGAAAGAGAGCAAAAGTGAAAGAGAGTACAGGAAAAGAAAGAAAGAAAGAAAGGTGGAGGACAGATAGACAGTTTGGATGACAATATTTTGAAGACTGGTGCCTTAACCTTTTGTTTGGCTTGATCTCATTTTGTCACGCTCTCAGCGCTTTCCCGCTGATCAAAGACCGCCTCTGCCTCCCAACATTTCCTTTTCCCACGCTGTCATCTCTTGTTCCACGCCCCCCTCACCGACACACCGGTTTCTCATCTGGTGCTGAGTTCTTCTGGTATATAAGGAAGCGCAGAATGCTATCGCGCTGCCGGATTATTGTGTGTTTTTGCTCCAATATTCTCGCGTTTTGTTTCATGTTTTTCACGTTACCGACTCCGCTTTGCTTTCTCCCCATTCTCGTCTCTCGTTTTGGATTAGTTGCCTCGCTCACGGATCGAACGGCATTGACTCTTGCTTTCGCTCCTCTACTTCGGCTCTGTCTCAGGTTTTGGCTCGATGCTCTCGCTGACGGATTTAACGGCTTTGAACTCTCGCTTTTGTCCCTCGACTATGACTTTGCTTCACATTTCGGCGCAACGCTCTCACGGACAGATCTAACGGCTTCGAACTTTCACTTTCGTTTCTCGACTACGGCTCCGTTTCTTGTCTCTTCACGGCACGCAGCTTCAGGTTACCCAGCCCACGCATCTCAAAATCATCTATGCTCCCCTGCATTTGGATCCATCTCTTCGCCTCTTCATCGCCCGCTCCGTGACAGAGTAATCCAGCCACACGTGAGTACGACAGGATGAGGCTGGCCCTGGTGAGCCAGGGCACCCTCCTCGGGAAGCAACAGCAAGAACTCCTCACCACTAGGCAGACCCTCGCTGACATCACCACTCAGATGCAACAGCTCTGGTTATCCTCAACGCGCACCACAAGCCCAGAGACTCCATGCGAGCCACGCTTACCAGCCCCGCCCACCTATGGAGAAGAGCCAGGTACATGTAGATCATTCCTCTCGCAGTGTTAGCTGATTTTTGAGCTACAAGCCTCCACCTTCTCCTCGGATCGGTCGCGAGTGGCCTACGTCATCACCCTTCTTACTGGCAGAGCCCGGGAGTGGAGCACGGCTCTCTGGGATGCCTCCGATCCATGTTGTAACAACTTTGAGACGTTCTCCAGGGAGATGAGGCATTTCAATCGCTCTCATGTCGGCAGGGAGGCCGGGACCAGGTTGTTAAGACTTGCGTCGCCAGGTTGTGCATCGCCAGGAAGGAGCCTGTTTCTACTGTGGAGACTCTGGACATCTTCTTAAGAACTGCTCCATTAAAAAAAGGCACCCTCTAGTCAGGCTGGGAGCAGTAGAGGGCGCTCCTTCAGGCAGACTCCCAGGACCATGCTCCCTACTCCCTGCTACATTAATCATCGGCGGCCAAGCTCACCAGGTCCAGGCACTCATCGACTCCGGTTCTGACCGTAACCTGATCAGCGCTGCTACAGCTAGAGTGTTGGAGGTCCCATGTGTTCCTCCGCTCGCAGTGCAGGCCCTAGACGGAAGCCCTCTGCCAGCCATCACGCGGCGAACCTGCCCTCTCACCCTACGAATTTCCAGAAACCACTCTGAGGAGATCTGCCTGTTGGGTATTGAGAGATCCCATGCTGCTGTAGTTCTCTGTCTTCCCTGGTTAGCGCTTCATGGCCCACAGATTGACTGGACTAAGCACACTATCACGGGCTGGAGCCCGTCATGTTCCAGGTCTTGTCTTCTCTCGGCGCTCCCTTTACCTTCCACTCCAGCCAATCCTGACGAGCTCCCTAACATCTCCAATGTCCCAGTTGAATACCATGATTTCAAAGTGGCCTTCAACAAGACTCGAGCCACGTCACTTCCCCCTCATTGGCCTTATGATTGTCCCATCGACCTTCTTCCTGGCATCGCTCCTCCAAAGGGTCATCTCTACTCTCTGACTCGCCAAGAGCAAGAAACCATGAATGAGTACATCACGGGGGCTTTTGCTGCTGGTATCATCCTTTACGTATTTGTCTATTTGAACGACATTTCGATTTTTTCCCACACCCTGGAGGAGCATCGACGTCACATTCGTCAGGTGTTACAGAGACTGTTAGAGAACAACTTATATGTCAAGGCAGAGAAATGTGAATTTCATACAACGTCAGCCACCTTTCTAGGCTTCATTATCTCCCCCTCGCGGCTAGAGATGGAACCGGCCAAAGTTAAGGCGGTTTCCAACTGGCCAGCCACAGCCTCGCGACAAGACCTCCAACGATTTCTGGGCTTCGCCAATTTCTACTGCAGGTTCATTCGAGGGTATAGCTCAATCGCCGTTCCTCTAACCTCTCTGACTTCCTCCTTCTTTCCATTGGAACGCGGAGGCGGAGAAAGCCTTCTCCAACCTCAAGAGAAGGTTCACATCAGCCCCAATATTGATCATCCCCGACCCATCCCGGCAGTTCGTGGTGGAAGTAGATGCGTCCAACTCCGGCGTTGGAGGGGTCTTGTCCCAGAGGTCGTCGCAGGATAACAAACTGCACCCTTGTTCATTTTTCTCCCGTCGCCTGTCCCCAGCCGAAAGGAACTACGATGTGGGCGATCGGGAACTACTAGCCATCAAGTTAGCGCTAGAAGAATGGAGACACTGGCTGGAGGGGACTGAGCTCCCGTTTCTAGCATGGACTGATCACAGGAACCTTGAATACTTACACAGTGCCAAAAGACTTAATGCCCGACAGGCCCGCTGGTCCCTGTTCTTTTCTAGGTTCAACTTCGTGCTGTCCTACCGGCCAGGCTCCAAGAACGCCAAGCCGGATGCTCTCTCACGTCAGTTTATTCTTCCCCATGACTCCATGCCATCCGACACGATCCTGCCCTCCAGTTGTCTAGTAGCAGCGGTGGAATTGGACATTGAAGCTAGAGTTAAGCAGGCATCGACCCAGGAGCCCGGCCCCAGCAACGTTCCCCCTGATCGTCTTTTTGTTCCCCTCAGTCTACGCTCACAGGTCCTTGAGTGGGGCCATGGATCCAGATTGGCCTGGCACCCAGGCTCAGCCCGAACGCGCTTTATCATTCAGTAGCGCTTTTGGTGGCCCACATTGGGGAGGGATGTTTCCAGCTTCGTGGCAGCCTGCGACGTCTGTACCCGCTGTAAACATGATAACCGTCCCCCGGCCAGTCTCCTCAGACCCTTAACCATACCGCACCACCCCTGGTCTCACATTTCACTGGACGTAACTGGTCTAGCTTTGTCAGATGGGAACACATGTATTATGACCATCGTTGACTGTTTTCCCAAGTCCATCCACCTGGTTCCGCCTCCCAAATTCCCCTCTGCCAAGGAGACAGCGGAGCAACTGATCCTCCACGTCTTTCGTCTTCATGGTCTTCCTACGGACATAGTCTCAGATCAAGGCCCTCAATTCACATCACGTTTCTGGAAGGCGTTTTGCAAACTCATCGGAGCCACTCCTAGCCTGTCTTCCGGCTTTCACCCCCAATCCAATAGCTTAACGGAGCGAAAGAATCAAGCAATGGTAGTCGCTCTCCGGTGCATGACCACGAACGATGCTACCACTTGGAGTAAGTTCCTCCCGTGGGTCGAATATGCGCACAACTCCTTGCCGTCTGCCTCCACGGGGCTCTCCCCATTCCAGTGCTGTCTAGGCTACCAGTCACCACTATTTCCAACTCAAGAGGAGGAGGTAGAGGTCCCCTCTGTCCAACATTTCATCTGCTGGTGCAAACGGACATGGCTACGAGCTAGACGAAGCCTGCTGCAAGCATCCAGGTTGTACAAATGACAGACAGACCGCCACTGTACCAAGGCGCCCAAGTAGTGCGTGGGGGAGAGGGTCATGCTCGCTACTAAGGACATCCCGTTAAGAACGCTCTCAAATAAACTCTCACCTTGCTTCATCGGCCCCTTCACTATAACCAGAATAGTAAACCCATGCGCTGTCCGACTCCTACTCCCCTCTTCTATGTGGCGCATTCAGCCCACCTTCCACTTGTCTCAGCTTCGACGCATCGTAAAGTGCCCTCTAAGTAAATATGCATGGTTACAGTACACTGGTAACTCCCTTGTGGAAGCACCTAAAAACAATGAGGGTGGTACTTGACATGGCTGAAGGACTGAATGGCATAATATTACCTTTAATAATTAATTTTTTACATTGTACGCCCTCGGTGAAGAACTGCTAAATAAGGAAGGTTACTATGTTGGGAACAGCTGAAGGTCCCTCTGAGTTGCTTGTCTCATGAAGAACAGGAAGGTAGAATCTTCAATGTTTGCCTTCACTAACAGAGCCACTGTTGTCTCCAATTGCCCAAAGAAAGAGAAGATGTCTTGCTGATGAGCACCATGCACAAAGATGCTGTCCTGAGCACGAGGGAAGACAGAAAACCACAACTGGTCTTGGACTACAACGAGAGCTTGCTAACTTGAACAAGGCCACAGCCAAATGCAGCTGCCGATACATGACTGCCTGTTGGCCCCTTGTGACTTTTTTCAATATCATTGATTGGAGGACTATAAGGATTATTTATTTATTGACCAGGTCATACATTTTTGTATTCTTTCTTGTACTTCTGTGTATTAGTGGGTGGCGGGTAAAGTTTAGAGTTCTAAATAATACAACAAAGGAAGTCACTCATGTACAGATCTGGCCATTAAGAATGCACGTTTCGAGAAAATGAATCTGGTGAGCTGCCGCGGCAGCGCACAGGAAGCTTTGAAAATGATGTTTATTACCTGTAGGGGGCAGTCATGTTTCAATCTGAAGTATTGTGTGTCTACTGAAGCCAAAAATGTGTTATCTTTCTTAGGTGCCCATTGACAGCAAGCGACAAAGCTCATAAACGTGCCGAGCTCAAATTGTAAATACTGATATGTATTTGACATGCGCTTTCTCCATCCACTATTATTATTATTATTATTATAGTAATAGTGCTGTGAATTTATTATTATTATTATTATTATTATTGTAACGCAAATGTGTGCAAAAAAATGAAGTACAACAAAAAAAATACAAAAATGTTAGCTTAAAACAATATTGTTTTATTGTGTATATGTGCTTTAAATATACACTAAACAATAAACACTGCCTTTTGCAAAGTGAAAGCTAGTTACACACTTTTTGATCAAAAGGCTGGTGAAATCATAGGTTGTATAGAGCGATTAAAAACAATACAACAGGTTATGGTAAAGAATTCCTCGGACTCTTCCATTGCAGGAATTAAAAAACAATGTCAATTTTAGAATCCGTAGGAGCTCAGTGATCCACACACAAACTCTCATGAGGGAGCCATTCGCTGAATTTACTGCTTTCACGGGGGAGGGGCTAAGAAACACGCATCTTGGTTTATTCATGGAGATGTACCTGTTTTACACTACATAGAAATTTACAGGGTTGTCACTGAACAATTTACCCTGACAAAAAGCAACATAAGAACAGTTCCAGGTGTGCCAGATGCCCTAAATCATGCTTTAAAATGAATCTACTCGCTACATAAATGCTGGCTTTTCCAACACGACAGCGTGCTCCGATGTGAGCTGATTCATTCAAGTCATAATATAATATAACATATTTTTAGGTGTAGTTTATTTTTTTGTGTGCATAAGAATTGCATTTCAATGAATGTTTCATGGTGCTCCAGATGGCCAGTCCTCCACTGCTCAAGACTTTCAAGACAATCTACCAGGTTTGTTTATTCTCCATAGAAAGCATACAACTGTCTATTCAGTAAATAGAAAAAAAAAGTATTAAAATCAAAAAGTATGAAATCCAACTATGAAGTCAGATTTAATTGCTATTGTTAATCATTTTTATTTATTTTATGCTTTTCTGAGGAAATAAAATTTAGGCAGAGACGTCCGCTCTGTCTTGTTAATTCATCTAAAACCCCTCTACAGTATTTGCCAACAGCTCACACAGTTTGATAAACTCACACCTATCGTGAATGAAAGGTGAGAAGAGATTCAGCAGAATCTTCTGACACAATGCTTGCTCTGAAGGACTATATTCGACAAGAATTTAGAGAATAAGAATTTTATTTATAATACAATTGTCACGTGCCAGCCAGATCAGCTAAGTACGATCGTTTTTCCAAAGCGGTTCACTTTGTTCTCCTGTCTAAACTCCCCTCGTCCAAGGAAACGGCATAGTTACTCATCCTACATGTATTTCGCCTTCACAGTATACCCGTAGACATAGTTTCTGACCGCTGACCCCAATTCTCTGCCCAATTCTGGACAGCATTTTGTAAACTCGTCAGTGCTACCCCCAGCCACTCTGGTTATCATCCTCAGACCAACGTTCAGACTGAGAGAGACAATCAGGACCTTGAAACAGCGACTCTCAAGACCCACACTCCTGGAGCCAGATGCTACCGTGGATTGAATATGCACATAATTCACTACCAACATCCTCCACGGGCCTCTCTCCATTCCAGTGTTGTCTCGGCTACCAAACTCCTCTGTTTCCATCCCAAGAAGAGGAGGTGGCGTTTCCCTCGGCCCAGGCTTTGTAAAAGGACCTGGCAACGTGCTAGAGCTAGGCTTCGCCATGCAATAACCCTATTTAAATGGCAAGCAGATCGCCGCTGTTCAACTGCCCCAACCTACCACGTTGGGCAGAGAGTCATGCTCTCCACCCGTAATGTCCCCATTAAAAGAATTTCCCACAAGATATATCCAAGGTTCATTGGGCCCTTCACCATCTCCAAAATCATAACTCCTTGCACAGTCAGACCTCTCTTGCCATCCACAATGCGTCTCATTAATCCCTTGTTCCACGTGTCCCAGATAAGATGAATAGCTTCATGCCCATTAAATCCATTAAACCCTGCCTGTCTTCATGCTTTTGGTCTGCATTTGGATTCACTTCCGTTTAGTCACGTCTCTGACAACAATAAAAGATAATTAATTAAATAATAAAATTATATCAAATAAGTACTTTATCTAAAAGCCAGACCAAATTTCTCATTCACTGCTGAAGTAGTTAAATATGCTTATACTGTAGATACGTAGGTTACATTTTAAAAGTAAAATTGCAAGTAAATTACAAACTGCATGTAAATGTAAAATATGAATAAAACAGTATTAGACACAAATATATGATATGGTAGTATATACAATGAAAAAGCTATTTACACATGAGTGGACAAATGTAAAGCAATTAATAATTTATTGTGTATGTTTAACTTCATTCAGCTGTTTAAGTTATATGAAAAATAATGTGCCTACCAGCCCACTATTACTTCCTGTTCAAATGTAAAGATGCCCGCGCGTGTGTGCAAAAAAACGAAGTACAACAAAGAACACAAAAGTGTATCATTTTTAATAAATGTCAGCCTGAAACAATATTGTCTCCAATGTTGAAGCAAACATGATTTTGTTTTTGTTTTAGTCTACTCGCTGAATACAATGTGACCACTCACTCCAAGTTGAACACCTGCAGACCCTTACTGTAAGCCCTCTTCTCACCTTTCATTCACAATAGGGGTAAAGTTATCAAAACGGTTTCACTGATGGGGGAATTGGCAGAATTGAGGTGTTTAAAACGAATTAACAAGACCAAGCAGACATCTCTGCCTAAAATGTATTTCGCCAGCACAATGTACTGAAGCTCAGCATGACTTCTTTCCTTGTTTTAATCTGCAATATTGTGAAATAATAAGTGAAATGTATTTTGCGTATATGCTTAAATATTCCTTTTTATTTATGGACATGTGTATTATGTTTGATCTGCATTATTGCGAAACGCGATTCCTTTCTGGCATTTTTATCGATAAATCACACACGTTTATCAACCTTTTGATCAAAACGCTGCCTTTTGTGAAAGTTTACGCACAAATTCGAGTTTACGCATGCCGATGAACAGCTTTATTTCAGTAATACATTCACAACCACATTCCAGCTATTATTTCCAGCCATGTTCAAATAATGGATGAAATGCTGGATACAAACAGCAAAAAAAAAACATGATGGTTATTATTATAAAAAGCCCGAAGCACACTGTATGCATATAAGAATATTTACAAAAAATGTATTTATTATTTTCCATTCATGTCTTCTGATGACACATTTTTTACATTTTAACGAAGACATGTTGGCATATTTACGAATCAGGACATTCGCATAGTTAACAGTGACTATTTGTATCTGTATTTATATTTATTATATGTTTTGCTGGCCAAAGACATTTTAGGCAGAGATGTCTGCTCATTCTTGTTAATTTGTTTTACACTAGACACTAGAAGGGGGAATTATGTTAAAATGCTCTTCATCAACTACAGCTCAGCATTAAATACCATAATTCCCTTTACACTCACCACCAAGCTGGAGTACCTGGGACTCAGCTCATCTCTGTGTCAGTGGATTTCCAATTTCCTAACTGGGAGACCACAGTCAGTAAGGATGGGTGGACATGTCTCAGCCTCCATCACTCTCAGCACTGGAGCCCCCCAGGGTTGTGTTCTGAGCCCTCTACTGTACTCAATGTACACGCACGACTGCGTAGCCTCTAACGACACCGTCGTGGTGGGCTTGATCACTGACAACGATGAGACGGCCTACCTAAAGGAGATTGGAAATTTGTAAAACTGGCGCCAGAGGAACAGCCTCCTTCTAAACATCAGCAAGACAAATGAGTTGATAGTGGACAGCAAAGCAGAAGAGCAAAAGAGGAACTACCAGACCCCCGTCATCAACAAGAGCCCAGTGGAGAGAGTGGACAGCTTCCGCTACCTCGGTGTACACATCACGCAGGACCTGTCATGGTCCTGTCACATCAACACTATGGTGAAAAAGGCCCAGCAGCGTCTCTACCACCTCAGACACCTGAGAGACTTTAGACTGCCCTCTAAAGGTGCTTAGGAACTTCTACTCTTGCACCATAGAGAGCATCCTGATGGGAAACATATGACCTGGTTCGGGAACAGCACCATGCAGGACAGATGAACTCTTCAGAGGGTGGTGCGATCAGCTGAGCGCACCATCCACACCGAGCTCCCTGACCAGAACTCGATCTACCACAAGCGGTGCTGGACCAGATCATGAAGGACCTCAGTCACCCCAGCAATGGACTGTTCTCTCTGTTGGCCTTCAGGGAGTGGAATCGCTTTCCTGACCTCAACACAGAGAGACTGAGGAGGAGTTTCTCCCCGCAGGCAACACGGTCTCTTAATCAGTACACCACACAGTACTGATCCATTTTGCATATCTAAACATGTTTCTGCACTCACTCTGGACATTCTGGACATTCACTGACACTAGTGGTCACTGCACACCTGCACACTCATGGACATTATGCACATAAGTCACTTTAAATATGCACACAAGCCACTTTAATATGACACTTTACTGCATACTTGCACACCCCTGGACATTCCGTTCTTTGATGTTCACTCCATTCAAACAATTCTATATTTTTCTACTGTACAGCTAGGTTTTTCTTATTTGCTTATATTTTTCTCTATCTTATATTTAAGATATTCTTATATCTTCCTATAGTGTATATTTTGTATTTTGTATCATACAGATATTTTATATTTTATTTTATTCTTTCTTAGTTAAATTAGTTATTTTTTTTAGTTAAATATACTGTGTGTATGTGACAAAATTTAAATTTGAATTTGATTTTCTATAAGAAACGTTTTATTATGAATTTTTAAGAATGATTTTGGGCATCTCATTTCATCATTATGAAAATAATATGAAGCACTTATACACACATTCATCATGAAAGATCTATTGTAAAACTAAATGAAATTCATGTTTGCTTCAGCATTGGAAACAATATTGTTTTAGGCTAACTAATTATACAAAATTCTTCATTGTACTTGGTCTGGTGACAAAGGGCACAAGGTCAGTTTCTCATACAGATTGACAGGGACGAAAAGGTATCAGCACCACAGACAGCGCTCCTAAACTTGAACGAAGGGCGGGGCGTTCTAACTCGCTCCGGTCGGCAGCTTATCATCTACCATCTTGCTGTCATCGGCTGCCTATAAAAGGGCAGGGGATCTCCTAAAAAAAAGGTTGTTTAGGACAAACAATAGTTTTGTCAGCTTTTTCCTCATTAGATTCCGACCCTTCCGGGATTCGTATCCCCGCTGGCGCTCCAGACACACGACTGTCTCTCTCTCTCTCTCGCTCCCTCTTCTCAGGAACGGTGGCTGCACGAGCGTACCAGCCGCTCCTCGCGTCGCACCCCATAGAGGAAGCTCAGTAAGGCAGCTCTACCCATCTCGTTTCTTTCCTCTGAGATCGCTGGGGAGAAAAGTAAAGAAAATAATAAAAAATTTTGTTCGTTTTACCGCACTACTGCCTCCTGGTCTTCTTGCCTGTCTTAGGACCCATGACATCATTAAAACACCAAAAAGATATCCATCTCCAATTTTAGGTCAATCAGTGAGATTTAAAAGCTGATCTGCATATTTCTCCATAATCGCATAACTGGTATTTTGGATGTATAATGGAGATGGGTGGGAGGTATTGTTTAGTTTAAAGGGATAATTATGTAGTCTACAAATAAACATAAAAGTGCCTGATACATAAACTTGGGTAATAATTTTAATTATTATAATTTTCTGGAGGTTTAAATTGCTGGAGTAAAATTGACCCCAAGGATAAAATATGTTATTAAATTTGAAGGTAACAGGAAGGTTAAACAAGGCTCCATCACATCTTTTCTGTCACCTTCCAATAGTAATTAATATTATAAGCGTTATAACAGTGATATGCATGTTGGGGTGAGTGTATTAAAATCTAACTGGAGTAAGTATATAGTGATAGAAATAGATTTTGCTATTTGTATATAAAAAAAAACCCTCTGACATTTCATTACTATTATTTGAGCTACTGTATGAAAGTTTCACAGCAATGCCGCATAACAAGTTATCTGATGCTTGAAAGAAGAAAAAAATATATATTTCTAAAACAGGGTTTAAGTACTTTAATACCTTTGAGACAGGATAAGGAAAAATGGTTAGAGAGTAGAAGATTGTGGTACAGTGAGCAAACTTTGCTGGAGGACATCATTAATATTTAGAGATATTTAATAAAATTCTTCTGACCATATTGAGGTAGTATACTGGCCTGGCACACCATACCACTCTGTCCCCTCTCCTCTCCAGCCCCACTAAACATGTCACCGGATGAGTTATGGCACCTATCTTTATTGATTGAGCATTTAAAATATGCATTTTTCACAGCAGCCTTGAGAGTACTGGGGAGAAAGTGAAGGAATTATTAAAAATATAAATAATGTTTCATGAAAAAAAGGAAAGGAATCCCTCAATCATAGTCTTGAAGAACCTTGGTTTCATCAAGCACTATTGTACTAGAGTGTACAGTAGAATATTTGATGTACACTATTAAAGAATAATAAGCTATATGTATTTATTGAGGATAAAGTGTTTGTTGATGTCTATTAAAATAATCTATTTCTATTTTTCTTTTAAGTAATGTCTGATTGGAACCATCCTTTTCAAAGTTCATGTTCTTCTGCATGTTTGCCTCCTGTGTCTGCCCCATTAACACTGCATTGCTCTCTGTCTCACACAGTGGAGACACACCATGCATGCCAGCTCTTGTTACAGAGCTCACTCCAACCCAAGACCCCCTAGAAGCTCTTGAAGCAGCTCCAAGAAGATATTTACTGTCATTGCTCGCAAAACCACAGCTCCACCATGACCACCTCCCTTTCCGTGATCCACCCAACTCTTCCTTCCCACCGTCTCATTCTCCACTCAGCACACCTCTGCCCAATCTTTAGTTACTTCTCCTCCCTACTTAAGCCACATGAACACAACACCTCAGTGCCAGATTATTGTGTGCCTTTCACGTTCAGTATTCCAGCATTATTTCATGTCTTTGCTCTCTCGATTTCAACCATGCTTTGTTTCACCGACCTCGCAGTCATCACAGAGCACACTCAACTTAGCTCGTGCCTGCTCTGTGCTTCTGCATTCCTATAGGGCTCACATTGCACTCAGAGCCCTTGTGATGGCTCTCTCCAATTTCTCATTCCAGCAAGGCTCCCTCCACACACACTGCCTCCCAACATGTAGCAGCAACCAAGCCAGTGTCAAACCATTAATAATGGCACCCACGCTATCTGCCAAGCTTGCTTTAAGCATCACTTCATCTAGATATCAGCAAAACAAGCCATGAGGAGATTCTTCTGATCCTCCATCTGCACTTGGAACCACTACAACTTCTCTGAGCCCTAACAGACACTGATAAACAGGGACATGTTAGCTAGTGTGATCATTTTAATTAGCCCAGACAAGGCAGATGTCAGATGCGAAAGGCAGACATGAAAAAGCAGAAATGTGCTCCTGACTCTCAGTTTCTCAGTTTTTCATCTGACATGGCAGGGCAGATCATTCAGATCTTGCAATGTGCTTTCCAGAAAATGTCAACTAATTTGCCTCCTCCCCCTCCACCTCATTCTTTTTAGATATGGAAGCTGTGAGAGCCTATTTGCAGCCAATTACCTATGAGCAAGATAACAGACCATACAGTCGTGGCCAAAAGTTTTGAGAATTACACAAATATTAGTTTTCACAAAGTTTGCTGCTAAACTGCTTTTAGATCTTTGTTTCAGTTGTTTCTGTGATATACTGAAATATAATTACAAATACTTCATACATTTCAATGGCTTTTATCGACAATTACATGACATTTATGCAAAGAGTCAGTATTAGCAGTGTTGGCCCTTCTTTTTCAGGGCCTCTGCAATTCGACTGGGCATGCTCTCAATCAACTTCTGGGTCAAATCCTGACTGATAGCAACCCATTTTTTCATAATCATTTCTTGGAGTTTGTCAGAATTAGTGGGTTTTTGTTTGTCCACCCGCCTCTTGAGGATTGACCACAAGTTCTCAATGGGATTAAGACCTGGGGAGTTTCCAGGCCATGGACCCAAAATTTCAATGTTTTGGTCCCCGAGCCACTTAATTATCACTTTTGCCTTATGGCACGGTGCTCCATTGTGCTGGAAAATGCATTGTTTTTCACCAAACTGTTGTTGGATTGTTGGAAGAAGTTGCTGTTGGAGTTTTTTTTGTACCATTCTTTATTCATGGCTGTGATTTTCGGCAAAATTGTGAGTGAGCCCACTCCCTTGGATGAGAAGCAACCCCACACATAAATGGTCTCAGGATTCTTTACTGTTGGCATGACACAGGACTGATGGTAGCGCTCACCTTTTCTTCTCTGGACAAGCCTTTTTCCAGATGACCCAAACAAACGGAAAGAGGCTTCATCCGAGAATATGACTTTGCCCCAGTCCTCAGCAGTCCATTCTCCATACTTTTTGCAGAAGATCAATCTGTCCCTGATGTTTTTTTTTTTGGAGAGAAGTGGCTTCTTTGCTGCCCTTCTTGACACCAGGCCATCTTCCAAAAGTCTTCGCCTCACTGTGCGTGCAGATGCGCTCACATCTGCCTGCTGCCATTCCTGAGCAAGCTCTGCACTGGTGGCACTCCAATCCCGCAGCCGAATCCTCTTTAGGAGACGATCCTGGCATTTGCTAGACTTTCTTGGACGCCCTGAAGCCTTCTTAACAAGAATTGAACGTTTTTTCCATGAAGTTCTTCATGATCCTATAAATTGTTGATTTAGGTGCAATCTTAGTAGCCACAATATCCTTCCCTGTAAAGCCATTTTTTGCAACGCAGTGATGGCTGCACGCATTTCTTTGCAGGTCACCATGGTTAACAATGAAAGTACAATGATTTCAAGCATTACCCTCCTTTTCAACATGTCAAGTCTGCTATTCTAACCCAATCAGCCTGACATAATGATCTCCAGCCTTGTGCTTGTCAACACTCTCACCTGAGTTAACAAGATGATTACTGAAATGATCTCAGCAGGTCCTTTATTGACAGCAATGAAATGCAGTAGAAAGGTTTTTTTTCCAGGATTAAGTAAATTCATCTGATCATTCTTCATAACATTCTGGAGTATATGCAAATTGCTATTATAAAAACTTAAGCAGCAACTTTTCCAATTTCCAATATTTATGTAATTCTCAAAACTTTTGGCCATGACTGTATGTTGTGATCACTGTCAATAGTGTGGAATTAGCTTTTTAATTGACACAGGTGCACAAGCTTCTATAATTCCATTACAGATGGCTGAGAAGCTTGGTCTTCATTTAATCAAGTCAAACACTATAATTGCTGCGGTGACTGGGAAAAGTTGTCATACTTACATACCAGAGCCTGTTAGCTTGTGTTTTGGCCCTAATGGTAATAAGAATTCTCCCCCTTTTTTTGGCATTGACGTTATCTCATGTTTACACATGCAATTGGATTTTGAAGTAGCTGAATCTAAACTCTCCATTCCCTTTCAAAAGCTACACTCGATGCTGCGTGAAAACGCTATGGGAACATCTCTTTGTTCTCCGGTTGTGACACCTGTGTGTATCAAAACGCAGAATACTTCGGCTTATAACTTCAGTCAGGTGACGTCACCCGATAAGGTGCACTTGCAGGTTATAAATAGGAGTGAACCGGAAACATCCTCAGATCTTTTTGTCTTCAGGACTGCTTTGTGTTTGCGTGTGTGTGTTTGCGTGTGTGTGCGTGTGCGTGCAACAGAATCACGGTAGGAAAGAAAAACTTTACTTACCGATAATGGCAGAGTTGGTTGAGAGATGCGTGTCTCCGTGTGATAGATTTCTTTCGGAGGGCTTGGGTTTCAAGGAGAGTGCAAGCATTGTGATCTCTTCCGTATTAAGGTGTTGTGCGCGGCTCGCTTTCTTTAAAGAGAAACCGCGAGCCACTGCTCATTCCTGGGGCTCGTGTGCGTATGAGACGGTATTTCATCTCTCTCTCCAGCTCTCCCCGGATCAGGAAGTTTTTTTGAGACTCCCTCCCTTGCTTCCATGGAGATAGCGTGCCAATCTGGCACTCGCGCATGAGATGGTATTCCCCCTTTCTCTCGCGCTCTCGGCGGATCAAGAAGTTTTTAGCATCTGCTTCTCAAGCGCGCTCCGGCGCTTCTTGTGAGCGGACAGAAGAGATTTGCTCTCTTGCTTCCATGGAGATAGCGTGCCGATTGGGCAGATGCGCATGAGACGGAATTCCCCCTTTCTCTCGCACTCTCCCCGAATCAGGAAGTTTTAGCATCCGCTTCTCAAGCGCGCTCAAGCAGTTTTTGTGAAGGGGCCGAAGAGATTTCCTCTCTCGCCGCAAAATAAACAAATAAATAAATAAAATAATAAAACATAAATAAATAATTATTTAATAATAATATTAAATGATTAAACATAATAATAATTTTTTAAAAAATTCCCCAAGCACTCAAAGTTAGACGACAGGTCGGGTGGCCAGGGGAGGGACCTCAACGAGGGTCCCTCCCCTTTTTTGGCGACCTCCATGACGAGTTAACTCTTTCATGGAATAAGCCTTATTCATCCCCTGTTTAATGATGATACCCCAGATTGAAGAGACGCTTGCGAGGTATCTCTCTCCTGGGAGCTCATCCTCCCTGAAAAAGCCCACACTGCCCACCAAGCCATGTAGACTAACATCTTCGTTGGGGGGGGGAAGCTTTTCAGGCAGCATGTCATGCCATGGCGGTTTTGCAGATTTTATTTATTTCTCCATTCAACCAAGCAGAGACCCGTGCTATCGGCCGTTCTATGGCTGCTGCAGTCGCCATGGAGAGACATCTGTGATTTACCCTCATGGACATCGAGGTCAGGGATCGCGTTTCCTCCTTGATGCCCCCCTCTCTCCTTCCGGCCTCGTTGGCGACGCTGGAAACACCGCCGCACTAGGTTTCGGGAGGCAAAGCTCTACGAGCAGACCTTTTGTGAGGTTTCTCCCCTGCTGTGCTCAGGCGTTGGGACCCAGTCCCGACCAGGTCTAGTCCCCGCGAGGCGCAGAAGGAGAGTGTGGCGAGCCAGCTACCCCCTCGTAAAGAGAGGGGAGGGACTCACCGCGCTTCGCAATCCGCCTCAAAAAAGAAAAAGAAAAAAAGCACCGGACCGGAGGGACATTATCTCCACCAAAATGTTCTGAGGTTGACATGCCCAGGACCATGGGGGTGTCTCCCCCCCAAAAGAGGGATGTGTAAAAATTTCAATAAGGGACAAAGACTCCTCCCTGGCACCCTCTGGGGGCCGTTGTCTAATCTCCGCCACCACTGGTGTTTCGGGAAGCAAAATGTTAGGTGCTCGGTTCCTTCCTGCCTTGTTTCAGGATGCCGGACACCTAACACCCCCTCTCTGTTGCACATCATCTTCTGCGTTTTCAATGGCATGGTCTCCACTTTCATGAAACCGGAACGAGCACATCTGCTGATTTGGCAATTACAGACTTGCAATTCAATTCAATTCAATTCAATTTTATTTCTATAGCGCTTTTAACAATGGTCATTGTCTCAAAGCAGCTTCACAGAAATGAAAAGAAGACTTATGGAAATGTATATATGTGTAAGAAAAAGACTTGCGTGGGAAAAGGGGCCATAGATCATGTTCCCCTGCCAGACAAGAGAGATGGGAGGTTGCGTCCAATTTTACATCTTCTTGGACTGAACATCAGAATGTTGACAGCCAAAATGATTGTTTCTCAAATTCAACAAGAGGTTTCGTTTGTGACGGTCAACCTGAATGACGCATATTTTCATATAGAAATACTGCCACAACACAGGAGGTTCCTGAGGTTTGCTTTTGGGGGCGACGCTTACCAGTATCGGGTCCTTCCATCTGGCCTAGCCCTGTCACCCCACACATATAAAATGCACAGATACAGCTCTGGCTCTATCATTCCAGGGCATTCGTATTCTGAATTGTATAGACGACTTAATAGCTAACACTTCGACAACAGGATGTTGTCCTAGCTCATCTCCATTCTTTATGATTGAGACTCAATGCCACGAAAGGCGTTCTCTTTCCTGTTCAAAGGACAAAATATTTGGGTGTCACATGGGATTCGTTCACAAGGCAGGCACAGCTGTTTCCCGCTCATGTCAAACCCATCCTCCAACACCCTGAAGGAAATCAAGCTAGGCCAGAAGGTGACTCTTCATCACTTTCAGAGATCTTTAGGTCTCATGGCAGCCTCGTCGACTGTGATACCTTTGGGCCTTCTGCACATGAGAGCATTTTCAGTTGTGGCTAAGAGCCAGGGGATTTCACTCAAGGGCCAATCCCCAGAGGCTAATAAGGGTTTCGCGCTGGGGGCTTCGTACCCTTTTTATGTGGTTCAGATGCCGGCTTCTGACTTTGTTTCCCACTTTAGGTCCATCGTGTCGTCGCAAGATGCTAATGACCAACACTTCCCTCATGGGCTGGGGTGCAGTCTTGGATGGCCGTCCAGCATAAGGGAGCTGGAGAGGTCATCTTCTCGCATGGCACACCAATTGCCTCGAAATGATGGCTCAGGTTCTGGCCCTGAAACACTTCCTCCAGCAGTTGAGAGGCTACCATGTACTAGTGCTGGTAGACTACACTGTGGTAGTCTCGTACGTAAATCGCCAGGGTGGACTGCGCTCGCGCCACTTGAACAAGCTAGCGCACCAGGTTCTGCTTTGGGCACAGGACAAGTTCCTGTACCTCAGGGCAATTTACATTCCGGGGCACATGAATGTAGCAGCCTTGACTTGCTATCCAGACAAGCTGTGACACATGGGGAATGGAAACTCCACCCTTAAGTAGTCAGTCAAATCTGGGAAAGATTTTATGTAGCAGAGGTGGACCTCTTCACCTCCCAAGAGGTAGCACAATGTCCCCATTACTACTCTGACTCCTCCAGCTCCCCTAGGTCTGGACGCAATGGCCCAAACGTGGCCCAGATTATGCCTTTGTGCGTTTCCTCTGATTCTTCTGCTCCCAGGAGTCCTGGCGAGGGTCCGTCAACAGGGTTACGCTGCTTATCGATAGCGCCCAATTGGTCGACCAGAGTGTGGTTTTCAGATCTAAAATCTCTCCTCGACGGCTCACCCTGGGTGATTCCAGTGAAGAGGGATCTTCTGTCTCTGGCGTAGGGGACAATATTTCATCCCCGGCCCGAGTTCTGGAACCTTCACATCTGGCCCCTGAACTAAGAGATGCTGGACTTCCAGCCAGCGTAAGTGAAACCATTTTAAATGCCAGGGCTCCCTCCACTAGAAGAACTTGTGCCCTCAAATGGAGTGTATTTGAAAGTTGGTGCATGGCAAGACATGTAGACCCAGTCCACTGCCAGATTGTTTCAGTGCTGGAGTTTCTGCAAGAAAAGTTCTGCATCCTCACCCAAACTATCTTCCGAAGGTTCCATTCTCGCCATGCTCCCAGTCGTTCTCGAAGCCTTGTCCTCTGCCTTTCACAGCTCCGGAGCAGGACAGATTTCACTTACTGTGTCCAGTTCATGCTCTTCAGATGTACGTCCACCGCACTAGCCAGTGGTGTAAGTCAGAGCAGCTTTTCCTTTGCCATGGGGGCCGCAACCGGGGGGCAGCCGCCACTAGACAGACGTTGTCACACTGGGTGAGAGATGCTATTGCCCTAGCCTATGAGGCGCGTGGTCACACTTCGCTTCTGGGAATCGGGGCTCATTCGACCAGGAGGATTGCCTCATCAATTGCTATGGCAAGAGTCGTCCCCTTGCAGCAGGTATGTGATGTGGCAGGCTGGTTCTCTCCGCACATGTTTGTTAGATTTGATAGTCTGGATGTCAATCCTACTCCGGGCTTGCGGATCCTCGAGTCAGCATCCCAGAGCTAGGTCTGAGACCTCCTTGGCTATTATGCGCACACGCTACACAACCTGGGGGTCTGCAGACATTTGCAGTGCGGCGGCGTTGGTATTCTTGTTCCCATAGCATTTTCACGCAGCATCAAGTGTAGCTTATGAAAGGAAACGTCTTGGGTTACTTAGCTGTAACCGTGTTCCCTGATAAAGCGGGAACAAGATGCTGCGCTTCAATGCCACACTGCTGGCATGCTTGTCCTTCAGACAAAATTGACCTGAGGATGTTTCCGGTTCACTCCTATTTATAACCTGCAGGTGCACCTTATCGGGTCACGTCACCTGACTGAGGTTATAAGCCGAAATATTCGGCGTTTTGACACACCATGACTTTACAACTGGAGAACAAAGAGATGTTCCCATAGAGTTTTCACGCAGCATCTCATTCCCGCTTTATCAGGTTACAGCTAAGTAACCCGATACGTTTTTACATCTCAGGTGATGGATCCCGTGATTGCTAACCACCCTATCTGCTAAAGCTAAGAATTATTGGGGGCCATTGGACCCCACTTTTATGACTAGACAGTACCCCCTTTCACAGGAAGCTATTGAGGGGATTCAGCCTGTAATTGCAGATTTGGTGAGCTGATGCATGTCATAAACACACAGAGATGGACCAGAAGACTAGCAGTTAGCCCTGTAGCGTAGATGGTAAACCCAAACGCGGAAGTAGCGCAAACCACGCTGTTATTTTTAGAACTCTAAAAATAGGAGCGAGAGGAAGAGTCTACACAAATAAACTCGCGTTCTAATAACACACACTCAATCGAAAGCGAAACCCAAGAAACTGAGTACTCACGGTTAGACGGACACAGCATCGGCGATAGCATGGGCAAACTCAATGACTGAGCAATGTGTGGAGCCATCTTGTCTCCTTTTATGCTTCCTGAATAACGACCGGACTACTTCCAGGTCCTAGTGCCGGTCGTGTTAGGAGTGCGCATGACAATACATTTTGATTAAAGCATGCAGCTCCTCTTCCTCTCCTTTGTGGCCTGTCAGGAAACTTTTTGGCATCTCGCAGTCAATTATCATGTCGCAAATACATGTATTGTTCGCATTCCAACTCAAGTAACCAACTCTAGTAACATTTTTTTATGGAATCCCTATTACAATACAGTGTTTTCAGTCATTGATATGGCTAATGGTTTTTGGTCTATTCCCCTACGTCCAGACAGCCAGCCATGGTTAGCTTTATATCATCAAGCATTAAGGCATTACCTGTCAGAGTGAGAATGTCCAGTTAAGGAGTCTAGCCTGGTCCAATTCATTTATGACATTCATTCAGCTCCGCTGTCTGCTAAAAGAGAAGAGACACAGTGCATAGTCAGCACCAAGTATACTTGAAGGAGAACTTAAAGTATTGAAGGGGTGGGGCGCTCTAATTTGCTTCAGCTGGCTTGTCATCTACCCTCCTGCTGTAATCGACCACCTATAAAAAGGCTGGGGAAGTAGGATGGTCAGGTTGCGACAACTAACACCTCTCCTTTATTCCTCCGCAGACTCGACAGATCTGGCACACATGCCGAGGATTTTCATCTCTGCCAGCGCTTTCACCGCATGACAAGCTCAAACACTCTGGCTGCACAGGAGCGATGACCTTGGCAGCGACTACATGGGTGTCCACGCTTGACTAAATTAACTAAGAAGGTTCTAGAGTAAGAAGTGAAGTTTATGTTGATGCCTTTTTCTGCACTCCATTTTGAACCTGAGCTGATTAAACAAGATAAAGACTTTTATGTTTTGACACTGAAATTTCATCTACTGACTTCCTTCGGTCCTCTTCAGTGCCCACTATACTGGTGTAGAATGTGCGTATCTCATGGGTATCTCATACAGGGGCACCCCGTAGCCCGTATCTTGGACACCTACTGAGGCCAGAATTCAACAGGAAAATGTGCTACAACAACTGACACAGGGTCTCCAAGCGACCACTGATAAACTCGCTCGTTTACAGCAGTGAGGGGGGTGGGCATTGCGTGCCATTACCTGACCCCTGCAAAGAGACGCAACACCTGTTGACTTAGCTAACCCTACACAATGACGTCAAGGCCTTTCTACAGACCTTTGAACAAACAGCGGAGCAGGAAGGGTGGCCGCAACAAGACTGGAGCACAATCCTCATCCCTCTCCTCACCGGCAAAAATTAATGTGCTTATTTTGCACTTAATCTAGATGAAGAAGAGGATTATGAACTTCTGAAAGAGGAGAATATGGCATGTTGTGGACCACAGGTGGGTAGTAACGAGTTACATTTACTTGTGAAGAAGAATCACTACTCTTACTCCACTACATTCGGCTACACTTGACTCATTATTAACCATTTATTCTACACTGGCAGCTGGTAGATCTACCGCATGACTATTTCACCAATAAGACCCAGCAACACTAATCACACGACTCTCTTTGACCAATCAGCCGCAATAACACCCACATGTTATTGATTGGCCAGGCGGCATAATGGGGGAAAAAACCTTCAGCTGGTGTTCTTTCATTTTACCTGTGAATCCGTCCTACATACGCTCACTGCACATGCACAAACAAAAGTTTTCACATCTTTCTCTAATTTTGCGGAACACCCATAAAAGCATGCTGCTACTAGTGGGACCTTGCGGTTAGTGTACAATCTTGTGGTGAGTATAGAATGCTTTTTTTCATGTTTGTGTGATTATATGTTAACTTTAGATTTATGACCCACAGACATCGCCGCGAGTCCAGGTAGATCATCTAATGAGGTTCACAACATGATGGCTACAACCCACGTATCTGACAAGACAGGAAATTGTAGAGTGGATCACAGCCGATTGGGTGCTCCACCCTCTTCCCTGAGAGGAGCGAAAGGCCGTAGGCATGCGGGCTCCCACCATTCTGTGTGGCTTAATCGATGCACTGGAATATGCACTGGTGACATTGCCCTAGGAGTAGAGAAAAACAACTGCTGGAGAATTCCGCCCAGGTGACAGAGGGCTTCTGCTTCTCAGTGCCTCCTGTAAATTCCTGGCCCGATGGCAGTGTCCCTACACCATAGTAGAATGAGGAGGGCCTATAAACTACAGAGCTTATTAAAACTGTTAATAAAGTGTGTCTGTTGCCACATGTTTCAGCTTTCACCTCTATGTCTCCTGAACCACAGAAATGAGGAATTATACAATGTAGGGAAGATCTTACTCCGGCCCAGCACCAAGAGCTGAATGAGGCAATAAACAAATTCTGCGATGTGTTTTTCACCGAACCAGGCCTTACACACAGTTTGGCACAACATCAAAACACCACCAGGTGTTATCGTCCACCAGAGGTCGTATCGTGCCCCAGAGGCTTGCCACAGCATCATAGCCACATCACGAACATGCTACAGAATGGTATCATGAGTCCACTAGCCTCATGGTCCATCCCCATAGTAGCAGTACCGAAGCCAGATGGGACGATCCGCCTATGCAATGACTTTAAATGGCTGAACCTGGTCTCCCATTCCCTCATTGACCAGCTGGGAAATGCATGCTTTATCTCAACGCTCAAAAGGATATTGTCAGGTTGCCCTCACTCCCGAAGTGAAGAAAAAGAGAGTGTTCAGCACAAGCTTAGGACACTGGCAGTATTGAGTTATCCAATTCGGACTACACAGAGCACCTGCAACATTCCAATGGTTAACGGACACCATATTGCGCCGCCAACACATGTACATAACTGCCTACTTAGACAATGTAACAATGCTACTCGTGTAGCTGAGAAGATCACCTTTTCCATATTTCCCAGATCCTAGTAGAGCTTCGAAAAGCGGGACTCGCAGCTAATCCAAAAAAAATGCTAACTAGGGATGCCCCAAACAGTACACTCATATCCATGACCTACAAAGAAAAGGCAGGTATGTGTCTTTCTGGGGTTAGCAAATTACTATAGACATTACATACACAACTTCTCTGCATACAGGCTGAAGGTTGAGTCTCAACAAATTCAATCTTCCCTGATGAAAATGTATGCTGATGCTCCTGCACTAGAAGTGTGGTCCTGGGTTGATAAGGGGGCAAGCCTTGACTCTGCTGGCGTTGGGAGGTAAATATTTGGTCCCTGAGTCTTTGCTACCATACTTGGATTAACAAATTCACAGTTTAGGACATGTGTGTGTTTCACAGGTTTTCTTCTACGTGTTGGAACGCGACGTTCTGAGCACATCTTGTGAAATCCTGTGTTCTGTGTCAGGCTAACAACAGTGCAGCTAGATTGCCAACTCCTGCAGTTCACACCCCAGCTTCAGCAGGTCCATTCAGACACCTGCAGGTTGACTACATCATCTATCTTCCATGTCAAGGTAAATGGGATGTGTTGGTGGTGGTTGACATATTTTCTAACTGGGTTGAAGCCAACTAAAATGGGAATAGCTCTGCACACTGCAAAATCACTGGTCAAGGACAAATGCATTCATTCAGATTGTGAATTAATTTCACTGGACAGGTCGTGCAGAAGGTCATGAAGTTGTTGAACGTTTAATGGAAGCTTCACTGCCCTTACAAGCCCCAGGCTTCTAGGCAGGAAGAATGTCAATACCACACACTAAGGCTAAGGTTCAAGCTCCATCAGAGTGGAGTGTCATGGGTAGATGCACTGCCAGCTGTTCTGTGCAGCATTTGATCATCTCCTACAAGAGGAGTTATTCTGACCTCCGTTGCACTGTTAAAGTATTGTGAAAAGCTCACTGATGTGGTCAGTGCTGGTCAACAGCATGTTTTGGAGGCAAGGACCTCATCTGTGAAAGGAGGCCATGCTATACCTGTGAATCCGTCCTACATACGCTCACTGCACATGCACAAACAAAAGTTTTCACATCTTTCTCTAATTTTGCGGAACACCCATAAAAGCATGCTGCTACTAGTGGGACCTTGCGGTTAGTGTACAATCTTGTGGTGAGTATAGAATGCTTTTTTTCATGTTTGTGTGATTATATGTTAACTTTAGATTTATGACCCCCAGACATCGCCGCGAGTCCAGGTAGATCATGCTATTGTACTAGGACTGTGGGTGTTGTGGGGGACTGTGGGGACCTTTTCAAGTCCTTCTAGTAACCGATTCAGGAGTTTTATGTCAGTGATGTAAGACCTGCACTTATGCTTCACACTGGAAAGTAGTGTTATCTTCTGAATATGGTCCGTTTCTTGAGAGAAGAGCTTTGAGTGTATGAGAGGGTGTTTAAGCCACAGGGGTTAAACTTGAAGTGAAGATTCCCTTATGCCCAATTCCCTTATGCAGTTAGTGCTCCCTGTTTCTCTCAGTGGACAGAAAACAAGTTAGAAAGGGAAAGACAGTGGTAATTGATGTCACATGTTGTCTATTTATTTTTTAACCATTTAAGTAGGGTGTAACCCTTGTCAAACCACAGAGACACGGACATGAGAAGAGGTCTTACTGGAAAAAGGTAAATTCTTTTTAGGAAAATGGGGAAGGAAAGGGTTAAAAAGAGGGAGGAAGGATAAAAGGGGAGAAAAGAAATGAAGGTTTGCACATGCAAGTCCGCTGGCAGTGCCCAGTTGGCATGCGGGCACACAGTTGTCAAAAAGGCGGGAGTGGCAGGATGGAGCATGCGGATGACCGTGGTGATGCAGAAGGGGCCGCGGGAGCTTGAACAGTTATTTTCTCTACTTTCCTCTTGTGGAAATCAAAGGGAAGCATTCCGGTCTCCTCTTTATAGTATAACCATGAGTCTGCTACAGCGTATATCAGGTTCCCTCTTTCTTCTAGCTGGCCACACAGCACACCTCAGTGTCCTTTGTCATCTATTCGTGCCGTGCTGAGACAAAATCCAGCTGTCATGACCACCACATTTCAAGAAGCTAATGTTGATTACGCACATATGCTTCCTCAAAATTTTGATCATAGAATTGTCACAATCACTGGTTTCACATTATATAATCACACTTATGCTGTCACTGGAGCTCGAGGTTATTTGATTATGTATTTTAGAAGATTATTCCCCTGTAGTCTGGGGGAGATGTGTAAAGGCCATTACTTGTTCAGGATATGCTTTAACCATTAATTCATTTCTTGTATTACAAATTCAAGAAGTAAGAACATATCAGTTGTATCCTAAGATCAAGGCCAGAGAGTTCCTTAAAATGTATCAACAAAATTTGACATGCATCAGATATCCGTGGTATGGAATAGATTTTGCAGGGAGCTGTTGGTAAGGTTAATACATGATGGAACATTCTCAAATTGTACAATGGGAAAACATCTTGGACACTTTCACTCTGATTTGCTAATCTGATAACATTAAATTGTCTGGTAAATGTGTCAGGTGCTGATGTTGATAACAGAGATACTTTCCATGCTTTGTTTACTTTAACTGAGTCCCCAAGCTGGGAAGTCTGCATTCCTCATCCATTGCGTGGTCAGGCCATGCCATTTCTGCAAGTTACAGTACAAGTAAAGCTTTCTATTCTGCTCCATGTTGTTCTAATACACCGGCTCCCCACAGACTGGTCAGACATTAATGTAGTTCTTGTGGACCAGTAAATTGTGATGAAGCTGAATGCATTTGGTATAAAAATGGGAAGGTACACCCGGCCTTGAGAAGGGAGTTCAAAAGGTACCCCACAATGCTAAACTTTAGATTAGATTAGATTTAACATTTTCACTGCACATGTAGGTACAAGGCAACGAAATACAGTTTTACAGTTACAGAAAACAGTTACGTATTAGCATTAGTATAACTTGAGTGAGTTGATGCCACATTTTCATTTATTGGTAATGAACAGAAATGCCTGTGAGTTATCAACTTCACACACGCTCCTATAAGAAGTATAGTCCTTTTAAGGTTCTATTATTCGTAGCTAATGATCCTTGTGTTGAATATTTCACATGCAGTCAGACTTTCTGGCGTAGATCTCTAGGATCTGAAGTCATTTGAAGGTATGACTCGAGATCGTCATGGGGAGTAAGATTTGACAACAGGCGTTGGGCATCCTTTCTTGGGTCTGGGAGGGGTACATCACGTCGCGGTCTGTAGGCCCTGCGTGAGCTGTTGCAGGAGTGTCTGCTGTTGGATACTCCTTTCCAGCAGATGGCTGAGGTAGTGTTCCGAGGACGTTGGTGCCCCAGGGTCCATGTTCTGAGCACACATTCTCCACCAATGTAAAGCGTTGAGGGGATTCAGAAAAAGGTCACAGACACGAGGGCTGATGCAGAAACAAAAGGTATGTTTAATTATTTTTCTCTGCGCCGGAACAAACAAAGGATGTGTATAAACGGGGCACCAAAAGTGAAACTAAAAGTCTTTGCACAGTGCGGGGCTCCGTTGCTTTAGTTTGAATAGGGAGAGTAGGCGAGATCGCAGAGGTGACAGTCCCCAGTGTGTAATCCTGCCTCGGCGCGGTGGCATGGGATGCTGTGGGTGCCTGAGCGGAGGAGACACACTCGGGGATGAGAGGCGTGCGACAGCGTTGTCCCTGTCTCAGAGGAATACGGGGGGGGGGGCGGCTCTCAGTAGTGTCCAACTCTGCAGACAAAAAAAAAAAACAAGTAAGCATTTTAGTTTTAACCTCCTACTCACCGGCATACACCACTGGGGCCCTTTTATAGATTTTTATTGATTTGCTGTGGCCAATGCCGGTGATTTGTGGCGCCCACTGCCAGTGCCCCTGTCTGGTAGAGAAAGCCGTTTTCTCTTTAGCCTCTGGTGTCAGAGCTACCTGCCAATATCCTTTTGTGAGGTCAAGGGTAGATATGAACCTGGCTTTTCCCAGTCTGTCGATGAGATCATCCACTCGGGGTAAGGGGTAAGCATCGAATTCAGAAATTTGATTTACGCGTCTGAAATCGTTACAAATTCTGAGCGACCCGCCGGCCTTAGGTACCGCTACTATGGGACTGGACCAGGGACTAATCGACTCCTCTATTATGCCATTTTGAAGCATATTTTCCACCTCAGCTGCGATGGCACGGCGACGGGCCTCTGGGGCTTGGTACGGTCTTTGACAGATAATCATGCCAGGAGGTGTTTTAATGTTGTGCCGCACCAGGTGTGTTAGCGCCGGGTCCATAGAGAACACATCCTGGAACTGATTAAGGAGTTCGTTCAGGTCCTGGTGTTGTGCCTTTGTTAAATCCTCTCCCCTCTGCACCATTTCGCGACCTGCAGCTGAGGATGAAAGAGCAGCGAGAGCTGAGATGCGCGGCAATGGTTCAATCCAGTGTTTCAGTAAATTTATTACCAAAAATTACCAATTTTCTTACCAAGCTGCTGCAGGCGGTAGTTTACTGGTCCCACTCTTTCTATTACTGTATAGGGCCCTTGCCACTGAGCGAGGAATTTGCAGTTGGCACTGGGGAGGAGCAACAGTACGCGATCTCCCGGCTGGAATTCACGCGGTTGTGTCGAGCGATTGTATGCACGCTGTTGTTCTGTTTGCGCTTTTTCCATATGTTCCCGAACTATGGGGAGTACTTTATTACTTTTTTAATGTAAGTCTTGTACATACTCGACTACAGAACGAAAAGGCGATGGCTGCTCCTCCCACACCTCCTTCGCGACATCTAGGAGTCCTCGCAGTCTTCTCCCAAATAGAAGTTCGAATAGGGTGAAACCGGTGGAGGCTTGGGGAGTTTCCCGTACCGCAAAGAGAACATACGGGAGTAGTTGGTCCCAGTTCGGACCTCCCTCATCCACTACTCGCCGTAACATCCTCTTTATCGTCTGATTGAATCTCTCCATGAGCCCATCCGTTTGTGGATGGTATACAGAGGTGCGCAGCTGTTTAACCTGCAGCAGCCGGCAGACATCAGCCATCAGTTTAGACATGAACGGTGTCCCCTGGTCTGTCAGTATTTCCTTTGGAAGACCCACCCGGCTGAATAATAGCACTAACTCTTTAGCTATGTTTCGGGACGTTGTCTTCCGCAGTGGGACCGCCACGGGGTAACACGTGGCGTAGTCAACAATGACTAGGATGTGTTCATGTTCTTTCGATGACTTTGGCAGTTGGCCGATGAGATCCATCCCGATGCGTTCAAAAGGGAGGCTGATAATGGCCAATGGGATTAGAGGGGCGGGGGCCGGCTTCTGTGAGGCGGTTTTTTGGCACTCGGGGCATCGCTGACAGAAATTCTTTACTTCGGCTTCCAAACCTGGCCAGTGAAATCTGTCTTTAATTTTTTCTTTAGTATTTCTTTCTCCGAGATGGCCGCTGAGGGGGTGCGTGTGCGCGAGGTGCAGGACGGCTTCTGTATTACCTTGAGGAACGACTAGTAGGTCCCAGGGTTCCCATCTTCGTTCAGTGTGATAATACAGAAGTCCGTTTTTTTTCTAGAAAGTATGAAGTTGGCTTCCCTCTCTTGTTTCCTTCCGTCACCCCCGCCTGTCGCACTTGACTCCAGCAGTGCTTTAGACTCTGGTCTTCGTGTTGCAGCCGGGCAAAGTTGCCGGCTTTTTGCACCTGCTGAGACAGGGAAAGAAAGGGATTAATTTGGGGGCTTTCCTCACCTTCCTCACAGGTTTCGATTTTTGCTGGGTCTTTGCGACTTTCTTTCTTCTGTTTCCGACTTTTTTTTCTGGGCATATTCCCGGCCAGTCTCATCCTAGTAACAACGGGACTGGGAGGTTGGGCATGATCCCGGCTATTACAGTGTGCTTTCCGCTCTCGTCCTCAACCACGATCCGTGCCGCTGGGACCTCTCTCCGGTCACCGTGTACACAAGTGATGGGGAGGATTTCACAAGGCCGCGCTCCTGCGGGGACGACTGAAGGGCGGGCTAGCGTTAGCCCGTTGCTTTAGTTTGAATAGGGAGAGTAGGCGAGATCGCAGAGGTGACAGTCCCCAGTGTGTAATCCTGCCTCGGGCACGGTGGCATGGGATGCTGTGGGTGCCTGAGCGGACGAGACACGCTCGGGGATGAGAGGCATGCGACGGCGTTGTCCCTGTCTCAGAGGAAGACGCGGGGGACGGCTCGCGGGGGACGGTAGTGTCCGATACTGCAGACAAAAAAAAACCCACGTAAGCATTTTTGTTTTATCCTCCTACACACCGCCATACACCACTGGGGCCCTTTTATAGGGAGCTAGTGACAGGTAGATGGCAGGCGATTTACTGTGGCCGATGCCGGTGATTTGTGGCGCCCCGCCCCTTTTTGAGCCTGTTGGTAGCTGTCCGTGGTGCTGACTGGGTTTGATAAATATAGGCTTCTTGACGAGTGAGGAGTTGCTTTTCCATGGGGCACGCTGGTTATGAGCCCGTCACCACAGTGCTCTTATTTCTAATTATGGTATTATAGTTAGTTTGGATCTAATCTGTATCTTATCTCATGAAGCTGAGAAATTGACTAATGACAAGCTCTAGGTGTGATATCAACCACACTTCAATCACATTGCATGATGATTTTGAAAAATTGAATTCCTTTAGATTACATCCTAGCAGTTGTAGACCCTGAATGTGATAAGGACATCTTTGATCGTACTTTAAACAATTAAAAACACAACCTACATGATTGTGTTATACATATTGATCAAGTTAGCAGTGATGGTCGAGGGGCCTAGCTAATTTCCTGGTGAATATATGGCGGTGAAATTCGATTAGCTTTCATGGTTTATCTTTTAAGTAAGTAAGTAAGTAAGTAAGTAAGTAAGTAAGTAAGTAAGCTTTTTATTGTCATTCCAACCACATACAGTTAGTACACAGTGAAACGAAACAACGTTCCTCCAGGACCAAGGTGGTACATACATGCAACAACATAAATTTACAACACACATTTTTACATTTTTAAGTTAATCTAAAAGAACTATCAAATTTCTATACAAAAAATACACAATAGACAAAGTGCACGTGCAAATGTGCAAACAAAGAGGTACACACGTGGACAAAATTGTTGGTAACCTTCGGTCAAGGAAAGAAAAACTCACAATGGTCACAGAAATAACTTTAATCTGACAAAAAAAATAATTTAAAAAAATTATATGAATGTTAACCAATGAAAGTCAGACATTGCTTTTCAACCATGCTTCAACAGAATTATTAAAAAAAATAATTATGGAACAGGCTTGGACAAAAATGATGGTACCCCTAGAAAATACTGAAAATAATGTGACCAAAGGGACATGTTAATTCAAAGTGTGTCCACTAATTAGCATCACAGGTGTCCACAACCTTGTAATCAGTCAGTGGGCATATAGGGCTCCAGGTAGTCACTGTGTTGTTTGGTGACATGGTATGTACCACATTCAACATGGATCAGAGGAAGCGAAGGAAAGAGTTGTCTCAGGAGATTCAAAAGAAAATTATAGACAAGCATGTTAAAGGTAAAGGCTATAAGACCATTTCCAAGCAGCTAGATGTTCCTGTGACTACAGTTGCACATATTCTTCAGAAATATAAGATCCCTGGGACTGTAGCCAACCTCCCTGGACGTGGCCGCACGAGGAAAATTGATGACAAATCAAAGAGACCGATAATCCGAATGGTAACAAAAGAGCCCAGAAAGACTTCTAAAGAGATCCAAGGTGAACTTCATGCTCAAAGAACATCCGTGTTAGATCGCACCATGCGTTGTTGTTTGAGCCAAAGTGGACTACATGGGAGACGACCAAGGAGGACACCATTGTTGAAAACAAATCATAAAAAAGCCAGACTAGAATATGCCAAACTACATGTTGAAAAGCCACAAAGCTTCTGGGAGAATGCCCTATGGACAGATGAGACAAAAATTGAACTTTTTGCCAAGGCACATCAGCTCTATGTTCACAGATGGAAAAATGAAGCATATCAAGAAAAGAACACTGTCCCTACTGTGAAACATGGGAGGAGGTTCTGTTATGTTCTGGGGCTACTTTGCTGCATCTGGCACAGGCTGTCTTGAATCTGTGCAGGGTACAATGAAATCTCAAGACTATCAAGGGATTCTAGAGAGAAATGTGCTGGCCAGTGTCAGAAAGCTGGGTCTCAGTCACAGGTCATGGGTCTTGCAACAGGACAATGACCCAAAACACACAGCTAAAAACACCCAAGAATGGCTAAGAGGAAAATATTGGACTATTGTAAAGTGGCCTTCTATGAGCCCTGACCTCAATCCTATTGAGCATCTTTGGAAGGAGCTGAAACATGCTGTCTGGAAAAGGCACCCTTCAAACCGAAAACAACTGGAGCAGCTTGCTCATGAGGAGTGGGCCAAAATACCTGCAGAGAGGTGCAGAAGTCTCATTGACAGTTACAGAAATCGTTTGATTGCAGTGATTGCCTCACAAGGTTGTGCAACAAACTATTAAGTTAGGGGTACCATCATTTTTGTCTAGGCCTGTTCCATGAGTTAATTTGTTTAAATAATTCCGTTGAAGCATGGTTGAAAAGCAATGTCTGACTTTCATTGGTTAACATTCATAGAATTGTTATTTATTATTACTTTTGTCAGATTAAAGTTATTTCTGTGACCATTGTGAGTTTTTCTTTCATTGACCGAAGGGTACCAACAATTTTATCCACGTGTGTACATGACAGACACAACAATGTAACACGTAACAGTACTTTTTTGATGAAGTATGAATTGAGGTAGTGGGAAGAGCAGCATTAAACAGTTTACATTTTGACAAGAGTATTGTGTGCAAATAGCAGTCAAATAAATATTGTGCAAAAATTGCAAGGAGCAGCACAGGTAGGTAGGTATGAGCAGATTGAGATGCATGTATATCAGTATGATTGTGCATGTGTGCTTATCAGTTCAGTCGAGATGTTAATTAGTTCGTCTGAGTGATTTGTGTGTGTGTGTGTGTGTGTGTGTGTGTGTGTGTGTGTGTGTGTGTGTGTGTGTGTGTTTATCAGTCCAGTCTCGTTGTGTTAAGGAGACGGATGGCTTGCGGGTAAAAACTGTTTCTCAGTCTGGATGTGAGTGCCTGAATGCTTCGGTACCTTTTTCCAGATGGCAGGAGGGTGAAGAGTGAGTGTGAGGGGTGTGTCCGGTCAGCCACAATGCTGGTGGCTTTGCGGATGCAGCGTGTAGTGCAAATGTCTTCGATAGAAGGGAGAGAGACCCCGATGATCTTCTCA
Source organism: Clarias magur (assembly GCA_013621035.1). Classification (NCBI taxonomy): domain Eukaryota; kingdom Metazoa; phylum Chordata; class Actinopteri; order Siluriformes; family Clariidae; genus Clarias; species Clarias magur. The sequence continues at coordinate 1,323,931 of QNUK01000066.1, read as the reverse complement.
GCTGTCCTCACTATCCGCTGTAGGGTCTTGCGGTCTGACATGGTACAATTCCCAAAGCAGACAGTGATGCAGCTGCTCAGAATGCTCTCAATAGTTCCTCTATAGAAGGTGGTGAGGATCGGTGGTGGAAGCTGTGTCTTTCTCGGCCTTCTCAGGAAGAAAAGACGTTGTTGGGCTTTCTTATGCAGAGAGCTGGTGTTGAGGGACCAGGAGAGGTTCTCCTCCAGGTGGACGCCCAGGAATTTTGTGCTCATGACGATCTCCACAGAAGAGCCATCAATGCTGAGCAGAGAGTGATCGCTCCGTGTCCTCCTGAAGTCAACAACCATCTCTTTTGTCTTTTTGATGTTCAGAGCCAGGTTGTTGTCTTTACACCAGTCTGTTAGCCTCTGCACTTCCTCTCTGTATGCTGACTCGTGGTTCTTGCTGATGAGACCCACCACGGTCGTGTCATCAGCGAACTTGATGATATGATTGGAGCTGTGTGTCGCTACACAATCATGTGTCAGCAGTGTGAACAGCAGGGGACTGAGCATGCAGCCCTGGGGGGCCCCAGTACACAGTGTGGTGGTGCTGGAGATGTAGCTTCCGATCCGCACTGCTTGAGCTCTTTCGGTCAGAAAGTCCAGGATCCAGTTACAGAGGGAGGTGTTCAGGTCCAACAAGCACAGCTTCCCGATCAGGTGCTGGGGGATGATTGTGTTGAATGCTGAACTGAAGTATATGTACAGCATTCTGACATAAGTGTCTTTCTTGTCAAGATGTGACAGTGCCAGGTGGAGTGTGGGGGAGATGGCGTCGTCCGTTGAACGGTTTGGACGATACGCGAACTGCAGGGGGTCTAGTGAGGGGGGCAGCAGGGTCTTGATGTGTCTCATGACAAGCCGCTCGAAGCACTTCATGATGATGGGTGTGAGTGCAACAGGACGGTAGTCATTGAGACAGGACACTGAAGACTTCTTCGGCACGGGGACGATGGTGGTAGATTTAAAGAATGTGGGAACGACGGCGCTGCTCAGAGAGAGGTTGAATATGTCGGTGAGACCACCTGCCAGCTGTTCTGCACATTCTCTGACCACTCTGCCTGTGATGTTGTCTGGTCCAGCAGCTTTACGTGGGTTGACTCTGCATAGAGACACAGCACCTGGTTGTTCGGCAGAGGGGTGGTCTTCCTCGCCGTCACGTCGTTCTGCATGAGAAGTTGTTCAGCGCATCTGGAAGGGAGCCGTCACTGTCACAGGTAGGTGATGTTGTCCTGTAGTTAGTGATGGCTTGTATACCCTGCCACATGCGCCGTGTGTCACCGCTGTCCCTGAAGTGATTGTGGATTCCCTGGGCATGTGTGCGCTTCGCCTCTCTGATGGGCCAGGACAGTTTGGCCCTTGCTGTTCTTAGGGCCGCCTTGTCCCCCTCTTTGAAGGCAGAGTCTCTGGTTCTCAGAAGTGCACGCACCTCCACAGTAATCCACGGTCTCTGGTTGGGTTGTGAGATGATGTTCTTGGAGACAGTGACGTCATCGGTGCACTTGTTGATGTAGCTGGTCACTGATGACATGTACTCCTCCAAGTCGGTGAAGTCGCCGTAAGTTGCAGCCTCCCTAAACATGTTCCAGTCAGTGTTCTCGAAACAGTCCTGAAGAGCAGAGATGGCTGCTGCTGGCCAGGTTTTCACCTGCTTCAGAACCGGTTTTGAATGCCTGACGAGTGGTCTGTATGCTGGAATTAGCATAACAGAGATGTGGTCTGAGTAGCCGAGGTGGGGGCGGGGCTCTGCCCAATACGCGCCGGGGATGTTTGTGTAAACAAGATCCAGCGTGTTTTCCCCTCTCGTTGCAAAGTCCACACACTGATGGAATTTAGGAAGCACTGACTTGAGATTTGCATGGTTGAAATCTCCAGCAACAATAAACAGTCCATCCGGGTGTGTGTTCTGCAGATTACTGATTTTAGCATACAGTTCCGATAACGCTTCCTTAGCATTAGCGTTAGGTGGAATGAACACTCCGATAATGAAAACAGTGGTGAATTCCCGTGGTAAATAAAAAGGTCTACATCTGACAGTCACAATCTCCACCAGCGATGAGCAAAAGCTAGAAACTACCACATAGTTCTTACACCATTTCCTGTTGATGTAAACACACAAGCCACCGCCACGAGTCTTACCGCACAGAGCTGCGTTTCTGTCAGTGCGAAACAAGGCTAGTCTGTCTAGCTGAATGCCGGTGTCTGGAACACTGTCGCTGAGCCATGTCTCCGTGAAAACAAATACACAGCAGTCCCTAACCTCACGCTGTGTAGCCTGTTGCAGTCGGACGTAGTCCAGTTTATTTTCCAGGGAGCAGACTTTAGATAAGATGATGGACGGAAGAGCCGGCTGGCTAGGGTTTGTTTTTAGCCTAGCACAGACTTCGCCCACTTGCCGCGCTTCCGCTTCCTCGCGCACCGCTTATGATGTCCCCTCCTCCGGCCACCGGCATCAGGCAATGCCGAGGACTGGAGGCCTGGTTCCCGAAGCAAGCCGAGCTTCTCCCGCAGCTCATCTTGAATGAACTATGCCGGAGTTGCAAAAGTGTCTGGCGGTGGTAAGTATGAACACCGTTTGTGCCGGTGTCCATAAACTTTGTAAAATAAACGCGCTACGACACGACGTAAACAATGTAGCACCATTTTGGCTCCGGAGTGGCCGCTGCGTGCTACTGCCGTGCCGCCATCTTGGATTTGATTTCATTCTTCTGTTAGCTTATGTGGTTGTTTTTGTGTTTCTAAAAGCATAAAACACACCCAAATAGCTGAAACTACAATAATCCTGACTTCTATACCTGATGCATACATTTAATGTGACTTTTTCCTTATTTTATGTACGCGGGTAGAAGTCCTAAATGGGTAATCGCCTGGCCACTGATTACAGTTTACAAGATATTGTAGGGCCTGACGGGCCACCTCAAAGGGAGCCGTGATTCTGTCAGCCCTCAATAAAACAACGCCCTGGCTGCTCCCGTTATCTCCCTCAGTGGTGTCACACAGCTGGACACGAGACCTGATCAAAAGGGGAAACCAGATGGCTTTCAACGACCCTTCTGAGTGGCACAATCGGCAGGCCTCTGATAGAGGAAGAAAAAGTTTAAGGCCCCAGCAAATAACAAAAGAAATGGCTACCTTTCCCCAATTCCAAGTTGCTGATTTGCAAAAACAATGTCATTGCACAAGATAAAAAGAAGCTCACATCCTCAGTCAAAGCGGTGTTGAGCAGCACAGGTCCCTGGAACAGGGAACATGCAACACTTCAAGGGACACGTACTATATTAATCCAGCAAAGTAGGCCATTAGGGCAAATATAAATCATATATGTATGCATGTATGGAATGTATGATGTCTTTATGTTATGTTCAATATATGTCTCATAAGCTCATGTAGTGTTATCAACCGGTACAGCCTTACTAGAGATAAAGGTATGAATAAGTACACAAGACATAGGATGTTTGGTATCAAATAGAAGCTATGTGTATTCAATGAATGTTGATATGTATGAAATTTGAGCTATATGAACCATACTCATGTTAATACAGTTTATCTAAATTACTATAATCTCATGGAGAAGTCCTCCCACGTGACAAACGAAACCACAGAATAATGTATGCACAAAAGGGAGGAACCTGGGGGGCAAGACTACCCTCACCTCCAGCTCTGATTGGAACACATGGCTGCGGGGCAAACCCTAAACGCAATTAAAAACGCAAGGTCAGAACAGGTCAAGTACCTCTTTCATCCGCTCTCAACCGACACCTGAACTCTGACTACTGACCTGCGCTGCGACCGAAGACTCCACTTTCCTCAACACGGAAAACTTCGGCTTGAACTCAGACGCCGCTTGAACACTGCATTCATGCCAAGAAGAAACCGCAGAAGAAGTCTTTGAGCGTCAGCATCGGTAACCGGGCAACCAACACGCCGCTGAGGGTTTCCCAAAAGACGTCACTTTAATTCAGCGCACTGACCAATCAGCCACGCTGTGATGCCCTTTGCTGAAGGCAAACTGACGAGAACAACCGTCACGTAACGCAAGTAAACAAACAAAGCTTCATACCTTGCTGAAAGTGGTGCGCGATTCATAACTAAACTGTAGATTAAACCCAAGGCTCTGATCTTGTGACTTTCTCATGTTCTAGTAAACCGAAACAGAACTTCATTAACTTTCACCCTATAAACTGTTCATGTGTGTGTGTGTGTGTGTGTGTGTGTGTGTGTGTGTGTGTGTGTGAGATTGTGTGATTTAATTAGCGTAGTTTTATGTAACCTAGATTAGTTCAATAAATTCTTGCTTCTTGATAAAGAACTGTTGTCTTGGTCGTTTATTTTAAAGTTTAAACATTTGCCCAGATCATATGTTACCTTGCTGTAAAATTTGGTAAATACCTGATGTTGTATTATCCTCGTTGGCCATGGGATAAACAGGATTGGTAAACTCACTCCCTCGTGCTAGTTGGTGGACGAATAGCATAGAAAGTGTGTATTAAAATTTTGTATATCAGTTTCAACAACTTGCCTCAAATTCAACTCACCTCTGAATCAGAGTTAAAACCCTACAATATGTTTTAAGAAGTTAAGCTTGCTGTTATGAATGCATTTAGGGCATTGACAGGGGGTAATTGATCTAACCGAACACTGTTTCTTCTACCAGTTTCATGAAAATGATTTGAATAACCTGGATGTGGTATCATTAAATAAACACAAATAAACTGGGTTAGGTTAAATCAACCAAAGCTAATCATGTAACAACAGAAGCAGTTTGTTGTGTGACTTTAAAGCCTACAGTGTACATTTAAATTATCTTATTCCATTACTTTATACTTATGCAAAACACCAACATCCTAATTACCTGAAAGTTCATATTTGAATTAACTTTATTATTCTCGGTTCACCTTAGGTAAAACACATGCTTTCAAATAATCAATTGGAAAAATGCATTTATTCAAGATGTAAAGTTTTCAATGCGGTTATAAATCATTTTCAGAAATTTTTCTTTTTCATATTCAGTACATTTCCTTATTTTCAGACAAACAAATATTAGCAGCATATAAATGAACCAAAAAACACCTTTTAACTAGATCTATTATGTCACAGTTCTACTCAACAAAATTTTATAGAAACACATTTTCCAGATTCTGCATTTCCAAAAATAAAAGCAACTGAAAATTTACTTACATTAATATTGGGTATTGGAAATCGTTTTTAATCAATTAAACTTGACACACTAATTAAACTGAACACAAACAAAACACAGATCTTTTAGCATTTAGGAATTTACTGTTAAGATATGTTAAACCTTAAATTACTTTATGTTGCCATTAAATGTAAACAATTTCTAAATCACTCAAACTGAATTTAGGCTTTTCAAGGAAACTTTCAGAACCTTCTTACTTTCCTAAAATGAACTCAAAAGCTGCCCTGTTCAATGACCTTCTCAAAACATCCTAAAGTGAACTTGAACAAGTAGCATATTGCTCACTTGAGTAGTTTGTTTTTGAGGACCTGAACCTTTTTTGAGAGTCTTGTTGGCTCAGGCTCCAACATGAGTTTTTGAAGTTTTTGAAATTTAAATGTATATTTGAAACCATCCGGGTATGCAAGGTTTAAAGCACAGACAAGTCCCAGCATAAGGGCACATGCATGTTGCTACAAACTAATTTGAAGGAATTAGTTATGGTAAATGCAGCATTCTGTGCACATAACTAACAAGTACTTACCAAATATTTATTAACAAGGATATTCATCAAGACAATGCACTCACGCTTGATATCAGAGGTTCCACTGTGGACAATATATGTATATATATATATATATATATATATATATATATATATATATATATATATATATGGTACTGCTCCATTTTGATTTGGGGATTTTAAAACACAGTTACAGTATAGTACCCACCTGATCCATAACTGATAGTATGGTACTGATGTCCTTTGCTGCCATGCCTCCTTTCCTTTTCAAGACTCTGATCAGCTGAGTGGAGTACTGATTAAGCTGGTGCATAAACTTTGAAACCAAAGGAATGGTGGTAATCCTGGTGAATTCAGCACTCAACTACAACAGGAAGTTCACATCAACTTACAGCCTCTGTACACTGCCATCTCAATTAGCATTTCGGATCAAGTTAGCAAAACACTGTGAGCTGAAAGTGAATTTTATGTAACTGGTATTTAGAAGCAACTTGCTCTACGCTCCCAATATGTTGCGACAATTACTTACCTCTTGCGCATGAAAGAGAGCTGGCCATCTACTTTTAAATTCCTCAACATATGGCATATCTTCAAGGACTTCTCTCCTTCTGTAAGCAAAGGTTCTTTCCATTTGGGTTTTGATCACATGCTGATTGTTTATTTTAGTGACCTCTGACAAAAGTCCAATTCTTAGCTCTTCAAGACTGTCCTTATTTTCTCCAGCTGGATAATCAGGACAGTAGTTCACCTCTGCTCTTCTTGTTTTTTTTTTCACTTGATTTCGACATCCCTTGCATTGTTTGCGCTTCATGGAATTTATGTCCAGTTCTGGGCATCCTATTTTCCTCAATTTCGTGTGGTAATTCCCCATTTTATCTCTGAGACTTATCTTCCACCCACCATAGCCACACTCAGAACCCCATTCCTTGAGACATGGATGTTTTAGTATTAGAGCTACAGCTACATCATCAAGATCCTGAAATGATGGATATGCTTTAAACTTCATTATCTCAGTGCCAATGTCTCTAAAATGCTGGGATTCAGTAAAATGCTATCTCTTTGGAATTCAACATTTGCTGTTTGCAAAGCCAGCTCTGCATCATAACTAAATTCTGGAAGAGGAAAACTACATGGCTATATGTTTGTTCTTAGGAACAATGTAGATGCCAGTGATGAGAGTAAAGATGTTTCAGAACATGAGAGTTCAGAAGTTTCAGTGGATGAGAGAATAGCCGTGTCAGCAGATGATGGAGATATGGTCTCATGAGGAGCAGGAGTGTAAGGGGTGAGGACGAAGTCAGCAGGTAACTTTACGACCTTTAGTGTGGCTTTGTCATGCAGGTCAGCAGTTGAAGTCAGGTTGACAAACTCATTGTCAAAATCCACATCTCTGACCTGAAGTCAAAACTCTCCCATGGCTCAATTTCAATCTTAAGTTCTTCCAGGGTGTCTGGTATTCCAGAAGGAAGAACACGCTTTTCACAGTCATTTTCTCCAAGGATTAAATTAAACTTTACAGGGATGTCCATCATTGACAGCTACTACTGGAGATGGAGGAATGAAATGGATGCCTTTTTTGATTACCAGTATCAGCTTACTATTCAGCTTCACAATTATTCACTGTCTTAACTTACAATGAAAAAACCTTTTTAGGCTAACCATCCAGAGCTGTCCAACCTTATAATCAGCGAGGGGATGTGGGTCTTTCAGTTCACTGTGAGGAATCATCCAAATTTCTCTTGTAGGAATCAATTCAAATGCTCGAAAATGCTCATGATACCACAAAGTCTTTTTTTTTTCATCTTTAATTATGCACATTTGTACAATCTGATCAAATTCTGGCATTCCACGAGCTGATCCATGCACAATTACCATCCCATTCCTGTATTTTATGCCATTAACAGCAACATCCAGATGTGTCATTGACTACTGACACACCTGGATATTTCAGACTAAGGCTATGTGCTAGATCTTCCTTCATCACATCAACAGAAATTATAGAGACATGTGTGACTTCAAGGAAAAACTTGTCAAAAACCTGCAGGTACATCTGGTGGCCAGCCATTAACTAGTGTTTACTCACTAAAGTTAGTGTTTTGTTCTTGAAACAATTTGTGTGTCTAACCACTTGTTTGAAATAACTGTGCTTAGCCTCGAATCTTTTTGTCATTAACAAAACCAGAGGCCCAAAAAGACGAATCACTTACTGGTAGTGTAAAAAAAAATTATGTTTTGGAATCAGCTGATTTTCTGGAAATAGATTAAGATAGGCTCATCTGTGTTCTGAGATTTTGCACTGCAAGTATGAAATGGACTCATCTGTGTGAAAAGGAGACACAACCAGTTCTACAATAGCTTTCAAGTCCAAAACAACCTGCCACACAGGTTCAGCTTCAGGAACCAGATGTCCAATCATTAAGGGTAGTAGCCTGATGAGACACCAGTTTTCATGTGAATTGCCACCAATTGTTTTTTTGCTGGCAAAAGTTTTTGGAGTCATATGAGGTCTGTTGGTCTTGTCGCTCCACTTGTACAGAAATGTACAAATGATGTCATTGAGTTGTTCAAGGCTTATAATTTTTTTTTAAATAAGCAGTCCAAAACAATGTGCAAGTTCGACTGGCACTATGCCTTCAATAAGGTCATGTGCCACATCAGGAGGGTAACCCGATGTCAGGTTAAAGTTTTCAAGGCTTTCTGTGAAAACACATGTTTTTTTTTTAACTCCAAAGCAGCTTTTTCTTTAGTCATTTCAACATGTGCTTGGTGAGACTCTTTTGATCGGAGAGGAAATTCCCTGCTATAACTTCCTTTGTCTGAATTTCTGCATGTCGAGCTGTACAAAATCTGCAGAAATGTTCACCTGAAAAGTTTTCTACAAAGCCACCCAGAGAATGGGCTGCAAGATTATCAGCAACAATACACTGTACTGTTTCCTTAATAAATGTCCCCAAATTTTGCACAATCAGTCCATTTTTTTCTGAAATGGTAATATCTTGATGTTGAGCATTATGACTTCCCACTAGTTTATCAAGCAAATAATTTTGACTGAGAAGCTGATGCAAAAGACTTGATGCTAGACTTCTGATGCAACAAGAGAACATAGATAGGTGCTCTTACCCTGGGTGTCAAGTATGTATTCCACTACTATTGATCTACTACTGCAAAATTTTGTCTGTAATACTGTCTCCATTTAAATCCAGATGTCAATGGACTACCACTTTCAACTGCCCTTAGCAAAGGGTTTGTGTCACATAATGTAGTGGTGAGCTCTCTAATAACAGTTTTATCAATTTGCAGGTTGTGGCAATTGAATGCGTCACTAATGACATCCTCTGAGATGGGCTGAGATGCAGAGCCCAGCAAGAAATGCAATTCACGTAACAGCTCATCCACAGCTGCACTTGGTACATGCTAATAATTTTCTAACCACAACAAAATAGAAGCAAAGTTCAACACAATAGTTGTTGCCAGATTCTCTGGCACTATTACTGACACACCAGCACCAGAATCACCTTCAACATCATCTAATTCTTCTGTTAGAGATAACTTCACAGAGCTTTTAAGCAATTCTTCTGACCTGTTTGTTTGTACCATGTTATCTCTAAAATCTGCCACGGTGAAGTTGCTATGCTTTCTGTTTTGTGAGTCTTCAAAGTGGCATACACATTTGTCTTAAATGCACAACTAATATACAATATACAATTATACATATACAACTAACTGATTCATGGTTCCTCAAATGGTTGTATACAGTAAATGACGATTAGATTCACTGAAAGAGGCAATTCCGCCACACAAACAAACATAGGAAGAGGGTCATGTGAGACATCAGACTTATTGGGAATTTCACAAGAAAAACAATGGTGTTGGTTTTAACATAATTTTATTCTTTCATGAGTTATTTACAAGTTTCTGACCACTTATAAAATGTGTTCCATGTGCTGCCCATTGTGATGGATTGTCAATGCAACCCTCTTCTCCCACTCTTCACACACTGATAGCAACATCGCAGGAGAAATGCCGCACAGGCTTCCAGTATTCGTAGTTTCAGGTGCTGCACATCTCGTATCATCACACCATAGACAATTGCCTTCAGATGACCCCAAAGATAAAAGTCTACGGGGGTCAGATCGGGAGACCTTGGGGGCCATTCAACTGGCCCATGACGACCAATCCACTTTTCAGGAAACTGTTCATCTAGGAATGCTCGGACCTGACACCCATAATGTGGTGGTGCACCATCTTGCTGGAAAAACTCAGGGAACATGCCAGCTTCAGTGCATAAAGAGGGAAACACATCATCATGTAGCAATTTCAAATATCCAGTGGCCTTGAGGTTTCCATTGATGAAGAATGGCCCCACTATCTTTGTACCCCATATACCACACCATACCATCACTTTTTTTGTTCCTACAGTCTTGGAGGGATCTATCCAATGTGGGTTAGTGTCAGACCAATAGCGGTGGTTTTGTTTGTTAACTTCACCATTCACATAAAAGTTTGCCTCATCACTGAACAAAATATTCTGCGTGAACTGAGGGTCCTGTTCCAATTTTTGTTTTGCCCATTCTGCAAATTGTGTGCGCCGATCTGGGTCATCCTCGTTGAGATGCTGCAGTAGCTTGAGTTTGTAAGGGTGCCATTTGTGAGTAGCTAATATCCTTCGACTAATTCGACTAATGCCACTCTCCAGTGACATCTGGCGAGTGCTACGCTGTGGGCTCTTGCTGAATGAAACTAGGACAGCCACTGATGTTTGTTCATTAGTGACAGCTTTCATGCGTCCACATTTTGGCAAATCCAACGCTGAACCAGTTTCACGAAACTTAGCAAACAGTTTGCTAACTGTAGCATGGGAGATGGGTGGTCTCGTAGGGTGTCTTGCATTGAAATCTGCTGCAATGACCCGGTTACTGCGTTCACCAGATATCAACACAATTTCGATCCGCTCATCACGTGTTAACCTCTTCGACATGTCAATGGCTGTGAACAAAGAGAAACTTGTAAATAACTCATGAAAGAATAAAGTTACGTTAAAACCAACACCATTGTTTTTCTTGTGAAATTCCCAATAAGTCTGATGTCTCACATGACCCTCTTCCTATTGCAAAAACAAAAGTTGGATCCAAGATGGCCGACTTCAAAATGGCCACCATGGTCACCACCCATTTTGAAAAGTTTGCCCGCTCACATATACTAATGTGCCACAAACAGGACGTTAATATCACCAACCATTGCCATTTTATTAAGGTGTATCCATATAAATGGCCCACCCTGTATACACCGCAAATTCATAAGGTTTTGAAACGATATGGTTAATGTGGGACCTACTCAAGTGAGATTTTATACCATTCCACGTCTTGAATCGGCAAGGGCAATCTGTAAATGTGCATGGATAACTGAGGCTTCTGCCATAATGGCTATGGTCTAACCCATAATGTTTGAGCAGGAGGGACCCTGAGGATACTGATTCTCAGGTAGGCGCCGAAACCGCGCCTACCTGAGAATCATTTGTGCGCAGTGCACAAAATATGAAGGGCCAAACAGCACCAAACAGAATCAAATTAAGATAACAACATAACAGCTTAGTAGATTTGATGTGAAGAGTTCTTAAGTAGGGTTAACCTAATTCACTCATATTTTTATAAAACAGATATTTATTGGATTATTTAAATGTTATCTGCCTTCTTCAAATGAACTGCAGCAAAAAATCTTTGTTTTTGAGTGCACAGTGATCTTTATAAGTGTCCTTGTGTACTTAGTTGTCACGAGCAACCGGAGGATAAACACAGAAGCCTTAGCAGTTAGCCCGTGTAGCATGGATGGTAAAGCCAAACGCGGAAGCATCACGAGTAGGCAGGATAACGACGTGTTTAGTCTAAGAACTCTCTTACGTGAAGAGCTAGGATCTACACAAATAAATCCACGTTCTAGCAACGCACACTCAATCAAAGAAGGAACCCGCATCGGTGAGTACTCACTGAACAGTCGGCGAAGCGTCGGCAAGGGCATGGCCAAACTCAATGACTGAGCAATGTGAAGCGTCATTTTGTCTCCTTTTATGCTTCCTGGATTGCGACCGTACTACTTCCGGGTCCTCGTGCCGGTTGTGTTACGAGTGTGCATGACATTAGTTCTCTCATGATGTTTTTAACCTTGATTGTATTTTTTTTTTCTTATTGTTTTTTCTTTCTTGGCCTTGGGTTGATGTTTACATCTTAAAATAAAATGACTGTTTTGCCATTTATATTCGGATTTCATTACCCAGGCCAACTGATTGATTTGTGCATGCAAAATATTTATTTTCCAGCTGAACCCTGGCTCTGAGTATCCTGATTCCTTTATCATATAAACCTCTGGTCAGAGACAGAGGATTTTATTTATATTTACAACATCAGTCATGTAATGTATAAGGACAATGTATTTTTAGTGCATAGTGCAAGTGTCACGAACTAACCGGAGATGAACCAGAAGACTAGCAGTTAGCCCTGTAGCATGGATCATAAACCCAAACGCGGAAGTAGCGTGAGCAGGCAGGATAACCACGCAAAGAAATCCACGTTCTAAATACACACACCCAATCGAAAGCAAAACCCAAGAAAGTGAGTACTCACATTTAGACGAGCGAAGCATGGCGATAGCATGGGCAAAACTCAATGACTGATCAAGTGTAAAGTGCCATCTTGTCTCCTTTTATGCTTCCTAAGTCGCGACTGTACTACTTCTGGGTACTCGAGCAAGAGGGGATTCCGGCAGACTTAACTATGATAGCACAAATAAAAGAAGGAGCCAGCAGACATATGTCTCTGCGCTATGATAAGACTATGAATCCCGACTGAAACATTTCATGAATGTTGTTCCTATGTACACACGTGGACAAAATTGTTGGTACCCTTCGGTCAATGAAAGAAAAACTCACAATGGTCAAAGAAATAACTTTAATCTGACAAAAGTAATGATTAAAAAAAATTCTATGAATGTTAACCAATGAAAGTCAGACTTTGCTTTTCAACAGAATTATTTTAAAAAATAAACTCATGGAACAGGCCTGAACAAAAATGATGGTACCCCTAGAAAATACTGAAAATAATGTGACCAAAGGGACATGTTAATTCAAGGTGTGTTCACTAATTAGCATCACAGGTGTCTACAATCTTGTAATCAGTCAGTGGGCCTATATATAGGGCTCCAGGTAGTCACTGTGTTGTTTGGTGACATGTTATGTACCACACTCAACATGGATTAGAGGAAGCGAAGGAAAGAGTTGTCTCAGGAGATTCGAAAGAAAATTATAGACAAGCATGTTAAAGGTAAAGGCTATAAGACCATTTCCAAACAGTTAGATGTTCCTGTGACTACAGTTGCACATATTATTCAGAAATTTAAGATCCATGGGACTGTAGCCAACCTCCCTGGACGTGGCCGCACGAGGAAAATTGATGACAAATCAAAGAGACGGATAATCTGAATGGTAATAAAAGAGCCCAGAAAGACTTCTAAAGAGATCCAAGGTGAACTTCATGCTCAAGGAACATCAGTGTCAGATCGCACCAGCCGTCATTGTTTGAGCCAAAGTGGACTACACGGGAGACGACCAAGGAGGACACCATTCTTGAAAACAAATCATAAAAAAACCAGACTGGAATATGCCAAACTACATGTTGACAAGCCACAAAGCTTCTGGGAGAATGTCCTATGGACAGATGAGACAAAAATGGAACTTTTTGCTAAGACACATCAGCTCTATGTCCACAGATGGAAAAATGAAGCATATCAAGAAAAGAACACTGTCCCTACTGTGAAACATGGAGGAGGCTCTGTTATGTTCTGGGGCTGCTTTGCTGCATCTGGCACAGGGTGTCTTGAATCTGTGCAGGGTACAATGAAATCTCAAGACTATCAAGGGATTCTAGAGAGAAATGTGCTGGCCAGTGTCAGAAAGCTGGGTCTCAGTCGCAGGTCATGGGTCTTGCAACAGGACAATGACCCAAAACACACAGCTAAAAACACCCAAGAATTGCTAAGAGGAAAACATTGGACTATTCTAATGTGGCCTCTATGAGCCCTGACCTCAATCCTATTGAGCATCTTTGGAAGGAGCTGAAACATACTGTCTCGAAAACAACTGGAAACAACTGGAGCAGCTTGCTCATGAGGAGTGGGCCAAAATACCTGCAGAGAGGTGCAGAAGTCTCATTGACAGTTACAGGAATCGTTTGATTGCAGTGATTGCCTCAAAAGGTTGTGCAACAAACTATTAAGTTAGGGGTACCATCATTTTTGTCCAGGCCTGTTCCATGGGTTCATTTTTTTAAAATAATTCTGTTGAAGCATGGTTGAAAAGCAATGTCTGACTTTCATTGGTTAACATTCATAGAATTGTTATTTATTATTACTTTTGTCAGATTAAAGTTATCTCTGTGACCATTGTGAGTTTTTCTTTCATTGACCGAAGGGTACCAACAATTTTGTCCACGTGTGTAAAAACCAGGTTTGAGTGCAAATCTCCAAATTCACAAAGAAATTCAGACTGTGGCACTGGGGAGCAAATGATACTTGAAATTACTGGAACTGGGTTAAGAACCCTTCAACACATTATCAAAACCTGGATTAGTCTCACTTTTTGGGTCATGTTGACGATGGACTCTTCCACTATAAAGACTGTTGCTTAGTCTCAATGTCGTACACCCAAGTTTCATTAACGGTAATGATCCTTGACATGAACATCCATGGCACACTGATGAAGCTCTTGCCAGACTTCAACGCAATGTTCATTTTGCTCCTGGGTCAGCAGCCTGGTTATGAGCAACATGGCACATGTTCAAATCACACATGAGGATTGCCTGGAATGTTCCGTATGACACACCAACAAAGGCCGCCATGTTGTGGATTGTTCTCCGACGATCACACACATTATCCATATTTGAGGTGAATTGATTTTCAATTATCCCCATGTAAGCTAAGGTTAATTAAGGATGTCTTGAAACATGATGAAATAACTAGTTTTTTTTTTTTAATCACATAAAAAATCTTGGGTTTTGTTTAGCGTGATTAAAATTTCCTTGAAAGTATCTGATAAATTACAAACTGTAATAAAACAGTATTAAAAAAATATATTATATGGCAGTAAAGACATTGAAAAAGCTATTTACACACAAGTGCAAAAGTCTAAAGCAAACACAATTATTAATTTATTGTGTAAATTTAACTTAATTCAGCTGTTTAGGTTATATGAAAAATAACATGTGTGCAAAAAGAGAAGTACAACAAACAATACAAAAGTGTATAATAAGTTAGCCTAAAACCATATAGTTTTCAATGCTAAAGCAAACATGAATTTTATTTTGTTTTACGATAGATCTTTCATGATGAATGAGTGTGTATGTGCTTTAAATATACAGTAAACAATAAACACTGCCTTTTGCAAAGTGAAAGTGAGTGCCGTTGATTAAAAGGTTGATAAACGTGCAAGCAGATATGAGCAGATTTATCGATAAAACTGCAGATATATACGACATCACCCAGAAATGCAACAAATAAATATACAGGCTACTCGCTGAATACAACGCAACAGTGCACTCCGAGGTGAACACGCGCAGAAACCCCCAGTTACTGTAATCCCTTTTCTTTTTTTTTAAGATATTCTTAAAACATAACGGAATAATTTATTCCTTAAAACATAATGGAATAATAATTTACCTTAGTTAAATTTCCACATTTATACCTTATGGCATAGAAACACTGAAATAGCTAAAAACTACAGTCCAGTGCCACAAAAGTAAACAAATCGTATGATCAATAAAAAATAAAGCTTTGAGATGACAATTTTGTGTTCACTGAATTAAACTAAAACACTAGTATTTTTATTTCTTATATTTATATATATTCTGTCGTTATATTCCCGCCACATTGCTGAGCGCACTGTTTTGACATTTGAAATAAAATTGAATTGAATTCCGTTATGTGGCCGATAGTGCCAGCTGATTTGAGAAGAAATAATCAGAACACAGTGTGTGGAAGTCTGTGATTGGCTAGTTTAGTGGCAGTTTTGTAACACTGGACAAAGGTGAGCACGTACAGGCGCGAGTTGAGTGCACAGCAGAAGGATGTTGCGTGCATGAGCGGAAAACACGTTGAGCATGCAGGGGAGACACTGCACATGCAGAACCAAGCTGTTGAGCGTGCAGGGGAGAACACCTGATCAAATGCAGATGCATGATTAAGAAGAATCTAGATTATCCACAACCCATTCTCACTTTCCACGTCACCATGGCATACATCACGTAGATAAATACAGTCAATCCACACGTACAGTAAAGGCATTTCAATATGACCAAGGTCAGTAAGATTTATTCTCAAGACATCAGGCCACGAAAAAATTACAGTGGCCAAAATAAATCAGTCGCATTTCAAAGTAATTTGTGAAATGACCGCCAGGTGCTGAAAAGTGTTTCCGTCGTCTTGGTTTTAAAATATAATTAAGTCATAAAAAAATCAAAACAATATGTTGTATCGAAGAAATGTTACAGTGATGGTAATTTCAACATCTGAGTAAAATCTGAACCAGAGCTATTGATATTTGCATTTGTAGTGAGTCATTTACAAATGAACACCTGGTTGGGTTATTTTGACGCATGCATAAAGTTACAGAATGCGTCGGGGAAAAACAGCAAGGAGACTGACTCTGGCCATTTGAATAATTCATTGATAAATTAGTGATTTCTTTGGTTTCTTATACCAATTCAGATGTATCTTGCTGAGGTATTCTACCATGGTACAGTCATTTGTTGCCATGACGAGTAATCCACTCAAGGATTTTGTCAGGAGACATTCACACCTCTATTTGCAGTTTATACATTTGCACAACTCAAATTAATATTATTTTAAGTAAATGGCCCTTTCCTGGCTCATATCCTATTTGACTGATCGTTATCAGTTTGTAGAATGAAATGGTGACTATTCTGCATGTTCTTAAGGGGAGTTTGGTGTTCCACGGAGTTCAGTTTTAGGCCCACTGCTTTTTTTCTCTTTACATGCTTCCTCTGGGCAAAATAATTCATAAGCATGGGATTAGTTCTCATTATTATTCTAATGAGAAAAAAAAGTGATTTGAATTGCATATGTTTGATCTAACGACTTGTGTTTTACCTCATAGTGGTGCTTCACCTTACTGTTTTTTGTTAGTGCGGAATTGTGGGTAATTGTCTCCCATGCTCGGTCTCAGTGCTTGTCAAGCATATAGTCTTCTTTTTTTTTGGGGGGGGGGGATTTTTCCCAAATTTTCTCCCTAATTTAGTTGTGTCCAATTCCTCCCCGTCACTAGGGGGCTCCCACATTAAGGCTACTACTACCACTCAGCCGGGAGGGCCGAAGACGATCACGTGTTTCCTCCAAACCACGTGATGCCAGCCGACCGCATCTTTTTTCGAACTGCTCGCTCGCGCACCACACTCGGAGGACAGCGCTATCCGCTCCCTTCGTTGCTCGAGCTCACAGACTCCCCTGACTGGCTGTAGAGCCATGATTAATGTGGGAGCACTAAGTACCTCTCATCCCTCCCCTCTGAGAGAGCTCGGCCAATCAGCTCTTTCAAGACCTCCAGCTGCAAGAGGTTACAGCACCACCCTGGATTTGAACTAGCCATCTCCGGATGATAGGGCGAGTGCTTTTACCACTGCGCCACATGGACCATGTGTGTGCTCGTAAAGCATCTTTTATATTGTGTTTATATTGTGTGAGGGTGAGTCTCTATTCGTGTGTGTGTGTGTGTGTGTGTGTGTGTGTGTGTGTGTGTGTGTGTGTGTGTGAGAAAGTCGACCTACACAGCAGCCCCTTCCCCCTTTCTCGTCTCCTCTCTCTGGTCTCAATCACTACAGCCACAATTCTTTTCAAAGGTAAAGTGAAAGTTAATTTGTTTTATTTTTACTTTATATATTTTTATTAACAATTTTTATATGAATATTTTTGTGATAAAGCAGGTGTTATGATAATAAATTCATTTAAAGTCTCTATGCCAGTTTTGTCATTTTGGAGCCTGCACTCTCATGGGATTTTAAGAATTCTAAGCTGAATTGTGTTATGGATAATTATCTAAATGTGATCATAAACCAAATCCCATAAGAAATAAGGGAAACTCAAATTATTCGTTCCACAGTCCAAAAAAATAAATACATAAAAATACATAATACAAAATATGAAGTAAAAATGAAAAAAAGTTAACCTGCACTTTACCTTCGAAAAAAGTAAAAACAAATCCTGACAGATAAGTGTTTTTCGTTAGTGCTTGTGCGTGCACACGCTGTGTGTGTGTTTAGAGAGGTTAAAGATCCATTTTCTCTCTCTCTCTCTCTCTCTCTCTCAGCCTGCACTGTGTGTGTGTGCGTGCGCACGTCATTAGACACTGTGTCCCTCCCTTTCCCCCTTCGTCACGATTCTTTTGTGTGTGTGAAGGCGAGAGGAGGAGGGGAGGTGTGCACACACACACACACACACACACTCTCTCTCTCTCTCTGTGTCTAACAGAAACAAGCTCACATACACAAACAGTGCAGGCTGAGAGAAAGAGAGAGAAAATGGATTTTTAATTTCTCTAATGACACTTGCTTTTGCTTTACACGCGTGCACACGTGGGCTATAATAAACAGTATGCAAGCATGTGAAAGGACGACTTTTACGAACACACACACACACACAACCACAAAATAAAAGATGCTTTACACACACACACACGTGGTCACAGTGTTATAGTAACCAGTACACACGCGCATGGATGTTGATTATACGGGATAGATGCTCACTAAGACCAAGCAGGGGAGACGATTAACCACAATTTCTCAGTGTGTGTGACAGAAAAACCATTTAGTTGTGATCACGTGATGCTCGGCGTCAAAACAAGAAAACAAAGACTTGCTCTTTTTTCAAGTCAAAATTTATTACAAAATTTTGCTCGGCTTACGGAATTCTCGCAAACCGGGTTACCCGCAATCCAAGGTTCCACTGTACATTTAATGTCCTGTCCTGGTTATTTAAAATCATTAATACTGGTTTGCGAAAGGACAGTCACACATTGACCATGAAGTTCCCACTGCACCCTAAAAATATCAACGAATGTAGTGGGAATGGTTTCTCCAGCATGTAAAAATGTGAGACGTCCAGTTAGCAGTCACATCCAGTGGACGTGGAAGATAGGTGCTCCGACAATTCTAAATCTCTTCACTCCATTATTCGTCCCTGAATGTTAAGTTTACTCTTTAGAATATAATAACTTTATACTCTACCCCATGGTCATCTATTTTTGATTTTTAATAAATACAAACTTTGCTCGATTCCTTAACTGTGACATACTTCTTGAGTTCCTTTTGCCAGTCACGTTCTTCTGACTGTACAATTCAAACACTTTTCATTATAGAGGCATTCTGATGCTCAACTTCATTATTGGTTTGGGCGCATTTAGGTGTTGTTTTTAGGTTTTTAATTCCATTTCCTACTCAAAAATCCTTGAATTACTACAACCTGAACTGAGAACCATAGTCTGACTTATAGGAAGTTCATGCTGGCTAAATATGCCTTTCAGACTGTCAATCACATTTAAAGTTGTGGTGGAGGTCAGTATATTATACTCATAGTACTTGCTATAATAATCAACCACAACTAGGATCGAGTCTTTTGAAGGCAAGGGTTCCAGTAAATCCACTGCTACAGATCTCGCCATTAAGAATGCACGTTTCTTGAAAAGGGATCTCGCGCTCTTCCGCGGCAGCTCGCGGAAAGCTGTGAAAATGCCGTTCATTGCCTGTAGGGGGCAGTCGTGTTTCAATCTGATGTATTGTGTGTCTACTGAAGCCAAAAATGTGTTCTCTCTTGTAGGCGCCCATTGACAGGAAGCGACTGAGCTCATAAACGTGTCAAGCTCAAACTTTAAATACTGATATGTATTTATTCTTCATTTTCTTCTCTCCTGCAATGATGATACTTCTTTGACTGCGCTTTCTCCATTCAGTATTATTATCATTAGTAGTAGTAGTGAAAACTACCGCTGATTAACTATCTCTGCAGTAGTTAAAACAGCGGATTAATTTCATTTGGGGCATTTCTAACAGGCAATCTACTAAATAATAATAAATAGATAAAATAAAGTAGAAGCTCAGTGGTCCGGACAAAACCTCTTGCGGAGGAGCCTTTCCCTGAATTCGCCATTTTCACGGGGGTGGGCATCTTGCTTAGTTCATACAGATGGACAGTACTGTACTGTACCTATTTACAGTACATGGAATTTTACGGGGTTGTCACTGACCGATTTACAGTACCCTGACAAAGAGCAATATAAGAATAGTGCCAGCTGGCACACCTTAGAAAATAATTCGGCATCTATTTAGAGTCTAAATATTTTTTTTAACTTGTGCTACTGTTGTTTACTTACAATATTTGTTAATTACATTTTTTTCTTTAAATGAGGCTTGGGCTCCGGGATGTTGAGCCTATTTACTAGTATACGTAGTCTAATCAGAGCTTTATCGCCCGTTTGAGTGTAATTCATAAATTACGTTTATAATAATGAAATGAGATCGTGTTTTAAAATTAATCTACAATTCATTTCAAACCCGCGGCTCGCACTTTCACTTTACAAAAGGCAGCGTTTTGATCAAAAGGTGATAAACGCATGCGATTTATCGATAACAGTACTGCATTGATGGATGGATGTTGTTGATAAATATTTAAAATGATAATTAAATAAATAGTCCATCTTTTTTGTGTTTATCTTTTCGGTTTATTATACACCTCTGCACCACTTATTATAATAAATAGTTTTAAATGTTAGTAAAGGTACCATACAGTAGCAGTAGATATATACTGTATGCTGTAATTTGGTCATGTTCACCAATGGGTTAAACATATGCGGCATTTAATAGCATTCGCTAGTTATCAAGTTGATATACAGGTCAATCTGCATCAAATAGAATCTTTCCGAATAAGTAAGCGTGTGTGTGTGTGTGTGTGTGTGTGTGTGTGTGTGTGAAATGTGTGGCATTTTAATTCAAATCCAACATTTTAATGTGCGTCAAGGTGCATGGGCGTCAACCCGCATGTTCTGTAAAATTCCATTGTCATTCATATTGCTGCTGTTTTAGAGCCCTTTACTAAAGCATTCGCTAGTTATCAAGTTGATATACAGGTCAATCATGAATTACACTCAAAGTATCAACTCCAACTATGAAGTCTGATTTCATTTGCTGGGGAAATAAAATTTAGGCAGAGACGTCCGCACTGTCTTGTTAATTCATCTAAAACCCCATACAGTATTTGCCAACAGTGCACCCAGTTGGATAAATTCACACCTATCTTGAATGAAAGGTGAGAAGAGATTCAGCAGAATCTTCTGACACCATGCTTGCTCTGAAGGACTATATTCGACAAGAATATAGAGACTAAGAATTGTATTTCTAATAAGATAATTTAATGAAATAATACAATTTATATCAAATAAGAACTTTATCAAAACCAGACCAAATTTCCCATTCACCGCTGAAGTAGTTAACATGCTTATACTGTAGATACGTTATATTTTAAAAGTACAATTGCAAGTAAAATACAAACTGCATGTAATGTAAAATATGAATAAAACAGTACTAGACACACATATATGATATGGAAGTATATACAATGAAAAAGCTATTTACACATGAGTGCTCAAATGTAAAGCAAACACAATTATTAATTTATTGTGTATATTTAACTTCATTCAACCGCCCACTATTATTTTGTGTTCGAATTTAAAGATGCACGCATGTGCAAAAGACGAAGTAAAACAAAGAATACAAAAGTGTATAATTTTTATTAAAAGTTAGCCTAAAACAATATTGTCTCCAATGCTGAAGCAAACATTATTTTGTTTTTGTTTTAGTATTCTCGCTGACCCATGCAGACCCCCAGTTACTGTAATCCCTCTTCTCACCTTTCATTCACAATAGGTGTGAAGTTATCAAACCGGTTTCGCTGATGGGGGAATTGGCAGAATTGAGGGGTTTAAAAAGAATTAACAAGACCGAGCAGATGTCTCTGCCTAAAATATATTTCGCCAGCACATTGTCCTGGAGCTCAGAACGTCTTCTTTCCTTGTTTTAATCTGTAATATTGTGAAATAATAAGTGAAATGTATTCCGCGTATATGCTTAAATATTCCTTTTTATTTAAAGGACATATGTATTGTGTTTGATCTGGATTATTGCGAGACACAATGACTTTCTGGCATTTTTATTGATAAATCGAATGGGTTTATCAGCCTTTTGATCAAAACGCTGCCTTTTGTAAAGTGAAAGTTTACGGACAAATCGGGGTTCACGCACGCCGATGAACAGCTTTATTTCAGTCATAAATTCACATAAAATCCACATTCCAGCTATTATTATTCTTGCTGGACACAAACACAAACAGCAAGAAAACATTATGTTTATTATTATAAAAAGCCCGAAGCACTTTGTGTGCATATAAGAATATTTACAAAAATATATAGATTTTTTGTTCATTCATGTCTTCTGATGGTGCTCAATGTCGACACATTTTTACGTTTTAACGAAGACATTAGTTTGAACACATGCAGACCCCCAGTTACTGTAATCCCTCTTCTCACCTTTCATTCATGATAGGTGTGAATTTATCAAACCGGTTTCACTGATGGGGGAATTGGCAGAATTGAGGAGTTTAAAAAGAATGGACAAGACCGAGCAGACGTCTCTGCCTAAAATGTATCAATCAATGTCTTCTCATGGTGCGCGACACATTTTTACGTTTTAACGAAGACATTGACATATTCATGAATCAGGACATTCGCATAATTACTGTATATGTGCGCGCATCTCAAAGGTGTGTGTGCACGGAGAGTTTGTGTATATGTGCGCACGTCTCAGAGGTGTCTGTGCGCGCGCATTTCATATGGAGTTGTGTGAGCAGTTAGTAGTATATATAGATGTGTGACTGTTTCATATGTGTATGCAAGTGTTTCACGTGTGTGTGCATGAGTGAAGTTTGATTTAAGCCCTATACGGCGCCTCATAATTTAGGGCATTTCTTTTCATCATTATGAACATAATGAGAAGCAGATATATGCACATTCATCATAAAATATTATTATTGTAAAACAAAATAAAATTCATGTTTGCTTCAGCATTGGAAACAATATTGTTTTAGGATAACTAATTATACAAAATTCTTCGTTATACTTGGTCTGGCTTTTAGATAAACCCTCCATGCACCATCTGGCGGATATTCAGTGAAGCACAACACATTTATTTAAATTCCCGAATGTTGCTCGTGGGATTTCGCTGTATGGCGTGCGACGAATTTCGCAGGAAAAAGCATGCATTGTTAATGGCTACAATAGCTATAGCTGCATATGGCATACACTTACACTACAGTTAACTTTTGATGGCTCTTCTCACTTCTATTAGTTCTGGATGTTTTTCTGAAGCCTCTTCCACCTCCCTTGTGGTTAAGGCTCTTGGGCATGCACTATGGATCTCACATACTCATCCTTTCATGTGAGTCTCATTGCTCTGCTCCCTAGAAGTCATATATGGGTCATATATGCTAAATATAAACCATCTCTCACAATCTAATAGAATTCTGCTCATGTAGCACACGGGCAGTTTTTTTTACTCTTTTGACATTGCGTTATAAAGCTCCCAACCCTACATGGCTGGCATCAGCTGTAACCTGGATTGGTGGGTTTTTGTCAAAAGATGGCAAGGTCCCTGTTTTTGCAAGTTCATCGTTCAGGTTATTAAATGCCCTTTTGGGCCTGTTTAGGCCCAAAGACAAGTTCTGATTCCTTTCTGGTAAGAAGTTTCAATGGCTCTGCCAAGGTTGCAAATTGTGGTATGAATCAGCTACTGTAAATGACAAGTCCCAGAAAACTTCTAATTTCAGAGGCATTTTGTGGTTCTTGGGGTTCCACCACTGCTCTGACTCTTTCTTAAGTGGGCCCAATCCCTTTCCGTGTGAGCAAAATACCCATTAGGAGTCGGCGGACCCGCTGGCGGGTCCACTTGCATTTTTTTCTGGCAACCGTGAAAAGAATTTAAAATGCTAAGTCATTTTTTATCCTACACATAAGTGTATTACATCATTTGAATCTGTAAATGGGTCTACTTTTATTGATGAACACTCACAATATCCACAAAACATTGTGCTTTTGTAAAATAAAGAAAATAAACAGGGTGCGTTTTCAGCCGTCTCAGTCTCCATGAAAAAAAAAATTTACACGTCGTTAAAATGAACTGAAACTCCGCGAATACTGCACACACAGACATAAGAAATATATCTATAGAAAGCTTAAAGGGTCTACTTTTAATTGATGCATTATTTTCTCAACAAACAGTCTCACTTTATGTAATCCGTGTGAAACCAAGGAGAGGCACAGAATTTCTCTCGCACTTCATTATCCGAACTGAGACAGGACACGCTCACACGCTATTCACACGGAAAACAGTCCGGGTAATCTACAGGCGAGGCCACGCCCCCCAGACACCGGCTTGCAAAAGCACAGCCCGGCTTGAGCACACACACGGTTTCCACACAGATTCAGTGAGTTTCCTGTGCATTTGGAAGATGGCACACTACACAGCCGACGAAGCTCTTCAGATGATTTTGGACAGTGAGGAAGAATTTACCTTTTCCTCAGAAGAAGATTACAACTCCGACGACGAACGGGAGCATTTTGAAGAGAGAATAGATCCAGCAGAGGATTTTCAAACAAACTGTTATGACAATGGATAAGTTATTAAGTGTTATATAATTCTTATTCTGATAATATAAAGCTAATATTATATTTTTCCTCACTTAGGCTAGCTTATGTGAAACTTTGTCTTTCAATGTCACGTACGTGGTTTAGGTCAGCATGGTAATCATGCTAACAACCTGCTTTATGTAGCTTAGCACAAACATGTTAGTTCAGGTGGCTAAGCTAATGCCTTATGGAGTTTACAGATGTTTGTAAATGTTCCACCTCGTTTTGGATAGCTTTAGATTGTGGTTGCTAATATTTATTTGGCTCAGTTTTGGTTAGCTCATGACACTGCTCTCGGTAATGTTATTTAGCACAAGCATGTTAGCTACAGCTGGCTAAAATAATGCCTTATGCAGCTAAGAGATGTTTATGAACAAGGGTGTTTGAGATGCACTACATGGTCTGTGGCCCATCAACAGATATTTGTCCAGCCTATTGCCCATCAACACATACAGAGGGGCACAAAAGTGTATACACACTGACAGTTGTTATCTATGCTCTTTTTAAAACTTGATTGAATTATGTCAGCAGAGTCGTGTTCTGTTTCCTCCAAAGATATCAGTATGCAGTTTTGGGGCCTCTCTGTATAATTTTGTTTGTTTACTTGGAACAATACAGGCTAACTTTTTTTTTTTTAGGAATGTGTCTGCATCACCCTTGCCTTCACCAGCACCTCGCACCGGTAAACACAAGCGACGTTCAGTTTTGAAGGCAATCGAGAATCATACTGAGTAAGTGCACATATATATATGTGTGTGTGTATATGATGATGATGTACATTAGTTTCTTTTATTGTGTTACCAGCATGCTCATGATTTTTTTTTTTTTTTTTTTCTCCAAATAGTTGTGACAGTGAAAATGATCAGCCACCTGTCCCCAAAAAAAGCAGAGGCAAACAAGCAGGCAAGATGCAGACAAAATCATGGAAAACACAGACTGATGACGACACGGTTCCACAGATTCTGCGTTTCCTGCAAATTTAGCTGTGGATGAGAGAATGGTGGCCTGCAAAGCACAAACAGGAATGACGCTGTACATGAAAGCCAAGCCAAGCCAACTAGGTGGGGCTTCAAGTTGTTTGTTCTTGCTGATTCGTCAAATGGATAGAATATGGACTTTTCTGTGTACACAGGAAAGAACAACTTTCCCACAGGCCATGGACTATCATATGATGCTATGAAATCTCTCTTGGACTGTAAAGTTTTAGGTTCAGGGTACCATGTCTACATGGACAATTTCTACACAAGTCCAAAGCTCCCAAAAGACTTGCTTACCATGAAGTTTGGTGCATGTGGCACTTGGAGACAATAGGAAGGACTGCCCTTGGAATGCAAATAATTCACTGCCTACAAAGTCTGCCAGGGGATCCGTCAGGTGGATTCGAGATGGACCTCTTGTAGAAGTATCTGTGCAGAGGAGGGTGAAATTACAAGGTACATGGACTTCAAAGACATTTCCATGTCCTGCACCTGTGACTGCGTACAACCAGCACATGGAGGGCATTGACCTGTCTGATCAGCTGTTACAGTACTACACCATGAACAGCACAAAACCATGAAGTGGTACAGGAAGATGCTTTCATTATGCATAAAGAACTATAAGGTAACCTGTCCCATAAAGAGTTTATGGAACAACTTATCAAAGAGCTTTGTGGTGTCTCACAGGAAGTAGCACCAAAACGGAGAAGTACTGACCATGTACCAGTTCCAGTAGCTGTGCTGACCTCAGACGCCAGAGATGCTGCCACTGCAGGTCACAGGTTCTGTGTGCATTGCAGAGCAGTCCATGGCAAGTGGCAAAAAACACCTTGGAGATGCCAGGCATGCAACGTTCCCCTGTGTCTTCAGTTGAACAGGAACTGCTTTCAAGAGTGACTCAGGGATGTGTGACTGTAGACACCATAAATCCATTTTATCTTGCACGGTTCCTGTTTGTACCATTTTGCTTCGAATGTCTGTTTCAGTTGTTTAGTTTTTTTATTTTTTTTATCTTGGAGCACTTTTCTCACCGAATGTATTTTTTCAGTTAATTTTGTTCTGTTCTCGTTGCAGTTTTACCCTGAATGTATGTTTTTGTAGGGTTTTTGTATAATTCACTGCTTTTGTTTGCATTATTTTACCCTGAATGTTTGTTTTTACACATTTTATTTATCTTGAACTGTTCCTGAGATTCTTGCAAATGAATCTTGATTTATTCTAAATAACAGAATAACAAAACCTACAAACAAAGAAATATGTTTTTGTCCTCAAATTATTTTCTTGTAGCACTTCCCGCTGTCACAGACCTGACTGAAAGGGGTATTTATGCAGCTTGTTATTCTGGTCTTTGTCTTCTCTGGTGTGAAGTAGAGTATTATTCATGATCATTCCCGCCTCCTTGCATACAGCCTTTCTAAACAAAAAGTGTCTTCGAAAATGCAAATGAATATATTGTTTTCTATGAATGAGTGTTCAAGATGATTATCGCATCATTTTGAAGTAAAAACTCTAGATCACAAGATCCAGGTAACAAAAGTTTTGTAAATAAATGTTATGAATCTCTTTTGTGAACTTATTTCAGTGATTTTTTTGTTTGTTGTTGTTTTCAATAATCATGCATAACTGTTATTTTCTCCAAAGTACAAATTTGTACATACATGCTGCTCACATATTACTGTAGCCCAGTTTGTGCTGAAAACATTGTAGTTAGCCTTTAGACATTTATATGTTTATAAGTAACTGAAAAATATACACATGTCAAAACTTCTTCAGAGCCCCAAAACACCCTCAGACTCCTAAGGGTTAAGCGATCCATTTTGTACACCCACTGTACAAAACTTTTTAAGTTTAGATACTATTACTTAGGAACCTACATTTAATAAATTTATAATGCAACACTTTGTAGGTTTCTGAAGGAGCAATACCAAAGGTATTTTCTCTCTGCTGCTGTTAGACTGTACAATCAAAACTGCTCCAAGTGAACCTGTCACCATAAGGCACACTGTTATTACTATGTTTTTAATGTGTTAATTTTTTTTTTTAAGAGATTTTTATCAGCGCTTTTGGCCATTCTTACACATGCAAATGCAGTTTTGTTAGTTGAAAACAGCTTTTAGAAAACTGTCCAAAGTTAAGATTTTCTAATACTCTCTTTTCAGTAGTGTTGTGCGAAAAGGGGAAACAGAGATTTTGGCTTGTTGTAACGTTACCTTGTGTGCCGATGATGTCAATGTCTGCATGCTTGTCTCCTTGATTTCATTTTGTGCAAAAGTGCACTTACATACTGTAAAGTAGTGATTGTGTTAATGTTGCTTACTGGACTTTTTACATGTGTGTACATACATGCGCAGTTCCTCACACATTACGCTAATGAACAGAGGTGCCTGAATGTACTACTTCACTGCTAAAACGTAGGCCCTGTGGACAAAATTATTTTTTTTTAAATAAGTAGAAAAAGCTCAGTTTTTAAAAATACCGGGCTACATGTGGACATGGCCTTAAAGTGCTGATTTTAAAACAGTTTAAAGTGATTTAAATTTGTTATAGTTAAAGAAGATGGCTATGAGATAGTTGCTAAGTAATTCGCTCAAGTGGTTGGCTAGTATTGGCTAACTTTGCAAGTATTAGCTAATGTTCTATAATAGTTGGCACTAGGAAATTGTAATTAAATTTAATTTAATACATACCTTGGAGTAAGTATTGTTTTTATCTCAAAATAAGGGCATATTTAAGGGGGGAAATGGCTCTGTAGTTAAAGTTATATAGCTGCTTCTTTTTAAATTATGATTTATGTTCACTTTTGGTGAAGGGAGTCAACCTAATTTCGGGAGCTGGATTCAAGCTCGGTTAATGTAGTTCCTTGATGAAA
This sequence comes from Clarias magur, assembly GCA_013621035.1. Taxonomy (NCBI): domain Eukaryota; kingdom Metazoa; phylum Chordata; class Actinopteri; order Siluriformes; family Clariidae; genus Clarias; species Clarias magur. Next base: position 1,295,576 of record QNUK01000066.1, on the reverse strand, counting down.
CATAGAGAAAAGGAAAATGCAGAGAAAAAGAAAAACACAAAGATGTTAAGACAGCAAAACCAGTGTCACATGTGTAGAGCATCTACTCTCTACTAGAGGTTAGGCCTAGCAGTGCAGCAGAAGAGGATGATTAGGTGTTGTAGTTACAAAAGTAAAAAAAAAAAAAAAATGCATATACCGAACTATGTTAGTGTGGTGAAAGGTATGGAACAGTTAATCTGAGTCAGTGGTTCGTCCTTCCTCCTTTTCCTGTCAGTTTGGAAAGACCATCATCATTCTAATGAGTTCAGTTTGAATTTGACCTGATTTGGCTTGAGCTTGGAATCTTGGCAAGTTTCTTCGTTGATTCCTTGGGCTGGTTGCTGTTTTTGTTGTTTTGTTTTGCTGTGTTTGTTGTTTTCCTTTGGAGGTTCCGTTGGATTCGCACAAGCTTTTCATTTTTCAGTTTGGACAATTACATGAATTCCTCCACTGACTTTCATGAGGTATGGATGCGGGTTGTTGTCCACGCGATCCACCCCAGTGGCAGCTCTGCTGTTTAGGTTGAGTACCAGCATAGAAGTCTCATTTTTTGTTTGGAGTCATGAACTACTGTGGTTTTGATGCCCTTTCCTGAAGCCATCTTCTGTTTTCTGCAGGCTTTCTGTGCCAAGACTCGCAACTGCTGAATATTCATTGTTTGTGGACATGCGAGAATGCTGAGATGTTGACTTACTCCAGGATGGAGGTTTCATGGGAAGAGAGTTTTAAAAGTTTAGGTCTTCTTCCAAGTCTGTTTCATTCCAAGTTACGAAGTATGCTTGCCTGAGTCCACTGTAGTACGCTTGCGAGGGTTCGTGACGACATTGTCTTGTTTCCATGGCAGCCACTAGTCCTTGTTCTGACTGAGGGTCATTAAAATTCTTTGATGAGAGCTTCTCTCATCTCTTCAGGTGATACCCAGGCTTTGTGTGAGCAGGCTGCCCGTCTAAGAAGCTGCGAACTTCAGAGCTGGATGTTGTTCGGAGCAAATAGAATCTACCTTGGTCAGATGTAAATCAACATCTCATACATAAGCATGGTCATCTTGGGTGCCTGGCATATGCAGTGTGAATTTTCAACGTTCTTGGCGAGGGTGTCAAGGTCTTTGAGGACTATGCCGTGAAATGCTGGGGGACGCAGGTTCCCTGTGTTTTTCCGTGAGGTAGGGTTCTTTGGAGGGAGCTAAGGGATGCTTCGACCTCACCCCATCACTTCTTCAACTACGTGTTTGTCCAAGAACAAGGGACCTGGTCCTGCTCAGCAGGGGTGAGAAGGGTGCACGTTGTTTCCTTGAAGGATCATGGCACCATTCACAGACAGGCTTGAGTTCCTTTGTGATGCTGTAGTACTCTTCTTTAATATGGCATGAGCATGAGATGGCTGATCTCATTCCTTTCCTTGTCCAGGTGAGTTTCGTGGGCTTTAATTCTGCTGTTTTTCTCCCTGGAGTCAGCCTTGGCCTTACTTAGTAGGTGTTTTGCATACCGCAGCCTGTCGGAGAGATCAGTGTAGTCTGCCTTGCCTTGTTCCTTTTCATGTGTAGTAGTTGCCAGGGTTTCTTGCAGCCTGGTGATTTCCACTTTGTCTTGCTCTACCTCATCACCCCCTATCCGTCGATCCTTAACCTTTAGTTCCAGCTGTTTGATGTATCATTGTGCGCGTGTCAGCTCCTGCTAGAGATATTAGCGTGCCTGTCGCTCAGCTTGAGGGAAACAATGAGTGGGTGACATAAGGAGCCGGTGATCTTGACTAGTTTATTGGGACTGTAGCACTGACTGTTTATTGGGACTGTGGCACTGTAGCACTGGTCTTGTCTCTTCCAAAACTCGTTAAGTTGTTGTTAAGGAGATTTAAACACATAGATGAATTTGAAAGTGGAACACATACAGACAGATTCACTATGGAGCCCTGTTTAAGAGAAAGAGCAAGGAACACGCTTACTCCTCTCTCAGTGCACTTTTCCTTAGCGGCTTGGTTCCTTCTCTGCGGACAATAGTTAACTTGAAAGTGGAAAACGCACTTCCAGCTCGCTATGAAGGCCTTATAAGAGAAAGAACAAGGAACATGCTTGCTCTTCTCTTGGTGCACTTTTCTATAGCGACTTAATCTTTACTTTTACTGCAGTTTGAATTTAAACCAACTTGCGTTGCATTCTATTCATTCATACAGTGGTGTGACGCAACACAAGTACTGTATACAGTATCGCAAAGCTCTGTTGTTTGGTCTGTAATCTATTTCCAGACAATAAAAAAGATACAGTAAACTGTCTTGGTTTTATGAATTTTTAAGCCAAACAATGCCCGCTGTTATTCTCCACCATTCAATATGTAGGGTTTTACATAATGTAGATAAAGAACGACTGCTGCATTCTTTACATAATAAAGGTAGTGTTTTAGCTCTGGGTCAGAGGTGAATCGAATCTTTAACGATTCAGGGCTAATTTGATTAACTGATTTACAATTTATAGCATACACTTTATAAACTATTCGTAATCCTGTTTATCACGCTGCCAAGGTAATGTAAGATCTGGGCAAATGTTTAGACTTAAAAATACATGACCAAGACAACAGTTCTTTATAAAGAAACAAGAATTTATTTGATACATGAGACTATGTTACTTAAACACACACACGCGCACACACACAAACAGTTTGGAGGGTGAAAGTTAATTAAGTTCTTCTATTACTGTTTACTAGATCAAAGAAAGTCAAAGAGTCTTGGGTTTAATCTTACGGTTTAGTCATGAAGCGAGCACAAATTTTCAGCTTTGTTTTTTACTTGCGTTAAGTTTCATTCACATCCTGTCGTTCGCCTCCAGCGAAGGGAATCACAGCCTTGCTGATTGGTTGGTGCGCAGAGGTTGAGATGGTGTCTTTCGGGAAGACCATTTGGTTGCTTGGTTACCGATGGAGGCGCTCTGGCACTTCTTCTGAGAGTTTCCTTTGGACTTTGGAGTGCGGATGACCCGGTCACTTGGTGAAGCAGCAGTGAAAAGACAAGGGCGAAGTATGCCAGCAGAGGTGGCATAGAACACGCGGGGCCCAAAGCACTGGCGGCGAAAATGGGTGAGCTTGCTTCCTTAAGATGACAATGACGTTGATGATGACATGTGCGCTCGCAAGGGCAGAAGCCAGAGCTGCTTGGAAGAGGTTGTTGGAGTGATTTCATGAGCTTGGTGGTTACTTTATAGTTTTGCCCCTTCGGAGTCAGTCCGTTCCATGGGTAATTGGTCCAATCAGATGTGGTTGCGGGGCTTAGCCACGTCTCACATGGGTCCCCATTTTTTTTGCATACATTTTGCCAATTTACACCATAGTTTTGGGTTTACATCGAGGCATCTGGTCTTAGCATGGCTCCAGGCACAGCGGGGCTTCCTGTCCCATGCCTGGTTGTTTCCCGCACGTGGCTTCGTTTTACAGCAGCTCCTATATGTTCACAGATAATTCCTAGAATTTAAAAAATTGTCGTTGGCCAAGTTTAGGTTCATTCCATGATACAATGAACTTCGGATTGCGAGTAACCTGGTTTGTGAGCGTTCTGCAAGATTATAACACATCTGTGTGCGTGCGTGTATAAAGCAAAAGCAAGTCTCATTAGAGAGATTAAAGATCCATTTTCTGCCTCCGAGTGGCGTTGTGGTTAAAGCGCTCACCCTATCATCCGGAGATCGCTAGTTCGAATCCCGGGTGGTGCTGTAACCTCTTGCAGCCGGAGGTCTAGAGAGAGCTGATTGGCCGAGCTCTCTCAGAGGGGAGGGATGAGAGGTACATAGTGCTCCGACATTAATCATGGCTCTACAGCCAGTCAGGGGCGTCTGTGAGCTCGCGCAGTGGAGGGAGCGGATAGCGCTGTCCTCCAAGTGTGTTACGCCGCCCCCAACGGTGCGTGAGCGAGCAGTTCGAAAAGATGCGGTCGGCTGGCGTCACGTGGTTCGGAGGAAACCACTCAGCCGGGAGGGCCGAAGACTATCACGTGGTTCACGTGGGCCGAGTCTTCGGCCCTCTCGGCTGAGTGGTAGTAGTAGCCTTAATGTGGAGCCCCCTAGTGACGGGGAGGAATTGGACACGACTAAATTAGGGAGAAAATCTCTCTCTCTCTCTCTCTCTCCCCCTCAAGCAATATTTGGGAATTTAAATAAATGTGTTGTGCTTCACTGAATATCTGCCAGATGGCGCATGGAAGGACTTTATCTAAAAGCCAGACCAAGTACAAGGAAGAATTGTACTTTTTTACTGAAGCAAACATGATTTTTTTGTTTTACAGTAGTTCTTTCATGATGAATGTGTGTATATGTGCTTCATATTATTTTCATAATGATGAAATGAGAGCCAAAATTTGTTCTTTAAAATTCATAGTAAAACGTTCCTTGTATAGTTTTTGTAATGTCTAAATAGGGACAAAACAATGAAAGACATGGCAATGCCTCAGTTTAAATGGTCTTAAAATCAATTTAATTTCCTGATAGTTAGTTGTGCGCGGACCACTGAGCTTCTATGTATTCTAAAATTGACATTGCAGGGATTAAAAAACAGCAACAATGGAAGAGTCTGAGGATTTATTTACCATAACCTGTGTTGTATTGTTTTTAAATCACTCTATAAACAACCTATGATTTCTGTGTATGGAGGTCAGGGGTCACTGAGCTTACCAAGCCAATTTGAGTTCCAATAATTAATTCTAAAGTTTTTGGAATCAATAAAATGACAACAGTGCCCAAATAATATAATATAATATAATGAATAATTTTATTTAAACAATTATTGCACACTTTCTGTAAATCCTATAAAATTTGTTTCACAAATACACATGCGTGCATGCATACACAAAGAACCACACATGCGTGTGCGCACACACATCATGGTAATGAGTTTGCATTGTTGTTAAGCAGATTAATCTTCCGCACTGCTATTTTTTAACCCTTTTTTCCCCCTAGCGGCCGTTGTTGCAATACAGTTACTAAAGAACAGTCATTACACTTGGACACAATCTTAAAAAAATGCTTTACGCATGTACACAAACACATGGTCAGAATGTTGTAGTAAACAGTACACGCACGCATGGATGTTGACTATACAAGTGACGCACGTGCACTAAAGACTGAGCATAGGAGATGATTACCCACAATCCCGCAGAGCAAGAGAGAGAATAACCATTGGCTCAGTTTTGATCACTTGACGTTCGCCAGAAAAAGCGTATGCGTACTACTTGTATGTCAAGACCTCACTTGTTTAGCAATTCTATACAGAAGACAAATATGGGAAACAAATTCCATGCATCCCATAAAGTACAATAAGAGCCTAGTGTAGGAGAAAAAATAAACATGACACTTACGTACACCTGTTTTTATTTTGTCATTTTTGAGTATCAAGTATAGAATGATGATGAGGGGGGAAAAAAGAGTATAATAAAGTATAAGATGTATTGAAAACAAAATGTGGCAAAATGTGACTTAAAAGGGTCTGAAAACATTCTGGCATTGTAGTAACTGTAAAAACTTTGGACACAACTATGCTACAGAAAATAAGTTAATTTAGAGTTTCATAATCTGATCATAGCAGCGCTCAGTATTAGGAAAATACAACCTCAAACAAACATCATTTGCTTCTGTAAGACCTTTGCTTATGTTTTTCCCTCTTGATATGTGTTAACACACATTTGAATGCTTCAGAATAGCAACCTACCAAATGTCTCCTTTTATAGAGGTCTGCACACCTGCTGATGATTTATCAAACTACGGATGAACATTTTTGCATGAGTGAAAATGCTTATCAAGCAAAAATCCATAACTATGTTGCTTTCCTACAGTATCTGCTTCAGTTAGCTACCAAGATCCTTGATTGGTATGTTCTGCAGATTAAATCCTGGTGAACAGGAGCTAAGGGGAAAAAAAGGCCAAACTCAACCCAGAAAAATCAATGCAATTTCTTCTCATCATGAGTACTAAGCATGGCCATAATTAGCTCAATTGGTTAACGATCCAAGGTCTCAGACAAAAGTCTAATTCCCAGTGAGGGGACTGACCGCCCAATAAATCTGGCCTTTAGAAGATTCACTGTCTTTATAAACAGAAGCCAATGCAATGACCTGCATATAAAAAAAGTATGGTACAGCTTTATTTCTGTATGATTTTTACAGTTTAAGTTGTGTTAAGGTCAAATCTTTTCCCAGTTTTCATTTAATTCTCTCTACTAGTATTTTCTTAATAGAGCTTCTAACCAGTATATAAAAATAATTACAAAAAGAAATATTTCAATGTACCCCCATGTTTTAAATAAAAGAGTGAGACAAAATCTCAAAGGTATCCTGAGCAAAATTATAAAAGAAACCCTGAAGAATGTTTCTCAGACTGGCCCCTTTGAAGTTGGACTGTTTTTCAAGCTATGATTAGCTGCTGTGGATTCTCGAAAAACAAAATTGCACTGGTCACAGGTTCTTTATTTGTAACAGGTATTAAGTATTTATTTTGAAGTTGGACTGGGTGAAGATGTTTATATTTACATAAAAATATGGATATACAGTATTGTGCAAAAGTTTCTGTTTAATTGAAAAGATGTTGACACAGTCTCTCTTGGAAATGGAAAAAATGCGCAATATTTTCAGCAAACATTGCTGCATAGTTATTTATTATGCCATAAATTGAACAAAAATAAAAAATAAAAACATTATTATAGCACTGTGCAAAAGTTTGGGCACAATAAGAGTTCCAGAGTCTCAGGCCATATCCACATGTAGCTGGGTATTTTTAAAAAAGAATTCTGTCCACACGAAAACTCCAAAACGCCCTATTAAGCACTGTTAGGAACCTCCCTCATCAACAGGGGGCCAATCAGAAGCCTAGACAAAACATCATTACTTGTTGCGCGTTGTAGAAGTCCAACCAGGTCTCGTCCAAAACCGCCGTCACTGCCTGCGGGGTCTATGTCGTCCTAGTTTTGTACAGTATGTAGCCGCAGTGAGCTTAGTAGTACATTCAGGCGCTTCTGTTCATTAACGTAATGTGTGAGTAACTGTGTGTGTATGTACAGGCATGTAAAAAGTCCAGTATGCAACGTTAACACAGTCACTAGTTTACTGTACGTTTTATTGCACAAAATATCCTCATGTACAAAGCTGACATCAAATCAAGGAGATGAGGACACAGACAATTACATCATCGGCACAAGGTGATGTTACAACAAGCTGAAATCTCAGTTTCCCCTGTCCATACAACACCACTGAAAACTGAGTTTTGGAAAATCTTCACTTTGGCTGGAGTTTTCCAAAACGGCGTTTGCATGTTGATGAAAGACGAAAACCGCAGAGTAAAATCTCGGTTTTTAAAAATACCCAGCTACGTGTGGACATGGCCTCAGATTCTTTTTTACAAGGTTTCAGACCTTAATCAGCTCGTTAGATCTGATGCATGGCAACAGCCATCATTAGTAAATGCAAAATTCAAAGCTTTACAAACACTTTTCAAACTCTTCAAACCTTGGGCACACACTTGCAGACACTCAACAAGCATGGGTTCCTCTAAGCAGCTGAGTAAGACGGAAGCTGAAGGTTTTCGAATGGCCATCACGATCCTCTGATTTAAACATTGAAAATTTGTGGGTACATCTTAAAAGAGCTGTGCATGCAAGACGACCAAAGAATATTACAGAACTAGAAGCCTTTTGCACAATTTTAAGTGTATTAAGTATATGTTTGTGTGCTAAAGTGAAACAACTTTAGGTACACTTAGTAACCTTAAAGTATATAGCTGTTTATGTACTAATGTACATACCTAACAGTAATTAATGAAATTTAAGTATATATTTAATGTATTATACAGTAAGTACATTACAGCAATTTTTACTGTGTTACAAATACATGATTAATATACTGAGTATATTCTTCTGGCAGCAGTAGCATGCTGTTATACTTCTGGCCAATTCCAAATACTAAAAAAGTACACTTTGTGGTTAATACAAATATTCTTCTGCAATACTGTATTGCAAATGTGCTACCAGTACACTAAAGGTGTTTAGGATAATTTACAAATGCTAAATGTATTTTATACACTATAACATGTTTTTGAAACAGATTACATCAGTAATATGAATAAAAATCTGCCTCCATGAGTTAATTTGCTCAAAGTTACAAAAAAATAGTAGTACCAAACATTAGGTTGTCTTACAAACACACAAACTAAAATATAAACTGTTGTCTGAACAAAGACAGACATTAGTATTAGAATATACAGGTACAGTATTAGTTCAAACCTGGTGTGTTGATTCTAGCTGTTACACAAAGACTCTGAAAACAGACTGAGAGCTACGGAGCATTATACATAAATAAGAGAGTAAGAGAGAAAATAAGATTTAGCAATAACACATCAGACAATACATTCTATAGTTAAACTATGTACTTGATTTTAAACTACCTTAAAAAAAACAAGAAATTTACCTACCTGTCGATGAAAATAAAATAATAACAATACAAACTAACGCATGCAATGATGTAGCCTCCAGCTGTGAAAAGACAGTCTGAATCTGCCCACCTCCAGTTTCTGATTGTCTGGTGTTGCGCCAATTCTAGTCTCTGGTTGGTTGGAATAGATGCAGTTTTTGTGTAGCTTCATGATAGTGAGCGCACAGAAGAAAGAGCTCAAAACACAAATTATCTTGAACGTGCAAAAGTGATTTTCAGCAATGAACTATTGAAGATTTCAATAAATTTGTAATACACTAAAGTGTTTTTTTTCACTGGGGAAGATAAGTTAAAAGATACAGCAGCAAATTTAAATGGTGTTATTGAAAATTTGCTATTGTACAAAAATGTAAGATATTGTAGCTATATTGTAAGATATAGTAACTACTTTAACTATATTATAAAATTTTAGATATTGTGACAACAGTATATAACATATAGCTGTGTGCATTATGGAGACTCATTCACTAGAAGCTGCTCTGATTATACAGTCTAATAGCAGCAACGAGGTAAAACCTTTGATATCGCTCTTTCAGACACTTGAAACAGATGTAACAGTCTGTTACTGAAGGAGTTGCTCAGAGATGAAATTGTTTCATTGTAGTTTAGCTACCATCCTCCTTTCGTCCACCTCCTGTACATTGTCCAGGGGTCTCATCAGACCATGTCCTCACTGTGCAGGAGACAGCCGGTTGCTTGCACACAAGGGGTTTGTACACAGATAGGAGATGAACAAGCAACAGAAAAATATATTTTTTTCTCAACAACATGGTGTTTCATAATGGCAACAACACGGAATCCCCAGAACTGAGCTGGCCTTCTTTATCAACTTGTCCAGTCTCTAAATTGGATCCATTGGATCTCTGACCTCTGGCACACCAGAGGTCAGAGATGAGTTAGCACTAGCCTCTGGGAGGCTTCCGGTTGAGCTTCATGGAGTAGGACGTGAGTTTGAGAGCTCCCTCACAGCTCCTCCAAGTGCCTCACAGCTAATGTAGCCAAGCTGGAAAATAAATGTGAAGACTCGGAGTCTAGGACGTGGCGTAACAATCTTAGGATAGTGGGAGTACCGGAGGGCCCTGACACGTGCACCACTGCTGCTGTAGGCTCCGTGCTAAAGGAAGCATTTAATTTGGAGAAAGAGCCGCTTTTGGATCGTTCCCACAGGATCCTCCAACCCCCGCGAGCCATTGTATGCAGGTTTCATTACCACACTGACTGTGTTGACATTTTACGGCGCGCTAGAGAACGCAGACAGATTAAAGTTGGAGACCAGACCATCTCAGTCTTTTCTGACTACACTGCCAAGATAGCATGGGCTCGGGCGGCATACAATACGGTCAGGCAGCAACTCCGTGGCATTGAAGGTGTTCGGTATGGCCTGTTTCGCATCACACATAAGGGTGTTGAGAAGGACTTTGTTGTAGCGGAGGAAGCCAGTGATTATGTCAAAACTTTGATTTTTGAGTGAGCCTCAATAACCGCTCAGTTTGGAGTTCTAATGCTGCTAAGTGTTTCCGCTCTCATTAGGTTTAACGCTGCCTGTGCATTGTTTTCTTAGTGTGTTGCGCTAGTTACTGTACTGTTTGTAGTTACTGTTTTTACTGTTATATAATGAGACTGAATCATATATCGTACTCTTGTACTTCGGATCAACCCATCACAATCTTTTCTATGCTCACTGCATTTATTTGCACAGGTCTTGTTTGTTTTTCTTTTTATGTGTTTTTACCTAATCTGTATGGTAATTTGATTTGTGGTGTTAAGGTGACCACGTTTATTATTACCTTCTGAGGAAATAGAGTGAAACCTTGGATTACGAGCATAATTTGTTCCGGAAGTGGGCTCGTATTCCAAAACACTCTTAAACCAAATCATCATTTCCCATAAGAAATAATGAAAACTCAAATTATTCTTTCCACAGCCCCCAAAAATAAATACATAAAAATAATTAATACAATCCATAAAATGAAAATAAAAAAATTAATCTGCACTTTACCTTTTAAAAAAAGTACAAGTAAATCCTGACAGATAAGTGTTTCCGTTGGTGCGCGCAGCCGCCGTGTGTGTGTGTGTGTGTGTGTGTGTGTGTGGAATTAGCCCCTTCCCTCGCCTCGTTTTACACAGTAACACTCCTCTTCCCTCTCCCCACCTCGCTTCTTAAGATTCTCAACAAACACAGACACAAAACAGAAACACCGTGTTAACAGAAAAAAAAAGAAATCTTTCTGAGACTGGCATGAGCGTATATTAACAGACTCACTTTTTAAGTTTCACAACAAGCGCATAAACACAGCGGAAACACCGTTTTAACGGAAAAAAAGCGAGACTGGCATGAGCGCATACTAAAGGAATCACTTAAGTTCACAACAAACGGACACACACACAAACACAGGAACACCGTTTTGACAGGAAAAAATAAATCTCTCTGACCTGGCGTGAGCGCATACTAAGGGAATCACTGCTGTAGTAAGTAAAAAAAACAAAAAAAACAAATGAACCAGCACCTTATCTTTGAAAAGAATTGCGACAGAGCAGAGTTTCTGTGTGTTTGTGAAGCCGGGAGGGGTGAAAAGGGGAGAGAGCGTCTGTGCGTGTGTGTTTCAGTGTCAAATTGCGCGCGCACGAGCAGAGTTTCTGTGTGTTTGCGAAGCCGTGGGGGGAGGGAGGGGGGGGGGGAGGGAGGGAAAGGTGAGAGAGTGATGCCCGGTGTCAAAATAAGAGTCGCATGTGTGAAGCATGACACTCGGCGCTCGTAAACTAATACTTGCTCGGTTTCCGAATAAAAAATTATTAAAAATCTTTGCTCGGTTTGCGGAACACTCGTAAACCATGTTAATCGCAATCCGAGGTTCCACTGTAATATTTCGTACTGTGTGTCAGGGATAACCCCTAGAGGGCGCCAAAGCGCCCTCTAGACAAGTTTGTGTAGTTCTTTTAAGTTTCAATTTATTTACTTCATTGCCCAGTTCTCAACTCGGTCAGGTCACGTGGGCGCGCACCTGATCCGAGTTGATCATTAAGTTCATTATAAAAAGGTGTGTTTAAGTTCTAGTTTTCGTCTTGCATTTGTTACAGTAAGTTTAAAGTGGATGTCTCGTCTTTATTCGTGTTTTGGTTTCATTTATTCAAAGTATATCTGTTTCTGTTTATTTCCATGTTTTTTATGTTAATAAATAAAACATTGTTTCCCTGAACCACCTGGAGCCTCTTGCAGTTATGCCTCGCACCAAGAAACGTGACAGAATGCAAGACCGTAAAAGAGGCATAGCAGAGGAGCCCTTCCCCCGGGAGATTCTTTTGGGGGGGGCAACGATGTTTGAAGCTTGGGAATCCGACGCGGAGAGCAGGAGGAGAACCAAGCGGCGTAGTAGAAAACCGGACAGGAAGGAGCAGGAGGAGCTGAGACGGCAGCAAGACTGGGATGGCTGCCGGCTGGCGATACGGCGCACGCCGTTCAGAGGTGGAGCAGCTCGGGGTGACATGAGTCCCCGCACCGGCCGGAGTGCAGAGACCAGGCGGTCCAAACGCGGCGGTGACCAGGGTGAAAGGACACCCCAAAGCGTGCGGCTACAAGGAACGGCGTGTGGGCGGTATGCACAGCCGGGAGCAGCCTCCCAGCTGGACTGGAGCAGCGTTGGGCGGAGCGCCGAAGAGAATGAAGGGCGCATCCGTAACCTGCAGGAGCAGGTAGCTGACCTCCAGGATATGCTGATGCAGCTGCGCCTCGAGGAAGGTCCAGACCTGCCAGCTCCTTTCCCGCCGTACAGCGACGACGAAGACGGGGAGCTCTACTACAAAGCTTTCAAAGATGACAGCGGAGAGCTATACTATTTGCTATATAGTGTCGACGACGAAAGCGAGCTCAGCAGCGGCGACGATGAAGACGAGCTCCTTTTTCATCCGCACATCGGCGGCGACGACAGCGAGCTCTATATTCTGCCGCGTAGCTGCTTCGTCGACAGCGAGCTGCCGCCGTTGTCATGCGCCGTTGAGGTCAGCGAGCTGCATCTTCTTCCTCTTCCTCCGCCTTCATGCGCCGCCGAGGACAGCGAGCTTCCTCTTCCTCCGCCGCCGCCGTCATGCGCCGCTGAGGATCACGAGCTCCATCCTCTTCCTCTGCCGTCGCCTTCATGCGCCGCCGAGGACAGCGAGCTTCCTCTTCCTCCGCCGCCGCCTTCATGCGCCGCTGAGGACAGCGAGCTTCCTCTTCCTCCGCCGCCGCCTTCATGCGCCGCCGAGGCCAGCGAGCTTCCTCTTCCTCCGCCGCCGCCTTCATGCGCTGCCGAGGATCACGAGCTCCATCCTCTTCCTCTGCCGTCGCCTTCATGCGCCGCCGAGGACAGCGAGCTTCCTCTTCCTCCGCCGTCGCCTTCATGCGCCGCTGAGGATAGCGAGCTTCCTCCTCTTCCTCCGCCGCCGCCTTCATGCGCAGCCGAGGTCAACGAGCTGCCTCTTCTTCCTCTGCCGTCGCCTTCATGCGCCGCCGAGGACAGCGAGCTTCCTCTTCCTCCGCCGCCGCCTTCATGCGCCGCTGAGGACAGCGAGCTTCCTCTTCCTCCGCCGTCGCCTTCATGCGCCGCTGAGGATAGCGAGCTTCCTCCTCTTCCTCCGCCGCCGCCTTCATGCGCAGCCGAGGTCAACGAGCTGCCTCTTCTTCCTCTGCCGTCGCCTTCATGCGCCGCCGAGGACAGCGAGCTTCCTCTTCCTCCGCAGTCGCCTTCATGCGCCGCCGAGGACAGCGAGCCTCCTCTTCCTCCGCCGCCGCCTTCATGCGCCGTTGAGGTCAGCGAGCTGCCTCTTCTTCCTCCGCCGCCGCCTTCATGCGCCGTTGAGGCCAGCGAGCTGCCTCTTCTTCCTCCGCCGCCGCCTTCATGCGCCGTTGAGGCCAGCGAGCTGCCTCTTCTTCCTCCGCCGCCGCCTTCATGCGCCGCTGAGGTCAGCGAGCTGCCTCTTCTTCCTCCGCCGCAGCCGTCACACGCCAATGAGGATAACGAGCTTCCTCTTCCTCCGCCGCCGCCGTCATGCGCCGCCGAGGACGTCGAGCTTCCTCTCCCTCCGCCGCCCTGTGTCAAGGAGGACGGCGAGCATCCACTACCTTCGCCGCCCTATGTCAACGAGGACGGCGAGCTTCCTCCATCTCCGCTGCCCTGCTTCAACGGGGGCATAAAGCCACCTGGCCCACAGGACATAGGTGCCAGCCTCTGGATGAGAGGGGCGGACGTTGGACCCTGGGGGGGATGCCCTGGACCTCCTGTGGCGCCCCGGAGTTGCGCCCTTTGAGGGGGGGTTATGTCAGGGATAACCCCTAGAGGGCGCCAAAGCGCCCTCTAGACAAGTTTGTGTAGTTCTTTTAAGTTTCAATTTATTTACTTCATTGCCCAGTTCTCAACTCGGTCAGGTCACGTGGGCGCGCACCTGATCCGAGTTGATCATTAAGTTCATTATAAAAGGTGTGTTTAAGTTCTAGTTTTCGTCTTGCATTTGTTACAGTAAGTTTAAAGTGGATGTCTCGTCTTTATTCGTGTTTTGGTTTCATTTATTCAAAGTATATCTGTTTCTGTTTATTTCCATGTTTTTTATGTTAATAAATAAAACATCGTTTCCCTGAACCACCTGGAGCCTCTTGCAGTTATGCCTCGCACCAAGAAACGTGACACTGTGAGTTTTATATAAAACGTGTTTATTGTTACACGCACACAGTTATACAGTGTGGAAGTCGGTGGAAGGTTGCTCGCTCTTGCTTTTGTTTGGGCCCCGGTTACTCCATTCACTAACACTGCTGTCTCCTTTGTTCTGTATTTATGTGGAGACTTTGGGTGTATTTGTGTTTAGGGGTATTTGGGTAGGGGCAGGGTGTCCCATTTCAGCTCTTTATGACCACTGAAATTTTGGTTGTTGTGTTTTTTTTGTTTTTTTTTTAATGGCAGTATAGATCCCAGCATTGTAGGGTCATAAAAAAGTAATCAAAAAGTAATCAAGCATGCCTCTTAAATTAATTAGTTGGAATATCAGAGGTATGGGTAACCCTGTTAAGAGATCTAAGGTTTTTCACACACTTGAAATGTCTAAATTCTGATATAGCATTTTTACAGGAGACCTAACTTCATATTAAAGATCATAGGTTATATTGCCTTTGTGTAGGTCAGGTCTTTCACTCAAACTTTAATTCAAAAGCTAGAGGACTTGCCATTCTCATTAATAAGAAAGTTAAATTCTTATTGACCAATGTTATAGCTGCTACATCATTGTTGTTGGTACACTAATGCAAAAAAAGGTTTTATTGGTAAATGTATATGCCCCAGTTTTGATGATGTTGAATTCGCTAATAGATTGCTGAGTAACATCCCCTTCTTGAATATTTATTTGCTGATCCTCGGTGGAGATTTGAATTGTGTTTTTGATCCAATCTTGGATCGATCTAATCCTCGTAATCTGATTCAATCATCTATGTCTAAAATATTTTCAGATTTTATGAAACAGAATGATCTTGTTGTTCCATGGAGATTTTGCAATCCTTCAATCAAACATTTTTCTTTTTTCTCCCAGGTAACATTCTTATTCCAGGATTGATTATACTTTTTTATTGACAGAACTCTTAATTCGTATGTTAGTTCTTCTGATTATTCTGGTATTGTAATATCTGATCATTCAACTCTACTATTGGATATTCAACTTTATACCTATAAACATAGCCCATCACTTTGGAGATTTAACTGTCTTCTTTTGGCACAAAAATAATTTTGTGAATTCATTTCAAGTTCTATTGAGGAGTTCTTGTCCTTCAATCAAAACTATTCAGTTTCATATTCATTGCTATAGGAGACACTTAAATGCTACCTTATCAAATTATATCTTATTCTGCTCTTGCTAATAAAAAGATTAATGCTAGGTTTAAAGAACTTACAGCTGCGATTAGTAACCTTGACCAAAGTTATACACTGAACCCCTCTCCAGAATTACTGAAGCAGTGTTTTGTTTTGCAAGCAGAATTCAATCTTATGTCAACTAAAGAGGCAGAGCGCTTGTTACTACGCAATCGTGGCTCATATTATGAATATGACGACAAGGCAAGTCGCTTGGTCAATGGCAAAAAATGACAAAGATCCAATGGTTCCTTCTGTGGTTCCTACAGACCATTATCTCTGCTGTGGTTCCTACAGACCATTAACTCTATGATACTATCCTGTCTCTTAGTGACCACTCAAATGTTAAACTTAAGCATACAGGGGAGGGGGAACTGGGAATTTAAATACAGGAGGAGTCCTAGGGACAGGCTATAGAGAGGGTATGGTCTTCCACCTCTTGTGCTTGACTTATTCAATTTAAGGTCATACACAGGACACATTTTTCTAAGTCTAGACTTTCAGAATTGTATCCGATAGTGGAAAACAAATGTGATAAGTGCCATGGCTCTCCATGTCACCTTAGTCACATGTTTTTTCTGTGTCCTAAGTTGAAAGGTTTCTGGACAGGTTATTTTGCTATTATGTCAACTGTTCTTGGGGTAACTCTTGAACCTTGGCATCTGATTGCTATATTTAGGATTCCTGGTAGTTCACTTTCACTTAATTCTACACAAAAAGATATTATAGCTTTTACATCCTTATTAGTGAGACGTCTATCATTGTTGCATTGGAAGTCTGCTAAATATCCTCCTAAATATCTTCCAGTGGCTTAAGGATGTCATGTTTTTTTTTAAACCTTGAAAAAATGAAATACACGTTGAGAGGATGTAAAGCCAAATTCTTCCACAATTGGCAACCCTTTATTTCCTATTTTACTAGTTTAGAGGTATTGCCTGATTAAATGTATACCTGTTACTGTTATATTTATGTAATATGTTTGTTGGTTGTGTTGAGGCGTGTGGAATGGAGGGAGGGTGTGTGTGTGGGGGGAGGGGGGGCTGTTCTTTGTTTCAGAGTTTTTTTGTTTTTTTAGGAAAATGAAGAAAGGTAAATTGTATTTCTGTAAGTGCAGATACTGTATTGTTTTCTTTTTTCAATAAAAAAATATTTGGGAAAGCACTAGCCTCTCAAACGACTTTATTAGGTGTGAGGTCAGTGCTGTGGTCTGTGGCCTCCAAAGTGTTTTGGGTCTTTGATACAGGTACCATGCAAGATGTCTTCAACAACTCTGATCCTCGGCATATGTGGCAGGGCATCCAGTCCATCAGTGACTACAAACCCGCCCACTCTGCAACCATATCCACTGAAATCTCCTTCCTCAATGAGCTAAATAACTTTTATGCTCGCTTTGATCAGAGTCATCAGGAGACAGTTACTACGAACTTTCAGCCTCTCTCACTTTCCACCGCAGAAGTCTCTGCTGCCTTCAGCAGGATAAACAATCGGAAAGCTGCTGGCCCTGATGGAATACCTGGACATGTGCTCAGAACCTGTGCTGAACAGCTGACTGAAGTCATGACAGACATCTTTAATCTGTCCCTACGTCAATCAACAGTGCCTACTTTCTTTAAATCCACCCCCATTGTGCCGGTGCCTAAACAATCCAAACCTATGTACCTTAATGATTACCGCCAAGTAGCACTGACACCGAAACTCATGAAGTGCTTTGAGCGGCTAGTCCTAGCACATCTCAAGAAAAGCCTTCCACCCACACTGGACCCTCACCAGTTCGCCTACCGTGAGAATAGGAGCATTGAAGATGCTGTTTCCCTAACACTACACTCGGTACTTTCTCACCTGGATAATAAGAACACTTACACAAGAATGTTGTTCGTGGATTTCAGCTTAGCGTTCAACATAAACATCCCCTCCAGGCTGATTAGTAAGCTTACTGATCTCATAATCAACACCTCTCTATGTAGCTGGATACTGGATTTTCTGACCAACAGACCACAGAATGTTAAAGCCAATAACATTCTCTCCTCAACCATCATCTTGAACACTGGCGTGCCACAAGGCTGTGTACTGAGCCCCTTCCTGTTTTCACTGTACACACATGACTGCAGCCCTATGCATGGTTCTAATACCATAATTAAGTTTGCAGATGACACGATAGTGATTGGCTTCATTAATGACAACGATGAGACTAACTACAGGGCAGAGGTAAAGCACTTGGCCGAGTGATGTGCTGACAACCACTTGAACACCAGTAAGACCAAGGAACTCATTGTGGACTTTAGAAGAAGAAGAGGTAACACACTCCCCTGTCTATATCAACGGAACAATGGTCGAACGTGTTACTAACTTCAAGTTCCTGGGGATACACATTTCTGAGAATTTAACTTGGTCTCCTCAGTCTCCTCAAGAAAGCTTCCCAGTGCCTCTTCTTCCTGAGACTACTAAGGAAGAATCACCTTTCTAAGGACATAATGAACAATTTATATCGTTGTGCAGTACAGAGCATCCTAACCAGCTGTATTACAGTCTGGTACGGTAACGGTAATCTCGGACCGTAAATCTATCCAAAGGGTGGTAAAAACCGCCCAGCGCATCATTGGTACCCCAGTTCCTGTCATTGAGGAAGTCTACAAGAGGAGGTGTCTGCATAGAGCTCGAAGCATCGTGAAGGACACCTCTCACCCTGCACATAAAATGTTTTCTCTCCTTCCCTCTGGAAAAAGGTTCAGATGCCTAAAAGCCAAGAGCAGCAGGCTGAGGAACAGTTTTTACCCCACAGTGGTTACCTTATTGAACACAACTTCACTGACCCCCCTTACATGGACGGTACCACCATCATTGATAACCCAACACTCTTGTTTAATGCCTCTGTAAATACTTCCTGTTCATTTATTTGTACAGTCTGCACATGGACTGTATACTAATATATGTATATTCATATATGTAGATATGTGTGTATAGGTATACTCTGCATTTCCATCCAGCTGTTAAATTACTCATATTTATTCATATGTATATTCATACTATTGCACATAATGTAAATTCACCTATATATAGTTTCTGTATATCTTTAGACATATCTGTAGATTTACAATTATTTTGTACATTAATTTATCCATCTATGCTCACTTTACACTGTATATATATATATATATATATATATATATATATATTCTTTATGTAATCCAATTTATACATAGACCTTACTGTTATCCTATATATATGTAAGTTTTATAGATCTGTATATACGTTTATATTGCACTGCTAACTTGCACTTCTGGTTAGATGCTAACTGCATTTCATTGCCTTGTAACTATGTGCAATGACAATGAAGTTGAATCTAATCTAATCTAATCTAATGAGCTACCTCGGTTCAGGTGAGTGCTCCCATCACCTGACTGAGGTGCATTTTGGGAAGTCCAAACAAAAGATAAAATACAAAAGTCTCTGGGCGCAAGGCTATACGCCTTTACGCAAAATATTTGTTGCTTTGGACCTCTGATTGCATTGTGGACAATGAGATTTGAGGCTAAACACAGCTTTTTCAAAAGTTTGTTCATCATACAAATTCCTTTAAAATTATACCTTGGTCACTAGCTATTAACCACCAGTTCATGCTTGGCTATCACAGATACTTTTTCGGTCTGAAGAACTAATTATTGGAGGTCACAGATGTTTCAATCATGCCTGTTCATGTTCTTAATGAGGGAGCAGTGTCTGCACTGAACCAGAGATACCCAGATGTTACAAATTTTCATACGGCAAAAAAATGTGTCTTGCAGTGGTATACATTACAGTGAGGAAATGTTTTATTATATGGAAGGACTGCCTAAATTTTATTAAATCATTGAATTGTGCATTCTAAAGGAGAAGTTGTGTTGTCTAGTCGAAGATTTATGTCGTTGCTATAGGCACCATTATGCTGGATTTGAGCTAACTGTCTTGCCCCAAGAGAGGTTGCACTAATTGAGGTTGGTGACTTGGAAAACCCATATCCCCCACGATTAGGGATTTACACATGGTAATGTTGACACAGCTATCTCTTATCATAGTGCATGTGAAAATGCTCTTACTTTCACTGTTAAATATAGCCATGGGTTCTACTATATTTTTTAAAACTATTTTAGTTCACTAAGTGTTTAAGTGATCTCCCATCATGCTCATTCAGGATGTTTTTCTGATTAAAATAATTCCTCATAGATGATAGTTCACCACTATTCTTTCAGGTTTTAATAATGCATGTTACAGTTCTTTAGCCAATTTTAGTAGTTTCAGTAATCTCTTTAGTTGTTGTTGTTTTTTTTTTTTTTTTGCTTAATGCGGGCCAGTTGTTTGACCCTTCTGAAACAGAGTAACATTCTTGCTACGACCACAGGATATGTCTTAAGAAAATAGAAGCTACTCATTGCATCAGTTAGTGTTAAATAACTTTTTGCTACCTGAACCATATCAATCACTGCAGTATTCATAAAATGAATCTCTTACTAATTCGTTAATTTAAATTCAAGTGGTGAGTTTTTTCAAGTGCTGAGCCTGGTCAGTTTATACTTTCAAAATAATAGCAATTATGTAATTATTTTACAATTGAATGAGTTTTATTTAATTACATAAATATTCATTTAAAATCTTCTATATATTCAATTAATTCTGGTCTCCAAAGAAAAAACGTCTCTGGAGTTTTATAACATTCATTGAATTTTATGAGGTCATTATAAAAATACTTTTTTTATTTTTATTTTTTTTATAAGGACCTATTTTAAAATTAAATACATAGATAAAGTTTGTCGTGTACTATATACTAGTGAAAAAGAAAGTATAGCAGCATTGCCAAAGGAGTTAAATTTTTAATTTAAGCTGGTTTAAAAGTTTACCTAAATTCACAGGAAAAAAATTATTCTCATTTCAGGCATACTGACACAAATCATAAGTTAAATTCATGGGGATTTGTTTTTCATGGTGGAGTGGATGGATACAGCCGCTGCATTACCTACCTGAGATGTTGTACAGAAAACAAATCTTCAACTGCCCTGCAACCTTTCCAGCATGCTGTCAATTGATTTAGACTCCTCATATCAGTGGTGATGCTGGTGGTGAGAACATCAATATTGCATGATTCATGATTGAGAATCGTGGTGGAAACAGGGGTAGTTTCATGGTTGGGCGTAGTGTACATAACCAGAGAGTTGAAAGACTGTGGGCAGGATTGAACTGGGTTATGTCAGCATACTGACTTTATTTTTCGTCTTTATGGAAAATGTTGGACTTTTAAATAGCACAGACCCACTTCACATTAGGGCTGTCCACCATGTTTACCTCCCAAAAAATGAATAGATCTGTTGATTAATTTAGAAAGAAGTGGAACCACCACAGCTTGAGGATGATGGAAAGTAGGTCCCTGCTGCAAATGTGGACAACTGGAATGTTAAATCTTTCTCAAAACCAAAGACAACTACATCTTGTACAAATGCAACACCATCAAGATCAACACCAGCAGAATGTAAGTCTACACGGCTTGGCAGAGAGTGTTGGCTTTTTAGGGGGGGATGAGCTCCCAGGAGAGAGAGAGGCCGCAAGCGTCTTTTCAATCTGGGGCATCATCATATAACCTCGCGCTTTCACATCAACGACATTCGAATGAATCGATGTTAATAGCAAAAACAGGGAATGAATAGGGCTTATTCCATGAAAGAGTTAACTCATCATGGAGGTCGCCAAAGAAGGAGAGGGACCATAGTTGAGGCTCCTCCCTCGGCCACCCAACAAAAACCTGTCGTCTAACTTTGAGCGCTTGGGGGATTTTTTATTTTTTTGCTCCTGCGGCAAGAGAGGAAGAGAGGACGTCTCTTCTGCCCATTCACAAAAAGCATCGGGCGCGCTTGAGAAGTGGACGCTAAAACTTCCTGATCCAGAGAGAAATGTTTAAACTTAAAAATACATGACGAGAAAAACAGTTTATTAAGAATTTATTTTATTATTTGATTTATCAAGACTAAACTATGACACATAAAACTACGCTATGAAGCACACACGCACAAGACACTTCAAAGGATGAAGGTTAATGAAGGTTAATGAAGTTTTTTAGTACTGTTCACTAGACCTGAGAAAGTCAAAAGAGCAGAGCCATGGGTTTAAGCTTACGGTTGGGTTATGAAGCGAGCACCAATTTCAGCAAGGTATGAAGCTTTGTTCATTACTTGCGTTGCAGTCTTCTTCTGTGATTCATGTTCGGTGTTAGGGAATCATGGCGTTGCTAATTAGCTGGTGCTCTGGTGCTGTGATGCCGTCTCTCGGGGAAGCCCTTTGCTGATGCGTTGGTTGCTTTGGTTACTGATGGCAGAGCTCTGGCACTTCTTCTAGTGGATTCTTCATTGCGGAACTTTGTAGTTCTAGAACAAAGTTTCTTGAAGATGTAGAGAGTGAATGAGCAGTTTGCTGTCCGGTCAGATGCAGAGCAAAAGTCGATGGTGGACGAGTGGAGAAAGAGCTTGCCTTAGACGTGTAGTTGATGTTCAACTGCTGGTTGACGAGCCAATGTGCTTGGACCCTGGGGTTTTAACCCTTTGTTGTCAGTCTGTCCCATAGGTGATTGGTCCAATCGGATGTGGTTGTGGGCTTGGCCTCACGTGGTTTCCCCTTTTGTGCATACATTAGGCCGGGTTTTTCGGCTGTCACTTGGGACTCATCCGGTTGGAAATTTCAATAGCTTTTATAATTTAATTCTACACAAGCTCAGTTCATGCTACTAATATTTCGTGTACATAAGCGCTCTTTGAATAAGACAAGCTTTTGGTTGATACCACACATCCCCTATCAAACAATCATTTATGCCTTTATCTTATTAAAAAGGGTTTACAAATGCTGATTACACATTTTATGCAGAATAATCCGACGTACATACAGACATCAAACATGCTGAGTAAATATATTTAGATATAAGTTTACCCTACTAGCACGCTTTAAAGATGGTCTGGAATAGTATCTCTGCCGTGTGTCCCTTTGATCACAGAAAGGCCTGTTTCTGGAGGTCACCTGGAGCATCAGTGAGCTAAGTTAGGGACAGTGCTTTCCCCACTCAAAGGCTTAAAACTATTTCCATTGTTTACCAGATTGTCAATTTTCATCATTGGAGTTTAAGGTCACTTGGACTGTTATAGCTCCAGGTGTAACAGGGCCCCTTTCCCAGGCTTGGTTAAGTTTCCCGCTTCCTGATGTCAGAGAGACTGCATTGTCTCAGAGGACTGATACGCTTAGGAGATGGTGTCATTCAGGCTGCTTGAATGGGCCCTGGGATGTAATAGACGGATGGGCCATTCTGGGGCTTGTTCATGTTCTTACAAGCCTTGGAATCTGTGGAACAGCGTGGCAATAGTTTGCTTCTTACATAGAAGATAGGTCATATGAGGTGACATGGAAGGGATCCACAACTGTGCCATGCAAACACTCTACTCACTTCCCACAAGTACATGGTCCTCTTCTGTTTTCCCTCTATATCTATACCCGGTCTCTTGGTAAGGTCATATAATTGCATAGATATTCATACCATTGTTATGCAGATGACACACAACTTATTCTCTCATTTCCTCCCTCAGATACTAAGGTTTTCACCCGGATCTCAGCATGTCTGGCAGGCATCTCATCCTGGATGGCAGCTCATCAGCTGAAGCTCAATTTGAGTAAAACTGAACTGCTGTTCATCCCTTGTGATTCATCCCCAGGTCAAGACCTTGTGATATCCCTGGACAACAATCAGATCACTCCTTCAGCCACCGCTTGCAATCTTGGGGTAACTGTGGACAATCATCTGTCATTTTCTTCAAACACATCGCTAACCTTACACACTCTTGTCGATTTCTTTTTTACAACATCAGATGAATACCCGCATTTTTTTCTTCACATGCTATTCCGGTGCTTATTCAATCCCTTGTTATTTCAAGACTGGTCTACTGCAACTAACTCCTAGCAAGTCTGCCTCTGTCCACAATTCGTCCTCTGCAACTGATCCAGAATGCAGAAACCTTTCATTTTCAACCTTCCCAAGTTCTCCCACGCCACTCCTCCGCTCCCTGGACTTTCTGTAGCTGCCCGCATCAAATTCAAACTCCTGATGCTCGTCTACAAAGCTAAAAATGGCCCAGCACTCACTTACCTCTCAGCTCTAATGACACCACGCACTGCACCACATTCCCTCTGAACCTCCAGCACTGCTCATCTCTTCCCACCATCTCTCAGGGATCGAGGACACCATTCATCCAGACTTTTCTGTTTGGCACCTAGGTGGTGGAGTCTTTTTTTTATAATTAAACCACTGTTTAAATGACTGTATCTATTAATACTTGGACTATGGTATTGTATTCCATTGTTATGCTGAAGATGTACAGTTATATATCTCAGCAAAGCCAAATGAGAGATAAAATTGAGGGATGTGTGAAGGGAATTAGACACTGGATCATTATTAACTTCCTTCTGCTTTATTCAGTCAAGATGGAAGTATTGGTACCAGGACCACATGCAACAAGAAGTAAGCTTTCTGTTCATACAGTAATTCATGGATGATCTTTCTTTTTTCATCATATTAAGTAATGAAAGTCCATGGTGTGATTATTGATTCCATCTTTTCATTTAAAGCTCACATAGATACTATTAGTGGGATAGCATTCTTTCATCTAACAAATATTGCCAAGATAATACATATATTGTCAGTACATGATGCCAAAAAAACTCGCTTTACTTCCCTGGGAGCCCTAATGTCTGTTTCCTCTGGCTCTCTTCTGGGGATGGTTCCACAAGGCCATTAAGATGCAGGCAGTTTTTCTCTGATATTTTGGAGCTGAAATGCCCACAAACATGAGTCTTGAATCATGAAATCCAACAATGAAAGTCAACTTCATATTACCTTAAATATCTTAATTATGATTTATACATATTTCTACTTTTCAAACTTGTTTCCATAATATTTTTATATATCTATATAAATAATACAGAATATATAATAGAATATACAGTAATGTTCAAAAGTTAGAACCCACTCTTTTAAATAATTATATAACAAACAATATATAAATGCAAACAAGAGCAAGGATCAACTCTTTATCATCTGCAGTACCATTCATGATTTGCAGCTGTGATAAAACTGTTTTTAAATTATATATCTGGAACTAAATTTGCATGTTCTGTGGAAGAGAGAGCAGTTTTCCTTTCTGCCAATAAATCTATGCTATGTTATAGCTATAGTTGCATCATCTTTGGCTTTAATTTTTAAAAATGGCAGTAATTTTTTTCAGTAAGGATGTTCAATGAATCAGCTGTGGGTTTCCTCTCACAGTCAAAAGACATGCAGATGAAGTGTTCCCACCAATTTGTGTGAGTGAATGGTGTGTGTATGTATGCCCTGCA
Organism: Clarias magur; assembly: GCA_013621035.1. Lineage (NCBI taxonomy): Eukaryota > Metazoa > Chordata > Actinopteri > Siluriformes > Clariidae > Clarias > Clarias magur. The sequence continues at coordinate 1,270,845 of QNUK01000066.1, read as the reverse complement.
TTAGATAAGCACCCTCTCCAGGGTGTACCCCACCTTGTGCCCAACATTTCCTGGGATAGGCTCCCTGTACAGCATGAGCAGTAAAAAGAATGAATGAATTAATTAATGTAAATAATATAGTAATTACTGACTACACAATTAATAATTGCATTTTGTTTGTTGCATCATACAGTACATACAGGATCTGTGTATTTATGCATTTTTTTTCCATGGCAGCTGGTGGTCTAACACATTTTGTTCACCAATGGCATGACATTTAAATGTCAAATGAAAACCAGCAACCTGTGTCACCCATACAGTTTATTTGTTACGTGACTGTGCCAAATGAGAGAAGGCTTTTATGCCGCTTCCACTGTGTGACTAGAGTAAAAGCTCTTGTCATGCCCCATGCAGCTATGTAGTGAACAATGCCAAACTCTAGTTATCTGGCAGAAAATCACACAGATGGGCCCGGCTGAGCAGAATGAATCTATGGGCAGCTGGAGAGAGATCATGCATAGTGTCATCCACTGGGAAGCTGAGAATAGAATTTCTGTGTAAACATCATTTTTTATACTGCTATGATTGACTTCTGAATGCACACCAATGCCTGGGTGGGCATACAATTGCATAATCTTAATTTTTTTTATTGATAGTACATATACAAATATATATGTAAGGTAAAGACCATGTATGCATGTTTCTGATAAATCACTTCATAATAAAAAAGATGAACTTTCTCCTCTTCTAGTCATTTTGCAGTTACTGTATATACCATGAATTCATTTTAAATAAATTATTTTTTTTTTATACGGTTATGAAAAAACATACATTTTGTTGCGCCACACAACAATCTTGCACATTAATTCCTGTGAAATATTTGGAATATTTTACATGTCACCTGCTATCACATGTCATTTCCTGAAGAACATACAAATAAGAAATATATATAAAAATAAATAAACTAAGTTTCCATAATGTTTTGCATAAAAATTGGTTTAAATGCCATACTATAAGCAATACTAAGCATTAAGGATAACATCTGTACAATGTCTTTTAATAGAGTACATTATGTGGAAGGTTGTAATCTGCTGCCAGGATAGGATCTTGAGGATAGGATGCCTGAGAGTCTGAGCCCTGGACCATGCCAAGGCCCACATTGAGTGACATCAGTTTTTTTTATTTTATTTAAAGCATCAAACTAAAACTTATGCCCTAATAACTTCCTGTTACATCACATTAAGTGACATCATAGTGTGTTGCTTTTTTCAGGATCCAATATTTTAAGAGGTCTAAACATGCTCAAAAATCAGCCAGGTTGTGTGGCGTGCCCAGGTGATGATGCCTTAGGCCCACTCATAATTGCTTGCAACAATATTTAAGGTTTGTTTTACAATTATTCTCACATTTGTTGCATTCCAGTCACGCCTTCTACATGTGCTATTATGTTTATCATCGTGTTCACATTAGCATAGCTTAGTTCCCTTTCAAAAGCTACACTCGATGCTGCGTGAAAACCCTATGGGAACATCTCTTTGTTCTCCGGATGTGAAGCCTGTGTATGTCAAAACCACCGTATATTTCGGCTTATAACCTCTGCCAGGCATGACGTCATCAAATAAGGTGCACCTGCAGGTTATAAATAGGAGTGAACCTGAAACATCCACAGATCTTTTTGTCTTCAGGACCGCTTTGTGTTTGTGTGTGTGCGCAACAGAATCACGGTAGGAAAGAAAAACTTTACTTACTGATAATGGCAAGAGTTGGTTGAGAGATGTGTGCCTCCGTGTGATTTCTTTTGGAGGGCGATCTCCACGACTTTTTCTTGAGTGCTTGGGTTTCAAGGAAAGTGCAAGCATTGTGATCACCCTATTAAGGCGCTTTGCGCGTGGCTCGCTTTCTTTAAAGAGAAACTGCGATCCGCAGCGCATTCTTGGGGCTCGCGTGCGTATGAGACGGTATTTCCCCTTTCTCTCGCGCTCTGCCCGGATCAGGAAGTTTTTAGCGTCCGCTTCTCAAGTGCGGTCCGGCACTTCTTGTGGGCAGACGGAAAAGAGTCCTCCCTTGCTTCCATGGAGAAAGCGTGCCGATCTGGCAGACGCGCATGGACGGAATTCCCCCTTTCTCTCATGGTCTCGCCGGATCAGGAAGTTATAGCGTCCGCTTCTCAAGCTTCTCAAATCCCCAAGCGCTCAAAGTTAGACGACAGGTTTCTGTCAGGTGGCCAGGGGAGGGGCCTCAACGAGGGTTCTTCCCATTTTTTGGCGACTTCCATGACGAGTTAACTCTTTCATGGAATAAGCCTTATTCATCCCGTTTTATGATGATACCCCAGATTGAAGAGACGCTTGCGAGGTATCTCTCTCCTGGGAGCTCATCCTCCCTGAAAAAGCACACACTGCCCACCAAGCCATGTAGACCAACAACTTCGTTGGTGGGGAAAGCTTTTCAGGCAGCGGGTCAGGCTAGGGCTGCCCTGCACACCATGGCGGTTTTGCAGGCATACCAAGCTCACCTGCTAAGAGTTCTGAGCACTGGCGGGACTATTGATGGCGCCGAGCCACAGATTTATTTCTCTGTGCCACCAAGCAGACGGCCCGTGCTATCGGCCGCTCTATGGCTCCCGCGGTCGCCATATAGAGACATCTATGATTTAACCTCACGGGCATCGAGGTCAAGGATCGCATTTTCCTCCTTGATGCCCCCTCTTTCCTTCCGGCTTCTTGGGCGACGCTGTAAACACCGCCGCCACTAGGTTTGGGAGGCGAAGCTCTATGAGCAGACCTCTGTGAGGTTTCTCCCCTGCCGTGCTCAGGAGTCGGGACTGGGTGGCCGACAGTCCCGACTCCTGAGCACCAGGTCTGGTCCCCACAAGGCGTGAGGCGCAGAAGGAGAGTGTGCCGAGTGTCCCCGATGTCTTCAAGCACGCTGTGGTCAGATCCCTTCTCAAGAAATCCAATCTTGATCCTGCAGTATTGCTTAATTTTAGACCAGTATCTCAACACATCACAGCACTGAATCTGCTCTCTTGAAGGTACAGAATGATATCCTCCTATTGCTTGACTCCAAAAAACCTGTGCTGCTCATAATGTTGGACCTCACTGCAGCTTTTGATACTGTTGACCACTCGATTCTCCTGACACGTCTAGCACAAGAAGTGGGCCTTCAAGGTCCCGTACTACAATGGTTTAGGTCATATTTAACAAATAGAACTTTCTCTGTCATGATTGGTGATCTCTCTTCCTCCTTGGCCCCTTTGACCTCTGGTGTTCCACAGGGTTCCATTTTGGGCCCTGTTTTATTTTCCTTATACATGCTGCCATTAGGGTCGATTATTTCAAAGCACAATTTTTCTTTTCATCTGTATGCAGATGATTTACAAATCTATCTGCCAGTTGTGCCAAATTCATCTGATACACTTAAATCAATCCACAGTTGTCTGCCTGACATCAAACTTTGGCTGTCACAAAACTGTCTCTGTGTGAATGAGAGTAAAACAGAATATATTATGTTTGGCACCTCCAGCACTGCTGGTCTTGATTCTCCGGTTCCTAATTTTAGCCAAACAGTCAAAAATGTGGGGGTGTTTAAAAAACGTTTAAAACTGAAGACTCGCTTATTTAGAATAGCCTTTAATATGTTATAGTTTTATGTAATCTTTTTATAATTTTATCTTTTTGTTTTATTTATTATTCTTATCATTTTAGAGAGGAGGAGAGTCTTCTTTAATTTTTCATTTATTTATTTATAATTATGTTTTATTCTGTTTTTGTATTTTTATTTCTATTTTTAATGCCACTTTACTGTTCATTTTTAGAGCTGTGAAGCACTTTGGTACAACTTAGGTTGCTGTAAAGTGCTATAGAAATAAATGTTGATTTGATTTGATTTGATTTAGACTTTGCCCTTGGGCTAGTCAAACCTATTCTGCATCCTCACCTGAACTATCTTTTTGAAAGTTCCATTCTCGCCTATGCACCCAGTTGTTCTCGAAGTCCATCTGTCCTCTGCCATTCATGTCATGACTGTGGGAGATTTTTCTCCTACACTAGTTACAGTTGCCTTAATTACAAATGTTACACAAAAACTTTAACTTTAAAAAGAACCAAAGAAAAGACTCCGGACTCCTTGTAGATCTGGATGAAGTAAGGCAGGATTTATTGCAGCAATAAAACCAAGTGAGCCAGCTTAGCAATGCCTAGGTTGTAGTCCCAAGCACCTCCAAGACCTGACTGGAGTACTGTGACATAGACACTTCTTTTATACAGTTTTCAAGGGGAGGAGCGCTCAACTAGCCCCCTCCCCTGTACATTTTTTCTTATTTCTTATCAAATTATTAACCCATTGTAATCCAACTTTTTCCAAGTATTGTCACCCATTGTAATTACATTTTCTCTTATCTTGTTTGCTTACGTCATATACCTCGTCATCTGACTCCATATCTTTTCCCCATTATAGTCTATTTTTCTTTCAAATTATTTTCCATTATCTTTACACTAAGTTTGTTTATTATTAAAAAATATAGGGGCGGCGCTTATTTTACTATATATTCTTAGTTCTTCCGGGTTACTCTACAGTTCTCGACAGACAGGCCATGGGTAAGCATCTCTCTCGCACTCATTTTAATTATTTGTCTTATTTTCCTAATTTGTTGTATTTACGTATTTTATTTTATTGTTATAGCTAAGCGCAACTGCCCAAGCACTGAATACATCCCTTTGGACGATTCGGACAGCCAGGACAGTCCAGAGCACAACTCCTTTGAGGATTACACTCCTACTGAACCTGTTGCTGACCGAGCCTCAGTGAGTTTTTGCCAAAATGAGTCTGATGGATCATTGACACAATTTCTTCATAAGAACGGTCTTACTTATGCCAGGAAAGATGACTCCGGGCCTGGTCCTTCTAAGAGACCACGTCCGGAGGCACATAGCTCCCCTTTACTTTCCTTCAGGCCCGTGCGACCAGAGTCTAGTACTCCAGCCCATTCTCTTTTAAGGCCTGTTGGTCTAAGAAGCGTCAGTACTCAGACTGATTTTAAAATGTCTGTTGGTACCCAAACTGATTTTCCTGAAGCGCCTACACCACTTTTGAATCGTGGTATTTCTGTTTTTATTCCTCACACTGATCTTCCCATCAATGTGGTTCTGGGTCAGAGAAGGCTTGATATTTAATTTCTTATGCCTTTTGTTATTTGATGCTTACCCAGGCCCCCTATTTTACTGTACTTTTATATGTTGGGCCTTATACTTTGTATTTTTATTTTATTCACTATGTAGGTGCACATGCTATTTTATTTTGTGCCTACTCTTATTAAACTTATTATTCATTAAGCTGAGTGTGTGTCTTTGGTTATTTGTCTGTGTCCCTTTAAATTTGACATGTCTGCACATGTATCCAGCCCCTGTTACATCACAGTTAAGATCACCCCATGTCTGAGGAGATTACCTCATGTCTGGGGCTATTGGCATTACATAATGTCTAGGGCTAATATCAGCTGACATTACATCATGTCTAGGGACATCAGGTACTTTTGGATGCTCAAGGTACAAAGATTACATCATCCCTAAGGTCTGTTTGGTACACACTGTCCCCTAAGCATCTCAAATCCAAGATGGCTACCTGTCTAGAGTTCGTTTGAGTTCGTGCTGCCTGTTCTTGCTACTGTGACATCACACTGTCCTTAGCTCACCTCTGTCTCCTTACCTTACCTCTATGTTCTTTTACTAAGATCAATAGTTTCTATCATATTGTTGCATGCATAAGTATATTTAATAAAAATATGCTCACATGACTTAGGGACTGAGGGCGGACGCAGATGCAGGTTACACAAGCACTTTTATTACTTATTGAGTCCAACAATGTCCAAACACAAAAATGAGGCATTGGTCTATAGTTATAGTAGGAGCCAGACAAAATAGATGAGGCCATGTGAATGCCGTGCGGATACTCTGCGGTTTACCTTTGGACCCCGTGGTCCCCCCTCCCTCTCCTGCCAGGAAGGTGTGTCAAGATTTCACAGTAAACACGCCCATTCAAGCTCTATTTATTCATTTACTTGGTGCCACCACTAGATGGCGCTTTGTTCTCAAGAACACGTTAACACAAGCCAACAATTTAGCTGCGCTGAGTTGCAATCACGTGATTTTAACAAATATGAACATGAAGTGCTTCGGCCTTTTTATAGAAATAATAATAAGGTTTTTTTGCTGTTTGTGTCCTGCATTGAGCAATTATTTCATCCATTATTTGACCACGGCTGGAAATAATAGCTGGAATGTGGTTGTGAATTTATGACTGAAATAAAGCTGTTCATCGGCATGCGTGAACCCCGATTTGTGCGTGAACTTTCACTTTACAAAAGGCAGAGTTTTGATCAAGCCTGATAAACCCGTGCGATTTATCGATAAAATCCCAGAAAGTCATCGCATCTCGCAATAATGCAGATCAAACATAATACACATGTCCATAAATAAAAAGGAATATTTAAGCATATATGCGAAATACATTTCACTTATTATTTCACAATATTACAGATTAAAACAAGGAAAGAAGACGTGCTGAGCTTCAGTTCATTGTGCTGGCGAAATACATTTTAGGCAGAGACGTCTGCTCAGTCTTGTTAATTAGTTTTAAACCCCTCAATTCTGCCAATTCCTCCATCAGTGAAACCAGTTTGATAACTTCACACCTATTGTGAATGAAAGGTGAGAAGAGGGATTACAGTAACTGGGGGTCTGCATGTGTTCACCTCGGAGCGCGCTGTCACGTTGTCAGCGAGTAGACTAAAACAAAATCATCTTTATACTTCATGTAGAGTCTGAGAATTTATTTACAATAAGCTTTGTTGTATTGTTTATAATCACTCTATACACAACCTATGATTTCACCCATGCTATTTTACGAATGGAATATTTTTTATGTTACACTCTAAAAACTGCTGGGTTAAATGTTAAAGTGCTGGGTTATATTATCAATTTATTATTTATTATTGTTTAGTAGATTGACTGTTAGAAAAACCCAAAATGAAATCAATCCGCTGTTTTAACCACTGCAGAGATAGTTAGTTAATCAGTGGTAGTTTTCACTACTGCTACTAATGATAATACTGAATGGAGAAAGCGCAGTCAAAGAAGTATCATCATTGCAGGAGAGAAGAAAATGAAGAATAAATACATATCGGTATTTAAATACGTTTATGAGCTCTGTCGCTTGCTGTCAATGGCATAAGAGAGATAACACATTTTCGGCTTCATTTTCAATTTTTCCACGAGCTGCCGTGGAAGCGCGTTAGATCCCTTTTCTCAAAACGTGCGTTCTTAATGGCCAGATCTGTTAGGTGAGAAACCTCAATGGAGAATGTATGGACTCCCCCCACTACTGACTGTTAATGCAAAATGCTGTGTTTGAAGGTGTTTTTTTCTACCTGCGCAAATGTGTTTGTGTTAAAGCCAACTCAGGCAAACCTGACGAATGCAGTGACTTTTGAAAAACTTTGAGAAACCTGTGACTTTGAGACGTTTACAGTAAATTTGCCGTACCATGTCCCATAAAACAGTGCATATTTAATAAGCAATATTTACAATAAAACAAACCAGGAAATAAGTGTTTGATGCATTGCAGTACTCTGTATTTAACAAATGAACAGCCACGGGCAGGCTTTAGCAACAATTGGTGATTTTCAATTATTATTTTTTTTGTATATATATTTTCAAATGTTATATTTGAAAATAATTTGTGCTTGGTTTAATTTCAATTAAACCAATTAAAATAGGTTTAATTGAAATCATTTTTATTAGTAGTATAAGCCAGGCTTTAGCAACATTGGACAAATCACAATATACCTTAAATTCTCTTACGCGAGCATGAGCTCTCTCTCTCTTTCTCGCGCACACACACATACACGCACACACACAAATAGCACCTGAAATGATGACTGGTGATGATGATTGAGACCCATGGGTTTAATTTGCATGACAAATTATTATTATTATTACTATTATTATTATTATTATTAATAGTAGTGGTAGTAGTAGTAATCCAAGACAATATAATCTCTCTTTCTCAAACACACAGCACATGAAAATGCGTAAACCCAAATGAAACTAGGGCAAAAATATAAGCAGTAAAAATACAGTAGTTTACTCTAGGTAAACTATCCATGTCCTGCGATAACAGACGCTAAACCTCTGGAACTTTTTAGTTGTTTTAGTATTGTTCTCAAGTTTGAATGTTCATGGGGATTTAATCTGTCTCTGTTGCCGCATCTATTCACAGTTGTGATAAGTGATCAATGCCCCATCAGATATTTGATGGGGGAACGCATTAACTGTTCAGAACGGGCAGATCCGCAGGCTGCTACCACAGTACAAAAAAATACATAACTCTCTCTCATAGGTCCTCTGTAAAGACATAAGCCCAGAGAGGATCAAAAGTTTTATTTTTGTTTCCAGAGCCCCGTCCGTTCTATGTAGACGGCGGAGCTCTGTTTATTTTGTGTTATTAGTTTTCTTTTGTTTCCTTTCAAGTTTCCTTATTAATAATCCCACGCCATCTCCAAATCGGAAGGTCTTCCCTAGGTCTTAAAAACATCTCGTGGTGCGGCTCTCCATACCGCACCACGTAACATCCGTATGGGCAGATATTTGTTCCAGATATTATGTGCCATTAAATAATTTATTACACCAATTTTTGGCTATCAGGGAAAAAAAACATCATCAAAATATAACGGAAACAAACCCAAGCAGAAGTTACATTTCAGCTTTACTTTGCAGTAAAATATTACCTATCAGTGTAAATGGAACTAGATAAAATACACCATAATGTAAAATTCATAGTCTGCATTTGTAATCCGTATCTACAGCTATCGGTATAGATAAATTACAGATGTTACCGTGTCTTTAAGTATTATTAAGGATGATGAAGGAAAATATTGCAATAACAATTGTATTTATTAAGAAATTTTAAATAGCATAAGCATCATGGGTTGTGTATTGAGCGATTTTAAAAATTCTGTTTGATTAATCGGTTTTATTGAATTTTTTACCATATAATCTATTTATGAAACTATGTTGACAACGCCTGGATGCCATAACATGCTGTATAAGACTGCCTGAACAGTGCAGTTAACTGAAGTAGTCAATGCTCCACTTGGCGAGATTAAACAGTATTGCAATCATCTTATTGGAAAGCGCATGGGGGTGTTTATAGGGCAGGGCATCGTTAACTGCATATTCGTAGGAGATCACATTCCATGCACGGATCGTGCACGGACTTGTCATGGTTCGCTTTGGGACCCGCCATGTTGAAGGCGGCTGTTTGACAGGGCTCCTACTGTATCCACATGTCCAACAGGTTCGCTCTCCTCAGTGATGCACCCGCTGACAAACCTGAAAGAGCTCTGGTTATTGGAGACTCTATACTGAGACTAGCTAGGCCTTTAGGGGTGCTAGCGGCAGTGGTCAGGTGTATCCCGGGAGCCAGAGCACCGGACATAGCAGGTAATCTTAGGGCTCTAAGTCAGCATATATTCTCTAAGATAGTGGTACATGCTGGAGCTAACGATATACGCCTTCGTCAGTCAGAGGTTAGCAAGCATAACTTTACTAACTTTTAGGTGTTATAGCGAAGGCGATGTCCAAAGAAGTAGTTTGCTCTGGTCCCATCCCAATGAGACGTGGCGACATAGCTTACAGCAGGTTATGGTCGTTGGATGTCCAGGTGGTGCTCCGAAAACAACGTGGGCTTCATAGACAATTGGAACACCTTTGAGGGCAAAACTGGTTTGTTAGGGCGGGACGGTGTCCATCCCACTCTGGAAGGTGCTGCTCTCATTTCTTGCAGTATAGCACATAGTCTCAGAAGAGGCCTAGTTAATCGGTGACAATCCAGAGCCCAGGCCAGGGAGCAGACAGACAGGCTAAACCAACCGTCTGCTAGCTGCATAGACTCGTCACTCAGGGTTCATCATGTTGAGACTGTGTCTGTTCCCCGAGCTAAACATAAACATAAATTTAGAAAGACTCAGAAAGTCTGTTTTAGTAATTTAATTAACATAGATACCATAGATACCACAAACTCAGATCACACTGAATGCGCACCCGGCACCTCTGATCTGAAGCTAGGACTGTTAAATATTAGATCTCTTGCATCTAAAGCAGTTATTGTTAATGAAACTATCTGTCATGCACACTCGTAACACGACTGGAACTAGGACCCGGAAGTAGGACGGTCATGAACCAGGAAGCATAAAAGGAGACAAAATGGCGCTTCACATTGCTCAGTCATTGAGTTCGCCCATGCCTTGTCTGACGCTTCGCCGACTATTCTGTGAGTACTCACCTATTTGGGTTGCTTCTTTGATTGAGTGTGTGTTGCTAGAACGCGGATTCATTTGTGTAGATCCTAGCTCTTCGTGTAAGAGGGTTCTTAGATAAATTGCGTGGTTATCCTGCCTACTCACGTTGCTTCCACGTTTGGGTTTACCATCCACGCTACACGGGCTAACTGCTAAGGCTTCTGTGCTTACCCTACGATAGCTCGTGACACTATCACAGATCAGGAGTTTGATATATTATGTTTAACAGAAACCTGGATTAAACAGGACGAGTATTTAGCTCTAAATGAAGCTAGTCCTCCTGGATACAGCTACATATACCAGCCTCGGCTAACTGGTAGAGGAGGAGGAGTCGCAGTTATTTATAACGATAATCTATCTCTCGTAAAAAAACACAGTTTTAAATTTAATGCATTTGAAGTTCTCTATAGTAACATAAAGTCCGCTCAGTCGATCCCGCTAATCATCATTTACAGACCCCCAGGGAGTTTCTCTGCGAATTTGCAAATTTCCTCTCAAACCTTGTTGTTTCTGTAGACAAAGCGTTAATTGCTGGAGACTTTAATATTCATTTTGAGAATCCAGAAGACCCTCTGAGAACAGCATTTTTGTCCATACTGGACTCAGTAGGAGTAAATCAGTGTGTTGTAGGACCCACTCATAAAGCAGGTCACACTTTAGATTTTATATTATCCTTCGGATTAAGTATAGGAAATATAACCACAATTCCACAGTCTGAAGTTATCTCAGTTCACTACCTTGTCTCGATTAAAGTGTGTCATAGTAATAATGTATACACAGCACTGCGCTTCCACCTTAAACGTACATTTACATCAAATGACAGAGCTTTCAATAATCAATAATCTTCCAGAATTATCAACTTTTGGATCGCCATCTGACTTCACAGAACTCGAACAGGCGAATGAATATCTATAGTCAGCACTTTGTTATAGCTTAGATAATGTAGCTTCAGTTAAAAGGAAAGTGATTAGAGATAAGAAACTCGCTCCTTGGTATAATGACCACACACATGCTTTAAAACAAACCGCACGAAAATTTGAATGTAAATGGCGCCAAACTAAATTGTTAGCATTCAAAATAGCTTGGAAGGAGAGCATCCTGAACTATTAAAAAGCTCTCAGTGATGTTAGATCAACATATCTCTCCACTCTTATTGAAAATAACAAAAACAACCCAATATTTTTATTTAATACCATAGCTAAATTAACTAAAAACAAGATCACTGCAGAAATCTCCACAACAACATCATGCAGTAGTGAGGATTTCATGAACTTTTTCAATAACAAAATCATAAATATTAGGCAAAAAACTCAGGCTTTGAAACCAGACAATTTAAATAATTCAGATGATCTAACCACATCACATCAGAACTTAGAAAGCTTTACTCCCCTTGAAGCGAGGGAACTAATTTCACTCATCTCTTCTTCAAAATCGTCAACCTGTATATGAGATCCTATACCGACACATTTTCTCAAACAGATAGTACCAGCAATAATAGAACCCCTGTTGAAAGTAATTAACTGTTCACTCAGTAGTGGGTATGTCCCCAAATCCTTTAAATTAGCCGTTATTAAATCGATAATCAAGAGACCTGACCTTGACCCCTGTCTGCTTTCTAATTACAGGCCGATATCAAACCTTCCCTTTATCTCCAAGATTTTGGAAAAGGTAGTATCACAGCAGCTATGTTCACATCTACACAGAAATAGCATAAATGAACTGTATCAGTCAGGATTTAGGCCTCATCACAGCACAGAGACAGCACTTGTTAAAGTAGTAAAAGACCTCCTATGGGCCTCTGATCAGGGTTGCGTCTCTATACTTGTGTTACTGGACCTCAGTGCAGCTTTCGACACCATTGACCATAGTATTCTCCTTCACAGATTAGAAAAGGTAGTAGGAATTAAGGGAACTGCCCTCTTGTGGCTCAGATCCTATTTGACTGATCGTAATCAGTTTGTAGATTTAGATGGTGACCATTCCTCATGTTCTCAAGTGGAGTTTGGTGTTCCACAGGGCTCAGTTTTAGGCCCACTGTTTTTTTCCTTTTACATGCTTCCTCTAGGCAACATAATTCGTAAACATGGTATTAGTTTTCATTGTTATGCTGATGACACACAATTATATGTCTCAGCAAAACCAGATGAGAAAAAACAGTTTGCTAAAATTGAGCAGTGTGTGCAGGACATAAGAGATTGGATGTTAATTAATTTTCTTCTGCTTAATCCTGATAAGACAAAAGTTCTGGTCATAGGACCACAAGTAGCTAGAAATAAGCTTTCTGATCACACTGTAACTTTAGATGGCCTTTGTGTTCCATCAAATGCAACAGTAAAAGACCTTGGTGTGATTATAGATTCCAGCCTTTCGTTTGAAGCACATGTAGATAATATTACCAGGATAGCTTTCTTTCACCTTAGAAGTATTGCCAAGATAAGAAACATATTGTCACTAAATGATGCAGAAAAACTAGTTCATGCTTTTATCACCTCTAGGTTGGACTATTGTAATGCCTTACTGTCTGCTTGTTCACCTAGGTGTATAAACAAGCTTCAGTTAGTACAGAATGCAGCAGCGAGAGTCCTCACTAAAACCAGAAGATACGAGCACATCACCCCTATCTTATCTTCACTGCATTGGCTCCCTGTGAAATTTCGCATTGATTTTAAGATACTACTTTTGACATTTAAAGCACTAAATGGTCTCGCGCCACAGTATTTGAGTGAACTGCTAGTGTCTTACGATCCGCCACGCCTACTGCGAACAAAGAATGCAGGCTGCCTGTCAGTACCATGTATTATTAAAACTACAGCAGGGGGCAGAGCTTTTTCTTACAAAGCCCCAAAGTTATGGAATAGTCTTCCTATTAATGTTCGGGACTCTGATACAGTCTCAGTGTTTAAGTCTAGGCTAAAAACCTATTTATTTAGCCAAGCATTTTTGTAAATAGATTAACCTTAGGTAAAGGAGGAGATCTGGGGGACTCATGGACGTAGAGTATTCTGGTGAATTGGTATGTTTAGATGCTGTCCTCCCCACTCTCATTGTTCACTCAGGTTTGTTGACGGTGAGGTGATTGGTTGCTTTACATCTCAGGGAGCCCTCATGTTTGTGTTTCCTTCCGGCTCTCCGTTTTAATTACTGTTGTAGTTAGTCCTGCTGGAGTCCCTGCTTGCACTTTGCACTAATATACATTCACCTTATACATGTTGACTGTGACCATACCTAACTGCCATCTCTCCTCATTTTCTGTTCTCTCCTTTTCTGCTCTCTCCTCTCTCTCTCCCTCTCTCCTTTCCCTCTCTCTGTCTCTCTGTCGAGCTATACATGTTCGCTCCTGAGTTGCCAGTGATCCAGACCCCTCTAGAATCGTCTAACCCGTCCTGGAGTCCTGCTTCTGGTTGGAGATCTCGTCGCATGGATGCCCCGTGTGGTCTGCCTGGATTCGTATGGTGGCTGGGGATGATTTCCATTAAGACTGTCCTATCATTGATTGATGCTCTGGGGACCTGTGACTTCAGTTGTTCGATAGCTCAGGACTGGAATCTGCTACAGTCTACCTGAGCCTCCAGGAACAAACTGGACTCCTTTTAATTTTAACACATCTCCTGTTACACTGAACTTATCACCCAGATGAGGATGGGTTCCCTGTTGAATCTGGTTCCTCTCATGGTTTCTTCCTATTCCCATCTCAGGGAGTTTTTCCTTGCCACCATCGCCCTCGGCTTGCTCATCAGTGACAATCTTATCATTTTGATTCATACACATTGCATACAAACTTACTTCTTTTTATTGTGTAAAGCTGCTTTGCGACAATGTTTCAAATTTCAAATTTTCACATTTTATTTGTCACATACACAGTCATACACAGTACGATATGCAGTGAAATGCTTATACGACCACTCCGTGACCTTAAATATTTTTACAAATGGAACCTATAAAACCAGATTCCATCAAAGTTACAAAAAAATATATATATATATATAAAATCTGAAGTATAATGTAATGTAATATATTACAACTATAGTCTTTGAAAAACTGTGAAAAACTTGAGGTAGTATTTTAATGAGATGAGGGGGGTGTGAAAAGAAGTCCTTGAAGTGTGCATATGTGCATATATGTGCAATGTGCACTGACATCATTGTCCGTTCTGTGTGTGCAAGAAAATGCAGAGGTGTTTAGTCCAGTGTATTGGTTTGATTGAGAGACCGTATCGCCTGCGGGAAGAAGCTCCTTCTCAGTCTCTCTGTATTGGCCTTGAGGGAGCGGAAGCGCTTCCCAGACCGCAACAGAAAGAACAGTCCATTGCTGGGGTGGCTGAGGTCCTTCATGATCTTCCTGGCCTTGGTCCAGCACCGCTTGCTGTAGACAGAGTGCAGGTCAGGGAGCTCAGTTCGGATGATGCGCTCAGCTGATCGCACCACCCTCTGTAGGGCTCGTCTGTCCTGCATGGTGCTGTTCCCGAACCAGGATGCGATGTTTCCCGTCAGGATGCTCTCTATGGTGCAGGAGTAAAAGTTCCTGAGCACCTTAGAGGGCAGTCTAAAGTCTCTCAGGCGTCTGAGGTGGTAGAGACGCTGTCAGGCCTTTTTCACCACGGTGTTGATGTGACAGGACCATGATAGGTCCTGCGTGATGTGAACACCGAGGTACTTGAAGCAGTCCACTCTCTCCACTGGGCTCTCGTTGATGATGGGGGTCTGGTAATTCCTCTCCTGCTTAGTGCTGAAGTCCACTATCAGCTCCTTTGTCTTACTGACGTTTAGAAGAAGGTTGTTCCTCTGGCACCAGTTCTCCAGATTTCCAATCTCCTTCAGGTAGGCCGTCTCGTCATTGTCAGAGATCAGGCCCACCACGACGGTGTCGTCAGCAAACTTAATGATGGTGGTGGAGCTGGTAGTCGCCGCACAGTCATGTGAGTACAGAGAGTACAGCAGGGGGCTCAGAACACAGCCCTGTGGGGCTCCAGTGCTGAGGGTGAGAGAGGCTGAGACGTGTCCACCCATCCTTACTGCCTGTGGTCTCCCAGTTAGGAAATTAGAGATCCACTGACACAGAGATGAGCTGAGTCCCAGGTGCTCCAGCTTGGTGGTGAGTGTGGAGGGAATTATGGTATTAAATGCTGAGCTGTAGTAGATGAAAAGCACTTTAAAATAATTCCCCCTTCTAGTGTCCAGGTGAGTGAGTGTTGTGTGGAGGAGATGAGAGATGGCATCATCTGTGGAGCGGTTCGGGCGGTATGCAAACTGTAGTGGGTCCAGAGTGCTGGGTAGTGAAGAGATGATGAAGTCTCTGACCAGCCGTTCAAAGCACTTCATCACCACTGATGTGAGGGCTACAGGTCGATAGTCATTGAGGGAAGCAGGATGTGGTTTCTTCGGAACAGGAACAATGATGGACTCTTTGAAGCATGTGGGGATCACCGACTGAGATAAGGAGAGGTTGAATATCTCTGTGAATACAGGTGCTAGCTGGTCTGCGCAGGCTCTGAGGACTTGACCTGAGATGCCGTCTGGTCCTGCTGCTTTCCTGATGTTCACTCTCTTGAAGGCTCTCCTCACGTCATGCTCGGAGATGATGAATGCGTTTCCGGTGCTGGCAGTGACTTCCTCTCTGCAGCCGTTAGCGCCGCTAGCATTAGCAACGCTAGCGTCTTTAGCTGCAGCCTCGAAGCGAGCATAAAAGGTGTTCAGCTCGTCTGCCAGAGTCATGTCCGCGTTCGTCATACCGGATGTTGGTGCTTTATAATCCGTTATTGTCCTTAGTCCCTGCCACAGGCTCCTAGAGTCACTCTGTTGGAGTTGTGACTCTAGTTTCCTTCCGTAGCGCTGCTTCGCCTCTTTAACCACCTTCCGGACGTTATAGGACGCAGCCTTGTACTGGTTCATGTCCCCCGATGCAAGTCCCGCGTTGTAGGCAGCGGCGCGAGATCTCAGAGCGTCGCGGATGGTTTTATCCACCCACGGCTTCTGATTGGGAAACGTTCTGATGGTCGTTTTCTGCACGGTATCATCCGCTAGTTTCCCGACGAATCCCACAACCGCTTCCGTAAACATGCTGACGTCATCGGAGCTGTTTCGGAACATGTCCCAGTCTGCGTCATCGAGTGCGTCCTGAAGCGCGGCCACCGATTGGTCCGTCCAGCGCGCGACCTCCCTCTGAACCGGAAGTTCCTGTTTAAGCCTTTGTTTATATTTTGGCATGAGGAAGATGGCGGCATGGTCGGATTTACCAAACGGTGGACGGGATTGTGCCTTGTAACCGTCCTTAACTGATGTGTAACAGTGGTCCAGTGTCCTTTCGCCCCTGGTTGGGCAGGTGATGTGCTGATAAAAGTTTGGCGCTGCACGTTTGAGGTTGGCACTGTTAAAGTCTCCCGCCACAATGAGCGCAGCGTCCCGGTGTTGTGTCTGGTGCTGTGTGAGTGCCTCATGCAGCTCGCATAAGGCAGTGTCCGTGTCCGCTTGTGGTGGAATATAAACGGCGCTGATTATGACCGATGTAAACTCCCGAGGAAGATAAAAAGGACGACACTTGATGGTCAATAGTTCCAGGTTGGGTGTGCAGGAGCGTGCGAGAGGAACAACGCTCGCGCTGTTGCACCAGCCGCTGTTCACCATTAAACACACGCCGCCTCCCCTTGTCTTCCCCGAGTCCCTTGTCCTGTCCATGCGGTGAACCGAGAAGAACTCGGCCGGCTGGATGGCGTGGTCCGGCACCGCTGGGTTCAGCCATGTCTCGGTGAAGCAGAGAAGATTGCAGTCCCGAATGTCTCTCTGGAACTTTATCCTGGCCCTGAGGTCATCGAGCTTGTTCTCCAGTGACTGGACGTTGGCGAGCAGGATGCTAGGCAGAGGTGTGCGGTGTGCACGCGCTCTCAGCCTGTTCCTGACGCCGGCTCGTTTTCCTCGGGGCCGCCGCTTCGCGTCGCGTCCTTTGTTTTCCCTCAGGATCTCACTCGGCCATCTCGGATCCGGAGTTAAAAACGTCGAATTGTGAGTACATTGTAGACCAATAGAAATAAGAGTATCTCTACCGTACCTAATGCACTCAATGGTGATGAATTTGCCGGTTTAAAGTAGCTAGAAATTAAATTAAAAGACGAAAACAAAGTAAAGTAGGTCGGAGCAGTCGTGGCGGCAGCCGACCTCACCGGCGCCATCTTGTGAAAGTCTTTTGTCAATTGTTAAAAGTGCTATATAAATAAAATTGACTTGACTATATAGCACCACTCAGCGGTAAAAGCCAGCAAACGTACAAACCCAAATGCTGTTGCCGTGAGGCTTGACGGTAAACGTAGAATGCCACTTGTCTACGGTATGTACCTCTATGAAATGTGCAGATTATGTTTCTGCAGCCATGGAAATCTGAGAACCACTTCAACTTGATTAACAGTTGTGAGAGGAAAGGGAATTTTCTGGTGAAACCTTTCTGTTGTAAGTGACACTTGTTCTTTGGGTGATGTAACCTCCCCCCATAGGTCCTCAATCTAATACTTTAATGTTTAGTGGTTGTGGTAAAGGGACAACAGGTACTTGGTGCTTTTGGCCCGTGGCATGAATAATAAAATTTCTGTTAGCTCTGGAGTTGATCAGGCTTAGAATGACAGAATGGATCCCTTAGAAGAGAGAAATAGAGGGGGGGAAACGTCAAACTTTGATCGATTGCTGAAAGGTCAAAGGTCATTATAAAATCATAATTATATTGACAGCTAAATGTCAAAGGTGACATATGGACTTCTAAAAGTCTTTTGACCAATCAGATTAAAGTAACTGATACCACGTTTTACCCAGTTTCCTTTCAAATATGGCAGCTCTGGATAAGGAATAATGTTGATTTTTAAGTGTTCAACTATGGCTGCTTGACCAGATGCCCCGAAAAAGTCTAAGTCTACTTTGACAAGTATTCAAACATTTGAGCATGAAAAGATTCAATATTGGGGATTGACGAGTGGAAGTACTTGTTTAAGAAATACGCTGTTTAAGTTATCGGAACCAGGACACATACACAGGAGTAAAGCTACAGAAAAAATAACTTTTGATCAGATTAATTGGAAAAAGTTCCGTAAATGGTGTAAGGACCTTGAATATTACCTAGTACTGGATGTGTTTTCACCAGAGGCTTTCAAACGTAAATGAACAAGCAAGTCATCTCCACAGGACACGTATCACATGAGACTAACAAATTCTGCTAAGAATGAGGTTTTGCTGCACTGCTACATTGTCTTTTTTGGTGATGACTGGTTAGAAGTGAACTAACACAGTGGTTGTGTGAGGTATGACCGCACTAGCTGGGAAGAGCTTTGATGCTTTTTTTTTTCAACAAATTGATTATTTTTTTCTACAGTTGGAAAGAAACAAAAAAACATCTGAAATAAAACTAAGACTGGCTGATCTCCCTTGATCACCTCTCCTTCCGAGCGGAACAACGGCCGCTTAAAAAGTACCTGATTGAATATTTAATGTACAAAATGTAAACCTTACTCACATTACACGTTGCCTGAGAGTAAATGCATAGTCTACACCGATGTTTACAAAGTACAAAGTTTTTGTAAAAAACTGATTTTTTACAAGCTGACAAGACAAGCTGATTTAGTTGATATGAGCAACTTGTCAGCTAGTAATGACAACGCAAAGTTTATGATAACATGTATGCCTGGGTGCAGGTGTTGCAAAACAAGTCCGGAACCGAGGTCACTAAAGCTTTTGACGCTATACTGAAGGAAGGAAGAATCCCCAAAAAACTACAAACTGATCAAGGGAAGGAGTTTTTCAACAAACAGTTTCAAACCTTAATGAATAAACACAACTTCATTTAAAAACAGCTGCCAAGGGTTTTGTTAATGATGTAGTGAGCAACGTCATGCCCAAGATGCAATTTCAGAATCAAGACGGATCGGGTCTTGCAGTGATTGCGCGTAAACAATCTTAAAGACCTTCGGGTCAATGTCACATAATTCCTAATAAAAGCTGCAAGGTAACTAAAATCAAGACCTGTGTGAAAAAGATGCAGAGAGGACTTTTTTCTCAAGTCGATGTCATGCTCGGAGACCGACTGATTTTTCAATCTAGCAGTACATACCCGTATCGGGCCGCCTTTGAATGTCTTCTCAACTATGGAAAAAATACATTGGAAATGCAATTTTCATCCGGACTGTTTTACAAAGACATAGCGGTGTCACGGTACACCATGTCACACCCACACCTCAAGCCAAGTGATGATCACCTGTGACTCCGCTCCACACTCCAGTCCACTGCTTTCATTTTGCCGCCTCATTCACCGGCTCAGCACACCTGTTCTTCATTTCATTCATTACTCTGCTCTATAAAACTCTTTCACAAACCACCACCTCTTGCCAGATTATTGTGTGCCCTCATGCCCAATTTCCCAGCGTTTTTCACTGCCTTGACTTTTGGATCTCGACCCACGCTCTGTTTCACGGATCTTGCTCTCGTTTCACGTTTTGGATTAGTGCTTTTTCGGATTTCTGAATATCGACCATTGCTCACGTTTCATGACCACGAATCAGGATTACGGACTGTATTTGATTTTATGACCTCGAAGCAAGCACGTTCACAAGCACGATTATTCCCCGCGGACCAGAGTTGTGTTCAGCTCGCGCCGTGCCGCCGCATTTCCACACAGCGGCAGCTTTCATTCACAAAACAAACAGCGCGTTCATCACAGGATAATCGTCGCTATATTCCACACGCGCTCTGCGCTTGGATCCACTACGCCTGTTCGGATCGTGACAGTATAATCTGGCCAATTATGGATCTAGCAGATATCGCGCAGCTGGAGGCGGCGCTACAGAACCAAGGTGCGCTTTTAGGCTCTCTTCAGCAGGATATTCAACACATCATGACTACACTTAGCACTGTCACGCAAACGCTGACATCTCTCGCTGATCAGATTAAACGGCTGCACTGTATTTCATCTCCTGCTCCTCAGGCACCACCAACACCCACCACACGCCATTAGCCACGGCTCCCTGCTCCGCCCACATATGATGGCGATCCACTTACCTGCCGTTCCTATCTGTCTCAATGCTCTCTTGTACTGGAGTTACAAGCGTCGTCCTTCCCCACGGAACGGTCTAAGGTAGCGTACATTGTAACCCTCCTTACTGGAAAAGCAAGAGAGTGGGGAACATCATTATGGGATGCCCAGGTCCCCTGCTGTGCCACCTATGGGACATTGACCTCCGAAATGAGGAGGGTATTTGACCGCTCATTTTCAGGACGCCAGGCAGCAGGCCAATTACTCAAGTTATGCCAAGGAACCTGTTCTGTACATGATTACACCATTGACTTCAGGACCCTAGCCCCCTCTTGTGGCTGGGATGATCAAGCGCTCTTCGACGCTTTCCTCCATGGACTTTCTGATCCGATTAAGGATGAACTAGCAGCTCGAGAGCTTCCCTCCACGATCCAAGAGCTCATGGACCTTGCAACACGTATCGACGTTCGCAAGCGTGTCCACTATCAGATGGATCATCAGTGGTCCAGAACCCCAGCTCTTATTCAACCACCAGTCTCAACCATCACCATGCCTACCCTCGAAACCTCACATGAGCCCATGCACATTGGTCGTACTAATATCTCATTAAAGGAACGTCAGCGACGCCGCAACGAGGGCTCCTGCTTCTACTGTGGTCAAGCGGGTCATCTAGTACGAACCTGTCCTTTAAAAGCCCTGGGCCCCCGGTTATTCTGGGAGTACAGGGGGCCCCCACACTCAGCTCATTCCCAGATCCACGACCAGTGTTTTCCGTAACCCTGACCTACGATAATAAGTCCCACGTCCTGAACGCCCTCGTAGACTCCGGGGCAGATCAAAACCTGATAGCTGCCTCCACGATCACCAAGCTCAAGATGCCTTCTGTTCCACTTAGTCGACCCTTCCATGTCCAGGCACTAGATGGCAGCAGACTCCCTCCGATTACACACCGCTCAGTCCCACTCACACTTCAATTCTCAGGTAACCATGCCGAAAGTATCTCCCTCCTAATTATCAAGAGCCCCCATGCACCAGTCGTCCTTGGCCTCCCATGGTTAAAGCAACATAACCCCCACATTGACTGGACAAGGAGAAATGTCCTTGAATGGAGCCCTGCCTGCTTGTCTTCCTGTCTTCGTTTTGCTTCTCCCAAAAATGAATTAATCATGTCTCAAAAAGAAATCCCCAGCTTGTCCAAAGTTCCTGCTGAATATCATGATCTGAAACAGGTCTTTAGTAAATCACGCGCCGTCTCGCTCCCTCCCCACCGCCCCTACGATTGCGCCATTGACCTCTTCCCTGGTATCTCGCCCCCAAAGGGACGCCTCTATGCCCTATCGCGCCCCAAAAGAGAGGCAATGGAACTCTACATCTCTGAATCCCTAGCCGCAGGCATCATTCGCCCCTCCTCTTCCCCGGCCGGTGCTGGATTCTTTTTCGTAGAGAAAAAAGACAAGTCCCTTCATCCCTGCATAGATTACAGAGGACTCAATGAAATCACGGTTAAGAATCGATATCCGCTCCCCTTGATGTCTA
This sequence comes from Clarias magur, assembly GCA_013621035.1. Classification (NCBI taxonomy): domain Eukaryota; kingdom Metazoa; phylum Chordata; class Actinopteri; order Siluriformes; family Clariidae; genus Clarias; species Clarias magur. The sequence goes on along the minus strand of QNUK01000066.1, from coordinate 1,248,974 downwards.
CAGCCTTCGAGCTACTGCAAGATGCCTGCCTCTTCACTAAACTGGACCTGAGGAACGCTTACCATTTAGTCCGGATCAGGGAAGGTGACGAATGGAAGACAGCCTTTAACACCCCCATTGGCCATTACGAGTATCTGGTAGTTCCCTTTGGCCTAACCAATGCCCCAGCAGTTTTTCAAAATCTGATCAACGATGTCCTTCGAGACTTTTTAAACATCTTTGTTTTCGCATACCTTGACGACATCCTGATTTTCTCCCGTTCACTAAAGGAACACAGAACACGCGTACGTCAAGTCCTGCAACGCCTGATGGAGAACAAACTGTATGTCAAAGCCGAAAAATGTGAATTTCACCAAGAATCCACGTCATTTTTAGGGTATCTCATCTCTCCATCAGGCATTCAGATGGATCCAACTAAGGTAAAAGCAGTCACTGACTGGCCGCCACCATCATCTAGAAGAGAGCTCCAACGCTTTCTGGGCTTTGCTAACTTCTACAGGTGATTTATTAGAAGTTATAGCATAGTGGCAACTCCTCTCACATCACTCACATCCACAAAGACCCCCTTCTAGTGGAGCACTGAAGCTGAGAAAGCATTCAACGATCTCAAGCATCGTTTCACCACGGCACCCATTCTCGTCTTTCCAGACTCCTCTCTTCAATTAATTGTGGAGGTAGACGCTTCCGAAACAGGAGTCGGAGCTGTTCTCTCTCAGCGGTCCCTCAAAGATAATAAGCTTCACCCATGTGCATTCTTTTCCCGTCGACTCACATCCCCTGTGCGCAACTATGACATCGGGGACCGTGAACTTCTTGCAGTCAAACTTGCCCTCGAGGAGTGGAGACACTGGCTGGAGGGAGCTGACCTCCCATTCCTCATATGGACAGACCACAGAAACCTAGAGTATCTCAAGTCAGCCAAGAGGCTCAATTCACGCCAGGCACGCTGGTCCCTATTCTTCTCTAGATTCAACTTCACATTGTCCTATCGCCCAGGTTCCAAGAACGCTAAACAGTTCTCCACCACTCGGGACACACCAATCCTGGACACCATCCTACCACCACAATGTCTCGTGGCCATGACACGTCTGGAAGTGGAGAACCAGGTCTCTGCAGTCCCTCGAACAGGAGCCAGGCCCTAGTAACGTTCCTCCAGTACGACTCTTTGTCCCAGCTGCCGTCCGCCCCCAAGTACTGGACTGGGGCCACAGCTCAAGATTAGCCTGCCACCCAGGAGCAACCTGCACCCTATCCCTACTACAGCAACGTTTCTGGTGGCCATCCATCATGGAAGATGTCAGGAACTTCGTGGTCTCATGCGACACATGCACCAGAAACAAGACTCTCAACCGTCCTCCTGAGGGTTTCCTAAAACCCCTCCCCATCCCCCACCGCCCCTGGTCTCACATCGCTCTCAATTTCGTCACGGGATTACCCCCCTCAAACAATAACACCTGCATACTCACTGTGGTCGACCGCTTCTCTAAATCAGCTCACTTCATTCCCTTACCCAAACTCCCATCGGCTAAAGAAACAGCTGAACTCATGATTGACCACGTGTTTCGGCTCCATGGATTGCCCGTAGACATAGTTTCAGACAGGGGACCCCAATTCTCAGCGCAATTCTGGAAGGCCTTTTGCAGCCTCATCGGCGCCACGCCCAGCCTCTCTTCAGGTTTCCACCCCCAGAGTAACGGTCAGACAGAATGCATCAACCAAGAGCTTGAGAAATCCTTGAGATGCATGGCCTCACGTGATGCAGCCTCATGGAGCCGTTATCTTCCTTGGGTGGAATATGCCTATAATACACTCCTCACTTCCTTCACCGGAATGTCCCCTTTCCAATGCTGCCTTGGTTACCAAACACCACTGTTCCCCACCCAGGAGGAGGAAACTGCTGTCCCGTCAGCCTAAGCCTTCGTCCGCCGCTGTAAGAGAACATGGCGACGGGCTCGTGCTCAGCTGAAACGCACAGTGAGTACATTCCAGCGTGAGGCTAACCGCCATCGTTCAGCGGCCCCCAAGTACTGGATTGGCCAAAGGGTCATGCTGTCCACACGTGATCTGCCTCTCAAGACAACGTCCAGAAAACTCTCGCCAAGGTTCGTTGGCCCTTTCACCATCTCACACATTATCAAGCCTTGCTCTGTCAGACTGGCCCTTCCTTTGTCCATGCGTCGAGTTAACCCCACTTTCCATGTGTCCCAGATCCGCAGATTGGCACCTTGCCCTCTGGCACCTTCCCCCTGTCCTCCCCCACCACCTCGGCACATTGATGGTGGCGAAGCCTTTACTGTTCGAAGACTTCTTAATTCTTGCCATAGAGGCCGAGGCCTTCAGTACCTCGTGGATTGGGAAGGCTACGGCCCTGAAGAGAGAAGTTGGGTTCCTGCCAGATTCATCTTGGACCGTTTCCTCATCACAGATTTCCATAAACTTCACCCGGAGGCACCTTCTAGAACGCCAGGTGGCGTCCGTAGGGGGAGGGGTACCGTCACGGTACACCATGTCACACCCACACCTCAAGCCAAGTGATGATCACCTGTGACTCCGCTCCACAATGCAGTCCACTGCTTTCATTTTGCCGCCTCATTCACCGGCTCAGCACACCTGTTCTTCATTTCATTCATTACTCTGCTCTATAAAACTCTTTCACAAACCACCACCTCTTGCCAGATTATTGTGTGCCCTCGTGCCCAATTTCCCAGCGTTTTTCACTGCCTTGACTTTTGGATCTCGACCCACGCTCTGTTTCACGGACCTTGCTCTCATTTCACGTTTTGGATTAGTGCTTTTTCGGATTTCTGAATATCGACCATCGCTCACGTTTCATGACCACGAATCAGGATTACGGGCTGTATTTGATTTCATGACCTCGAAGCAAGCACGTTCACAAGCACGATTATTTCCCGCGGACCAGAGTTGCGTTCAGCGCGCACCGGCTCTTCACTTTCACATTCTCTACGTGAGGCTTGCGCCGTGCCGCCGCATTTCCGCACAGCGGGAGCTTTCATTCACAAAACAAACAGCGCGTTCATCACAGGATAATCGGCGCTATATTCCACACGCGCTCTGCGCTTCGATCCACTACGCCTGTTCGGATCGTGACAAGCGGGGCATATGGATGCCACTGAAGGTCACAACGAAGGTCTTAAACAAAGAGCCAAGTTCACCGCTGAAAGCAACACCTTTGACTTGATTGAACACATTAATTCAGATATGTTTTTTTCAGGAAAAACTTTTGCTGAACGGCGTTGATTTGAGGATTAAAATGGTTCGTAGTAAAGATGAATTTTGTTTGATGAAGGAAGGAAATACCAATTTCCTTCTGACAATTATCAGCACATCTCTTTTTGTGAAGAAAGTATCCCTTTCTCCAGCGGTAAAACTCGGTCATGCACAAGTGCTACTTACCGCTGCAGCGAAGTACCCTATCGAGAGAGTTTGCATGAAGACCTTCAGTCTAGCTGCAGAGAGCCGCATTAGTTCACAAGAGAATCTTTTCCTTGGACCGTTACCTAAAACTATAATTTTTGGAATGGTAGACAATGACACGTTTAGCGGAGCGTATGATAAAAAGTCTTTTAATTTGAAACATTTTGACACAGAATTTGTGGCGCTTTGTGTAGATGGAACACAATACCCTGCAAAACTGTTTCAACCCATCTTCTAGATGTGGTCCATGAATTCCACTCTTTAATTTTAGCATCAGGAAAACAACTAAAGGATCATGCATTAGCAATCAATAGGTTGGAGTAGCTGGACGAATATACATTGTTTGCATTAAACCTGAATCCAGATGATGATTGTGGGCAACATTTATCATTGATAAATTTATACAAACTGACTTCTTTTGATTGTGTAAAGCTGCCTTTAGACAATGTCAATTGTTAAAAAAGCTATACAAATAAAATTGAATTGAATTAAAGTCTGAGAATATGCGTTTGGAACTCAGATTATGACAGGCCCTTCCGAGAACGGTAAATCTGATCGTTTACGCCAGTTTTTACAGCATTTTGGAAATTAATAAGCAAAGAAACGTGCTGATTGATTACCAGTGAAGAAATGGACACGAGAACTAATGGATGTTATGAAAAGTTGTCCTAAAGACAACTTTAGGACAACTTTAGTTTTCACGGAGTGGTGGCCTGCGACATCCTATTTATGAATACGCTGACTGAGTTTCCGGCTATGTTCATAGTGAATACACATCCGAGACACATACCGGGTGAACACTGGTTAGCTTTGTGCCTTAATGATGAGTTGTCCACAGAGTTTTTTGACTTGTACGGAAACCCGCCAGATCACAAACTCTTTCCTCACTCGATTAATGATTTTCTGCAAGAGAACTGTTGCATGATAAAATATAACCCTGTAAAGTTCAAAACTTTACTTCAGTATGCAGCGAGCAACATTGTGTTTTTATCCTATGTTACAGAGCTAAAGGCTATTCATTTTATCATTTTATGTCTATGTATAGCAAAGATTTAAACAGAAATGACAATTATGTTGTGTCTTTTGTTTTAAAAAAATGTACCCTAGAGTGAATAGAAATTGTTGAATTGCTTGTATACGATGTGTTAACTCTTTAGATTTGTCACGACTTCATGTTTAGTTAAGTGTGTATTTTTGTTTAATCATATTACAGATGTGTGTATTACAGCGGTATTCTAGTTTTGTCGCCACACCTCACGGCTACGGTATGCATTTGCTGGCTTTTACCACTGAGTGGCGCTATATAACTATAGACCGACGCGTCAGACCATAGTTAATTCTCTCAAGGATTAATGAGCCGTAATTACAGTACAAATGTAGAATTACATTTTATTAGTATCGAATTTAAGCAAAGTAAATGTTAAAACAGTGAGCCTTTAGATTTTATCATGTGTAATTAGAAAGCTTACGCATGTAGGGTTTTTGGTCATTTTATATTTTGTGTTCTTTATATTTGTAGTAGATAATACTGAAATAAATTTAACTAAATGACCATAAAATTAAAACATTGTCAGGAAGTGCTACTGCATAAGCAGATTTCGTTGTTTTTGCGATATTATGAGAATGAAATGCAGTAGGCTGTTTTTGATCATCATAATTTTCTTGAATAAATAATGACACCCGTTGCGCTGTACCACCGCTGGCAAAACCTTATGAAATACAAGTGAAACATTAAACAAATTTAAAATCACAGTACTAAAATTATAGTAATATATATAGCCGTTTCTTATTTGCATCGAATTTAAGCAAAGTAAATGTATACTTATTTCACGGCGTGTGCCTGTGATGGGCGTGCGCCCAAATCAATATCGCTCCTCCGAAGCTCACTAGGTAAGCGGCCTCCCCTTCTGCAGGTGTGCGAAAGACCGGGGCCGCCTAACTAGGCACGACTGGTGAGCTATCGGCGCTAATGATCCCAAGCTTCTCTCCGCGCTATAAAACACAGCGGGAGTGTAGCTCAGGGTCTGTTGGGGAAACTGGACTTTAAAAAGCAACGCGTGGTGGAGTTTACTAAGGAGAGTGGCATGCGAGCGGGGCGATGTGACGAGCCCCAGAGACTTTAAATATAAATATATACTTGTAAAAAGCGAAATGTCTGCTTTTATGTAAACTAATGGAAAATGATTTTAGACGATGTAATTCGAAAAGTGAATTATAGGCGCATCCATGGCTGTAGAGATGACGAGATGACATGATCACCTTCATCACTAAAGCCAAAACCAAAGAAATCACTAATTTATCAATGAATTATTAAGATGGTGAGAGTCAGTTTCCATGTTGTTTTAGAGAAAATGTTTAGAAAAGCATTTTTATTTAGATTATAAATAATAATTCTGCATTTTAGGTGTGCCAGCTGCCACTGTTATTATACGCCTCTTTATCAAAGTAAATCATTCAGTAACAAGCCTGTAAATTTCCATGTTAATCAGGTACATCTGTATGAATAAACTGATATGATGAGCTATTGATCAGTGATTTATGTAAATGACTCAGTTCAGGTGTAAGTAAATACTTATTGCTGCACGGTTTGGTGGAGGGAGATGCTGATGATGTTTGGTCTGCTTTCTGTGTGTTTTGGTGTGTGTGTGTGTGTGTGTGTGTGGGCGGCCTCATCTGAGAGGTCTCAATAGGTCTTACATATTCATGAAAAGTCGTGGATTATGCTGACAAAAGTTAGGCACACCAGTCGGTCAGTGTGGAAGAGATGGAAAGTTTCCTCATCATAACATGCCTTGTATTGTTTTTAATCACTCTATACACAACCCGTTATTTTTTTATGCTACTTTACGAATGAAAATACAAATGGTCTATTCTTTTGTTTTTTATTTTCATTTTTTATAAAATGTTAATATTTTATTTAAAAAAAAAAATACCAAAGAAAATTGTGTATAGAGTGAATAAAATAATACAATTCATGTTATGATAAGGAAAATCTCAATTTCTTCCATTCCAGGGATTAAAAACGGTAACAATGTCAATTTTAGAATATGGAATCCAGAAGATGAAATTTACACAAATTTAAAAAGAGGCCTGAAGCACTGCAGGTCTTCAGAAGAGCCTCAGATCCAAGAGGGTCTTAAAGTGGGGAGGGGTGGATTTCAGTTTCTCTGAATGTAGCTAGAGAACCGCTGATTCACAGCTGGGGAGGGGTGAATTACTTGCATTTGAATGTTGTCTGACATTGTAAAGCACAGACAGTAACCCTAAAACATGTTTATCTTCATCACTACGCTGTAAAACCTAATGCTTAAAGTAATTAAACACATTGAGTACTGTTAACTTAAATAATTGAATGAGTAATAATTGAGTATTCAGAACTTTTTGGTATTTATGAGTTTGTAGAAATGACACTTCTCAAGTTAGCTGAACAAATTTGATATTTTAAGTAATTAAGTTTATGTTATGTAACTGATTACCTCAAATATTTTGAGTTTTGCCAACTTAATCGGGTTTACAGTGTACAGCTGAAACCAAAGAAATCACAAATTTATCAATGAATTATTAAAATGGCCAGAGTCAGTCTCCTTTTTTCCCCGACGCATTATGTAACTTTGTGTGCGGCTGCACAGCACCAGCAGAACACGCCGTGGCAACTTATAACACAATAACAATAATCTTTCGAACATTTTGCAGGCTGCCATTTGGAGAAACCAGAAAATAAAGAATAAACCAGTTGTTGGGTCAAAATAACCCAACCAGGTGTTCATTTGTAAATGACTCACTACATCTCATTTGACCCAAAATGAGCAACCCAACAATGTGTTTAAAGTACCCGAAATAACCCAGAATTTTGACCCAGCATAAACAACCCAACAATGTGTTTACAGAAAAAACACATTTTTAGAAAGACTTTTTTGAGTGCTAGTGAACTTGTTTCAATGTTCAACTTCAATGTTTTTTTTTACTCATTATTGTACAGCAAATATCAATAGCTCTGATTCAGATTTTTCATGCTTGTTGTATAAAATGTACAGATGTGTAAATTACCATCACTGTAGTATTTCTTCGATACAACATATTGTTTTGACTTTTTTATGACTTAATTATATTTGAAAACTGAGACGATGGAAAATGTCACTTTGCGCCACCTGGCGGTCATTTCACGAATTATTTTGAAATGCGACTGATTTATTTTGGCCGCTGTCATTTTGTCGTGGCGGTGAGCGCATTCCCCTCTTCTACCTACTGTATGTCTATGTACCCTTAAGTAAGTAAATAAAAACATTTTAGTGTACCATATGTTCATCTTCCATGTTTGAATGTGTAGTGGAATATAAAATGAAAATGCTTTACAGAAATGATTAAATTTAACTAGTTTATTAAAATAAATGATAAAATACATAAGTCATAATCTTATCTTAAGTCATAATCTGAGTCAATTAAAAATCTACCCAGATAGAACGTTTAAGAGGGGTAGATTTAAACACAGGATTAGGGTTATATGAATCGTCGTCACTTTTAGGTGGTGAAGAAGTTGGGGAAACAAAATGAGTAGGAGGTAATGGGTGGTACGAAACTTTAGATTCTTTTATTTCTGATATTTTACAGTACGTCGGACATCTCCGTTAGGCACTGTTGAAAATGTTTAATTTAGCTATAGTGTGTAATAACTCTTTCCACACTAATGGTCTCCGTTCATTGGATACTTTATAAGCAGCAGTGAGACTCCTAATCAAATCCACCATGTGGGATCCTTCAATAGGTTTTCCTTTAAAAACAAATTCACCGTTATCATTCCACGAAGCATCATCGCTGGGCTGTAAAATTTTATCCATATTGTACGGAGCATTTTTCTTGCTCCTTGCAGAAATGTTAGCGAGCACATCTTGCACAATTCCATCTTTTGGGGGGTGAGGAGCTTTGGTTGCTGTAGCTTCTGCTTTACTTTCCAGTATATTTGGTAGAGACAGGGTCAGCCGAGCGGTTTCCTGATCACCTAGTTTTACCAAATTAAAAAATTTCCGCAGTGCTGACGTGTAGAGCTTTGCCTTCTCATATAATCGTTCAGATCAGTCCTTGAAAAAATGTGTCGGATTGTCTCATCCAAGTTGTTTTCAACAGTTTTTCTTAGACTTTCATGTTCTGCGGTCATGTTTTTAAGTTTTTCAAGCTGATGTTTAGGAACGAAATACATTTAATCCGCTGTCTCCATGTTAACTGTTACGGGATGCAATTAAACTGCTTATAAAGGGAACAGCTATGCTGAGCAGAGGCAGAAGAGATCCTCCAGACTGATTAATAGCTTTCCTTTTTGTTTCAACTGATGCTCTTTTATCTGCAAAAAGTCTGGTACTGTTTTGTTGTCAGCGGTATGTTTCCTCGGAGAACGTTTAAAGCTACTTCACATATACTCTATATGAGTTCGGTCGATGCATCACGTAAAATAACCTTTCTCTTTCTGTGTTGAGATGCATATAATGACTTTAACAATGGTAGGGATTTTTTCAAGCGAAGTAACATTATTATCAATACTTCAAAGACTTTTTCTTAGGGACATACACAGCAGGAGTTCTTCTGGTGTTTGTGCTTTCAGGTCAATAAATACCCGTAATGTCTTGAAGTGGCATCTTGAAAACATTCTAAACAATACCTGCTGTTACCGGGATACATTTGACTAGTACGTAAGTATCTGTAACTTATCTCTAGGGTTTTTGAAATGTAATTGTTGTTCAGGTTGATCGTTCTACTTGTCTTGCCTTGAAAAAAGAGATTCTGAACCAGATAAATAACTGACAGGTTGCGATCATGCATGTATTTAGTAAAAGCCTTTTCTACTTCATCGTTTTTACTCGCAGATTCCACCAAGTCATCGATTACCAATAGGTTTGTTTTGCTAGGGGGAAACAGTTCATTATCACACAAAGAATCAGGGAATCCTTGTTTAACAGAATATTTATTCTCCCCAGCAATTCATTGTACAGAGGTTGCCAACACGTGTAACACAACAATGTTTTCAGGAACTAGCAACATTATGTCTTCACAGTTTTCCAACAACATTTTTAATATACTAAGACTTTCCACTATGAATGAGATATTCATGTTCCATCAAGTTTTAAATCACAACAACAAAAGCACAAATGAGATATATACATTATACATTGTATATACACATATACAATAATACATTTAAGATCTTAATAGCCATAAGGGAGAGTTGTAAAGTCAGCCAGTAAAACACGCTTTTCGTAGCTCAAGTCTTGCGTATGCTGTAGTGAAAATGCTGACGAATACATTAGCATTCCCAGGATGTATCAGTCTATCGTCTGCATAACGCCATTGCACAATCGCAACATCATCATTCAAAAAAGAGAACTGATTCACGTTATACATATCAGAAAACATTAACTTATTTTGAGGGAAAATTGAGGGATCACTGATTAAAGTGATGTTCGACCTGTCAGGTCTTTTACACATCTTTCCCCAGAGTGAATTTGGTGCTAGTTTAGCCACAGATCTTTTAGCTGGATTAACAGAAATACATGCCGGATCCAACTCGATACCTTCATTTTCCTCGTATTTGTTGATGCATTCACGTTTAGTCCTTTCATCAATTACCCAGGATGTATATCCTGAACTTTCCTGTTTTGTCTTTAAGAACATTTTAATGTAGTCTGCAAAAAGAGTGTCGGATGTACTATCAAAATGCCAAACTTCAAAGACTTTTAAAATTTTGAGTGGTTACGCTGCTTTTGCTGATGCTCAACACATGTTCCTGCATAAAGGAAAGAGTTTGATTTTTACCCGAAAGGGAAGAACAGGTGCCCACAGATTTCGAGGCGGTAAAACTTTTGCTCTAATAATACCAAAGTAATTTTCTAGAGGCTGAAAGTTACAAAACATTATGGTTGGGTGACTGATCGGGTACGTCTTTGTCTTATTTACATATGAGTGAAGAGAGGTGAAATCGTAATAATCGATTCTCTCATTCGGCTGTGCAACATAATGTAAATGAAGCATGTTAGTTCGACCACCATAAAGGGCATCACAAGGGTTTAAACGCTCCGGAAAATCACACTCCTTAAGAAAGGTTATGACAAGGTTATCAGTTTTCTTTACTTCATTCCACTCGTGTTCCCACATCACTGTGACCTGTAAATTATGAACTTCTTGCAAGTTCCATTGATTTTTGATGGACATCTCCGAAGCTAGTGTGAGATGAGCTAAGAGGATGCGGGGTCATGGAGGGAAAACGCTTTACACAACCATGATAAAAACAATCAAGAAACTCAAAAGCCTTTTATGTCTGACCCACCTTGCAGTAACCATCTACAAAAGAGTTACCAAACCTTACTTCACCGTCATTTAAAGCATGTCGAATGAGTATATTTTGCATGACCGAAATGTAGTTGAGCCACTGAATTGACGGTGTTGAGAAAGATTTCTGCCTATTGATGTAATTGTCAAGCGGTGGAATAGCTACAAAAATACCTCTAAAGAGCTAGAGTTTTTAGGAAGAAACATAGTCCTAAAGATTTTCATACATGACGATTGTTATGCATTTAAAAGCGTTGACCTTTTGTTCTTTGGAGAATTTCATTTCTGAAAGCTAAACACCCCTTTCTCAAAATTATTTATACAGTATTCTGCTATCTCCTTCTTAAAATCAAAGACTTTGTCAGATACCGTTGCATACCACTTGAAAAACTCTTCTCTGTCTTTAGGCATCATGTTATCCACACCATAAAATTTAGGCTCAGGATAAGGGCCTACATAGTTTTGGTGATCTATGGTGTTCCAGAAATGTGGAAAATAACCTTTCTTTAAAAAAAAAAAAAACCCATGGCTTTAGGGAAGCTGCTAGGCTTCATGGGCAAGAAAGACAGGCTATCAATTTAGGACTGACGAAACTCAGAATCTCTAAAGCATAGAATTTAACCACCTTGCGCAATGATATCAGGTGTTATCCCTTCTTTCACTAAGTAATTTAACAGAAGGTATGAATCAAATCCTCTAGCATTATGTGCTATAAAGGTATAGCCCTTGTATTTGTTACTAGCAACACACCCGTCTCCTTCGGGCATCCACTCCTGTCTGTGAAAATCAATACAGCATAAGTAAATAGCTATGAGTTCCTGTTTCCTGTCTAGTCTCAAAATCACAAAAAAAAAAACAAAAAAAAAAAACAGCTGTATTAAACAGCTATGCATAACCTCGAACAGTCTGGACATTTAATTACTTTTTGAACATGTTTGTAACAAACCCGAATTATGACAAATGTTACAGTTAAATTCGCATCCATGTTTCTGTGAATCTTCAAACCCTGAGTGACAGAAACGACAACCGTAACTAGAACCCAAAAAGTCCAGTGATGCTTTTAACCTTGTAATAGTGGTTGTTGTGCAAAAACAAGTGCAACGGATTTTCATGCGGTGTCTTCCTGGTTTGAAAAAAAGAGTATCTGGCCTTGCTGTGTCTTCATTTGGATTACTAATTCAAGAGTATTGTCTGTAAAAATTTCACATTTACTTTGAATTGCATTTTCAGGCATGGTCAGCAAAGACTGCAAATCGATGGACATGTTCAAACTATCAAACTCATTAAAATCTCTAAAACATAATTATAAAAATCTGCAAAGCTATCAACATTAGCGATCAAGGAAAAATTAATTCTCCTTCTAATCTCAGTGTTATTGAATCTGTCACAAATTGTGCATTTTGAACATCAGGAGATGGTACATTCTCCTCATCAACATCTATTTGCACATTTTGACATGTTCTCTTCAGTGTTATCTATTTGATGTTTCAGAGGTGTGATTATCAGTTACAAAGTTTTGTGAAGTGTTGACAGGTGAATCGAATAAGTTAACCAGTCATTTAACATTATAAGACTTTGATTAAGATCATGAAACAAATCTAGAGGGGGTAATGGTTCTTGAGATGTTTCTGCAGATGTGACGTTACTGATGCAGTATTGAGGGGATAAGGTCAATGTTTCGTTCAAACGATTGACTGCTTCAATTGAATCGGGGTTTAACTGCATAGAGGACGGTTGATCAGTTAGGTTATTTCACAACATTAACAAATTATGTAATGGTGTAATGGGTACATTTTGGACTGAGTTTTGGCTGAAATCTTCACACCAAATATTGCTCAGGCCTGAGGGTCTCAGACTTTCATTTAGATTGACTGCATTGATTAAATAAGGGTTTAACTGCATAAATGATGGTTGATCATTTAGGCTATTTTGCAACATTAACAAATTATGATTTAATTAGAAAATATGTTCTGTTGCATGTTGGTGTATCAGATGCATTTTGAAATGTATTTTGACACTTTCACGAGAAAGGAGACAACAATTTTCTTAATGACTTAAACATGTGTAAATATTTACTTTCACAGGAAATAAGACAACAACTTTCTTAATGATGTAAACAACAATTAAGAGACAAATACCCTTAATGACCCTTCCACATGTTGACTTGAGCTGTCAAAATTAGGTTGACGTTTTGTATATCCCAGATGGGAAAGAGATAAACATTTACTTTCATGGGAAAGAAGACAATTCTCTTAATGACTTAAACATGTGAAAACATTTTACTTTCACAGGAAAAAAAAGAACATTCTTAATGTCAAACAACTGGTATAAACAATTAAGAGACATTCATCAACTCTTCAAAGTACCACTTCCCATCACCCTCCTGGCACCTGTCCGTGCATCTTTAATCACTCTAACCTGTTGCACATACTTTCCCTCTTTAACTCTTTGCCTCGCCAACCTATACAAATTCACATCCCCCTCCTTACTATACAACCTAGCATACAAGTCCTCATACTGTATGCTCTTTGTTTGGCCTTCGCCACCTCTACCTTCACCATATGCTGAATCTCACTCTATTCCTGTCTACTCTCTCAGTAGAGATCTCTCAGTGTCCCACTTCTCCTTCCTTGTTCCACCATCAAGTCTCCTTGTCCACTTTTCCCTTTCCTGATGATACACCAAGTACCCTCATACCCTATCTCCCTGATCACCTTAGCTGTACTTGGCCAGTTAACTGGCAGCACCCCCTGACTACCCAGAGCCTCTCTCAACTCCTTCCTGAAAACTACACAACATTGTTTCTTTTTCAATCTCCACCACTTTGTCCTGTCTTTGTCCTCTTCACCATCCTTACCACCTGGATCATTTTACACACCACCATCCTGTGTTGACTGGCTACACTATCCCCCAACAATACTTTGCTGTCATGTAAGATGTAGTCCACCTGAGTGCTTCTACCGCCACTCTTATATGTCACCCTATGTTCCTGTCTCTTCTGGAAGAAAGTATTCACTACTGCCATCTCCATCCTCTTTGCAAAGTCCACCACCATCTGTCCTTCTGTGTTCCTGTCCTGAATACTAAACCTGCCCATCACATTCTCATCACCTCTGTTCCCTTCCACAACATGTCCATTAAAATCTACACCAATCACCACTCTTTCACCTCTGGGGTGCTCTGCATTACTTCATCCAACTCACTCCAGAATTTCTCCTTCTCTTCTAACTTACACCCTACCTGTCGGGCATAACCACAAACAACATTGCACATCACGCCTTCAATTTCCAACTTCAGACTCATCAACATATCTGATTCAACTCTTTTAACCTCCAGAACATTCCTTACAAATCACTTTTTCAGGATAACTCCTACTTCATTTATTTTCTTATCCACACTGTGGTAAAATTACTTGAATCCTGCTTCTAAGCTTCCTTCTTGCCTTGCTACCATTTCACCTGGTCTCCTGGATTTTATTATTATTTTTTATCTACCTTTATTTAACCAGGCAAGACAGATTAAAAACAGGTTTCTCAACTGTGGCCTGGCAAGCCTTTGGGGGAGATGGGGGGACTGATAAAATAAAACATTTTAATAAAAGATACATATATACAGACGTGGCCAAAGGTTATGAGAATGACACAAATATTAGTTCTCACAAGGTTTGCTGCTAAACTGCTTTTAGATCTTTGTTTCAGTTGTTTCTGTGATGTATTGAAATATAATTACAAGCACTTCATACGTTTCAAAGGCTTTTATCGACAATTACATGACATTTATGCAAAGAGTATTTGCAGTGTTGGCCCTTCTTTTTCAGGACCTCTGCAATTCGACTGGGCATGCTCTCAATCAACTTCTGGGCCAAATCCTGACTGATAGCAACCCATTCTTTCATAATCACTTCTTGGACGTTGTCAGAATTAGTGGGGGTTTTGTTTGTCCACCTGCCTCTTGAGGATTGACCACAAGTTCTCAATGGGATTAAGATCTGGGGAGTTTCTAGGGCATGAACCCAAAATTTCAACGTTTTGGTCCCCGAGGCACTTAGTTATCACTTTTGCCTTATGGCACCGGTGCTCCGTTGTGCTGGAAAATGCATTGTTCTTCACCAAACTGTTGTTGGATTGTTGGAAGAAGTTGCTGTTGGAGGGTGTTTTGGTACCATTCTTTATTCATGGCTGTGTTTTGTTTGCACAATTTGCAAAATTGTGAGTGAGCCCACTCCCTTGGATGATGAACCCCACACATGAATGGTCTCAGGATGCTTTACTGTTGGCATGACACAGGACTGATGGTAACGCTCACCTTTTCTTCTCCGAACAAGCCTTTTTCCAGATGCCCCAAACAATCGGAAAGAGGCTTCATCCAATAATATGATGTCAGCAGGCCTCACCAGTCCATTCGCCATACTTTTTTGCAAAAGATCAATCTGTCCCTGATGTTTTTTTTTTTGGAGGGAAGTGGTTTCTTTGCTGCCCTTCTTGACACCAGGCCATCTTCCAAAAGTCCAGGTATGAGATGCGCTCACACCTGCCTGCTGCCATTCCTGAGCAAGCTCTGCACTGGTGGCACTCCGATCCCACAGCTGAATCGTCTTTAGGAGACGATCCTGGCACTTGCTGGACTTGAAGCCTTCTTAACAAGAATTGAACCTTTTTCCTTGAACTTCTTGATGATCCTATAAATTGTTGATTTAGGTGCAATCTTAGTAGCCACAATATCCTTGCCTGTGAAGCCATTTTTATGCAACGCAATTATGGCTGCACGCGTTTCTTTGCAGGTCACCATGGTTAACAATGAAAGAACAATGATTTCAAGCATTACCCTCCTTTTAACATGTCAAGTCTGCCATTCTAACCCAATCAGCCTGACATAATGATCTCCAGCCTTGTGCTCGTCAACATTCTCACCTGAGTTAACAAGACGATTACTGAAATTATCTCAGCAGGTCCTTTAATGACAGCAATGCAGTGGAAAGTTTTTTTCGGGGTTAAGTTCATTTTCATGGCAAAGAAGGACTATGCAATTCATCTGATCATTCTTCATAACATTCTGGAGTATATGCAAATTGCTATTATAAAAACTTAAGCAGCAACTTTTCTAATTTCCAATATTTATGTAATTCTCAAAACTTTTGGCCATGACTATACAGTATAAACAAAATTACAAGAAAAAAAAGAAAAGAAAAACTGCATATTTAAACAAACAGACAAAAAAAATCATAAAATGTAATATAACAATGTAAACAATAGAGCATCAAGAAGTTAGAGCAGCTAGTCTAAATAACAGACATCCTTACAGTAAGATGAGATCTGAGATTGAAAAGCAGATTTAGGAATGAGATTATCTAGTTTTAACATTTTTTCAAGTCATTCCAGTCTCTAGCAGCAGCGTTTGAAAAGACGACAGGCCAAATACAGAGGTAGCCTTAGGAACTGTCAGCAGAATCAGGTTAGCAGAACAAGTGTTGTACCCAGAAGAAGAAGAGTGTAACAATTCTTGTAAGTAACAAGGGGACCAACCGAGAAGAGTTTCGTAAATGACCATAAGCCAATGAGTTTTACGGCGGGTGTGCAATGAAGATCAGTTGAAAGAAGAATACAGGGTACAGTGATGAGTTTTTAAAGTAGCATTTGTTATGAACCGGATGGCGGAATGGTAAAGAACATCAAGCTTTTGTAGCAGGCCTTTGGATGCTGATCTGTAAATAACATCACCATAATCAAACATGGGGAGAATGGTAATTTGCACCAGAGTTTTCCTAGCAGATGATGTAAATGCAGAACGCATTCTATAAAGGAACCCAAGTTTTGATTTTATCTTAGACTTCAGATTATCAATATGTTTTGAGAAAATCAAAGTGTTATCTAGCCAATAATCATAGGCAATATCATAAAGCCTATCAATAAGACATTTGTGATTGACAGAGTCAAAAGCCAAGTCAATAAAAATAGCAGCACAGTAAGTCCAGAGCAGAATATATATCATTTAAGACTTGAAGAATAGCTGTTATACACCCAAACCCAGTTCTAAATCCTGATTCAGCAGGTTATAAGATGTTGTGTGCTTTCAAGTATTCAGGAAGTTGACCATTTACAAGTTTTCCCAAAACCTTAGAGATACATGGCAAAACAGAAATAAGCCTGTAACAATTGGGATCTTTCCGATCACCACCCTTAAAAAGAGGGAACACTATCGCTGACTTCCAAGTGCAAGGAATTTGCCCTGTGCATAAAGATAAATTTTATATATCTGTGATGGGAGCAGCAATAATGGAGGCAGCAATTTAAAAAAACTCCACCTCGTCAGACCCTACAGATTTGTTGGGATCTAGCCTAATCAATCCATCCAGAACCTCCTCCTCTGAAAAAACTTGCAGGGTGAAACTATGGGAGGAGGACGGAGGTAGTGTAGGATGGGGAAGAATTGAGAAAGATGCAGTAGAACAATTAATAGGATTTATAGGTGATGAAATGGAATTTGATGATTCAGGGGTTAGACCAGAAGTTAAAATGCTTAATAAAATGCTTATTGAGAAGTTCCAACATATGCTTCTTGTCCGATACTACAGTGTTCACTGAGTAGAGTAAAGGAGGTAGCTTACAAGATGGTTAATTTTCCATCTCCTTTATCATGTTCCAGAATTTTTTAGGATCAGAACAAGTAAGAGAAAACTGCTTCTTAAAATAGTCTGTTTTAGCCTTGTGAATGGCTTGTAAGGATTTATTTTTAAATTGCTTGAAAATCAAAATATCTGCTGGGGATCTAGAGTGTCGTGTCTTGTGCCAGAGAGTATTTTTTTTGTTGTAAAAACGCAGTGATCTCCGGGGTAATCCAAGGACTATGTCGATCTTTTACTCTGAATCTTTTCATCGGGGCATGATTATCGACAATAGCCCTAAAAAGCTTATAAAATACCAGGCCTCATCTAAAGTTGGAACCAGACTGATTCTAGACCAGTTAGCATCTGCCATGCCATGTAGAAAAGCTTGGTGATTAAATTTTTTAAAGACACGTTTACAACAGAATCGAGTCGGTTTCTTCATGGAACAGCCATTTCAAACACATGCAATAATAGTGATCACTGATATCTACTGATGAACAGAATACCCCAGAGTGATACTTACTGTATGAGAAGAGTTTGTTAAAATGATATCTTTCATCGTAGCCTTGTCTATAGATTTGGTATCATACATACTGTACCTAGTCGGGGGAAAGATAATTTGATGTAAGTTTAATGCATCAGACTATTGAAAGACTTTATCGGGTGGTTTAGTCATATCCCAATTTAAATCACCAAGAAGCGGGGGCAACACATTGGACATGTCACAGTGCTGATGGAGGGCAGTAGCACCCAGCCACTGACAGAGTGAAATTGTTAGTGAATTCAATGTTTAAAACAAGCAGATCGAATTGCTTGGGAACTGTCTTAGATAATAGGCAATAGAGCACTTGAGATGTTCTTTGGTATAAATTGCCACGGCACCACCTTTAGAAGACCTGTACTGTCTAAACAAATTGTAGCCAGGTAAATTTAAATCAGGATAGGTTATATACTTTTTTTAACCAGGTTTCAATAATTATCAGGAGTTCAGGATTTGAGCTCTCAACCCAAATTTTTAAATTTGCCATCTTTGGTAAGAGGCTTCTCGAGTTTATATGAAGAAACCCCAGGCTCTTTCTAGCACAAAAGTCATTAAAGGACAGGTCATTTAAGGTTGGGTTGGGACCAGGATTAACATGCATTTTACCTGAAATTATGAGTAAAAGGACAATTAGAGCCTGGCCTTGAGCTTTTAAAAGACCACATCTTCGCACGCAAGATGGTAACTCAACAGATGGACACAAAGTTCTCATAAGATGACAGGAGTACAACCACTGAGGGACAAAGTACCGGGAAGAGAACATAGCTTGTGTAAATATAAACAGGTCAGTATCTCTCCTTACTGATGAACTAAGATGAACAGGAGTAGTGACAGAATAGCATGTAAATATCTCACTAGGTATATTGTGTTCATGAGAGTGAGAAATTAAATTTAGTGGAATGCTAGAGGAACAAAAAAATAATAAAAATAGTGAAAGATACATGGTTCTTGCCATTGAGAAAAATATATGGATGTATCTGATGGCTACAGTTAACTTCAAAATTGGAGCTGAGTTGCTGCCCCTAGTTAAAAAAAACTATGAATCCGGGGGCAGTTACAGAGGCAAAAGGCTACTGCTGAATGGCAAAGCCCAGCAACAGGTGGCAAAGTCTAGTAGCCAATAAGCTGGAGCTGGAAAACTAGTAGCCGGAATGTTAGCGACTGGAGAGCCAGAGAGAGCTAGCGGCTGGAAAGCTGGAGAGCTTGCGACCGGAGGACAAAAGAGCTAGCAGTTGGAGTGCTGGAGAGCTAGCAGGCAGAGAGCCAGAGAGCTAGCAGCTGTGAGTCATCCTTGTAAACAGAACATGGACACACAGTATATACACCTTCCTTCCCATGAGTCATGTCAACCAACTTTCTTGCCTTCCCTGTCATAGTCCCAACATTCAAAGTCCCTACTGTCAGTCTTAAACTCTTCCCTTTCCTCTTCTCTCTCTGCCTATGAACATGCCTTACTCCTCTTCTTCTTTGACCAACAGTAGCCCAATTTCCACCAGCACCCTGCAGTTCAACAGCACCAGTGGCAGTCATTGTTAACTCGGGTCATGACCGATCTGGTATGGAAGTCCTGATATTGATTCGCATGATTGATTTGGCAAATGTTTTACATCGGAGATCGTTCTGCCACAACTCTCTGCATTAATCCAGACTTGGCACTGGCAGAAGAAGACACTGGAGGGCCTTCTTTGAGGGCAGTGGAAATCTGGGTGCCCATAGGATGTTTGGTAGCAAATCAAAACTCTGTGTATTCAATGAACGTTGATGTGCATGAAGTTATAGTTATATGAACCAGACTCATGTTAATACACTTTATCTAAATTACTACAGGCAATCCCAAATGGCCTCCCAAGTGACAGACCAAACCGCAGGTTAATGTAAAAAGAGGAACCATGTGGGGTGTGGCTACGCCCACAACCATTTCTGATTGAGGCAAATGGCTGTGGGACAGACCTGCACGGTGAGATAAAAAATCTAAGGTCCGAGCAGCCTTGTCAAGTTTTTGACAGTAACCAGTAAACAGGCAACCGCGGACCACCGCCAAGGGCTTTCCCGAAAGACGTCACCTCAATCCAGCGCATCGACCAATCAGCAACGCCGTGATTCCCTTCACTGATGGCGAACCAACAAGAACAACCGTCACATAACACAAGTAAAATAAACAAAGCTTCATATCTTGCTGATGTGCGCGATTCATAACCTTGCTCAAAATTGCTAAATACAAAATTTAGTGTTATCATCAGTGGCCACGTGATAAGCAGAACTGGTAAGATACACTAAATTGTGCTAAACGCTGGATGGGTAGTCGATAAAGTGTACTCTATAAAGATTAATTAAATTACAAAACATTAGCCCAAATCCTTAAAGATTTGATTCAACTCTGAATCAGACTTGAAACCCTACAATTATTTACAAGTGTGTACAGTGACTGGTCATTGTTTTAAATGTCATTGTTAAAGTTACCCTATTACTGAGACAACTCCTGGGCAGGGGTGAACATATTGTCGGTGTTCTGATGAAACCTTGTAACTAAATTTTTCAACTTTTTCAGGAGAGCGAAATTTTTTTTTTTTAAATGCACTTGAAATGTAAATGAAAAAAAAAAGAAATTGTACAAATGTATCCAAGACAAATACAGCATATATATAGCACAGAGTAAGTTACATGTTGCACTAAAAATAATTCATATAGACGAAAAAAAATATTTAGATTTTTTTTTTGGCGAAAATTTTAGTTACGAGGTTTCATCAGAACACAGACGATATGTAAAAAGTGACAGTGAGAGCAGTGTGTTGGTCCTTATTCTACCCTGCTCCGCTCTGGAACAGACAGGAATGCCATTTATCAGGTGGCTTGAAGTGTCCTTTCAGCTTGCTTCTGGTGATGATGAATTAATCCCTATGTTAGTGTTGAAAGGTTGGCATTAATGTTAAATGCCTTGTGATTTAGGGTGGGCAAGACCAGACAAAACATTGAAACAAAGAAAAACTGCTAAAGGCAGTAAAAGTATATTTCCTCACCTCACCTTAAAAATAAAGCAGAAGCTTTTGTTAATGCAGTGACTGTAGACCATGTGTGAGTATAGTGTGAAAACAGTCAATAAGAGAGTCAGTGTGAGGAGTCAGACTCCTTTTCCAAGGGTGGTGGCTGTGTGAAAAATCTGTAAATTAACATTTTTCCAAAGGATGCTGAACCAGTGTCAAGGACACATATCTCTGTCCCAAAACCATTATTAGAAGCAGGTGAAAGGACTTTACTTAAAGCCAATAAGGCCATTAAGATCTGGCCTTTAAGAACAAACGTTTCGAGAAAAGGGATCCCGTGAGCTGCCGCGGAAGTGCAGAAAATGCCATTCATTACCTGTAGGGGGCAGTCGTGTTTCAATCTGAAGTATTGTGTGTCTACTGAAGCCAAACGTGTTCTCTCTCTTAGGCGTCCATTGACAGCAAGCGACAGAGCTCATAAACGTGTCGGGCTCAAACTTTAAATACTGATATGTATTTATTCCTTATTTTCTTAATTTTCGTCTCTCCTGCAATACTTTCCTCTCCTACTTATTTGACTGCGTTTTCTCCATTCAGTGTTGTTATCATTAATAGTAGTAGCAAAAACTACCACTGATTAACTGTCTCTGCAGTGGTTAAAACAGCGGATTAATTTCATTTGGGGTATTTCTAACAGGCAATCTACTAAATAATAATAAATAGATAAAATAACCCAGCACTTTAACATTTAAGCCAGCAGTTTTTAGAGTGTAACATAAAAAAATATTCCATTTGTAAAATAGCATAAGTGATATCATAGGTTATGTATAGTGATTAAAACAATACAACAAAACTTATGGTAAATACATTCTTAGACTCTTCCACTGCAGATATTAAAAAACAGTAACAATATAAATTTTAGAATCCATAGAAGTAGTTAAATGTGCTTATGCTGTAGATGCGTGGGTTATATTTTAAAAGTACAATTGCAAGTAAATTACAAACTGCATGTAATATAAAATATGAATAAAACAGTATTATGAGTGCTCAAATGTAAAGCAAACGCAATTGTTAATTTATTGTGTATATTTAACTTAATTCAGCCGTTTAAGTTATATGAAAAATAACGTGCCTGCCAGCCCATTATTATCTTCTGTTCGAATTTAAAGATGCACACGAATGTGCAAAAAGACAAATACAACAAAGAATACAAAAGTGTGTAATTTTTAATAAAGTAAGCCTAAAACAATATTGTCTCCAATGCTGAAGCAAACATGATTTTGTTTTTGTTTTAGTCTTCTCATTGAATACAACGCGCTCCGAGGTGAACACATGCAGACCCCCAGTTGCTGTAATCCCTCATCTCACCTTTCATTCACAATAGGTGTGAAGTTATCAAACCTGTTTCATTGATGGGGCTATTGGCAGAATTGAGGGATTTAAAACGAATTAACAAGACCGAGCAGACGTCTCTGCCTAAAATGTATTTCGCTAGCACAATGTACTGGAGCTCAGCACGTCTTCTTTCCTTGTTTTAATCTGTAATATTGTGAAATAATAAGTGAGATGTATTTCGCGTAAATGCTTAAATATTCCTTTTTATTTATAGACATGTGTATTGTGTTTGATCTGCATTATTGCATGACGTGATGATTTTCTGGCATTTTTATCGATAAATCGCACAGGTTTATCAGCCTTTTAATCAAAACGCTGCCTTTTGTAAAGTGAAAGTTTACAGACAAACAGCCGATGAAAAGCTTTATTTCAGTCATAGAGTCACAACCACATTCCAACTATTATTTCCAGCCATGGTCAAATAATGGATGAAATGCTGGACACAAACAGCAAAAAAACATTATGTTTATTATTATAAAAAGCCTGAAGCACTTCGTGTGCATATAAGAATATTTACAAAAAATATATAGATTTTTTTGTTCATTCATGTCTTCTGATGGTGCTCAATATCTACACATTTTTACGTTTTAACGAAGATATGTTGTCATATTCACGAATCAGGATTTCACATAGTTAACACTAACTGAACAACAGGTCTTGACTTCGTAATTCACCTGTCCATAAAAAGGAATATTTAGGCATATATGATAAATATATTTCACTTAAAAATTACAGATTAAAACAAGACGTGCTGAGCTTCAGTTCATGCAAAAGGTCTAGGAAGGAAACAGTTGTCGTTATTTTACAAAATCTGAACATATTCAGTAAATTTGTGAATTACACAAAGTATCTTTAACGACCGGGGTCGCGCAAGGGGCAAAGCCGCGCTTAAACTGTTCAGAACGGGCAGATCCGCAGGCTGTTACCATGCAGAGTTCTAAACAGGCACCTCTGCCTGTTTCAAACTAATACACAGTATTAGTGTAGTATTTTAAATGGGGAGACAATGCTCAACGCATTGTCCGCCATTTATGTAGGGTTTCAGCTCTGGTTCAGAGGTGAATCGAATCTTTAAGGATTCGAGTTAATTTTGTTAAACTTAATTAAAATTTATAGAGTACACTTTATCAGCTACGCGACCAGCGTTTAGTATGATTTAGTGTAACTTACCAATTCTGTTTATCCCGCGGCCGACGACGATAATACAAAATCGGGTATTTACCTAATTATGAGCAAGGTAACGTAAGATCTGGGCAAATGTTTAAACTTTAAAATACATGAACAACACAATAGTTCTTTATAAAGAAACAAGAATTTATTTGAACTAATCTACGATACATGAAGCTATGCTACTTGAACACACGCACGCATACACACACACACACACACACACATAAACATACCAACAGTTGCAGGGTGAAAGTTAAGGAAGTTCATCTAGTATTGTTTACTAGACCAAGAAAGTCACAAGAGCAGAGCAGAGTCTTGGGTTTAATCTTACGGTTTTAGTTATGAAACGAGCACCATTTTCAGCAAGGTATGCAGCTTTGTTTGTATACTTGCATTATGTTTCGTTCTCATGGTTCGCCTCTGGTGAAGGGAATCACGGTGTTGCTGATTGGTTGGTGCTGTGGTTGAAATGACGTCTTTCAGGAAAGCCCTTCGGTGAGGCTTGGTTGCCTGGTTACCGATGGCGCGCTCTGGAACTTCTTCAGTGGGTTTCTTCGTTGCAGTTCTGGCACGAAGTCTCATTGAAATTTCTCGGAGAGCGGATGACGCCAGCGAAGTCGGCGTAGCGCTCGCAAGGGTGGAAGCCCGAGCGGCGAGCTTGCTTCCTTCAGATGGTCATGACGTCGAAAGAACGAGGAAAGAACGTGTTTGGACGAGTCCGGGCACTGAGTTTTGTCCCTGTGTGTCAGTCCGTCCCACGGATGGTTGGTCCAATAAGATGTGGTTGCGGGGCTTAGCAACGCCTCACTTGGTTCCCCCTTTTGTGCATACATTAGGCCGGGTTTATGGCTGTCACGTGGGGCCAAGCCGATTACACTTTTAATTACCTTTATAAAGTAATTTTACATGAGCTCTTGTTCATGCAACCAATTTTCCGTGTATACTACTGTTGTTTGAATAAAATAAGCTTTCAATCGATACCACACATCCCCTATCTTACACAATCATTTATAGCTTTGTTCAATAAACAGGGTTTGTAAATGCTAATGATACGTTTAAAGTTATGTAGAATAAACAAACATGACATACAGATATAAAACATACTGAATATATGTTTCTAGCAATTTTATCCTACTGGCACCATTAAAGATTGCTTAAATAGTGTCTCTGCTGTATTCCTCTTTGTTCTGTGAAAGCCATTTGGATAACGCATGTGTCCTGTGGTCACTGAGATATTCAAAGTGTGACTTGGTGGTTCTCCGCCCAACTCGGGGTGAAGCTGTAAAACTGTCCGCTTTGTTTACAGGATCGCCAATTTACACAATGGTTTCAGGTCTAGTTTGAGGCATCTGGCTTTAGTGTGGCTTCAAGCCCAGCAAACTTCCTGTCCCATGCCTGGTTAAGATCCAGCATCTTAGTTTTACAAACTCTCCTTTATGTTCCCGAATGAGATAAGGTTATCGGGATGGCACCATGATGTCTGGAGAAGAGGTTCTGGAATGTGATCGAGTGTTTGCTCCTAGTTGGGGGTCTGCCTGCCCCTACATTAGACACACATATATAATATGGTAAGTATATACAATGAAAAAGCTATTTACACATGAGTGTTCAAACGTAAAGCAAACGCAATTATTAATTTATTGTGTATATTTAACTTCATTCCATTGTCAAATAATGTCAAATAATGGGAAAAAGTGTGCATTCTTAATGGCCAGATCTGTATATTCTTGTAATAATTAATCGTTTTATACAATATACATTGCCCAGGGATATGCCATCACTTCCAAATCTGGCAAAACAGCTGCAGATAAAATCTTGAATATGCACTATGCACTGAGGTTTGGCTTCCTGGCAAGAATACATTATGACCAGGGTGGTGAATTTGAAAATCAATTGTTTGCACAACTAAAGAAATACTGTGGAGTCACTGGGTCAAGAACTATTCCCTACCATCCCCAAAGAAATGGGCAGGTTGAGCAGATGAGCGGCAGGTCTCCAGATGTTAAAGACACTCACAGAGAGACAAAAGACTAACTGGAAGGAACTGGAAGGATTCACTAAACAAACTGATTTTTGAATTCAATTGTATTCAAAGTGGTTTCTCACCCTTCTACTTGTTGTATGGTCGCTCTCCACGATTACCAGTTGACATGTCGTTCAAGCTGACCCCAGAGGGTGATGGTAATCTTCAGAGCTACGTAGAAAAGTAGAAGCAGGGCATAGAAGAAGCATATGAGATAATGAAAAACAGTGCTCACAAAGCTGCTGTGAGAAGCAAGAGACATTATGACAGTAAAGTGAAAAGCTCAGTATTACACTGGTGAATGTGTTTTAGCCAGGAATATGACACCTCGTGGAGATCCAGGCAAGTTGAGGACTCATTGGGAAGACACTATCCACACAGTTGTGCGTCAAGTGGGTGGGTGAGGATATTCTTGTCTATGAACTCGGACCAGAGAAAAGGTCAGAAAGATCAAGGATCTTACAACATAATATTCTCCTGAAATGTTGTTTGTTTTTGTTTTTTTTGCATAGTTTACTCCTTATTTGCACTAATGGTCAAAGGTTGGGACATTGGGAACAATTTGTTTTCGAGGGGGAGTATGTGACATAGAATGTGATTAATAATAGAAATAATAGAAATAATAGAAACTCTGATGATTCATTCAATAACCCAAAAATATTCATATAAAAATAATTAATAGAAAATGTAAAGTAAAAATACAAAAATTATCCTGCACTTTGCCTTTGAAAAGTGTTTTTATTAGTGTGTGTCCGTGTGTGTGTAGCTGAACAAAGATGAGAGAGGAGGAGGAGAGAAGGGGCTACTATGTACAACGACAGAGCACTGCTCTGTCGGGAAACTCCTTAAAAGAGAGTCAGAGACTCTGGAAACTGGATCTTTAACAAGGTACCTCTCTAATGACACTTGCTTTTTCTTGCACAGCTGTCTCCTGTTCTAGACAACTAGGCCAGAAGGTCACTGTTCATCACTTTCAGAGATCGCTAGGCCTCATGGCAACTGCGTTCACGGTGATACCTTTGGGCTTTCTGCACATGAGAGCATTTCAGCTGTGGCTAAGAGCCAGAGGGTTTCATTCAAGGGCTAATCCCCAGAGGCTAATAAGGGTTACGCGCCGGGGGCTTCATACCCTTTCTATGTGGTTTAGACCCCGGTTTCTGACTTTGGGTCTCACTTTAGGTCTGTCTTGTCATTGCAAGATGCTAATGACAGACGGTTCCCTCATGGGCTGGGGTGCGGTCTTGGATGGCCGTCCAGCACAAGGGAGCTGGAGAGGTCATCTTCTCGCATGGCACATCAATTGCCTCGAAATGATGGCTCTGTTTCTGGCTCTGAAACACTTCCTCCAGCAGTTGAGAGGCTACCATGTCCTAGTGCGGGTGGACAGCACTGCGGTAGTCTCGTACATAAATCGCCAGGGGGGACTGCGCTCGCGCCGCTTGAACAAGCTAGCACACCAGGTTCTGCTTTGGGCGCAAGACAAGTTCCTGTCCCTCAGGGCGATTTACATAACAGGGCAAATGAATGTAGGAGCAGACTTGCTATCCAGACAAGCTGTAAAACACGGGGAATGGAAACTCCACCCCAAAGTAGTCAGTCAAATCTGGGAAAGATTTTATGTAGCAAAGGTGGACCTCTTTGTCTCACAAGAGGCAGCACATTGTTCCCTTTACTACTCTCTGACTCCTCCAGCTCTCCTGGGTCTGGACGGGATGGCCCACACGTGGCCCAGATTACGCCTTCATGCGTTTCCAGTAGTTCTGCTCCCAGGAGTCCTGGCGAGGGTCCGTCAACAGAGTTTGTGCCTCTTATTGATAGCGCCCTATTGGCCGACCAGAGAGTGGTTCTCGGATCTAATATCTCTCCGCTACGGCTCACCCTGGGTGATTCCAGTGAGGAGGGATCTTCTGTCTCATGCGCAGGGGACAATATTTCATCCCCATCCCGAGCTCTGGAACATTCACATTTGGCCCCTGACGGGGACCAACTAAGACATGCTGGGCTTCCAGCCAGCATAATTGAAACCATTTTAAGTGCCAGGGCTCCCTCCACTAGAAGAACTTATGCCCTCAAATGGAGTGTATTTGAAAATTGGTGCATGGCAAGACATTTAGACCCAGTTCACTGCCAGATTGTTTCAATGCTGGAGTTTCTGCAAGAAAAGTTGTCCTCGGGCTTATGCCCTAGTACTCTCAGAACATACATAGCCGCTATTTCGGCTTGTCATGCTCTGACCGATGGGGTTTCTGTGGGGAAGCACCATTTAGTTGCCCGTTTTATTCATGGAGCTAAACGGTTGAGGCCGTCCACTAGAGCGACAGTCCCTTCATGGGACTTCGTACTCGAAGGCCTGGCTGACACCCCTTTCGAACCACTAAACTCAGCGCCTGTCAGGCTTCTGTCTCTTAAGATGTTTTTTCTTATGGCTATTACTTCTTTGAAGAGGATTGGGGATCTGCAGGCTCTGTCAGTCTCCCCATCCTGCCTAGACTTTGCCCCTGGGCTAGTCAAAGCTATTCTGCATCCTCACCCGAACTATCTTCCCAAGGTTCCATTCTCGACCATGCACCAAGTTGTTCTCGAAGCCTTCTGTCCTCCGCCTTTCACAGCTCCGGAGCAGAAAAGACTTCACTTACTGTGTCCAGTACGTGCTCCTCGGATTTACATCCACCGCACTAGCCAGTGGCGTAAGTCAGAGCAGCTCTTTATTTGCCGGGGGGCGGCCACCATTAGACAGACTCTGTCACACTGGGTGAGAGATGCTATTGCCCTAGCCTATGAGGCACGTGGTCACACTTTGCCTCTGGGAGTCAAGGCTCATTCGACCAGGGGGATTGCCTCATCAATTGCTTTGGCAAGAGGTGTCCCCTTGCAGCAGGTGTGTGATGTGGCAGGCTGGTTCTCTCCACACACGTTTGTTAGATTTGATAGTGTGGATGTCAGATCATTCAGCTCTTGCAACGGGGTTCCCTGGCAACATCAACTGATCTGTCTCCTCTCTCTCCACCTCATTCTTTTTAGTGATCAAAGCTGTGAGAGCCTATTTGCAGCCAATTACTTATGAGCAGGATAACAGACCTTATGTTGTGATTACTGTTAATGATGTGGAATGTAGCTTTTTAATTGGCACAGGTGCACAAGCTTCTATAATTCCATTAGAGATGGTTATTAAGCTTGGCCTTCATTTAACCAACTCAAACACCATCATTGATGGTATGACTGGGGAAAGATGTCATATTTACAAAACAGAGCCTGTTTGCTTATGTTTTGGTCTTAAGTCACTTGATGTCTCTCTAATGGTAGCAGGAATTAATACTTCACCTATTTTGGGCATTGATCTTATTTCACGTTTACACATGCAATTTGATTTTGAAGCAGCTGAACCTAAACTCTCTGTTTTTACATCTCAAGCGATGAATCCCACAATTGCTAATAATCCTATTTGGGCTAAAGACAAGGACGATTGTAGCCTATTGGACATTGAATCAGTGCGGCTCACTGTAAAGCCTCCACCTATGACCAAACAGTACCCCCTTTCACGGGAAGCTATTGAGGGGATTCGGCCTGTAATTGCTGATTTGGTGAGCCGAGGCATTTTGATTAAAGCATACAGCTCCTCTTCCTCTCCCTTGTGGCCTGTCAGAAAAGGTGGTCCCCAGAGAGATGCAACAGGAAATGCACCAAAAACTCTTTGGCATCTGACAGTAGATTACTGTGTCGTCAAAACATGTATTGATCACATTCCACCTCGAGTAGCTGACCCTAGTACTGTTTTTGATGGAATCCATATTTCACATACGGTGTTTTCAGTCATTGATATGGCTAATGGATTTTGGTCTGTTCCTCTACATCCAGACAGCCAGCCATGGTTAGCATTCTTTTTCGATGGTGATCAGTATTTGTGGTTGCATCTGCCAAAGGGCCTGCATAATAGCCCAACAATCTATCATCAAGCATTAAGGCATCACCTGTCAGAGCCAGAATGTCCAGTTAAGGAGTCTAGCCTGGTCCAATTCATTGATGACATTCTTTTAGCCTCACCTATTCATGAAGTGCATCACAGAAAGTTAGTAGCGCTGCTGTCTCACCTGAGTGCACATGGTCATAAAGCTAACATTGCCAAAGCTCGACAAGTCACCACTTCTGTTCAATTTCTAGAACAATCAGTAACAGCAGGACAGAGATCCATCCTCCCTAATCGGGTTGCTGCAGTACGTATGTTCACTGCTCCATCAACGGTAAGAGGGCTCTGCTCATTCTTGGGTATGTGTAATTACTGTCGCCCATGGATTGAGGATTATGCCCGAATAGCTCAGCCTCTGTATGATTTGCTGAAAGGAACTCCTAATGAGACAGACAGTAAGCTGACAGTCAGCTGAAATCGCATTCACAGACCTTAAAGCTGCTCTTACATCTACATCCGCTTTAGGTTTTGCGCAACCTGAGCTGCCATTCATCCAGTATGTGCATGAGCATGCAGGGTTTGAGACAGGATCATGGTGGCCAACTGCGTCCAGTTCAGTATTATTCAGCTAAGTTGGACATGAATGCCAGCGGTTTTGGTCCATGCCTTCGCACTGCTCAAGCTACATTTTTAGCTGTTACTGCCTGTGCTCCAATAGTGTTGACGCAACATCTCACTGTACATTGTCCTCATGCTGTTCTCTCTTTGTTGTCTTCAGCTCGTGTGATCACAGTAACTGCTCAAAGATGGAGCAACTGGCTCAATGCCCTCACAGCTCCTAACATCACCCAGAAAAGGGCAAAGATCACCAACCCTCATCGTTAATCATGGCTGCAATGTGTGATCCCTTAGATGAGGGCACGTGGGGTGAACATGATTGTGTAATGCTTTCACACTCACCACCTTCAAAGGTCTCTGAAATTCCTCTGGAAAACCCAGACATGATTTTGTTCACTGATCGTTCAACCCAGGTGCAGACGGGCTGGATGGGCTGTGTGCTCATTACATGCTGTTATAGCTCAGGGTTGTCTTCCTGATCATCTCTCTGCACAAGTTGTGGAGCTTGTTACCCTGACTAATGCATGTGTTCTGGCCACGGGATGCTCAGCCACAATCTACACCGACAGCCGTTATTGCCATGGCACAATACATGACTATGCGAATATACGTGCCTTCCTAACAGCTTCAGGAACGCCAATCAAAAATGCTTTGTATGTGTCTGACCTCTTGTCTGCCTGTGAGCTTCCAAAAAGTTTAGCAGTAGTCAAGGTCAAAGCACACTGTCCGCAAAACCCTGATGAAGGCAGAGGAAATGTCCTGGCTGATGCTGCGGCCAAAGCTGCATGCAGGCTGCCTGCTATCACAATTTCAGCCATCAAAACGTCGACCTCTGCTGATGTGAAGGTTGAGTCACAACAACTTCGATCTTCCCTGATGGACATGTATGCTAATGCTCCTGCACTAGAAGTGTGGTCCTGGGTTGATAAGGGGGCAAGCCTAGACTCTGCTGGTGCTTGGACAAAGGGAGGTAAATATGTTGTCCCTGAGTCGTTGCTGCCCTACTTGGTCCAACAAATTCACAATTTACGACATCTGGGTGTTCAGACAATGGTTCACAGATTTTCTTCTACGTGGTGAAACCCAAAGTTCCGCACACATGCATCTGATGTTGTAAAGTGCTGTGCTCTGTGTCAGGCTAACAACAGTGCAGCTGGAGTACCAACTCCTGCAGCCCACACCCCAGTGCCAGCAGGTCCGTTGAAACACCTGCAGGTCAACTACATCACCCTTCCTCCGTGTCAAGGTAAACGGGATGTGTTGATGGTGGTTTACCAATTTTCTCGCTGGGTTGAATCCTACCCAACTAAAACAGGCACAGCTCTGCACACTGCACAATCACTGGTCAAGGACTTCTTCCCTCACTGGGGAATTGCGGAATGCATTAATTCGGATCGTGGAACTCATTTCACTGGGCAGGTTGAGCAGGAAGTCATGAAGGTGTTTGGATGTTCTGTGGAAGCTTCACTGCCCTTACAGTCTTCTTCTGGGCAGGTTGAACGTCAAAAGCAGACATTAAAGCTATGATTGTTCAAGCTCCATCAGAGTGGAGTGTCATGGGTAGACGCACTGCCAGCTGTTCTGTGCAGCATTCGGTCATCTCCTACAAGGGGGATTGGTCTCAGCCCATATGAGATCATAACTGGTCGACCCGTGGACTTGCCAGGCACACTTAATTTGAGACAGGAAGATGTTCTTCTGACCTCTGATGCGCTGTTGAAGTATTGTGAAGAGCTCACTGATGCAGTCAGTGCTGCTCAACAGCGTGTTTTGGAGGCATGGACCTCTCCTGAAAAGGGAGGCCATGCCATTGTACCAGGACAGTGGGTGATGATCAAAAATCACACTGCTGGTTCACTGGAGGCGAAATGGAAAGGACCTTTCCAAGTTCTTTTGGTAACCGATTCAGCAGTTTTATGTCATAGACATAAGACCTGAGCTCATGCTTCGCACTGTAAAGTGGTGTTACCTCCTAAGTAGGGTCAGTTTGGGTGGCTCTGGGAGAAGAGCTTTGAGAGGATCCGATAGCGTTTAGGCCACGGGGGTTCAACTCGAAGTGAAGATTCCCTTTTCCACAATATGCGGTTAGCGCTCCTTACTTCTCTCAGTGGACAGGACACAAGTTAGAAAGTGAAAGATGGTCACCCTTTACAGTAGTCACATGTTGGATCCTGAACTGTTGTCTATTTAGTAACATAGGGGGAAAAACACAGGGTTCAGAAGATTTGAATAACTCAGTGAGAGAGAGTAAAAAAAGAACCATACCATCTCTGTGTTTACTACCAGATTCTGCTATTTCTTATGTGTGTGTGTGTGTGTGTGTGTGTGTGTGTGTGTGTGTTTTTTGCAGGAACAACTAAGTGAGGCATTCCTAAAGTTGGAGAAGCTGATAAGAGATAACCACGAGTCTGATACAGGGTATACCGAGTTCCCACTTTCTCATAGCTGGCCACACAGCACACCTCAGCGTCCTTCGACATCTCTTCGTGCCGTGCTGAAACAAGATCCAGCTATCCTCGCTGTCATCGCCACCACATCTCAAGAAGCTAATGTTGATTACATACATAGACTTCCTCAAAATTGTGATCATAAAATAGTTACAATCACTGGTTTCACATTATATAATCACACCTATGCTGCAACTGTAGCTCGGGGTTATTTTATTAAGAATTTCAGAAGATTACCTTCCCCTATAGTCTGGGGGAGACATATAAAGGCCATGACTTGTTCAGCAAATGCCATAAGCGTTAATTCAAAAAGTAAGAACATATCAGTTGTATCCTAAAATCATGGTCAGAGTGTTCTTTAATAAGTATGAACAAAAATTGACATACATCAGTTATCCGTGGTATGCTAATGGTATTGATTTCAATGCAGGGAGAATAGCTGTTGGTAATATTAATACGTGGTGGGAAATTCTCAAATTGTACAATGGGGAATTGGGACACTTTCACTCAGATTCGCCTTTCTGATGATATTACACTGTTTGGTAAATGTGTCAGGTGCTGATTCTGATAAGAAAAACACTTTTTATGCCTTGTACACACTGTATCCAGACTGTGAAGTCTGCATTCCTCATCCAGTAAGTGTGTCTGCTGGCATTGCATGATCAGGACATGCCATTTCAGTCTGTGACACTTGTAACTTTACTGCATATTAATGTATCAGCATTCAACATAACTACTTGTCATAATGTAACTCAGGCAGTCGCTACTCAGTGATGCTCTCCAGGGGTGGAAGTCTGTAATCAGACTTATCTTCCCTCTCATAGTGTATCTGACGTCATTACCTTGACTGCATTTCCATGGTGTGTTGAAAATCACGTGAGGGACTCTTTCCCTTTATGGGTGAAATCTCTGAGCCATTGTGCAATTTTATCATCGAACTCAGCAAATTTCATCTAAAAGATGTCTCACACATTTCCCAAGTTCAAACTAAATTTACAGCTCATTCTATACTCGATTGTGAAGCATTCTGAACCTGGTCCGTGGGTTAATTGGCTTTCAATTAATAAATTCTGTCGTGTTCCAGCTACTTCTGGTACTTACTGGTTGTGTGAAAGTACTGCATATAGTGAATTACCTGCGAGATTCAGTGGGCGATGTTCCTTAATGTTCCGGCCATGAGACCTCGACACCCGAATCCTAAGGACCAAATTACAAGTAAACCTTAATTCTACTCCGCCGCATGTAATTTTAATACACCGGCTTTTAATTTAGATGTTCCTAGTTCTTGTGGACCAGTAAATTGCGAGGAATCCGAATGCATTTGGTATAAGAACGGGAAAGTGCACACTGCCATAGAGAGGGGTGTTCAACAGGTACCCCCAAATGGTAACATTCATGACAATGCTACCTTAACACTCTTACCAACTAAGCAGCGATATCAGTCCTTTGTTGACTCAGTCAACCAATCTGAAATTCCTATTATTGTGACAGATAAGGTGCTGTCGGACATTGCTTTCTATTCTGAAGTTGATGCTATATTTACATTTAGTGGTATTGAACAGAAATGCTCAGTGAGTTATCAACTTCACACACACTCTTATAAGAAGAATAGTCCTTTTAAGGTTATATCATTCGCAGCTAATGACCCTCGTCTATGTGTTGGATATTTTACATGCAGTCAGATTTCTGGAGTAGATCACTCGGTGCCCATATTCCTAATTATGGTATTATGGTTAGTTTGGAGCAGATCCGTATCTTATCTCATGAATTTGAGAAATTGGCTAATGACACTGCCCAAGCCCTAGGTATGATATCTACTACACTACAATCACATCACATGATGATTTTGCAAATTCGAGTTGCTTTAGATTACATCTTAGCACAACAGGGGGGTACCTATGCAGTTGTAGGTCCTGAATGTTGTACGGACATTCTTGATCCTACCTTAAACCTAACTCAGTACATTAAAAACTTAGAGGAGTAACGTGATCATGTCATACTGTGACGACGAACCCACCGCCCACACGACACAAGCTTTGCGCTCAGATGGAAAACAGCGCGCGTTCAGCACCTTGGACAGCGACACGGGGGCGGGTCACCGAAATGAGCCACGGCCAGAAGCTCGTAATCCTCTACCCTCCCGCAGTCACTGGCACCCAATAAAACGAGCAAAGCTGAGGGCCTCGGTGAGTAGGATTCAGATGGCAAACCTGTTAATACCTGTATCCTCTCCCCTCACAGATTCCGACAGCGCCGAAAGTCTGGCACAGCGCGACTCACAGCCGAGGAGCGACCACTCCGAGGGCGCCGCCCCTGCCATTTCCCGGAGCCGCCGGCCGCCTCGTCCGAGTAGAGCCGCCGCCTCCTTAGACCAAAGAGGCTGCATCTTTTGTTCCTCTCTCTCTCTCTCCTCTACGGAAGCCCCAGTCAGAGTGATCCCGTATGGGTGTGTGTGCGAGAGTGTGAGTCACCCCCACTTAGAAAGAGGAATAAAAATAAAAAAAGAACATTGATTTCACCTGCAAACCATGTCCTCTGTTGTCTGTGTTCTCCTGCCTGATAGCGGTCCTGTGACACTGGTGGAGAATGCGGCCTGGAAACGCAGACCCAGAGACAAAACCTCGTTCCCCCAAGGAGTTCCTGGGACACCTGTACGAAACAAACATCCAGCAACAAACGATGCTTCAACAGCTCGCCCAGGGGCTCCAGACAGCCACACAGGAACTTGTACAGCTGCGACAGCAGCGATCACAGGACGCACCCCTCCCCGACCCCCGCAGGGAGGCACAACGGCTCCTGACAAAGCTGACGCCCCATGACGACATAGAAGCGTTCCTTCAAACCTTCGAAAGGACAGCCGAGATTGAGGGCTGGGAAAGGGCTGAATGGAACACAATACTAGTCCCACTACTGATGGGGGAAGCACAGCGAGCATACTTCGCGCTCACCGCCGACGAAGTCGATAATTACAACAGCTTAAAGACGGAGATTATGGCTAGATGTGGACTCTCGAGCGGCCAGGCAGCACTAGAATTCCAGCGCTGGACGTATAACCCGCAGACCCCCCCACGCATGGCTTGGTGGGCAGTGTGTGCTTTTTCAGGGAGGATGAGCTCCCAGGAGAGAGATAGCTCGCAAGCGTCTCTTCAATCTGGGGTATCATCATAAAACGGGGGATGAATAAGGCTTATTCCATGAAAGAGTTAACTCGTCATGGAGGTCGCCAAAAAAGGGGAGGAACCCTCGTTGAGGAAAGAGGAAATCTATTCGGCCCCTCCACAAAAAGCGTTGGTGCGCGCTTGAGAAGCGGACGCTAAAACTTCCTGATCCGGGAAGAGCGCGAGAGAAAGGGGAATTCCGGCTCATGCGCATCTGCCCGATCGGCATGCTTTTTCCATGGAAGCACGTGAGGAAGTCTCTTCGTCTGCTCACAAGAAGCGCCGGAGCGCGCTTGAGAAGCGGACGCTTAAAACTTCCTGATCCGGGGAGAGCGGGAGAGAAATGGGTAAATACCGTCTCGTACGCACGCGAGCCCCAAGAATACTCTTTAAAGTTTCTCTTTAAAGAAAGCGAGCCGCGCGTGAAGTGCCTTAATAGGGCACCTTATTCGGTGACGTCATGCCTGGCAGAGGTTATAAGCCGAGGTATTCGGAGGTTTTGACATACACAGGCTTCACAACCGGAAACAAAGAGATGTTCCCATAGCGTTTTCACGCAGCATCGAGTGTAGCTTTTCAAAGGGAACTTCAGTCTGTGGAATTGTGATAATATTTTTTTAACTTAATCCTAAAGATATTATTAAATCTATAGTGTGACCTGCTTTATGAGTGGGTCCTACTACATACTGATTTACTCTTACTGAGTCAAGTATGGACAAAAATGCTGTTCTCAGAGGATCCTCTATATTCTCAAAATGAGTATCAAAATCTCCAGCAATTAACGCTTTTTTACAGAAATGACTAGATTTGAGAGGTAATGTGCAAATTCACAGAGAAATTCAGAGTAAGGCCCTGGGGGTCTCTAAATGATAAATAGCAGGATTGACTGAGCAGACTTAATATTTGTAGTCACGCTTATGTTACTATAGAGAACTTCAAATGCATAAAATTTGTGTCCGTGTTTTATACGATCCGTATTTTATACGTCAGATTATAATTATAAATAACTGCGACACCTCCTCCTCTACCAGTTAACCGAGGCTGGTGTAAGTAGCTGTATCCAGGAGGACTAACTTCATTTAATGCTACATACTTCTGTTTAATCCAGGTTTCTGTTAAACACAGTATATCAAACTCCTGATCCGTTATAGTTTAATTAACATTACGCGCTTTAGATGTGAGAGATCTAATATTTAACAATCCTGGCTTCAGATCAAAGTTGCTGACTGTATATTCAGTGTGAATATACACCATCCCGCCCTAACAGGCCAGCTTTGCCCTCAAAAGGTACTCTAATTATCTATAAGGCCCACATTATTTTCGGAGGACCACCTGGACATCCAGCGGTATAGTGACCCTAACCTGCTGTAAGGAACAGATCCAGCTATTAAGAACGCATGTTTCTTGAAAAGGACTGCGCTTTCTCCATTCAGTATTATCATTAGTAGTAGTAGTGAAAATTACCGCTGATTAACTATCTCTGCAGTAGTTATAACAGTGGATTCATTTCACTTGGGCTATTTCTAACAGGCAATCTACTAAATAATAATAAATAGATAAAATAACCCAGCACTTTAACATTTAACCCAGCAGTTTTAAGAGTGTAACATAAAAAAATATGCCATTTGTAAAATAGCATAGGTGAAATCATAGGTTGTGCAAAAACAATACAACAAAGCTTATGCTAAATAAATTCTCAGACTACCTATTTACAGTACATGGAATTTTACAGTGTTGTCACTGAACGATTTACCCTGACAAAGAGCAATACAAGAATAGTGCCAGCTGGCACACCTTAAAAAAATAATTCGGCATCTATTTTTTTCTAAACTTGTGCTACTGTTGTTTACTTACAATATTTGTAAAAAAAAATTTATTATTTAAATGAGGGTTGGGCTCCGGGATGTTGAGCCTACTGTACGTAGTCTAATCAGAACTCTACAGCCCGTTCGAGTGTAATTCATAAATGATGTTTATAATAATGAAATGAGATGCCCTAAATCGTGTTTTAAAATTAATCTACAATTCATTTCAAACCCGCGGCTCGCAGTTTCACTTTACAAAGGGCAGCGTTTTGATCAAAAGGTGATAAACGCATGCGATTTATCGATTAAAATGCAGGCATACTGCATTGATGGATGGATGTTGTTGATAAATATTTAAAATGATAATTAAATAAATAGCTATCCATCTTTTTTGTGTTTATATTTTCAGTTTATTATACATATCTGCACCACTTCATATAATAAACAGTTTTAAATGGTAGTAAAGGTACCATTTGGTCATGTACCAATCTGCATCAAACTGAATCTCTCTGAGTAAGTAAGCATAATAATAAATAATGAATTATTATATTGTCACCCCATGGGTGAACATGACCAAATTACTGCATGAACACTGGAACACGAGGATTTAATAATTTAATTAAAGACGAATATCCTTAATGTGTTAAAATGTTGGATTTTTATTTAAAAGCCTAATATATATATTTATATGTGTGTGTGTGTGTGTGTGTGTGTGTGTGTGTGTGTGTGTGTGTGAAATGTGTGACATTTTAATTAAAATCCAACATTTTAATGTGCGTCAAGGTGCATGGGCGTCAACTCGCACGTTCTGCAATATTCCATTGTCATTCATATTGCCGCTGTTTTAGTGCCCTTTACTAAAGCATTCGCTAGTTATCAAGTTGATATTCAGGTCAATCGTGAATTACACTCAAAGTATCAATTCCAACTATGAAGTCTGATTTCATTTGCTGGGGAAATAAAATTTAGGCAGTGACATCCACACTGTCTTGTTAATTCATCTAAAACCCTCTACAGTATTTGCCAACAGCGCACCCAGCTTGATAAATTCACTCATATCTTGAATGAAAGGTGAGAAGAGATTCAGCAGAATCTTCTGACACCATGCTTGCTCTGAAGGACTATATTCGACAAAACACATAAGTGCTCAAATTTAAAAGCAAACGCAATTATTAATTTATTGTGTATATTTAAGTTCATTCAGCCGTTTAAGTTACATGAAAAAAATAACGTGCCTGCCAGCCCACTATTATTTTCTGTTCAAATGTAAAGATGCACACGCGTGTGCAAAAATACGAAGTAAAACAAAGAATACAAAAGTGTATAATTTTTATTAAAAGTTGGCCTAAAACAATATTGGCTCCAATGCTGAAGCAAACATTATTTTGTTTTTGTTTTAGTCTTCTCGCTGAATACAGCTCCGAGGTGAACACATGCAGACCCCCAGTTACTGTAATTCCTCTTCTCACCTTTCATTCACAATAGGTGTGAAGTTATCAAACCGGTTTCGCTGATGGGGGAATTGGCAGAATTGAGGGGTTTAAAAAGAATTAACAAGACTGAGCAGACGTCTCTGCCTAAAACATTTCGCCAGCACATTGTACTGGAGCTCAGAACGTCTTCTTTCCTTGTTTTAATCTGTAATATTGTGAAATAATAAGTGAAATGTATTTCCCGTGTATGATTAAATATTCCTTTTTATTTATGGACATGTGTATTGTGTTTGATCTGGATTATTGCGAGACGCAATGACTTTCTGCCAAAATATGAATAAAACAGTATTAGACACACATATATGATATGGTAGTTGTGGTAAAGCGAGAACCACCACTCGCTTACAGACGTGGTAAATGTTCGTAAGAAGGTGTACACTCACAATGATCACGTAAATAACTTTAATCTGACAAAAGTAATAATTAAAAAAATTCTATGAATGTTAACCAATGAAAGTCAGACATTGCTTTTCAACCATGCTTCAACAGAATTATAAAAAAAAATAATAAACTCATGGAACAGGCCTGGACAAAAATTATGGTACCACTAGAAAATAATGAAAATAATGTGACCAAAGGGACATGTTAATTCAAGGTGTGTCCACTAATTAGCATCATAGGTGTCCACAATCTTGTAATCAGTCAGTGGGCCTATATATAGGGCTCCAGGTAGTCACTGTGTTGTTGGTGACATGGTGAGTACCACACTCAACATGGACCAGAGGAAGTGAAGGAAAGAGTTGTCTCAGGAGATTCGAAAGAAAATTATAGACAAGCATGTTAAAGGTAAAGGCTATAAGACCATTTCCAAGCAGCTAGATGTTCCTGTGACTACAGTTGCACATATTATTCAGAAATTTAGGATCCATGGGACTGTAGCCAACCTCCCTGGACGTGGCCGCACGAGGAAAATTGATGACAAATCAAAGAGACGGATAATCCGAATGGTAATAAAAGAGCCCAGAAAGACTTCTAAAGAGATCCAAGGTGAACTTCATGCTCAAGGAACATCAGTGTCAGATCGCACCAGCCGTCATTGTTTGAGCCAAAGTGGACTACATGGGAGACGACCAAGGAGGACACCATTGTTGAAAACAAATCATAAAAAAGCCAGACTGGAATATGCCAAACTACATGTTGACAAGCCACAAAGCTTCTGGGAGAATGTCCTATGGACAGATGAGACAAAAATGGAACTTTTTGCCAAGGCACATCAGCTCTATGTTCACAGACGGAAAAATGAAGCATATCAAGAAAAGAACACTGTCCCTACTGTGAAACATGGAGGAGGCTCTGTTATGTTCTGGGGCTGCTTTGCTGCATCTGGCACAGGGTGTCTTGAATCTGTGCAGGGTACAATGAAATCTCAAGACTATCAAGGGATTCTAGAGAGAAATGTGCTGGCCAGTGTCAGAAAGCTGGGTCTCAGTCGCAGGTCATGGGTCTTGCAACAGGACAATGACCCAAAACACACAGCTAAAAACACCCAAGAATGGCTAAGAGGAAAACATTGGACTATTCTAAAGTGGCCTTCTATGAGCCCTGACCTCAGTCCTATTGAGCATTTTTGGAAGGAGCTGAAACATGCTGTCTGGAAAAGGCACCCTTCAAACCGGAAACAACTGGAGCAGCTTGCTCATGAGGAGTGGGCCAAAACTCTGCCTGTGATGTTGTCTAGTCCAGCAGCTTTACGTGGGTTGACTCTGCGTAGAGTTTTCCTCACATCAGCCGTGGACATTGCATGTCGAACCGTGCGTAGAAGTTGTTCAGCGCATCTGGAAGGGAGCCGTCACTGTCACAGATAGGTGATGTCATCCTGTAGTTAGTGATGGCTTGTATACCCTGCCAAATGCACCGTGTGTCACCGCTGTCTCTGAAGTGATTGTGGATTCTCTGGGCATGTGTGCGCTTCGCCTCTCTGATGGGCCGGGACAGTTTGGCCCTTGCTTTTCTTAGGGCCGCCTTGTCCCCCGCTTTGAAGGCAGAGTCTCTGGTTCTCAGAAGTGCACGCACCTCTGCAGTAATCCACGGTCTCTGGTTGGGTCGTGAGATGATGTTCTTGGAGACAGTGATGTCATCGGTGCACTTGTTGATGTAGCTGGTCACTGATGACGTGTACTCCTCCAAGTCGGTGTAGTCGCCGTAAGTTGCAGCCTCCCTAAACATGTTCCAGTCAGTGTTCTCGAAACAGTCCTGAAGAGCAGAGATGGCTCTTGCTGGCCAGGTTTTCATCTGCTTCAGAACCGGTTTTGAACGCCTGACGAGTGGTCTGTATGGTGGAATTAGCATAACAGAGATGTGGTCTGAGTAACCGAGGTGGGGGTGGGGCTCTGCCCGATATGCGCCGGGGATGTTTGTGTAAACGAGACCCAGCGTGTTTTCCCCTCTCGTTGCAAAGTCCACATACTGATGGAATTTAGGAAGCACTGACTTGAGATTTGCATGGTTGAAATCTCCAGCAACAATAAACAGTCCATCCGGGTGTGTGTTCTGCAGATTACTGATTTTAGCATACAGTTCGGATAACGCTTCCTTAGCATTAGCGCTAGGTGGAATGTACACTCCGATAATGAAAACGGTGGTGAATTCCCGCAGTAAATAAAAAGGTCTACATCTAACAGTCACAATCTCCACCAGCGATGAGCAAAAGCTAGAAACTAGCACAGAGTTCTTACACACAAGCCACCACCGCGAGTCTTACCACACAGAGCTGCGTTCCTGTCGGCGCGAAACGAGGCTAGTCCATCTAGCTGAATGCCGGTGTCTGGAACTCTGTCGCTGAGCCATGTCTATGAAAACAAATACACAGCAGTCCCTAACCTCACGCTGTGTAGCCTGTTGCAGTCGGATGTAGTCCAGTTTATTTTCCAGGGAGCAGACATTAGATACGATGATGGATGGAAGAGCCGGCCAGCTAGGGTTTGTTTTTAGCCTAGCACAGACTCCCGCCCGCTTGCCGCACTTCCGCTTCCTCGCGCACCGCTTACGATGTCCCCTCCTCCAGCCACCGGCATCAGGTAACGCCGAGGACTGGAGGCCTGGTTCCCGAAGCAAGCCGAGGTCGCGTAGCTTCTCCTGCAGCTCATCTTGAATGAAATATGCCGGTTTATTGAGTTGCAAAAGTGTCTGGCGGTGGGAAGTATGAATACCGTTTGTGCCGGTGTCCATAAACAAACAGTAAAAAAACACGCTACGACATGACGTAAACAATGTAGCACCATTTTGGCTCCAGAGTGGCCACTGCGTGCTACTGCCACGCCGCCATCTTGGTTTTGTAGCTCTTGTCTTTTTGTGTCATCGAGGTGGTCCAAGCTCACCACTGACAGTTGTCTTTGAGCTCTTATCTCTGAACCATCATGCTCCACGTCTTCCACCTTCCGTACCAGAAGAGATGTCTCTGGCACCTTACCGGTCAACTCTTTCCCCTCTTTTAATAAGTTCACGTGGTATGTCTGTTTGGATTTACCTTTTGTCAGGGTGATGAATCTCGTAGGTCACCGGCCCCATCTTGCGGACCACTGTGTATGGTCCTTGCCACTTTGCTAACAGTTTGTTTGCTGATGTTGGTAGTAGGAGTAGTACCTTCTGCCCCGGCTGGAACTCTCGAAGCCTTGCATGCTTGTCGTACCACTGTTTTTGAGCTTTTTGTGCCTCTTGTAGGTTTTTTTTGCTTGTTC
Organism: Clarias magur; assembly: GCA_013621035.1. NCBI lineage: Eukaryota > Metazoa > Chordata > Actinopteri > Siluriformes > Clariidae > Clarias > Clarias magur. Next base: position 1,206,409 of record QNUK01000066.1, on the reverse strand, counting down.
CCGGTACTTCTCAAGACGATCCCTCATCTCTAGTACATACTGCACTATGCCACTCCCCTCGGGTCTAGATGCCTGGTCATCCCAGGCGTTTCTTAGTAGGTCCAACGGCCCCTGGACTTGCCAGCCATAAAGGAGTTTGAATGGTGAGAAACTGGTTGAGGCTTGAGGTACTTCCCTGTAAGCAAAAAGTACAAAAGGCAGCCATTTGTCCCAATCACGTCCTGTGTCTGCAACAAAATTACGTAGCATGCTCTTCAGGGTTTTATTAAACCTCTCCACCAGTCCGTCCATCTGTGGATGATAAGGGCTTATTCTGATGGCAGTAATGCCCAGCTGACGGTTCAGTTGCCCCATTAGCCGTGAGGTAAAATTGGTTCCCTGGTCCATCAGGATCTCCACTGGGATGCCTACCCTGGAAAAAAGTTGGACGAGAGCATGAATAATTTTAGGTGTGGTAATGGATCGTAATGGGGAGGCTTCTGGATATCTTGTAGCGTAGTCACTGACCACCAGGATGTACCAATGTCCTGCACTACTCCTTTCAAGTGGGCCTACAATGTCCATGGCAATGCGTCTGAAGGGAGCAGAGATCACAGGGAGAGGATGCAGGGGTGCTTTTCCCCGCTGGGAAACAACACTGGTCTTTTGACAGACAGATATTGCATGTATTACTGTACATCAGTAAATAGTGTGGGCCAGTAAAAACATGAACTAATGCATGCGTATGTTTTCTGCTGGCCAAGGTGGCCAGCCCAGGGGACAGTGTGTGCTAAATGTAAAACAATTTGACGGCAGCAAGTTGGAACAACTAAACGCATCACATCGTTTGTTTGCAAGTACAACACTCCATTCAAAACAACACACTTTTCATTGCACAGGTTAGTTGCATTTTCACATTCAGCTTTCTCAAAAAGCGACTTTTTGATGACACAAAAAGACAAATTACAAAAAAAGACTCATCTTTTTGTTGTAATTTGGCAATGTCCTCTGGGATCCTCCAGCCACTAATACCAAGACGATCCACAGAGGTTTTGGAGGCTGGGGTACCCAGGTACTTTTCTAACCGCCGCTGTTGGCGTGACTTCCTAGGGCCCTTAGTCCCGCCCTGCAACAGACTACTGTCTAAGTCTGGCAGAGGCTGCAGACCTGCCTTGGCTTGTGCCCAAGTGACAACAGGACATGACACATTACCCGGAGCAGACAGAGTAACAGCTTCAGCATTCTTGGTGGTTTGTAACAGTTCTGTTAAAACAGGTAAATCTCGACCCAGAATCATATCCACTGGCAAGTTAACAATTATGGCAACATTTAATAAATACAATTGATCATGTACCTCAACATTAACCTCAGCTTGGGGACACTGCTTTACATCCCTGTGTACACACTGAACGGCAGTGGTATTCACATAATTGACATTAGCCACAAAAGATGATTTTAACAATGAAATAGAACTCCAGTGTCCAGAAGAGCCTGCCACAAATGTCCGTTAACCATTACATTGCACATATTTCGACTCTCCTCAACAGAGTCCCTCACATTGTCCTCTTCTCTAGGAACATAACAAAACCCAGTCAGTTTTGCTTTTCACACAGGACACACTGATGCTTTGTGACCTGGCTGCTGGCAATAAAAGCAGATTAAACCTTTACCCCCAGATGACTCTTGTGTAGTCTTTGTATGAACAGTATGGCCTTTCTCAGCCCCAGAGCTATCAGAAACAGCACGTACAGTACATCTAGGTGGTTGAGTGCGTAGACCTCCATGGTGTGCATTCATGTATTGTTGAGCCAGCTTCGCCGCCACCAGCCCAGTTGTTGGCTCATGCTCCCGTACCCATGTGCGAGGATCAAATGGAAGCACACGGAGAAACTGCTCCAAGATGATAGCCTCACCGATCTCCTCCTTAGAGTGAGTCTCAGGATGTACCCATCATTGATAGAGGTTTCTTAAGCGGTGGTAGGTTTCTGTCGGTGACTCACCCACTGGAACAGAGGATGCTCTGAAGCGCTTGCGGTAGGTCTCTGGTGAGATGTTAAATTTCTCCAGCAGCGCTTCCCTTAGCTCAGCGTATACCTCCACCTGCTCCTCGTCCATCGCTAGGTATGCCTCCAGTGCTTGCCCTGTCAGCAATGGGACGAGTCGATAGCTCCACTCCTCCTCCGGCCATCTCCAGGTCCTAGCCATTCGCTCGAACCGCCGAAGATAGTTCTCAATGTCTTCTCCTTGCTGGAAAGCTGGCAGTTTTGGTTCATACTGCAGTACTGGCTGGCTTGGTGCAGGAACATTCCTGGGGTCTCGATCACGTGCTTGTACTTCTTGTGAGAGTACCCTCCGTGCTGCTGGTGTTGGTAGGTAATTCGAAGGCTCTCCATGTCGAGGGAAGTCTCAGCAGGCCGCACAGACTGCAGAATGGACTCCCGAAGATCACGGAGCTCCCGCAGATATCTCTCTTCCCTCTGCTCTTGAGCATTTAGGAACGTGTGCATCAGAGCAGCCATCCCTTCACCAGACGTTGCACTGGACATGATGGACTTAGTCTGCGGTGACCTGGCCTTTGATGAGGCTCTAGGAAGCTCTGCAGCTGCCTCCTATTCTTCTGTAGACTCCATCGTGTCCCAAGCCACGTCCTCCTCAGACACCGCCTTCACCTGGGACCGCAAACCCGTCCTGGATATCTTCCTTTTTGGCACTGTCTTGCGGGTTGCCATCCCACTTCTGACACCAATTGTGGTAAAGCGAGAACCACCACTCGCTTACAGACGTGGTAAATGCTCGTAAAAAGGTGGTAAATGATGGCTCCACCCACAATAGCACTTTAGTGCAAAGTGAAATTTATTTACAGTGCACAGGAAAATGTACAGTCCACGGGTGCAGTATATTTATAGGTGTGAAGACAAAACAGGGGAGAGGGAGAAAAAACCCAAAATACCAAAAAAAATACAAAACAGCAAAATAAAGGGCGAAACAAATCCAAAATTATATACAACCTGTATCCACAATATACTGATGTAAACAAAATAGCTTGAGGCACCACCATTGCACTCTCGCTTCGACTTGGTAAACAAGCAATTATTTGGAGTCTGGTCTCTTCTTTTATAGGCCAGACTCCGCCCCTTCCTGGGACTTCTCATCTATAGGTAAAAACAGTTCATCAACAGTTCAGACCACATTACTTTACTCTTATTGTCTGGTTCATCACTTTTAATAAAAACTGGCATATGCTTAACAAAAAAAATAAAATAAAATGAGCTTTCCATTATGTATCATTCCGTCCAAAAAAATGCATTTTTGCAAACCCCCAAATTCAGGCACCCCTCCTGACATAATGGTCTGGCGCAGCCAGTGACGTCATACCTGCTCTGTTTGGCCGACTCAGCGTTGCACACCGGAGTGCCGACCCTCGCACGCCTGGTTACACACAGTAAACAAAAAATAACATTACAATTAAAAAAATGACATACAAGTGTGAAAGGTCCGGGATTATGAACACTGGTGTAAAAAGAAAAGGAGTAATGTACACAATGTCCGTGTGCCATCGGAAGCACGTGTGCACCCGCCCTGCCGGCGGTAGAATCAGCGGGAGGGGAATGAACGTGATTATTTTTTTCCCAGAGGTAAGCGTGTGTGTGTGTGTGTGTGTGTGTGTGTGTGTGTGTGTGTGTGTGTGTGTGTGTGTATGTGTGGGAGAGAGAGAGAGAGCGTGAGTGTATGTGTGTATGCGTGAGTGTGAGAGAGAGTGTATGTGTGCCAGTGTTGTCCAGCGGTGACATTTAGTCCAGCTTTGACACAGTAGTATATACAATGAAGAAGAGTGCTCAAAGTAAAGCAAACACAATTATGAATTTATTCTGTATATTTAACTTCATTCAACCGTTTAAGTTACATGAAAAAATAACGTGCCTACCAGCCCATTATTATTTCCTGTTCAAATTTAAAGATGCACACGCATGTGCAAAAAGTCGAAGTACAACAAATAATACGAAAGTGTATAATCTTTAATAAAGTTAGCCTAAAACAATATTGTCTCCAATTTTGTTTTAGTCTATTTGTTGAATACAACGTGACTGTGTGCTCCGAGGTGAACACATGCAGACCCCCAGTTACTGTAATCCCTCTTCTCACCTTTCATTCATAATAGGTGTGGACTTATCAAACCAGTTTCACTGATGGGGGAATTGGCAGAATTGAGGAGTTTAAAAAGAATGAACAAGACAGAGCAGACGTCTCTGCCTAAAATGTATTTCACCAGCAAACAGTAAACATAAATGGAAACAAATAAAATGTTTAATAAACATTTTTAATGTTTAATGATTCAAATAATAGTTGGATTTGATACTTTGAGTGTAATTCATACATTTACTGAATGTATTCACATTTTGTAAAATAACGAAACCCGTTTCCTTCTTGGACCGCACGTCTACTTTCCTTGTTTTAGTCTGTAATATTTAAGTGAAATACATTTTGTGTATATGCTTAAATATTCCTTTTTATTTATGATCTGGTGTAGTATGTTTGATCTGCATTATTGCAAGAGGCGATGACTTTCTGGGGGAGTATGTCTGCACCTTATGTAAAGTGAAAGTAGGAGCCGCGGGTTCAAGCTCGCAGACGAACAGCTTTATTTCAGTCATAAATCCACAATCACATTCCAGCTATTATTTCCAGCCGTGGTCAAATAATGGATGTATTATAATTATTCAATGCTGGACACAAACAGCAAAAAAGCCAGATGATTATTTTTTATAAAAATCCAGAAGCACTTCATGTTTATATTTGTTCCTTCATGTCTTCTGATGGTGCTTGACACATTTTTACGTTTTAACGAAGACAAGCTAGCGGGGCAATGGAAAGTGCCCCAGGGACTTCAGAGGCGAGTGCACCTTTGATCTCCACAACAGGACAGCCGGAGCTCCCACGGCTCTTCAGCTCATACGGAACCGGATTATGGTGAACTTGCCACCAAAGAGGAAAAGGCCGCAAGGAAGTTCACTTTACAGAGGTGTTTAAACTAGTGAAGGCGATGTCCGATGAAGTAGTTTGCTCTGCTGGCAAAAGCTGAACGTGTTAGGGCGGGACGGTGTCCATGCCACACGGGATGGTGCTACACTTCTTTCTTGTAGTACAGCGCATAGTCTCAGAAGAGGCCTAGTTAATCGGTGACAATCCAGAGCCCAGGCCAGGGAGTAGACAGACAGTCTAAACCAACCGTCTGCTAGCTGCATAGACTCGTCACTCAGGGTTCATCATATTGAGGCTGTTTCTGTTCCCCGAGCTAAACACAAATTTAGAAAGACTCAGAAAGTCTGTTTTAGTAATTTAATTAACATAGATACCACAAACTCAGATCACACTGAATGCGCAGCCGGCACCTCTGATCTGAATCTAGGACTGTTAAATATTAGATCTCTCGCATCTAAAGCAGTTATTGTTAATGAAACTATCACAGACCAGGAGTTTGATATATTATGTTTAACAGAAACCTGGATTAAAGAGAACGACTATGTAGCTTTAAATGAAGCTAGTCCTCGTAAATACAGCTACATACATCAGCCTCAGCTAACTGGTAGAGAAGGAGGCATCGCAGTTATCTACAATGATAATATGTCTATCGTACAAAAACCCGGACAGAATTTAATGCATTTGAGGTTCTCTATAGTAACATAAAAAGTGTAGCTACACATATTAAGTCAGCTCAGTCGATTCCACTAATTATCATTTACAGACCCCCAGGGCCATACTCTGAATTTGCAGATTTCCTCATAAACCTAGTCATTTCTTTAGAGAAAGCGTTAATTGCTGAAGATTTTAATATTCATTTTGAGAATTCAGAAGACCCTCTGAGAACAGCATTTATGTCCATACTGGACTCGGTAGGAGTAAATCAATGTGTAGTAGGACCCACTCATAAAGCAGGTCACACTTTAGATTTAATATTATTCTTCGGATTAAGTATGAGAAATATAACCACAATTCCACAGTCTGAAGCTATCTCAGACCACTGTCTGGTCTCAAATAAAGTGTGTTATAGTAATAATGTATGCACAGTGCCGCGCTACCACATTAAACGTACATTCACATCAACTACCACACAGAGCTTTATCAATAATCTCCCAGAGTTATCAACTTTGATTGTATCGCCTTATGACTCCACAGAACTCGATCAGGCGACTGAACATTTAGAGTCAACATTTTTAGATAATGTAGCTCCATCTAACCAGGAAATTGATTAGCGATAAGAAACTTGCTCCCTGGTATAATGATCACACGCGCACTTTAAAACAGACCGCTCGAAAATTAGAATGTAAATGGCATCAAACAAAATTGTTAGAATTCCAAATAGCATGGAAGGAGAGCATCCTGAACTATAAAAAAGTTCTCAGTGATGCTAGATCATTGTATCTCTCCACTC